>BSBN01000113.1:6250000-7500000 GCA_027924645.1 Cunninghamia lanceolata | reverse complement strand
CAAACCAATTTGTGTCACTCCGTCACCTCTGAACATCTGCCAAAACTGATTTTACTCATATGGCCATAACTTCTTCAAATCTTCATGTGGACCTCTTAAATCTTTACTGGATGACCTTTAGACACATATCTACAAACCCTTTGATGTGCATCCTCTAATCTTCATCTTAGCTAGGATCTTCACTTCATTGTCTTCACTGTTCTTCTCTATTTCTGATAGGACTAATTTTCTCAATATCCTCAGCATACAACTCATCCAATCCTTGACATCAATGTAACATGAGTATTTTGACATCAATGACAACACCGGTTAGGCCCATACTTACAAAAATCTCCCCCTCTGTCATTGATGGCAACATATGATGTGAAAAATAGTTTTAACCATCAAGACAAGGACTTCTCCTCACTGACTGACATAGATCCCCCTATCAACAACAACCATTCACATGTCTTCTCTTCCTTTACTACTACCCCTTTGATTAGCAACCACTCTTTGTTTTTCACATGTCTTCTCTCCCCCTTTGACATCAATGGAAAAGGGCAAATACTTGCATCACTAAGAATCATATAGACTACTCCCCCTGAGTAGCAGCTTCCTATCATTAATCTGAATTACAATATATGACTGTGACCCATCGAACTGATGCACATCAATGCACCTTAATTTAGAACCAGAGGGGTAATAGCCCCTAACTTCTCCCTGAGATACTCAAAAGAGTCCTTAGGTAGAGGTTTAGTAAAAATGTCTGCAATCTAATCCTTGGAGGGCACAAACTCCAATCTGACTTCATTCTTGTTCACCTACTCTTTCAAAAAGTAAAACTTGATGGATATATGTTTTGTCTTTGAATGCAACACTAGATTTTTTGATATATTTATTGCACTTGAATTATCACAGAAGATTGTGATAGGTTCCTCATACTCCACTCTAATGTCTCTTAGCATTTGCTTCATCCACAATACTTGAGTGTAACTACCTGCTGCTACAATATATTTTTCTTTTGCAGTGGACAAAGATATTGCCTCTTGTTTCTTGCTCAGCCAAGAAACCAATCTTTTTCCTAAAAAGAATGATCCACCACTGGTACTCTTCCATTCATCCACATCTCCTTTCCAATCTGCATCTGTATATGCATGAAGAGAGAAATCATGATCTCTAGGATATCATAAACCATACTCAACTGTTCCTTTTAGATATCTAAGAATCCTCTTGATTGCCATGACATGAGATTCTCTAGGATCAGCTTGGAATCTAGCAACAAGACCAACAACATTCATAATGTTAGGTCTAGTTTGAGTAAGATACAATAGTCCTCCAATCATTGACCTAAACTTTTTCTGATTAGCCTTAGGAGAGTCATCATCTTTGCTCAATTTACATCCGGTTGCCATGGGAGTATTCATTGGTTTTGAGTCTTCCATCCCAAACTTCTTCAACAATTCTTTCACATATTTGGTCTGTGAAATAAAGATTCCTTTCTTTGTTTGAATGATTTGTAGACCCAAGAAGAAATTTATTTCCCCAAACATGGACATCTCAAATTCACTTTTCATTTGATTTGCAAAAGTTTTACACATACTATCTCTTCCTCCAAAAATGATACCATCAACAAATACTTCAACAATCAAGATATTTTCATAATCAATTTTGAACTACAAGTTACTGTCAATAGTACCTTTTTTGAAACCAATCTTCAAAAGATGCTTATCCAATCTTTCATACCAGGCTCTTGGGACTTTTTTGAGTCCGTATAGTGCTTTCTTCAACTTGCAGACCATATCACTATGATTAGACAATTGAAATCCATCTAGTTGCTCAATGTATACTTCTTCTTCCAAGTCACCATTCAGGAAGGCAAACTTGACATCCATCTAATATACTTTGAAGTCTTTGAAGGTAGCAAAGGCAAGAAATAATTTGACTACTTCAATTCTTGCCACCAGATCAAATGTTTCTTCAAAATCAACTCCTTCTACTTGAGAATAACCCTTGCAGACCAATCTAGCTTTGTTTCTGACTACTTCACCCTCTTCATTCAGTTTATTCTGGAAGACCCATTTGGTTCCAATCACATTTTTGTTTCTAGGTCTGAGAACAAGATCCCAAGTGTGATTTTTCTCAATTTGCATCAGCTCTTCCTCCATTGGTTTATTCCAGCTTTCATCATTGCATGCTTCACTCACTATTTTTGGTTCAATCTTTGAAATCAGACAATACTTTTCTGAGTCTTGAGCAATCTTTCTTCTTGTTTGAACACATTTTCTTTTATCACCTATGATTTGATCTTTAGAGTGATTCAGTCTTACATACTTGGGAGTTTTGGGAATTTCTTGCACTTCTATTTCTTGAATAGCTTCATTCAAACTTATCTCTTCTTCCTGATTCTTCAGATCAGTCTGGATCTGAATTTCAGAAGGGGCTTGGACTTCTTGGACCAAAACATCATTCTGATCATCTTATTCATATTCATAGAACCTTGAGGGTTTTTCAATACCTTCATCAACCTTCACATTTGTACTTTCTATAATCTTTCTCAGTCTCTTGTTATAACATCGGTATGCTTTGCTTTGAGTAGAATAACCCAAGAATATTCCTTCATCACTTCTAGTATCAAATTTTCCAAGGTCTTGATCTCTTTTAATGTAACATTTTCTACCAAAGACTCTGAAATACTTCACAGTGGGAGTGATGCCAAACCAGAGTTCATAAGGGGTCTTACCAACATTGCTTCTAATTTGTACTCGGTTAAGAGTATAGATAGTAGTGCTTACAACTTCTCTCCAGTAGATCTGAGGAACATTTGCTTCCATCATCATGGTTCTAGATGCTTCATGGATAGTCTAATTCTTTCTCTCCACTACTCCATTCTACTGTGGAGTCCTTGGAGCAAATAACTATCTTTTTATCCCATGTTTCTCACATATTTCTATGAACTCTCCGGATGTGAATTCTCCACCTCTATCAAACTTAAGACATTTTGTGTTTAATCCAATTTCATTCTCTACCATAGCTTTGAATATTTTAAATTTCTCAAGAGCCTCAGATTTCTCTTTTAGAAAAGTCACCCACATCATCCGGGAGTGGTCATCAATTAATAACATGAAGTATCTATCACCTTGCAAACTCCTGATTCTTGTTGGTCCACATAAATTAGTATGTACTAAGCCCAACAATCTGGTAGAAGACTGTTCCTTACTTTTGAATGTGACTCTGCTCTATTTACCCAACTGACATTCTTTGTACAAACTATTGGTAGGTTTCACTAGTCTTGGAAGATCTCTTACAACCTAAGTGTTGCTTATCTTGATAATATTATCAAAATTCACATGACACATTCTCCTATGCCATAACCAACTCTAATCAATTTGAACAAATAAACAACTTTTGCCAGTACCAACCAAGTGGAAGATGTTACCTTTTGTTTGAGTACCGGATGCAATCTTTATTCTAGGACTTTCAAAGATCTTACATTTTCTATTTTTGAATCAGAGATCATAGCCTTTGTCCACCAACTGTCCAACACTAAGAAGATTGTACTTCAGACCTTCAACATACAGTACATTACTAGTTTTGTTCTTTCCATCAAAAGAAATAGTTCCTCTACCTCTAATTCTGCAGTAGAATTATCACCAAATTTTACCACTCCTCCTTCATATCTTTCCAAATCTATGAACTTATTTTTGTCACCTGTCATATGGTGGGAGCATCCACTGTCAATGACCCAATAATCCTTTTTTTCAACTTGGGAAGCCATAGCTCTTTCTATCATTTTATGATTAACAGATTTAGAGGGCATTAGATCTTCTTCCTTGATGGCAATAAACACCCAGTCACTTTTGGATTTGTTTCATGTCTCTGATTCATCATCTGTTACTCCTTCATCATCATCATCTTCATGAACATAGTAACATTTCTTTTGAAATCTTGATCTATTTGGATTTTCCCTTGAAAATCTTTCTGGACACCTTGAGGCAAAATGACCAATCTTATTGCAGTTGAAACATTTGAAGGGCAATTTTCCTTCATACTTACCGGATCTTTTCTTGCTTTTTCATACAATGATAGTTTCTTTGAGGAGTTCTCTCCTGGATCAAACTTTTACTTGCCTTTTATAGAGGCACTAGCTTTGAATGCAGATTCAGTCTTGGGGGGTACATCTCCAGACTCGGCCAATTCAAATGCAGCTAGTTTTCCAACTAATTGATCCCTTGTGATATTTGAAAAAGATCTGAATTCTTCAATAGCAGCAATGTTGTATTTGTAAGGAGGTAGGGACTGAGAACTTTGGCAACAGTCTAATCTTCATCCAAGATTCCACTAGCACACCTAATGCCACAAATAAGATCATTTACTTTTGGCATAAATGTAGTGATATTTTCATCTTCATTCATCTTCAAGTTTTTGAATTTTCCTTTCAGACTCTGTAGCTTGGCACATTTAACATATTTGTCTCCTTCATGTAGAAGTTCCAATTTTTCCCAAATTTCATATGCAGTTTTCAAATCTATTACATTTGTTAGTTCTGAATTAGATAAGGCACTTAGTAAAGCTTCTTTAGCCTGAAGATTGTCTTCAGCATCTTTTATTTCATCTATACTTATCAGACCATCCTTTGGAGGAACATACTTCTTTGAGGCCATGATCCAATATTGCATTCCCATACATTGCAAGTGACATTCCATGCAGTTTTTCCAAAGAGTGTAATTGGTTCCATCAAACCTCAGACTAACCTTCTTGTAGGAAGACATCCTAGATCTCCTCAAGTGGTTAAGCTCCTTTAAGAGGAACTTAGCTCTGATACCAATTGTTAGTTTCAAAACAGACAACTAAGAGAGGGGGTGAATTAGTTGTCCCAAAAATTTCCTTTTATTAACCACTTAAATCCTTCTTGTAATTCAACAGCATAATAATAAATCAATCATGAAAACATAATGCAACAATTCAAGAGTAGAAACACATTAACACATATGACACCAAGATTTCAACATGGACAACGCGGTTAAGGGAAAAACCATGGGGTGACTAACCCAAGATTGTATTCTCTATTGAAAGAATAAGGATAACAAGATGGCAAATGCTAATTAGGGCATACTACCCAAGCACACTGCTCACAAGAGGCCCACTACCTACAGGAGACACACTATCTACAAAATGATAAATATTACATACTTGAACTGAAGAATAGCATCTTCATCATGTTTGAGTTAGTTCCATTTAAGCCCAACACTTTTTCTCTGCCTTTCACTCTTCACCTCTCTACCACACTCTCATCTCTACCTAGATACATTTGAAATGACTTTACAACTCTTATTTATACAAGACATTGACTTTGGGATAATCATCAAAGTCAGCATACTTTACAAAGAAAAAACACAAATATAACTTGACTTATTACAAAAGATTTCATGTGAATCACCACACTATCGGCCACACAGATCTAGGACTTCAATCTTTTTTGAGGAACACACCATGCTTCATAGAACATCTTCAAGATCATTCATAAGATGTATAAATCATCCGGTCAGCCAAGTTTAGGAAGAACATCATCATCATCTAGAATTAATTCTTCAATTATGAGCTCAATCTTCAATGTAGACCACCAACTCGAACTAGAAACAATCCAGAGACCCTCACAAGCTTGCCTGAATCACCAAGAACATCCACACTACTTCTACTTACTGAAATCATTCTCTCCTTTATCTAGAACCTCAAGAACACAGTCTATCATCTTTGTCATATTGGAATAGATGTTTCTAGACCTCCAGACCATGAACCAATTGAGTTGTCAATTCACATTGACTTCCTAAACACTCCATATCCGCAGAACAAGAAATTGCATTTTTGGATCTCACCAGACCTATTTGTGTCACTCTGTCACCTCTGAACATCTGCCAGAACCAGTTTTACTCATATGGCCATAACTTTTTCAAATCTTCATGCAGACCTCTTAAATCTTAACTAGATCACCTTTAGACACATATCTATAAACCCTTTGATGCACATCCTCTAATCTTCATCTTAGCTGGGATCTTCACTTCACTGTCTTTCCTGTTCTTCTCTATTTCTAATAGGACTAATTTTCTCAATATCCTCAGCATACAACTCATCCAATCCTTGACATCAATGCAACATGAGTATGTTGACATCAATGACAACACCAGTTAGGCCCATACTTTCAACACCATCAACTTTTTGTGGACCTATGCTAATATGCCAGGGTTAAACCCTAAGCTAGTAGTTCATTATCTCACAGTTGATCCAATAGTTCAACCAGTCAAGAAAAAGCTAAGGAAGATGCATCCGCAGAGAGCTCTCTTCGTAAAAGTTGAAATATAGAAGTTGCTAGATGCAAAGTTCATCAGGCCTATTGATTATTTAGAATGGGTCTCAAACATTGTACCTATGTTTAAACCAAATGGGGGCATCCACATGTGTAATGATTTTAGAGATCCTAAGAAAGCATGTCCAAAAGATGACTTTCCATTACCAAACATTGATCTCATAGTAGACTTGACCACTGGTCATGAAATGCTTTCTCTCATGGATGGATTCTCCAGCTATAATCAGATAAAGATAGTAGAAGAAGATCAACATAAAACAACTTTTACTTGTCCTTGGGGTAACTATTGATGGTGTGTCATGCCATTTGGTTTTAAAAATGCAAGGGAAACTTATCAAAGAGAAATGACAGTGATATTCCATGACCTCTTTCATCACATCATGGAGGACTATGTGGATGACATCCTAGCAAAATCATCTCGAGCATACCACATACAAGTTCTAGGATATATCTTTGATAGGATAGAAAAATATCAAGTACAACTCAATCCAAAGAAATGTGTCTTTGGGGTAACATTAGGAAAATTATTGGGATACATTGGATCTCGTAGAGGCATCAAAGTAGATCCTGCAAAAGTCAAGGTTATAGTGGAGATGCCTCCAGCAAAGAATCTAAAAGCATTAAGGAGCCTTCAAGGAAGGTTATAATCTATTAGGCATTTCATCTCACAGCTAGTAGATAAATGTCAACCATTTCAACACTTGATCTAAAAGGATATCTCATTTTGATGGGACAAGAAGTGTCAAGCAGCATTTGATTAGCTCAAAGAATATCTGGCTACACCTCCTGTCTTGGTACCACTAGTTTCTAGTTGGCCTTTGATCTTGTACATCTCAACTACAATTGTAGCCCTAGGGGCTCTTCTAGCACAACATGATGAGTTAGGAAAAGAGCATGCAATCTATTATATTAGTCAAACCTTGGTGGGTTATGAACTCAATTATTCACCTATAGAAAGAGCTTGTTTAGCAGTAGTATTCACTTCCCAAAAGTTGTGGCATTACATGCTAAACCAACACACAAATCTAATAGCCAAAATTCATCCATTGAAGTATCTACTAGCAAAAGAAGCTCTTACATGCAGACTAGCTAAATGGGTCATGATCCTTAGTGAGTTTGATATTGAGTATGTGGATCATAAAGCAATCAAGGGACAAGCCCTAGTAGATCAACTAGCATAAGTACTTATAACAGATGTGCATCCTATGGTATTTGACTTTCTGGATGAAAATCTCTTCACTCTTTCTACCTCAATAATTTGGAAATTGTATTTTGATGGTTCCTACACATAGCATAGATTAGGGCTGGCATTCTTTTTATCACACCACAAAATGACTATATCCCCAAGTCATATTAGCTTGCATTTCCTTGCACCAACAACATAGCCGATTATGAAGCACTCCTCATACGTCTTAATACAATAGTTCAATGGGACATCACAGAACTACATGTATATGGATACATGCAACTAGTCATTCAACAAGTCACAGATGAGTACCAAACAAAAGATAAAAAGTTGGTCCCGTACAAGCAACTAGTGGATGCCTACAAACCATACTTTTCTAGCATCACATTTGAGAAAATTCTAAGAGAGCATAAGAAAGCTGTAGATTCTATGGCTTATGTAGGGTCACTTATAGACATGCCTGCAAACACACAAAAATGTGAATTCTTGATCGAGCAATTGTTGATACCAGTCGTCGATGTTCCAACTACTGAAATCATTTGTGAACTTGTTGGTCCTAATTCCCCATGGTATGAAGATATCTATGAATACCTTAAACATAGTACCTTTCCCTTTGAACTCTCATTAACCCAACACAAAACCTTTATCTGTTGATCCTCCTGTTACACCATTCTAGGTGATACACTTTATTGCCGGAGTCGAGATGGTATCCTCTTACGATGTCTTAATGCAGAAGAAGCCGAAGCTACCTTATGAGACATGCATGAAAGTGTCTGTGGCACACATTCTACTAGTTCTAATCCTACTAAGAAGATACTCTACATAGGGTATTACTGGCCTACAATAGAGTAAGATGCTTTATAGTTTGCTAAGAAGTGTCTACAATGCCAGTAGCATGGAGATTTGATTCACACACCAGCTCATGAACTACAACCTATGACTACCCGTGGCCTTTCTCACAATGGGGTCTCAACCTCATAGGACAAATCCACCCATCCTCATTCAATGGCTAGAAATTCATCATTACCACCACTAAGTACTTCACAAAGTGGGTCAAATCCATTCCCCTGACCTATATCACCAGTAAGCAAATAGCCAAGTTTATCTTTAACTACCTCATTTGCTGGTATGGTATTCCCCAAGCCATTGTCACGAATAATGGGAGACAATTCAAAAATCAAGAACACCAACTAGTACCATATCCTATGCCTTGGTCTATGGTTCTGAAGCCATCCTACCTATAGAGGTCAAGATCCTATCCCTCAGAGTATCCATGCAGAACCTAATTTATGGAGAGGAGTATTGCACTTCCAGATTAGCTGAGCTAGAACTGCTAGATGAGAGGCGGCTTGCCATGCTTAATCATATCCATGTCTATCAAAACTGCCTCTAGCATAATTACAACAAAAAGATCAAAGAAATATGGTTTCAAGTTAGTGATCTTGTCTTAAAAGAAAATCAAAGAAATCAAACAGATCAAGAAAAGAAGGGCAAGTTTGAGCCTAACTAGTTAGGCCCCTTTATTATCATAGCAACATATGGATCAGGAGATTACACTCTAGCCACACCTAATGGCATTCCTCTAGATGAGCCACTTAATAGTGTTCATCTCAAGAAGTTCTATGCGTGATCCTTAGAGTATCCAAAAAAACAAATTTCATCCTATGGTGAAAACCTAGTAAACAGGCACCTTGGATAAGTACCATAGTGCAAACCTGGCAAATAGGCGCTATGTGTAGAGTTAGCATCCATCATCTATCGAGTCCTGTTCATTCCATGTCCATTTGACAACAAATTTCATCCATCCATCCATAATAAAACCATTGACCTTGTTTGCATTTCCATCTCCCTATCTAGAATAGCTTGAAAATTTGTCAATGTCCATCGTCATGATCCCACATCTTGATCTATGTCAATAGTTATCACTGTCTTGTCCTCGGTCAAACTTTCTATGTCTTCTCCATCAGTCACCCATGTAAATACCTCTACCAGAATGGGGGCAACTCTTTCCTTAACCTAGGTCTCGGAATGGATCCTTGTTTGTGGTTTATAGAAAAACAAACACTTCAAACAAACAAAACAAAAAAAACACATCAACAATCAAATCAAAAAACACACACTTCAACACTATCCTACCTCATCACACTAACCAGAACTACATATTATATCTTCCCAATCTTAAGGTACCTCGAGCCCATGGATATGGGTATGTAGGCAGTCTAGATTAGGAAGGATGTATCTAGTACTTAGGTACATGAGATCTCATCATTGTCCCAACCTAAGCATCATTTCACCTTAACCCATCTCATCAGGCTATCCAGAACTACATATTATCATCTTTCATCTTTCATCATAATGTGCCTTGATCTTGTGGATACAGGGTATGTAGGTAGTCTGGAATACGAAGGAAGTATCCAGTACTCAGGCACATACAATTCATCTTTCTTCACCCACCTCAATCCATTGACCTCCCATCTTTCTAGTCTTCCATTTATCAAAATCCGTTCACCTCGACTTGACTAACTCAAGAAGCAAAATAAATAAATAAATCATCCTTTCAAAGCAACAGTCCTTAAACAAACCTAAAGCAAAGGAACTTACTTACAGAGCCACATGATGTCCTACATAATCGATTGCCAACATCAGCTAAATCAAACTCAACTAAGCACTAGAACAACAAACTTGTCTTTTATAGGATGTTCCATGTTCGAAATGAGACCAACACATGCATCTTATATGACATGTTGCATTTCCTAAAACAAGACATTATCCTTTTAAATAGATACCCCCTTTAACGGACACATAGCTCCTATGATAACGCTATTATTTATCCTATCCAATCTATCTTGAGCAACCTCTTTAGCAAGAGAATATGTCGACTGTATGTTTACTTTGTAAGGTAGTCAATTTGCTTTTTGGTTTATCTTTTGTTCCTTTTTCCAATACCTATTCAAGACTTCCTTGATTTATCTATAATCTTGGTATGTTGCAATGTAGTACGGAATGGGGGCATAGTCATTGCTTTTGTGTGCCGTGTTTGAGGAATGATCTTTAGCATCTTTCTAAGCATTATATTTGTCTTGTGTGTGTTATGACCTAGCATCTTACATATTAATATTCTTCTTGCATTTACATGTATTGAAGTTTATTTTATGTTCAAGACTATGGCTCATTCACATGTTCAACAAGGTCATATTATGTCTAAAGGATCTAAGTTCAAACCACTTGCTTGCAGAGTCAACGTCCACACACTCAAATATCATAGTACCTTGGTCTTTTATACCTTGGTGGCACACTATCCACATGTGCTATATCAAAACTAAAGATTTCTCTTTAAAAACAATTGTGAAACCAATGCAACAAGATCATTCATTTACCCATGGCCTTATATAGTTTTCAAGCAATGATCAATCAACATTCATTCTCTTCTATCTCCACTCTCCAACATCTAATGCATATCTGCAAAAACCACAAGTTAGATATCACATGTCATAACATCTATATCATCATATCTGTTCTATCATCATGCCCTCATGAGTCCTACATCTGTAGGCATCATATAAGCATATGCATCATCACATAAATCCATAATCATACATACATGTCATCACATCCATGTCCTAAGGGAAATGCATAAAACAAAAGCATGAACAGAAGTGAGCAATATGTCATCATATATCATCATGTAAAGGTCATCAAAATATAGGTGTATGTGTCTACATCAATAGTCCATATGTATAAATCTAAATATACATCAATAAGTACATCATGACTATCAAGAGCCTGCAAATTATGCATTGGATGCATGCAGGCATCAAGGTAAATATATAGTGTGCATCATGATAAAAAAATGGTACAATATACAAAGTGCATGCTCTAGGTGGCAACTAGTGGGTAGAGCTGCCCTCCTATTGTGGTCCCTATCCTCCACCTGTACTCAATGAAGGTCCCCCTACTGGTCCTTCTTCCCCTGGTAGCACAAAGGGTCCTCTAACTGAGGACACCAACTACCCAGCCCTGCGTGACCTCAACGCCCTTGACCGGCTCCGCTCTCTATAGCTAGGTGCCTGTTGAGCTGCTAGCACCATACCAATGTAGAGACCCTTGTAGTACTCGGCCTCTCTGCCTGCTGACACTAGCTCTCCCTACACACGGACAAGTTCTCTATACAATATCCTCTGATCAGCACCCAATGTATGGTGTGCCTCATCTCTCTCCTACCTAACCCTCTATAAGGTGGCCTCTACTGTCAAATGTAGTTGTACTACTGCGTCCCTCTCCAAAGTCAACTAGGCAATTTACCCATCATCTCCTACTGGTGCTGGCACAGCCTGTGCTACTACCAAGGCTACATGTGCTGCTGCTACTTCCTGTGCATGTACCTGTGCCTGGGCCTTAGCCTATCTAGCCTCTACCCTTGATGCATCCTTGTCCCTCCTCAATCTCACCATCTGAAGCTCCAGACGAGACCTCCATGGAAGATCCTCTTGTAACAGTCACTGTGCCTGCTACAGCTTAGTCTCTACAATTGGATCCTCCTCCTCTATTATCTGTACATCAGCCTACTGGCCTCTGTCCTCTCCACCCACCTATTGTCTATCCTTTCATCTAACCCTCACCTCTCCACCCAGCACCAATACCTCTCATACTACTCCTTCCACTCCTGGTGTAGTTAGTCTCACTGGCCTATGTGTCTGCTAGTACCTGTCATACTCTAGTAGTGTCCCTAGATCCGCCAATCCTAAATCCCAATCCCATCTCACTAGGGCAAGTCCCCACAACACTACCAAAGCTGTAGCCACTAGAATCTCTACATCCCAGTCCCCAACCTCCCACAATTTCCTTGTATTTGTCGCCTCCCCAACAAGCAACCCCTATGGCAAGCCAAACTGTCTAAGTACCCGCTCTAGCAGGTATCTCTCAATGGTATCTGTGCATCTACCAAATACATATTGAGCCTGTTTATGATACATCAGCTGCTCATGCTCATCCTCCCATGCCTCATACAATAGCCATGGTCTCCAAATAAAGAGGTCCATCTCGTCAATCTGTTGCCTCCAATAGCTCATAGATCCAAGCCGCCTGTGAGTGATCACTCCCTCATATAGAAACGCATATGGCTCCCCTCTCTCGCAGTGGTTCTCTATAATCAATCTGATAACATGGATTTGCTCCCAAGCCCATGCTTGTAATAAAGTCACACCTGCTGATAGGCTCCGTCATCTCCTGTATATACAGTCATGCATATCTCGGTACAACTAGCCCAACACACAAGGGCCCCATGCATATCAGATGTCATGTGTAAACATCCTTGATAGTAGAGTGCCCCATCCTATAGATAATCCTCGTGACCACCTGTTTGGGTAGAGGAAGCCACCAACTAGCGAAGCCACAATCCATCTGATCCAGTCACATAGTCTCAGAACATCAGCCAACCGAATCTTGCCATCCTATATCCACAGATCATCCATGCAGAATACCTCTATAGGTCGAAGTCAACTCTCTCTCCATCAATTGAGATCTTGAGGATGCAATACACATCCTCAAGTGTCATTGTAGCCTCCCCTGTCGGAAAGTGGATCGAACATGTCTCACTGTGATATCTCTCAACAATCGCTGTCAAAAGGGAGAGATTCACCCTAATGTGCATCAAGTGCACCACATTCTATAGTCCCATGTACTCCAAGAATGCATCCTCCTCCCAAGTAATCTATACTACCTCATCTACAATGATGTGGTGTCGCTCTCTCGACATCAGAGGTAGAAGGACTCTCTACATTCACAAAACCACTTGTCAGACCTTTTTGCAGATTTTCTAAATCTACCCAAATCACTACAGACATTTACATCCACAATAGTGTGACATAAATAAGCCCTCGGTCAACTTTGCACATCTCTAACCTAAGTAGTAAACCTCACCTAGGTCAAACTAGATAAAACACCAAAAGTGCATTGTTTTCTCCAAGGGAGCTTCACTATTTTACCATGTGCACTTTACTGTTTGCCCATATGCACTCTACCATTTAAACCAAAAGTGACTTGTTTTTCATAAGTGTACTGCACTATGTATCCAACTGCGCCTTACTACACTTACAAGTGCACTGCATTTTTTTGCAAACCCTAAACTGATAGCACCTAACTACCTGCCCAATTGCACCTTACTGAACTACCAAACATGCTTCGGCAATATACCAACTGCGTTATGGTGTGTTGCCTAAAAGCCAAGTGCACTGAGATCTTACCAGATGTGCTTTATTGCCCTACCAAATGCACCTTAGCACACCAAAAGTGCTTTGACCGACTACCAATGGCACGCTGGCATGGCGCAACACTTTTGGCTGACCTAAAAACCTAACCTAGACAAAACCTTAAAAGTGACTTAAAATTTTGAACACAAAGAGGTGATCAAGAACTTACTACTACCGGTACTCTCACTAGTCTCCCGTACGTCCACACTTGCTCCACCTGATGCTTATGTGCTAGGATTGACATCTCTCCACGCTGCAAACTCTCTCTCCACTCAACACTCACAAACTAAGCTAGGAGGCTTCAAGCTCTAATTTTGACAACTCTTAGTGTGCAAATGAGGAATGTGGACCCCTTGGGACCTATTTATAGTGTCCCTCCCCTTTTCTTCCCACCCCTTGGTTTTTCTACATTGTCGCGTATTTTTCTAGTCAAGCGTCAACCCAGTCCTTCTATCGCTTCCCTATCTTTTCTCTTGAGGGGGCATACGCTGGGGCAGCTCGATACACTGAGGCATCAGAATTGTATCATGTCTTCAACAATCATTTTCTTTGACGCAACCCTATAAACTGTATTGCATCAAAGAGGGGCAAAATGTAGACACCCTAAAATGACCAGGTCTTCGAATCACTTGCATTTCAATGTTAATTAAATAATCTAATTATTTAATTAATTTCATCAATTTCTTCCAAAACTTCATAAATCAACATTAATTAAATAAATCCTTTTTATTTAATTAATTTCATTAAATTCCTCTATATTCTTCCAAAACTAAATAATTTTCATTATTTAATTAAATCATTATCCTTTTTCAAATTTCAAATCTACATTAATTAAATAAATCAGATTATTTATTTAATTCATCAGATCCTCTCTTGTCTACAACTAAATAATTTTACATTATTTAATTAAATCAAATTGTTCTTCTAAATTTAAATAAATCAATCAAATTTACTTAAATTATCTCAATCCTCTAAAAATAAATAAAATCAAGTATTTTATTTATTCTTCACATTCCTCTATCATGCACAATCAATTAAATAAATTTATTTATTTAATTTCAATTATCTTTCCATTTCCTCTAAAAATATCATGTTAACTTGTGCATAATCAATCTTATTTTTAGAACTCATGCAAAAGGCAAATCTAAAGTTAAGTTAATTGGCTTTAATTTATCTTGTTTTCATCAACTCATGAATTAGAAAAAAAAGCATTCTAATTTATGAAATCAAATCTATCTTTATCAAAAAAGCAATTATTTTAATAAAAATACCTTTTTGGAGTGACACATGTCAGGTACACATTCAACATGAATTATTTGATTTATCTCAACCATTCATTCTATGGATTTATTTCATCTGTTGATTGATCATGTTTGAAGCCTATATAAACCCCCCTCATCTCCTTCACAAATCCTCTTTGATCACTTATTCTTAGGCATCCTTTTACAATGCTTAGAGCATACATTGCATCATTGAGCACCTTACAATCTTTTGACATTGATCTTTTGAGAACTTTGAGCACTTACATCTGCTTGCTGCAAACATGGTTTAGCAACATTATTGAACAATCTACATATCTACAAAGAAAACAATACAATCTAGGTGAAGTCTTTCTTGTTTTATTTTATATATTTCTTAATATTGGATTTTTACTTATATCAATCTCTTTATGTTATGGGTTATTGAGTTGTTATTGCTTTGATTTTATCATTCGACCTCTTGATTTTCCTCATACACATGTATGTTTTCAAAGATCATCCAGAAAAGTGAATTTAAAGATTTAAAATGTTGGAAAGAAGTAGGATTTGAATGATTATTCAACAACCCTCATTTTTCAAGAGAAGAAGATAGATTTGGTTTTGGAAAACTTACAATGGCTTGATAGGGTAAGGGTAGTTGAAGTTGGGCAGCTAATTCGATGGTTTCATGGCATGTTACTTCACCTTGAAAAAAATATTGCATGTTACTAACTTATACACGCAAGGTAATAGTTTAAACCACTAGATTGTTGACTATACAACACTAATTATCAACCATTTTACCTCTGCTCATTTTTAGTAAAATGGGCATTGTCATTCTTGTTGTAAACTACCAGATTGTTGAACTATACAACACTGATTATCAACCATTTTACCTCTACTCATTTTCAACAAAATGAGTGTTTTCAGAACTTGAAGTTTTTCAAAAATTATTGGAGACAGTAAAAAAGTATAGGAATCCAACCCTTGACGAGCTCATCTATTTTTGAAGGCGACAACACGTCCAATTCAACAATGTCTTGAGTGTAGAGGTAGTCTTCTTCATCCGGCACATCTTCCAAGTCTTTGAGAGTATCAGGAATTACAAAGCGAGGAGCCATGACTCTTCTCTGTTAATTCTTGATTAGTTCAAGATGATACAGGGGTTTCTTTTGTTTGAATTATTTTTCATCAAAAAAAATTTGCTCTCCACGGACTTCAAAATATTTCCCACTCCTGCCAATGAAATATTTTTTTAATTACCCACTTTAATATCATATTGTCTAATTTTCTTGTGTGACTAATTATTTAGTCATTTTTGTTTGTGTGACTAATCATTTAGTTGTGTTTTTACCTGACAATCAAATTAGTCACTTATGATGGTCATATTAGTCATTTATTTAGTCATTTATAGCTGTGTTACAAAAAATGACTAGAATTTACTCACTTTTGGTTGTCGTGACTAAAATTTTTAGTCACATAGTCATTTATTTGCCAAATTCTACTAGTGTCTTCCACATCCAACCATTCCACTCTACCCAACTCCCTGATTGACTTTATGTAATCTACCACCTTGTCACCTCTTGCTTGGGTCATCTGGGATTTCAATTCTTCAAAATCTTGAAACATTTCTAATGCCTCAAATCCTTCCCATGAATCCAACCAGAAGTTTGCTTTCTTTCCATTGTTGATGCTCCATGTGAGGTGATTCAAGATTACCGGCCTACATTTTCTCAAGAAATTCCATATTATAGAACCTCCTCTTGAATTCACTATCGTGAGCACTCTGTTTGAGTCAGGTTCATCCAGATATTTATTTTGCATAATCTTACACCAAGTCTTGTTTGGGGACTTAACCATTTTCGAAATCAACTTCACCCCTAGCGCTTCGTTTTGGAGTTTTATTTCCCTCATTCCTATTCCTCCACTTTCCTGTGAACACATGTCTTTCCTTTAACCAACTATAGGGATCCTCTTTTCTTCTTGCACCCCTTCCCACAAGAATTTCTTCCATGACCCCTCAAGTAAAGACATCACTTTTTTTATAGTGGTAAGCATGACATCATGTATGTGGGAACTAATCCTAAAATTGCCTTCAACATCATGACGCGTCCTACCAAAGTTAACCATCTGCCTTTCATGCTTCTACTTTTTTCTTGGATTGTGAAACTGCATCTTCTTGTAACTATGTTTTAACTGCTCCAATAAACATAGGTGCTCCTAAATATTTGGTTGGTAGTTTATCTATCTGACACCCAAGGATCACAACTATTTGGTTCTGACACCTTTTAGAAACATAAAAAAGGAACACCCTTGATTTTTCCATATTTATTAACTACCCTAAGAGCTTATTGTAGATTTCCAGAACCCCTCTAATCACCTTTGCTTTTGTCATGGTGGCCTCCCTGAAAATGATCGTATCATCTGTGAATTGAGCATGTGTTATCAAGTCCAAATTCATGGCTAGCCTAACTCCTTTCCAGGCTCCTCTTCTTTGGCTATTCTTGATGAGCCCTCCTAGAGCCTCCACCATGAGTATAAACAAGAAGCAGGATAATGGATCCCCTTGTCTCAAACGTTGTGACATCTCAAAAAAACCATAGAGGGAACCATTAACTGCTATTGACATTCTAGCTGTTGATATACATTGGAATATATTCTCTAGCCATTTCTAGTTGAAACCCATCATTCCCAAGATTCTCATGAGGAAGCTCCATTTTACTCTATCATACACTTTCCTCACATCTAGTTTATTAGCATGCTCTTTTTCTTATCTTGGTTTATTGAATGGATTGCTTCATTGACTAAAATGATACTATCCACTATCTCTCTTCCCAGGGTGAATCCATTCTAATTTTTGGAGATGATTTTTCACATAATCTTTTCTAGCCTATTCACCATTGCCTTGGAGAGAATCTTGTAAATCGTATTACAAAGTGAGATCAGCCTATAATCTGTAACTGATTTACAATCTATCTTTTTAGGGATGTTATTTATTTCTTTCATGAACTTTCTCTTCTTCCTTAGATCTTCCACTATCTGCCATACCACTTTCCCTACAATACTCCAACATTTTTGGTAGAACATAGCTAGGAAACCATCTGGACCCGGTGCCTTGTCTTGGTGTAATTGGAAAGCTATAGACCTTAATTCTTCCTCTGAAAAAGCTTCATTTAGTAGAGCATTATCTTCCTCACTTATTACTTTTTCTATCCCATTTGTGGCTTCTCCAATGTCAATCCAATCTTGCCCCTCCTCTGATGCCAAGAGGTTTTAGAAATAGCTAACTATTTCTTCTTCAATATCCACTAAATTGGTCAAAATTCTTCCTTCCTTGTTTGTTAATTCAAAGATTTTATTTATCATTCTTCAAGCCTTAACTGAATTGTAGAAAAATTTTGTGTTTTGATCCCCATCTTCTAGGCATGCTTCTCTATCTTTAGCCTTCCAGAATTCTTCTTTCCTAGTGAGTGACTCTTCATGCTCTGATATCAACTTATTTTATTTTGAGTAGTCCTCTTGAAACATCCCATTCCTGAGCACCTTCTCATTTAGTGCTGCTAGTTCTTCCACTCTCTCTTTTTCTTTTAAAATGTCTTTGAAGGTCTCCACATTCCACTCTTTCAATCTTTTCTTGAGATGGGCTAACCTTCTGTAGAAGACATAGATAACTAATCCTCCATTCGCTAGTACTTCTTTCCACCATTTCCTTATTTACTCAACTGAATCTTCCCTTCTCCACCCCATCCTTTCAAATTTGAAATAGGAATTCCTAGGTATATTGAAAGCACTGATCTCTAATTTTACCAGGTAATGATCTAAAATTGATATTGGAAGAATGCTCAATTATATCCCTAACTCATCTTCGATACAATCTGCTATGCACAGAAACCCATCTAGGCTCTCTTCTATTTTTGTAAAGCCTTGCCTTCTATTTGTCCATATGAAGCTACCATTTTTTAGCAGAATGTCACAAAAATTCCTTCCCCCCATGAATTCTCTGAAGTCTCATAGTTTTAGTTTTTGTTCTCAGCCCTCCTCTCTTTTTGTCCAAGTTTAGCATAGCATTAAAATCACCTCCTAAGAGGATTCTTTCATTTCCAATCTACTGACATTTGTCAAGGATATTTCCTGACAATTCTCTTTTGTCCTTTGTCTTAACTAGCTATTAAATAGAAAAAAGCTAGAAAGAACTATTCAGAGGGTTATGAAAGACCTTACTTAAGATCCAGAATTAATGAATCTCAATGTTCTCAATGTTTTCTCTTGTCGGATTCCACATTAGTCCCACTCCCCCTGCCATCCCTTTGCACTCACTAAAGACCCCAATTAATAGTTTATAGTGCTTTAGGAATCTTGTAGCTTCATCCCTAATTAGCTTTGTTTCCTGCAACATTACTATATCAACCAATTCTTTTCTTAGGTGGCACTTAGTCAGGCACCTCTTGTTAGTTGCCTCTTGTTAGGGGCATTGAGGCCCCTAACATTCTAGGTTAGGATCTTCATGGCTTCCCAAGGGAGGCACTACCTCCCTTGGATATAAGCATATAATTTTTGATGCTAGTAATACCATTCTCCATTGCGTATTCCTCTCTCTTTTCTTTATTTGTATTCATCCCAAGCTTCTTTCCAGTCCCTATTAAACCCTTGCTTACTTTGGACACTAATTGACTGATATGCCTTAGCTCCTAAATTCCAACTTCCTCCCTTTCTTCTACCTCTTCTTCCTCTAACCAAACCTCACCTGACTCTCCTTCCCCTTCTTCCAAAAAGGCAGTCTCCTGGGCCTGTACTACTTCCTTTTTAACCAACTCCTCCGATCTAGCCCCCATGTTTTCTACCTACTTGCACTGCTCCTCTTGATGTTCACCAACTTCTACCTCCTAAACCCCTTCAAATTGTACTACTTCAGGTCATGCTCCATCCTTAGGGATCTTATCTTCTTGACCACCATTGTTAATTAATTCTTCTTAACATTCTTCCAACCTTTCCCTTGACGGTTGTTCTTCCTTGGATACCCCCACTTCTTTTTTCTCTCCATGTTTGCTTATGTTCCTATCAACTAGGATCTCATTCTACTCAGCCTCCATCCTCCTTTCTCTAACCTTTTATTCCTTTCTAGGCTGCCTTGGGCAAACTTCTTCCATATGTCTCCTATTTTTGTAGTGAAAACAAAAGAATCTCCTTTCCTCTATCTCAATGTCTTGAATCCAATCCATGGCCACCATTATTAATTTGATCTTCCTGGGGATTCAAATCATGTCTAATAGTTTGATTCTAGAAAAGAAAATAGAATCACTTCCTCCCATATCCAAATCTATTGCATTCCCCAGTTTGTCACCTATTTGATATAGAAAATTCCTAGACCAATATTCGAAGGGCAGATTATACAATCTGATCCATTCCGGTTCCTTATATGGATTAAAGTTTTTAGGTTTGAAATTTGGCCTCCACTTCTAGACAAACACATAATCTAATCCAATCCGCTAAGGGATTTTCTCAATGATCCATGATTTTGTCTGTCCAGGCTTCCCCTTGACAATCCACCACAAAAAGTTGCATTAAAAGAAAGTGGACCACTTCCACTGATTCCTAGTTTTTCACTATCCATCTTTTGATTTGATCCTTCATTTTGTGTCTCTCAATCGATCTTACAATCAATGCTGAGCACTTTAGGGCATGTTCATCCTTATCCACTACATTCACGACATTGATTTCCACCAAGCTATCCTCTGTTTTCTCTTTGCTAGTCTTTACAATGTTTGTAAAAGTCCTCCTTGTCTCCATGAGAGGGATCGCATTCGCTCCTGTTGCGCATCTAGGGATGATGTTCTCTCTGCCAACCTTGTTTATTTCTTCTTTGCCACCTTTCTACTCTTTATATCTATCATTCTTTGAATCTCTATGTAAAACTATTACTTTTGTATAAATTTTATTTTTTGTGTCAAAAAAAAGTAAACATAGAGCTATTTTGTTATTTAGAAACTTGGGTTGAAAACAAATATAAATTTTTAGAAAAAATTAGATTATAGAAAATAGATTTATACCTATAAGGAGCATGTAGAAAGCATGAGAGATATTGAGATATGTACATACAAATGAGAATATTAGAAATTGAAAATGTTAGAAAATATATTTAGTTGGAACCTATGCAACAAATATGAGAAACATGCTAGAAAAGAAAACAATGAATAAACCTGTAGAAAACAAGAAAAATATTACAAACAAAAGAAAAAAGATGCATGGAAAATAATAAATAAATTGTTAGAAACTTCCTTGGGGAAGATGCCTTCCCACTTGGGAAGGGATCTTCCCTTTTGCCTTGCTTGTTGAATCCTGTACATAATAAGAAACAAAGTTAGAAATGGTGAACAAATGAGGATTTTTTATGCTTTTATAAACCTCATTCTAGGGCTTTAGTGCCCTAAAGATTTGGGAAATGTGTTATCAACCTAAACCTTGTTTATTTAACTAAGCCCACTTAGTGAGTGAGGGAATTATTTTATTTGGACTTTGGTGTGTGTGTTTATTAAATATATTGAATTTATTTTATTTAATCTTTCCAAACCCTATAGACAAAGTGATTGATATAAATGTTTAGGTTTAATTTAATTAAACCTTATAGTTATATGTTCAATTTAATTGCTTTGTACAAATGTTGAAACATTGGAGCACTTAATTTAGTTAATTTATTTAGTTTTGATTTAAATTTTAAAAAGTCTTTTAGTGAAAGTTATTATATTAGTTATTTTTCTCTTCTTCCATAGTTAATAAGATGGTATTATGCTGTCAAAAAATTTAGAGGAGTTTTATCTTCTGTCCCGTTATGTTGTCAAATTTTTCCTAGATTTAATATGGAAATATTTCAATAATTTATTTCTAGTATTTATCTTTCTTCCTCTATTATTTGTTAAGTGTTTTAATTAAAGGCTTAGTTGATTTATTTTAATATTATTTTGTAGTGATAGTATTCTTCTAGGGTTAGGTTTTGATATAGATTGAAATTGTATCACCTCACCTAGGGAACCCTAGGGGTGGTTTCAGATTGGAAACCACCCCTCATAGTGATGCTCTTTCATAATGCACACTCACTTAGTTGCTATCATATCGTAAGGATTATGAAAGAAGTTTTGCATTATCCCGTATTATGATTGACTTTCTCACCTTTGTGTGACATGCCTAACATTGGTTGCAGATACAATTATGTTATGTGTGTGTGTCACTGAGCATGCATGTCGTATATAAGGGAGTTTTAGAGTTGGGTGGGAAAATTCTTTGGTAATTCATGTCACGACCACATGACAAATACAGACATGACATGTGGTTATAAGGTCATAACCACATGGCAAATGTGGGCAAGACATTTGGTATTAGAGTACAAGTTTAAACACTCAGTATTGAGGGCACATTATTTATTCTACAATTTCATTTTAATCTTAGGCACCTTGCTCATGTAGGATGTCACCTAGATCTATGAGAGGATGCTCACATGCCAGTGAGCCTAGAGGAGCTAATTCATGAGTTACTAGATCTATGACACCATTTGAAGCTTGAAACTAGGGGGCACCTCTTGATATTGGGCCTCAGATACTTTAGACACTTCAAGCTGTTGAAGCGAGGCTAGCACCAATTGAGGATGGACTGCAGATAGAGATACCCATGACAATAGCTGAGGGTCATGCATCAACTCGTAGGGAGTGCAGTAGGAGTCCACCACTATATTATGAGGATCACGAGGAGGAGGTCATAGTGGAGTCAGTTCATTATGATCCTTTTGGATTTGGTTAGGGAGTAGAGCCAAAGGTTCCGGATCAGGGACACCACAACCATGGAGATCTTATTAGAGATTTGCTTCAGCTAAATCCACCTACTTTTTTGGGTACCACAAAGGCAGCCGAGGCTAAGGTTTGGCTTATCATCTTGGACCAGTGCTTTGTGCTGCATCCTTATGGGAGCAACACAAAGGCACAAGTCATAGTTCATTTGCTACGTGACGCAATAGCTACATGATGGCACACTAAGGAGTGCAAGCACTAGACCTCTGCTTAGACACTATTTCTTGGAGTAATTTCCTTGAGTGCTATAAGGCATGATACCTTTTAGAGCATTATCGGTAGTGTCGCATCAATGAGTTTCATGACTTGTAGCAGTGGGGGTCCATAGTTGCATAGTATAAGAGCAAATTTGTAGAGTTGTCATAGTACACTGAGTATCTTCAGGCTGAAAAGAATCTTGTTAATAAGTTTATCAGAGGCTTGAATCCTAGGATAGTAGGACCAATACATATGGCAAATCCCCAGACTATGAGTGAGGCCATCGAGAAGGTGTATATTGCTGGAGAGATTCATGGATAGAACCATGAGCCATGTTCATAGTATCAAAATTGAAACTAGAAGTAGGATCAAAGTTTTCGTAGGCCTCCACCACCTCAAAGGGGTGGGTTTAGATCTGCATCCTTACTTCCTAGGCCTCCATAGTAGCAGCATCAGCAACAGCAAAGGTCTAGACCACAACAAAGAGCCCAAGGTGGCCACAATTGAGGATGGCACTCACAGGGACCGCAAAGAGACCATAGACATCAGGCATAGGTTATGTTACCAACACAGTCACAATAGTCTTTTAGAGGCACACAAAGTAGTGTAGGTCGATCTATAGCTTAGCAGTCTAGTAGGACTCAGTCAATGCACATTCAGATGAGAGGGCCTTGCTACATATGTGGTGGCACTAGGCACTTGGCTAGAGAGTGTCCACAGGGTTATACAATAGGAGGACAACAAGCTAGATGTTTTGAGTAGATAGTTAGAGATGTGGGTAGATCCCACCATGTATTTGCAGTGGTTGAAAACCACTAGGTTGACTTTTAAGCCTTCATTATTGAAACACTGGGTACTATTAGAGATGTTCCCATTACTATTTTGTTTGATTCTAGAGCTTCAAATCCTTTATCTCTCCATCATTAGTAGAGTGTTGCAGGCTGGTGGCCTCTAGGAAGGATGTTATGTGGGAGGTCAAGTTAGCCATAGGGGCCAAGATGGCCATAGATTCAGTGGTTTGTGATTGTGAGCTAGAACTTGGAGCATTCACTATAGTTGTAGACCTTAGGGTCTTACGGAGTCGTGTTAGGCATGGATTGTCTTGCAGCTCATAGAGCCAACCTTGATTGTTGCCAAAAGGTGATAGGTTGCCTTGACGACCATGGTACAATAGTAGAGATTGTGGGCATTCAGAAGCCCATAGTAGTACATATGATTTTTGCTAAACAACTTAAGCATTGTATGCAGAAGGGATATCAAATGTTTGTGATGATGATTAGTGATAGATCAGAGGATGAGCCAGAGGCTTCACTTGATGGCCATCCCATTCTTAGGGAGTTCATAGACATTTTTCCACTTGAGCTTCCAAGGATGCCACCTCACATAGAAGTAGATTTTCACATAGATCTTGTGCTAGGTGCCAAACCAGTGTCTTGTGCACCATACAAGATGACCACTCATGAGCTTATGGAGATCAAGCTTCAACTAGAGGATTTTCTAGCAAAGGGGCACATTTGACTTACTATCTCACCTTGGGGCACACCGGTAATCTTTGTTAAGAAGGACAGACCTCTTCAACTATGTATGGATTACAGGCAGCTAAATAAGGTGATGGTGAAGAATCGTTATCCTTTGCCTCGGATCGATGATTTGTTTGATCAAATGCATGGAACTAGAGTGTTCTCTAAGATAGACCTAAAGTTTGGTTAGCATCAGCTACGTATTATAGAGGAAGATATCCATAAGACTACTTTTCAGACTCACTATGGTCATTATGAGTTCACCGTCGTACCCTTTGGTTTGACAAATGCCCCTTCAGTCTTCATGAGTCTCATGAATGGGGTGTTTCACACATACCTAGATCAGTTCATGTTAGTGTTCCTTGATGGAATATTGATTTATTCTTGGACTAAGGAGGAGCATGAGGAGCACTTAAGTGAGATTTTCTAGTGTTTGTGAGATCAGCAACTTTATGGCAACTTGGTGAAGTGTACCTTCTTTTGTATAAAGGTTCAGTATTTTGGCCACATTCTATCTAGCGATGGTATCTCTATAGATCCATCAAAGATTAGAGTGATCATGGATTGGTTGGCACCTACCAGTGTGACAGAGATTAGGAGCTTCATGGGATTAGCATGTTATTATTGACAGTTTGTTGAGGGCTCTTCTAAGATAGCTAGCCCTATCACTTCTCTTCAGTAGAAAGGGAAGAACTTCTTGTGGATAAAGTAGTGTGAGAGGGCCCTTGGGGTCCTCAAGGAGAATCTCACTAGAGCTCCTATTCTTGCAGTACCTGATCTAGTAGCAGATTTCATGGTATGCATTGATGCGTCTTTAGAGGGACTAGGCGCAGTGCTTATGCAAGATGATCGATCGATCACGTATGAGTCACGAAAGATTAAAACCCATGAGATGAACTACCCTACTCATGACTTGGAGCTTGCAGTAGTGGTTCACACTCTTGTTAGATGGAGACACTTTCTTTTAGAATCCTATTTTGAGTTACACTCAGACCATCAAAGTCTTCAGTACATATTCATGCAACTGAATCTAAATGCTCGCCAATGGTGTTGGATAGATTTCCTATGTGAGTATGACTTTGATGTGCATTATATCAAAGGTAAGGAGAATATGGTTGCCGATGCTTTGAGTTAGAGGTAACATGAGATCCTGACCTAGACTTTGAGTGTGGACTTGAGAGAACACATCTTGCAACATCTACTAGAGGATGAGTGATTCCTTGAGGTCTAGCTAGAGATTCAATCACATAGAGCCCTTAAAGGAAAGTTTGTAGGATATTCCATTCAGGTAAATGGATTTCTACGACATCAACTTCACATGTTCCCCTTGCAGGTGATCTTCATTCAATGATTTTATCAGAGGTTCATAGAGCACCTTATGCAGCACATCCTAGGGTGAAGAAGATGCATGCCAATTTGAGACAGTTGTATCATTGGGCAAGGATGAGGTGTGACATCGTAGAGTTTGTAGCTCATTGCCTTGAGTGTCAGAAGGTCAAAGCTGAGCATCAACATCTAGTAGGACTTCTTTATCCCCATGAGATATAGGAGTGGAAGTGGGATACCATTTCCATGGATTTCATAGTTGGTCTACCTTTGTCATCTCACCGCCATGATGCCATTATGGTGATAGTTGACAAGTTGACTAAGGTAGCACATTTTTCACTAGTATGCATGATGTATAATGCACCTGCATCGGTGAGGGTCTTCTTGAATGATATAGTGAGACTTCATGGAGTTCCTCGTTGCATCATATCAGATAGAGAGTCAGTGTTTACATCATATTTTTGGAGAGTACTACAATAGGCATTGGGCACTCAGCTCTACTTCATTTTAGCATATCACCCCGAGACAGATGGGTACACTGAGAGGGTGAATTAGGTTTTAGAGGACATGCTTCACATGTATGTGATGGATCACCAGTCTAGATGGTAGGACTATCTGTATCTAGTTGAGTTTGCCTACAATAATGGGCATCACAGCTCATTAGGTATGCCTCCCTATTAGGCCTTGTAGGACTCCTTTGAGTTGGGATCACATTGATGATAGATTTGCTATTGTACCTGAGTTGGTACATGACATGGAGCAGCAAATTGCATTAATTAAGCAGTGATTGTAGGAGGCACATGATTGTCAGAAGAAGTATGTCGATGCCAAGAGATTGGATCAAAGCTTCTTAGTTGGAGACAAGGTGTTCTTGAGAGTGCGTTCGCATAAGAGTCCAATCCATTATCAGAAGGGCTCTAATCTTGCACCTAGGTTTGTTGGACCATTTGAGATATTGGAGCGAATAGGACATGTAGTTTATCATCTTTCTTTGCCACCTAGCATGTCATGTATCCACAATGTGTTTCATATATCTGTGTTGAGATGTTATGTATGTTATGTGGCTCATGTTTAGGATTGGGATACCTTATAGGTTGAGTTGGATGGGTAGCTAGCTTTGGAGCTCATTTGCATCTTGGCTCGTCACACCCTGGGACTTCAAGGTTGAGAGCTGGACTAGGTCAAAGTTTAGTGGGACCACTATGATGAGGTCTTAACTACTTGAGAGGATGCTACATGTTTGAGGGCACTCTACCCTCACCTCTTTGTTGACTTCCATGAGGAAAGTTAAATTTTATGATAAACCTGAAACACAAGAATCTTCTACAAGCCAAAGATTAACCTTTTACAGAGAAAAAAGCACAAGAGAGTAATTTGCACAATAAATGGATGCAATTAATGAAAAATATTAGAGATTACATGTGAAACTTACTTTTATATTTGTAAGTTAAATAAAACCCTAATATGACTTAAAAATAACATAAGACTAAAAATAAGCCCTAAGCAAACTTATTAAAGTGTAATTAAATATTTAATGTCACCAACATCCCCCATAAGTGCAAATTAGGGAGAAATGAAAATCCATGCAACTAATGCAAGAATGGGTTCTAGCTACAAGGCCATATTAGGTACCTATGAACAACAAGAATCTCTCATAAGGTGGAGAAAAGGAGAAAAACCCTGTGGGAAAAGTCCCTTCTCCAAAAGAGAGAAAGATCATGCAAAAAACATGCAAACAAATATGTACAAGTGATGGAAGAAGGGCTCCAACTAAGACCCCCATAGAACTGAAACCATAACAAGAAAATAATAATGAGCCCCCCCATAAGAGGGAAAGGTAGAGGCAATAAAATCCTCCAACACTATAGAATCTCCAGAAGCATAAGAGGATGCTCTAACATGAATGCAAAAGCCAATCCACTTGTGGCAAATCACATTTTTTCCCTTAGAAAAAAATAGAACAACCTGTGAATACTGAAGAACCTGTGAAGTAGGTGGCCTCAAGATGAATGCCTCGAAGACTAGATGAGTGTCCACATGCCAAAATCTAAAGATGCCACAACAAAGTTAGGAACAACCTACTAAATCCATGAAGGTAACAACTAAAGACAAAATAGAACCACTGAACCAAGTGTCTCCAAAGATAGAATGTGACTAACAACAATAGTGCCATGACTATTAGTGGAGAGGGACTACAAGCCCTCAAGAGTATTATCATCCTACTCAACCAAGGAAGCATCAATCTTTACAGAAATAGGATGTGGAGGATAAGAATGAAGGGTACTATGATATAAAAATGAATCAGTAGAAAGAATACCAAGATTCAAATACCCAAACTTCTCAAAAGTAATATACACACAAGAAGTGTGATCAATAGTCAAAGGATCAGAACCATCATCAGAAGCCAAATCAGCATAAGTGTATAATTGAGATGCATGATCAACCACCCCAGTAGCAAGAATCTTTGTCATCCCCAAATCTCTAATGATAACTAGATCAGGTGTAAATTCTATAGTTTTCCCTCCACCACTATGAGTAATCTGATAGATGGAAAGTAGATTATGTGATAAGGAAGGAACACACAATACATTATGAAAAGTATGCCCTCCAATATTAATAGATCCCTTTCCTATCACCTTCAAGTAATTATTATTACCCATCAAGATTGGTGGCATATCACAACACTCAAAAGTAGAAAACATAGACAAAGAGGAAGCCGTGTGGTGAGAGGCTCCTAAATCAATAAGTGATTTACCTGATCCATGAGATGTAGTGGCACAAATTGCCTTGCCTTTGTATTTGTCAGCTCCATTACCAATACTTGCATGTCTTGTCTCAGTAGATCCTGACTGATGTGAAGGAGTAGAAGAGGATGAACCAGAAATCAAATCTGAAGGAGAACTAACACTAAGTTTCTTAACAAGATTCTTTAGCTCATCTATCTACTTGTGGTAGCAAATAGTATCATCATGCCCACATTTCTTGCAATGGTTGCATGTGGGTATCTCCTTGGATTTCTCCTTTTTGGTGGATGAAGATGAAACAGGAGGTGTATGTGAAGTTAACTCTTTTCCTTGCTCTTAATGTTTGGGTTTGTGTTTCTTTTCCTTACCACTTGAAGCCTTTTCATCTTTGGTGCCTTGACTTGCAAGAAGTGCCCAAGGATTTGTAGACTTCAATGTGTCCATCTGAACTAATTTTCCCTACTCCTTGATAAGTGATGTAGCAAATTCATCAAGTGAAGGCATTGTGAATTTAGTTCCAAGATCATCCATGGTAGCATAGAATGTGGAGACAAAAACAAAATAATCTAAACTGGTCTTAGAAAGTATGGAGAGAATCAACTGGGTGTCCTCTTTGTGTGAGCTGCAACCTAAGGGATTTGAGTTTGGTGAAGAAGTCTTGGATGCTACTAAAATCTATAGGATTTAGACCAATAAGCTCATTCTCCAACTGAAAACTCCTCAAAGTATCTTGCTTGCCAAACAAAAGCTCTAATTAGGCACATACTTCATTTGGTGTTGTGCAAGAATCAACATGTAAGAGTAGATCGGGTGAAATCAACTGATATAATGTACCATAGGCCTCATCACACCTGTTAAACCATTTCCTCTTTTCAACATCCCCTATAGGTTCAGTTTTTGAGCCCATAGTCACTCTATAGAACCCCAATTTATTTAGATGGATCTCTATTGTTTTCTTCCAACCATGATAATTGTGTGGAGTTAGAGGAGCAATTTTGGGTTGATCCATGATGTGTGAATAGAAAAAGGATAGTAAACAGCAATATACCCCTAACAATGCAATAATATTCCCCCTTGTGCAAAAACATTTGGCCACTTGCATGCACTTTTTCCAAAAAAATAAACAAATAAGATCTGACTTCAAGAAAACAAATCAGTTACGTTATGAAATTTTTTAGAATAAATAAGTTAACCACAATGTAGAGAACAGAATCAGCTTTTCGACACCTATTTGTTTGAAAAATTTGGACATGATATGCCCAAGTTATGGTCATTTTTCAAAAAATGCTCCTTTAGGGCATGTAGAAGAGGGCAGGATGGAGGATTGTTAGATAGAATGATGCACCCTGTAGAAGCACCCTTCAGACCACTGGATACAATGATGCATCATGTGGAAGCACCTTTCAGACCACTAGATAAAATGATGTAGAAGTTGTTGATTGTTAGGAACGTTGAGAGGAGGGGGGGTGAATCAGTGTTCTATAAATATTTTCTTGAACTTTTTCTTTCAGCCATTTGAAAAGAATAATCAAATAGAAGCAAAATATACAACTGAACAACATCCACAAAAGCATGACACATAACACCAAGATTTTACATGGAAAACCTAAAAAGGGAAAAACCACAGAGAGGATTAGCTCTCAAATATATATTGCAATCTTTACAAAAATGATGTTCAGGCTCGGTCACTCCATGGGCCTAGAACATGCTGGCTCATAGCCATGGTGTACAACTAAGTTTAGCAGGCTCACTGTCTCAACCCTAAACCTAGCAAGATTAAAATTAGGGCTGTTAAACCCTACTGGAGGCTCACTGCTGGCTTACTGCCTTGATGACAACAACATGCTTCCTATCAAATCACACATCATAACTAAATACTGCTTAAGAATCTACCACTATGCCAGGTTGCAGTCATTTGACAGCTGTATTCTGAATCCCAAGTAATCATCACTGTTGATCCTCTAACTCTACTCGACTATTTGCATCTTTCCATCACACACACACACCACTCAACTAAATTTCATCACCTTTATATATCTGCATCATGATTTACTCCATAACCAAGTTGGCATCCAAGAAATGAAACGTGTACATAGAAAGATGTACCTTGTTGCTCAATCCAATGCACTATTGTCACACAGACCCAACTCTTCTCCCAAGAGTGTTCATATAGGTCAGCTCTAATCATTCAATTGCTTACATAAATCCTCCAAACATTAACTCTTCTCCGCACAATGATTTATCTCACCAGTCGGCCTACTCCTCAAGAACATGCTTAAGAACTTCATCTGCTAACTTACAACTTCTACTGTGGATCACAAAACACTTCCAGAATCATATCAGGGACTCTTTTCACAATCCCAAACTCATCTTTAGTACCGCAACGCATAGTATCATCTTGCAGAGAAATGTGAACCATCAAAACTTAGACTTTGTCTCTGTCAAACTCTGTCAAATACTATGTCGATACTTAGCATCTTGTACCTATCCTTCCAGTGAACTTCAGATCTCCTAACTATAGAATAAGATACTTCATATAAGTGTTTACAACACCTCAAAACTGCATAACTAAATACTTGTCCACGGAGGAATACAGACCACTGCACTAGACCCTAGTCACTATTCCTGCTATACCTTTGCTTGCCCAGACTTAGACATTTCTTCAAGATGACTTCCGGAGAGGATCATGACTTAATCTCTAAGGAATAACACTATCAAACAACTAAAAACATCATACCTAAACCACATTACTAGATCATCATCTAGAAGGAGATGCAGAGTAGTCTACTAGGTTGTTCTTCAATATCCACTCACTATCTATACTGCACTACACTATAACTCACTTGTTTCTTCTGGAGAGGCTAATTTTCTCAATATCCTCAACATGCAAGTCTTCTAAAAAAGTAATAGAATAAGATACAGTTGACACCAGTGACAACATTAATATGTTGACATCAATGACAACACTGATTAGGCACATACTTGCAACAATCTCCCCCTTTGTCATTGATGGCAACATATGATGTGAAAAACTGCAACCATCAAGATAAGATTCTCCCCCTTTCTCTTTGCACACCTGCACTCAAAAATTCTCCCCCTTTCTCTTACACATCTACACTCTAAGTTTTTCACATGAATTCTCTCCCCCTTTGACATCAATGGAAAAGGGCACATACTTGCACTCATTTTCTCTGATCTAATATCTCTTCTGAACTCTCTTCAACTGATTGCTCCCCCTTACTTTATGCTTTCATGACTGCAACTTTGGTTCTTCTTGTGAAGTTCTCTCCTTCTTGGTTTGTCAATTCTCACCTTAGGATCTTGTTTCTACTACCATGTTTTCTCTACTAGCAACACTGCAATACTTACTGCTCTTTATCATAAATTCATATTAGCATCATTTACCTGCTTCCCCTGAGAGATAATTTTATAATCTTCTTGTCTTCAGTAACCATCTCTGATTATTACCTACATTGCTACACCTTTTTTTTTGGTTTCTGACTGCTCCCTCTCAGGAGTACACATTAGACCATATCTAGAACCTTCACATGCTATCATTTCCAAAGTAACATATCTTCTCTTCTTAAAGCTTTGGATATGAATCTGTCTACAGGTTTCTTCTATAGGCATCCCTTATCATCTTTCTCCTCCTTTTTGGTTTCCATATTTATGTGAGCCTTACTCTCAATAGGTTCAGTTTACATTGTGTTGACCTCTTCCTTTACTTTACTATCATATATATGCCTTTGAGTTTTATCTCTCGATGTCATGGTCTTCTCTTAACAAAGCCTACTAAGAACCTGCAAATAGGTCCATACTTATTCTTCTTTGTCTCATATTTTGGTTTCTTGAAGCAATTTGCTTCTCCCTTGAAACATCAGATAAAAACCCCTAAATGGGCAATGAACTGCTTTTCTCATTTAAAGTCAATCTATAAGATTCTTTGTTCTGCTTGCCAGATGATGATTTGCCCTCTACCTTCTTCCTTTGAGGCTTCCTTTCCTCCTTCTCTTCTTTCAATATTGTTAACGTTTCCTGTATTTTCCTCACGAGTTTTGGGAGCTTTTTTTCCTAGAAGTTTAGAACCTTTCCTTTAATCTCCTTGGGTTTTTCTTCTTTAGTATTTGCCCTTTACTTTAGTGACTGCTATAGCTGATTTCCTAGGCCCTTCAAGTTCAACACCAGCTTCATCTAAAAGTATTACTGCCCTTGCAAGTTTACACTTACTGGTCTCTGATCATCTGCCACAGTCCTAGATAGTTCTGGACCTTGTCCTGGTTCAACTAGGTCCTCCTTTTCCTGGTTAGTTCTTCTACTTTTCTTCTTCTTCTTCTTCTTCTTCTTCTTTTGCTTCTTAGATATAGCTGAATCACTGAGAGGTAGAGGCTCTTGAACACTTGCAGGCTCTCCTTACTTTTGACCCTTGTCAACACATATCATTATTTACCTTGCACATTTCTGATACTTGTTCATTTTAGGCTTTTCCATCCTTGCCTTTTCTCTGAAGTAAAAGGACTTTTAAGTCTTTCAACCTTGTTTTGATCCTATCTACTTCTAAATAATCATGTTTTCTCTCTGCAAGCTTCATCTCCTTCCTCAGCCTATCCCTCTCAACAACTAGACTTGATGACCTTGCAGAAATCATCTTCTTCTCCTATGGCATCTTCTTAATAGACAAAAAATATTTATTTCCTTCAGTACATTTTTCTTTTCTTCCACATCATCTCTACCAAAGATTAGGCCCTTAGTGTGCTCTACTTCCTATTCATGTTCCTTAAACTCTTTCTCAAGAGGTGGTAAATCAGACACCCTCTCCATCTGCCATCTACTTGCACTATCAACATTGTCCCAAACATAATCCAAGTACTTGAGGATAATCCTAATCTAAAATTTGTAATGCTTGTCAGCATTAGTCGCGTCTACATTTCTGACCGTGTAAAGATGGTAATTATGCTATCCTGGTCTTGACATACCAATCCCAATTCTCATAAAATAGCCCAAAATGATCTTTTCGAAGAGTGGCTCCATGAACCACTTGGCAAATGTTGATCTCCAGATTGTTATACTCTTAATATCTTCAAAGGAAGGAATATCAGAATTTGTGCCTTTTCCATCACTGTCATCTAAATTTCCACGACTGCTTGGGCTCTAATCCATGTTATTAGAGGATGATGGACTAACACTAGGATTAGCATGAGACTTTCATCTGCCATATGAAGAATCTTGTCTTCTAGATGACCCAACAGTATCTCTTCACCTTTTGCACATATGAATCCTATGCTTTATGTCTCTTTGCAACTAATTCATTTAAGGCATTTTCTTTTACTGTCCTGGTAGATTCCATAGAAGAGCGCATCCATGAAGACGGTGGCCCTACATCTCTTCCCTTCTAATTCCTAGTCTCTTTTTGTTCAATCTTTAGCCCTCTTCCGTACTAAAAATTATCCCCTGCCTCTATTCTTTCTGCAAAAATCATCTCCATGTCTAGTTCAGACAGCTTTCGAAGCTATTCCCTATCTTCATCATCTTTGTACAAATCATCCTCAAATGATAATCCATTACTGTCTGAACCATGTCCACATTATCATTTTCAAAATCAAATCTCTTCTTCAAAGGCATCCTTGTCCCAGATGACTTTCTACCATTAGAATAATCCCCATTATTAGAATTTGAATCACTGCCATCATCTGAAAAAAATAGATTTCTTCCCTTTTGTTGGAGATTGATTCCTTATGCTTTCCATCATGGGCGTTAGTTCGACCAGCTGCCTCCAGCAGTGAATTATCAAAATCTGCCGTAGTCCTTCCTTGATTTACAACTACTACAAATACAACCTTCCAAGAGCTTCTATATGTGAGCATGATCAAATGGAATCATTTATCCTTAGTCAAAAGAAGAACATCCATGGAGTAGGTTGAAAAATCTCGTAGTTTGCAGAAAAAATTGATACACTGTTGTGCCGAGTGAAAACAGCTTCCTTCTTACCCTCCACCCAATTTGACTTAGTCACCATTAATTGCTCATTCCAAAAGATTGATGAAACCCCTCATTGTAGAATAGAATTGCTCTGCAATATGCCACGTTAGCTCTTTTTCCTCTGGTTCTTCCTTCTTAGAGTTGTGTCACATTAGATTTCATCATACACCTTTGTGTCGAATTCTAGCACCCATTTTCTAGCTGGGGGAATTGGATTTTCCACACTGCTCCCCCTGAGCCAAAGCTCTTAATTTACTTCCTAGAGGAAGTATCTACACTAGATACTAGTGTGGATTGATCTTTGACTTCAATTGTTTCTTTCTTGATCCATACCTTGTTCATTTCTTTCTTGCTTTCAATTAGATTAACCTTTTCTTTTCCTTTCTCACTTTTCTCCTCTGTTTTCCTTTCTTCAGAATAGCGATCTCTCTTCACATTCTTGTTTCTGCAAAACAATATGTCCAGATTTGTTGCAGTTGAAACATAACACATTCTTTTGTCCTTGAATCCTTCCATTGACTGAATTTGATCTGCATTGATTAGCCATATGTCTAAATCTATTGCATGAAAAACACTTTCCATTGAATGATTGACTATTCCTTGTATTTTGAAAGTTAGTTCTCACCAAGCTTCTACATTCATTTGATCTGTGTCCAAATTTATAGCATGCATTACACCTAATAGAATTTTGACTTACTTGACTTCTGCAAACAACATCTCTATGACCAATCCTATTACAAGTGAAGCATTTACCTTTGAATGACTATTCATTCCTCCCATTGTTGAAACTTTTCTTGATCTAATTTCTACATTCATTTGCTCTATGACCAAATTTCTTACAATTGAAACACTAACCAGAGAATAAAGGGGTCTTTTGATTCATACGGCTCCTACACTGAATAGCCCTATGACCAAACTTATTGCATGAATTACAATAACCATTGAAAGATGGGTACCTTTGAGCATTCAGTTGTTTGACTGGAGGTCTTCTAGGTCTTCTTCTTTTATTTCTTAATAGGTATCCTTTGTTTTGCCTTGATTCAGTGCTTACTTGACCAGAGTTTGAACTTTCTCCTTTCTCAAATCCTAAACCATGTTTGTCATCAGCACTTTTCTAGCTAGCAATCATTTCGTCAAGTTTTACAAAACTTATCTTGAATTTCTCTTCAAAAATTTTAGCCTTTTCCAGATCTCAGTTCAAACTTATAATTTCTTTTTCATGTTTTACACAATCTTCTGATCTGTTCTTCACAATCAAATTTAGATCATCTTTTGTTCTTGTTCTTTCTGTAATTTCTACTTCCAACTCATTTAGGGCTTCATTTGCCGATAACAATTGGTCACTAACTTCTTTGTATTTGTCTTTGAATTTCTTGACATGCTCCTTCAGCTTCAAGATGCACTCATCAGCTTGTTTCAGATTTTCCTTTAGATCTTTGACCTCTGCTTCAGAATTTTGAAGGTCTATAAGAGCTACTTTTAGTTGGTTGTACCTCTCATAATTTTCATACCTTCTTGCTGCCATGATCACACTATCCTAGATCTTCCTCAAGCTGTTAAACTTCTTCCAAGGAACTTGGCTTTGATACCAATTGTTGATTGTCAAGAACACTTGGGGGGGTGAATTAGTGTTCTATAAATCTTTTCTTGAACTTTTACTTTTAACCATTTGAAAAGAATAATCAAACAGAAGAAACATGTACATAGAAAGATGTACCTTGTCACTCAATCCAATGCACTATGTGTTGCATGAACCCAAATCTTCTCCCAAGAATGTTCATATAAGTCAGCTCTAATAATTCAATTACTTACATAAATCCTCCAAACATTAACTCTTCTCCACATAATGATTTATCTCACCAGTTGGCCTGTTCCTCAAGAGCATGCTTAACAACTCTATCTGCTGACTTGCAACTTCTATTGCGGATCACAAAACACTTCCATAATCATATCAAGGACTCTTTACACAGTCCCAAACTCATCTTTAGTACCACAAGGCATAGTATCATCTTGCAGATAAATGTAGACCATCAAAACTCAGATTCTGTCTCTGTCAAACTCTATCAAATACGATGCCGATACTTAGCAGCTTGTAGCTATCCTTTCAGTGAACTTTAGATCTCCTAACTCTTGAATAAGACACTTCATATAAGTGTTTACAACACCTCAAAACCACATAACTAAATACTTGTCTACAGAGGAATGTGGACCACTATACTAGACCTTGTTCATTGTTCTTTCTATACCTTTGCTTGCTCGGACTTAGACATTTCTTCAAGATGACTATCAAACAACTAAAAACATCATACCTAAACCACATTACCAGGTCATCATCTAGAAGGAGATGCGGGCTAGTCTACCAGGCTGTTCTTCAACATACCACTCACTGTCTATACTGCACTACACTATAGCTCACTTATTTCTTCTGGAGAGGCTAATTTTCTCAATATCCTCAACATACAAGTCTTCTAAACAAGTAATAGAATATGATACAATTAACACCAATGACAACACAAATATGTTGACATCAATTACAATATTGATTAGGTACATACTTGCAACAGAAGCACCCTTGGGATTGTTGGATAAAACGATGCACCTTGCGGAAGCACCCCTCGGACTATTGGATAAAACGATGCACCCTGTAGAAGAACCCTTCGGACTACTAGATAAAATGATGCACCATGTGGAAGCACCCTTTGGACCACTAGATAAAAGGATGTGGAAGCACCCTTCAAACCACTAGATAAAAGGATGCACCCTCAAAAAAATCATAGAGATTCTTTTTAGTCTCTGATTTTTGTGAATGAACAGGCGATTCTAGGATTTTTAGCCCTTCTTAGTGCATTGGTATGATGATTTTGAAAAAACACACTCCAAAACTATTGTTCCCCTCTAGATATCAAAAAAGTACTCTTGAAACCTTCATAGATCTGGCTTCCCCAGACCAAATTTAGCCAAAAAAAAGACAAATCCACCTTTTCCAGCTACTTGGGATCCAATGAGAATGACAATTTTACTCAAAAAAGCACCCTACAAAAAACTCTATGCAAATTTTTTCCTGGATTTGAGAAGAAAACTGTAGATCTACTCTAATACCAAGTTAGAGTTTATGATAGACCTAAAACACCAAAATCTTCTAGAAGCCAAAGGTTAACCTTCTATAGAGAAAAAAGCACAAGAGAGCGATTTGCATAATAAATGGATGCAATTAATTTAAAAGATTAAAGATTACATGTGATAACTTGCTTTTATATTTGCAAGTTAAATAAAACCCTAATATGACTTAATAATAACCTAAGACTAAAAGTAAGCCCTAAGTAAACTTATTAAAGTGTAATTAAATATTTAATTACACCAATAGTTTAGTCATAGGGGGAGGATGTGAAGCCTAATTTTATCACACCTTCTATTTTGCTTATGATACTTATCATATCGACTATATGTTAGACATGTGGACATTTTGGGGACTATTGATCTTGTTATCTAGACATTCATTAACTATATCTTATGTTTTGATTAGTTAGATGGATTATATTAAGATGATTATATAGCTTTACATTGTATATCAAAAAAATTGGATTTGCAAATGGAAATGATCAAACAATGAAATACATAACCTAAACCCAAATCATTCAATACCTCAAAGATGCAAGATGAATTGTTTGATTGATTTGATATGTTGGTTGCTCATAATTCAGCAACATAACATTTGCATAGGATTGAGATGATAGATGGAAGATTGATAGATGGAAGACGATGATGATAGATGCAAAGGCTCTAATGTGATTTTAGCAGCATAAGGATACTCCAACTCAATGCCTCCTTAATGGCTTATGAGGGGGTTGATTTATAGGAAAGGCTTGGTTCAAATGGATGGTTGAGATTAAAAAGCTAAATGATTGATGTGGATGGCTAGGATTGATTAGTTATTCCCACTCTTCAAGGGAGTTGTAGTCATGTGACAAGTGGAGGGAAGAGGATAGGGCTCATGTGTGACCGTGTACACAAACACTAAAATTAGGTCCCATTAGTTGTACATGTGAAGGATTTTAAATGAAAGTTGTACTATCACACATGAGTCAATTAAGAGATGGACAAGTGTCAAAATGTGATGAAAGGTGAGGACTTAATTCAAATAAAATATTTGAATTAGTTGGGATATGTGAGGGAAATTAATTAAATAAATAAAATTTATTTAATTAATTAGGAAGATGATTAGGATAGGATTGGGATATGAATGGGAAATTAATTAAATAAATAAAATTTATTTAATTAATTGGAAAGTGGGATTATGAATGTGAAATTTATTAAATAAATAAAATTTATTTAATTAATTGGCTTAATGGGATAAGTGGGATTAAGAGTGGGATTAGGAAAAAATGCTACATGATGTCTAAGTGATGTTTTGACAAGGTGTTGCAAGACATGGACAAATTTGGGGACAATTTTAGGTGTCTACATTTTTCCCCTCTTTGAGATGATGTTCGAGATGATGAGATTTATGTCAATTAACATTATCTCAAAGAAGATAAGGTATGGATAAAGGAAAAAAATAGGATAATGAAAATGATAATGATGAAATGGGATGAGGATGAGGATGAAAAGATAGGATGATGATGAAAGGATAGGATGAAATGGAGATGGTAAGGATAGGATGAGGATGCACCCTTGATAGGTTAGGCGAGTTGGACAAACACGGGTAGTCTCTCAAAAAGAAATGGCTTGGCTACAAAGAAAGATAAGGGGATAGATAGAAGAAATGAAGATGCGTTATGCTGCAATGAATGTGAGCAACCATGATGTTTGATATAGCACTAGACATTATGCACCAAGGTGACAATGTGTCTCGTGCCCTAGCATAATACAACCTTGTCTGGATACAAGATATGAATATTAGCTGGATTGATACCAATATGATGCAAATGCAAGATAAAATGATAACACACACAAGAAAGCAAGCAATCATGCACAAATGATACAAAAACAAACAAGGTATTGCCCCTGTCAAGTTGTAAACCAATGATTAATTGTTGATTGATTTGTTGATTATGATAATAGTGTTGTCATTGCGAAGAATGCTATATGCATAGATCAACACAAGGATGTTTACTGAGTTTGTTGGCTGGTTGATTTGGCTTACAACAAGGCTAGGATCAAGACCATTGATTGTGCTAGGATAACTTGGTTTGATTGATTAACTTGATCGGTATAGCTTTAAGGATTGAATTGCACTTGGATCATTGTTTGGAATGATTTTGAGGATGATGAAAAGATGAATGGATGATTGGATTGATGAATTAGAAGAAGTGAATTGGAGTAAATTGAATTGATATGAATGGATGATTTGATGGAAGGAAATGGATTGATTGAATGATAGATTGATTGGAAGAAGTTGTTTATTAATGATGTAGAAGATAGGTGATAGAAGAAATGATAAGAGGAGAAAGAGGGAAATCACATGTGCCTGAATCTGGGAACTTCCTTCATACTCCAGACTACCTACATACCCTGTATCCATGGGATCAAGGCACTTAATGATGGAAATGAGATGTAGTTCTGATTTGTGTTTTATTAATGATGATGAAAGAGTGGGTTATGGATTGAGATTGATTGATGAAAAGTTAATGATGGTATGATATGTGGTGGATTGAGCTACTTTTGATTTATTGAAGTGATTGGATTTGTTTTGATGGTTGGCTTGATGTGCTTTGGTTTTGATGTTTGCTATTGTTGGGTTGATTGTTTAGAATGATAATAGTCATGGTGTGATGATTAGAGTATCCACTCAATCTAAGCATAAGCAAGTGTTCTTAGTGTGCTCAAAGGATGTAAAACAAACAAGGTATTGCCCTTATCAAGTCATAAACCAATGATTGATTATTTGATTGATGATGATAGTGTTGTCATTGCAGGGAAAGATATATCCCTATATCAACACAAGGATGTGGGAATGGTATATCCCATTGATGATGATTGATTCAGTTTATGACAAGATTATGATCCAAAACTTGTTGAGTTGATTGGATAATGTTCCTTGATTAATTAGCTTACTTGATATGGATTAGTGTGGCTTGGATTTAAGATCATTGCTTAGATTGATTTGATTGATATGATTGGAAGAAGTGATTGATTGAAATTGATGAATGAATGTTATTGATAGGAAGAATTCATGATGATGATTTGATTTTGATTGAATGTTGATGGAGTGGATTGTTTTGGATGATGATTGAATCAATTTTATTGCTTGGATTTTTCATTGGATATTTAGTTTTTTAGATTTTTTGACATATTTTGATTTTTTTTGTGTTTTTTTGGGATATTTTGACAATTACACATGGCACCTATTTGCCAAGTTTTCACCATGGTAATGAATAGGAGTGACTCAAGTGTCTAGTGCTATGAAAGGTGATAGTTCCACTAGAGATGAATGTCATTGCATAGACCATGTCATGTGTTCTCATAGATGTTGGTAAGGGACTTCATGAAAGGGAGATGGAGTAGGTAGATAGTGGATTAGGATGAAAGGTTTGTGTAAGGATGGGGGATAGTGGATTATGATGTGGAATTATGGTAGGGTAGGCTAGTAGCTTATGGTGTGGATTTATGTAAGACTTATGCAAAAGCATGGACCATAGGAAGGTGATGGGGAAGATATGTAGGGTAATGGATGAAGGTTGGGGAGATGGAGGTATGTGGGAATGTTTTGGAATGGAAGGGAATCGTGACCAATGGTCGTACACACCATGTTAAACATTGAAGCTTTTGATGGGATGGCGGTGTAGGAAGCAATGGAGATGTTTTCTTAGGGGATGGTTGATGAAGTGATTTAGGAACCCACATAGATTTAGTATTTTTAGTGCTTCTTCTTTTCTTGTGGGATTTTCGAAGGGAATGGAAGTTTTAGATGGAAGTAGGCTTTTGGATGGATATAGATGGTTGGGATTCTTGAGATGTGGATGAGGATGCCTCATTTGACTTTCTAGCTATTTGCTTAGGAACCAAACCATTTTTCTTTTGGGCTTTGCTTTTGGAGGTATGGGCTTGGATAGCTTTGTGAATGTACTTTGCTTAGAAGATGGATGATTTAAAGACTTTTCACAATGATGCCCTAAGGCATGAGGGTCCTTAGGAGTTTTAGTTGGATTTTTGGCTTTATAGATAAAGGCATCCAAATGTTTATTTTGGAATCCCATGGGTTTGGTGGAAGCGGGGTTGGTGGAATGAGTGGAAGCTTCATGTTTAGGCAATTTGTGCATTTGTTGGTCATGATTAGGAATCTAAGGGTACTTATGGATAAGTGGATAATTAGGTGTTGGTAACAATGGAGGAAAAGTGGATGGAGGGATGTTAGGATTTGGAAGTAATGGAGGTAAAGTAGATAATGGGATGTTAGGAGTTGGAAGTAATGGAGGTAAAGTGGATGGTGGGAGGTGTATGGTCACATGCTTTTGACATTTGTAGGTTGATGGAGGGGGAATGGATACATATTCTTTGGGTATATGATGTGGTTTGTGATGGAGGGATGGAGGAATTACCAACATCTTTAAAGTATTTACCTTGGGGTGTATATCCAAGGCCATATGAGCATGGAGGAACTTTGACATGGTTTGCAACCAAAATATCTTGTTCATAAAGGCCTAGGCCTTTACCTTGGTAGTTCATGTTCCGGAGGATACTATGGACAATGGGACTAGGTGTGGTTTGAACACTAGACTTGAGTTCATTATTGGAAGGAGAAGGTGAAGTGGATAGAGGTTGTTTTTGTCCTAAGGAAGAACATTCATGGACAAAGGTGGTAAGACCACTAGGACATGATAGTGGATTTGAAGTGGAATCGATGGTGGATGTGGAAGGAGGATCATTAGGATCTTTATTAGCATTGTGTTCACTAAGATCCAAGTTATTTGTTTGATCTTTTATGCTTACTTGGGGGACAAGTGTCTCATCATGACAAGTGGATGTTTGCTCATTATGGATAGGGCTAGATGGCCGATGACTAGGAGCAATTTGGATATCTCGCTCATGGATGGGTATAGGATTATGGATAGGATCAAGGTGCTCATGGATAGCTTCCTTATAGGTATCATCTTGATCATGGAAAAGATACATGTGATGGATGGGTTGCATGAAAGTGTTTTGATCTTGAGTTGGACTAGGGCTTAATGTTTCCACATGCTTAGGATTAAACCTTTGACATACCTCTTGGGTTGCTTGAATGGAAATGGAAGGCTCTTGGATAGGATCTTGGTCAACAACATGAGAACATGATGACTCTTGACTTGGATTCATAATAGGAGACTCTTGAATAGGCTTGATGTCTTGTAGGTCACATGATGGGCTTGAATGGCTAGGAATGTTAATTGAGGGCTCTTGGATAGGCTCAAGGATAGGTGGACCACATGATGGGATTATAAGATTGGACATGACATTTGGAAGTTCTTTGGTAGGCTCATGAATGTGTGTTTGACATGAAGGTAGTTTATTCCTAGCTAGTAGCCAATGGATCACATCCTTCGCAAGGGTATGAGTGGATGGGCAATATAATGGATGAGCAATAATATTAGATGATGTTGTAGGCTTAGGAATAGGATTAGGTTGGGGGCTAATTGGATGGGGTGAATTAGGATTTGGATTGAATGAAGGGATAGTCTTACCACAATTTATGAGGTTTGTGATCAATCTCTTAAGTTTGACACAATTGGTTGTTGTATGGCCCTTATATCTATGGTATGCACAATAATGGTTTTCATTATACCAAGGGGGTTTAAAGATTGGTTCAAAAGGTTCTATCGGTGGAAACTCAATCAATTTTGCTTGAACTAATTATTGTATGGTTATGTCGAAGGGATCTTGTGGTGGAGGATTGGTAGAACATGGGGATGAAGGTGATGAAGGGTGGTGGACCAATGGACTAGGGGTAGGATCATATGGTGGTGTTATGATAGGGCTAGTAGGCTTATGTGTTGGCATGTGAGTGGATGATTAAGGCCACTCATAGGATGCATTGGCTAGATTGGTATCTCTATTGTCAAAGGTAATTAAGTCTTTTTGTATTAGGTGCATGGTTTATATACAAAGGGCCACTTGGAGTTGCATATGCTTCTTCTTACAAAGTGGATTTGGGCTCACTTGTGCTTATTGGGGAGGCCATTGATAGTCTTGGTAGCTAGGTGTAATGGTAGGATATGTAGACAAAAGATCTTGAGGTGGACTCAACGTTGAGGGCATTTGATCTTGTTGGCAAGGTTGACTTGTACTCACTTGATTTATGTACAAAGGGCCATTGGGACTTGGATGTTGTTCTTGTAATATCACTTGACTGCTTTGTGGATGGGCTTGGTAGTGCATTGGAATGGTGGCATGAGGGATTGGATAAGCTTGAGGTGGATGTTCATAGGTTGATGTGGCATTAACTTGGTGGATAGGTGGATTAAGTGGATACGAAGTGGATGGATATGACATGTGGCTATGAGGTGGATTAGGTTGGTATGGAGTGGCTAAGGATTGATGTACTTGTCAAGCTTGACTAGTGGCTAAAAGGTGTTGGACTTGGGCTATGAAGTGTTGTTGTTGAGGTGATTGGCTTGCATTGGGTTGAGCTCTTTGATTGAAAAATTGTAACATTTCAATGGCGTCTTGGTTTAGGGGTTGTGATCCTTGATAAAGATTTTGAAGGAATCTTTGGAATTAGATTTTTTGGGTTTTCTGGTGTAAACATCTTGTCACCCAAGTGTTTGTCTTAAGTCCTTTTAGCAAGTACTCATTTAGGGATTTTGATGATGTGGCGGAAGTGATTTGGCTAGGATAGGGATGTGACTAGGATAAGTTTAGGATGGTTTGAATGACTTGGCTATGAAGGATTGGATGATGACTAGGCTATGTTTGGGATGAAAGTGATTGGGTTTGAATGTTATTGGAGGAATGTGTAAGATAACTTGTCTTTATGTGTTTTTGTGTTTAGAACTTGATGTGGCAATATTCAAACAAATGATTATGCATATACACACATGAATCACTCACTCAAGACACATAAGTAAGTTATTAGTTTGGAAGAATATGATGATGGTTAAGAAAGCATCTGAAGACACTTCAACAAGTCCTAGTCAAGGCAAGGCCACTATTGTAAGGAGGTTCTAGTGAAAATCTAGGGGACTGGCACCCCATGAGCATCTAGCAAGCCACAGAAGACTTTAACTAACCCTACTAGGAGTTTTAATATACACAAAGGTACACCTCCTTTCGAGCTAGCACTGTATGGTGAGCGCTAATACTGGTTAGACTTGGCTTTCACCTTATCCTCTAATTTTTATAGTGGACCAGATGAAAGTACTACTTGAGGTCATTCCCTTGGGGTGAGTACCTCTTTTCCCACCAAGATAGGCCTCTCTAAGGTCTAACAAAAGCAACACAAGTAAATATTTTTGATCTCCAAGTTCGTGTTAGGATGCAAGGAGAGAGCATACACATTCATTTGGTCACACTCGCATGGGGTTAATTAACCTTAGAAATTCAATGTGTGGTAGACAATGCAAGCACTTGTTCATTGTTAAAGCCCAAATCCAAATGTGATGAAAGACAATGATTTATTTTAGCACAATTTCAATGGTATGATTGCAAACAAGTTGTTCATTTTATGCCCAAAATCCAAATGTGTGATTACACCTGGTTAATTCTCTATCCAAATCTACTATAGATGATACTGTCAATGCTGCTCTAGCTCCTTAGATGACCCTACAAGTCACCAATTCCAAAAAGAAATGAGTAAACTTGCATAGAAGAAGGCTATGTGAAAAAGATGAAATCTAAAAACAAATCTGATTAATATGACCTAATACAAAAAAATGGATTGCATAAACATAAATTTTAGAAGATTCTAAGCAATTTGAAAAGAAATTTTATTGTTGCCGATGTTGGCATGGTTCAGTGGTTAAGTCGCTCAGGATGTAGTGGCGGCCACCAGAGTTCAAACCCCCACTGGGCCAACGAGCTCGCAAGGCTTTACGCCTTCGCTGGGCCAATGAGCTCACAGGTTTGAAGTGTTCTTCCTAGGGGATGAGGTCCCCCAGTTGTGGCCTCACCAGTTCATTGCTCCAGGCAAAAGCATTCACGTGGAGCTAGAGGGCATGTCACACCAGCGTCATCGGTCACGTTAAAAAGTTTACTAGGCGCATTATCTTTAAAAAAAAAAAAAAATTTGTTGAAATTTGATTGATTTTGCTCAAGATATGCTCAATTGAAGTTTTTTTTTAAAGTTTGACTTTGACTGATTAAAAAAGATGGTAAAATGATATAGTCACCTGATAAAACCTACTCCACTACGTAGTTCATCCTCTCAACTTTCCAATGAGTCCTTGTTTGCATAATTTGGCCTTCGTATGTGAAAGTTATGATAGAAACACCAAAATGTACAATGACAGCAACCAAAAGCGAGTTACAGTTACTAGATGCGACCAATTGTTGATTATAAGCAATTTGAATTTGTCCACAGGTGATTCATTATAGCTCAGGTATGACCCAGATAAGACCAGATGTGAGTGGCTGTAGCTTAAAAATGGCACGTAAAAGCCAAAAGTGAATGATTAGAGCTCAAAAGCGACCACAAATTGCGAAAAGTAGGTATAAATAGAAAAGCCCTAATTTGTAGGAAGCAACTCAAAGATCTAAAAGTGATTATGTTCAGCTTAAAAGCGATGCAGAAAATGGTAGAGGTGATCACTGCTTGCTCAGAAGTGATGCAGAAATGGATGGAAGTGACAGGTAATAGCTCATATGCTACTAAGAAAAGGCCAAAAGTGATGGATAATAGCCCAAAAGTGATCTAGAAAGTTTCAGGTGACAGAATGCAAATGTTAACCAGAAGTGACCAAGTTTACCAAAGGCGGTAGGTTTTCATTCAAAAGCGATACAAATTTTACCAAAAGCAAAGCAAATTTTGCCAAAAGCGATGCAAATTTTGCCAAAAGTGATATACTGTTGTTCAAAAGCGAAGCAAATTTTAACAAAAGCGATCAATTTTTGATCAAAAGCAAGTTGATTTACCAAAGGTGACTGTTTTTTATCAAAAGTGAGTTGAATTACTAGAGGCAAATTTTTGTAGATCGATTGTTGTTTTCTTCACCAAACACTCTATTTTTCATGAAATCTAGGCAAATTTGTACTCAAAATTTATGGAAATGCCCCCCCCCCCCCCCCCCCGGCCACAATGGTGAGGTTAGATTTGAGCTAAGAGATCATATACATACATTTTTATCTAAATCTTAACAAACTAGGGTTAGAAAAATGCAAATTGTTTCTACAAAAGCTTGCAAAAATGAAAGATTGACGCTCCAAGAGATCTAAACTTCACAGAAACAACTCAAAAAAGGAAGTTAATCAAGGACGCTTGTCCCACCAAGCGTGCCAAAATGTATATCAAAAAATTTGGATTTACAAATGGAAATGATCAAACAATGAAATGCATAACCTAAACCCAAATCATTCAATACCTCAAAGATGAAATATGAATTGTTTTATTGATTTGATATGTTGGTTGCTCATAATTCAGCAGCATAACATTTGCATAGGATTGAGATGAAAGATGGAAGATGATGATGATAGATGCAAAGGCTCTAATGTGATTTCAGCAGTATAAGGATACTCCAACTCAATGCCTCCTTAATGGCTTATGAGGGGGTTGATTTATAGGAAAGGCTTGGTTCAAATGGATGGTTGAGATTAAAAAGCTAAATGATTGATGTAGATGACTAGGATTGATTAGTTATTCCCACTCTTCAAGGTAGTTGTAGTCATGTGACAAGTGGAGGGAAGAGGATAGGGCTCATGTGTGACCATGTACACAAATACTAAAATTAGGTCCCATTAGTTGTACATGTGAAGGATTTTAAATGAAAGTTGTACTATCACACATGAGTCAATTAAGAAGTGGGTAAGTGTCGAAATGTGATGAAAGGTGAGGACTTAATTCAAATAAAATATTTGAATTAGTTGGGATATGTGAGGGAAATTAATTAAATAAATAGAATTTATTTAATTAATTGGGAAGATGATTAGGATAGGATTGGGATATGAATGGGAAATTAATTAAATAAATAAAATTTATTTAATTAATTGGAAAATGGGATTATGAATGTGAAATTAATTAAATAAATAAAATTTATTTAATTAATTGGCTAAGTGGGATAAGGATGGGATTAAGATGGGATTTTAATTAAATAAATAAAATTTATTTAATTAATTGGCTTAATGGGATAAGTGGGATTAAGAGTGGGATTATGACAAAATGCTACATGATGTCTAAGTGATGCTTTAACAAGGTGTTGCAAGACATGAACAAATTTGGGGACAATTTTGGGTGTCTACATACTTGTTAGATTACATTTTGAGTTTATGATGTTTAATGCAATATTATAATTGATGCAATTGAAATGGTTTAGTTGGATGATTGAATTAATGAAATTCCATGTGATGATGAACCTGATTGTATTATGTGAAATGCAAATGATTTAAGAATCAAGTGAAGTTTTACCTTGCAATATATCTGAGATTTTATGTACTTATGTGACCTTGTGTGTGTGAGTAATTCAATTTGCTTCGGCTATATATATTTTGTGCTATTGATGTGTTTGTGTAGTTTGCATATATTTTCCATGGCCCATGGAAAATTAGAGGTTAAACAAATAACCTTAAGTATTAGCTATGTAAAACCAACCTAGTCCCTAAGGTGGACTAAGGTTATTTGTGATTGAGTATGATGTATTGTGTTGTCTTTTAATTGATGATATTTTTGTAAGGTTTCACCTTTTTATTTGATCACCTTTAAGGTTGTAATGTTGTATTGTTTTGGTTTGCACAAATTTTGTGCTAAATATTTATGAACACTTTTTAAGTTGATTTATGAGCCCGTTGTGTTAATTATGGTTAACTAATGACTGTAGGTCATACCCCTAGGGTCTAGGGAAAATTTTAGTATGTTAACTCTTGGTGTAACCCTTGTATGGTCACCTTAACTTACCCCTAGAGTAAAGTGACGAATTGGGAGATGTGAAAGGTCGGTGGCAAGTCATCATCCCACCTTAACTAACTTCACTCACCTAGGGTAAGGTTACCCTTGTCCTTGAGTGCTTTGGAATCTTCCAAACTCTTCACGTGTGTGAGACCTCTTCCCTATGCTCTCACACATGTCTGAGAGCATTTATGGGAGAGTGTGTGGCATAGTTGAATGAGAAGGTGACAAATGTCACCTTCTCATTCTTGTGGGGTCTCACATGTGTGATCCCCTCACCCAATTCTCTCACACATGTGTGAGAGCATTTGTGGGAGAGTGTGTAGCATAATTGTGGGAAAAGCCTATTTATATCCCTCTTTTTGAGAGGGGTAGGGTTCTTTCTTTTTAGATTTCATTATTCACTTTGGCAAAGGAGAGCTACACTTGGAGAAGTGGAAATTCTTGAAAGGATCTTAAGAACAAGCTCTTGGATCTCTTCACCAACACCTTTCATTACTTGGAGCTTGAGAGGTAAGTTCTCAAGGCTTCAAGCCTTCATTAATCTTGTTTTTTGTTTATTATATGCTTGTGAAAATATATGTTATGTTCTTCAGTTTTTCTTTAGTGTTGTATGGTTTTTAGGGTTGTTTTGGTGAGATCTCCATATGGGAGAGCTCACCTTGTAATGGGTGGGAGAGGTGTGAACCTCCTTAGGGATAACCCTCATCTTGTAGCGGATATTTGGTGGCCATGTGCCTGATTGAGAAGTTTATATGTTATGGTTATGGCAAAAGTACCTTTAAGATATTTTGGGTGTAATAAGTTTATAAAGGGAAGAGTTCTTGATATTTGAGTATATTTTGGTTGAATTACTTGTGGTTCCCCTTGAGTAGAGAGATCTCCACTCTCTCACCCCCTAAAATCCATGTGAATGGATTAGTTTTCTTGCAAGTATGTGCCTAATTGATGTTGTCATTGATGTCAACATATCTTTGATGTCATTAGTGCCAACTATGTCCTATTCTATTACTTGTTTAGAAGTTTTGTATGTTGAGGATATTGAGAAAATTGGCCTCTCCGGAAGAAACAACCGAGTTACAGTGAAGTGTAGTACAGACAGTGAGTTGAATGCTGAAGAACAGTTCGATAAATTACTTTGCATTTCTCTCTGCTTGAAGATCTTGGCCTACAGATTGGAAGTTATTTAAAGGGATGTTTGAAGAGGCTAAATTCTAAGTTTCAACCTCTGGTGTGAAGTTTTGAGAAAGTTGCATTCACCAGAGTAAAACCTAATCCTTTTGATTATTCCTTGGTGATAGGGAGAAAGTGTTTTTCTCCACATTCCTCTCCAATAAAGTATTTTGCTCTGTAGTTCTAGAGGGAAGTCTAGGATGATGATAAGTGCCTACAATTACAGTGGTTCATGTTTTGGTGGTCTGCAAGCTATCTTTCTTTTATGACAGTCGAAGACAGTGAAGTTCATGTGTTCCAATGAGAAGATGCCTATGGATAAAGTGGTTAAGGTTCATTCATTTACTCCTGATGATTATAACGTGCTTTTGGATGTCTCATAATCATGTTCCTATCTTGACATTGGTCCACGTTAAGTAATTGAGATCATGTTTGAAGATTGTTCCCAGATAATGTAGCATGTAACTAGTCTTAGCCAACTTGGTTAATTCCAGTAATTGCGGAGATCCCTTGAAGATCATGGAAGCATGTTGAAGCATGGAAGATTATGTTTGAGTCCCAGCTAAGGTGTGGCATGATCTGCATAGATCTTTACTTCATTTCCTTTGCATAATGTTGTAATAGGTCAGGACCTATTTTGTAAATGTTTGTAATGCCAACCTTGGAGATTGTTCCAATGGTTGATGATTGCAATGCCAACCTTGATGATCATTCCAAGGTTGATGAAGTGTATAAATACTTGTATTTGAGTTGTAGAAAAATTTTCCTTGAGTAAAAATGGGAAGATAAGGAAAAGGGGCAAGGAGATAAGGCAGAACAGGGTAGAGAAGGGCATAGAAACTATTGTACTTCAATGTATTAATCTCAGACATGAAGAATATGGTGATTCTGGTAGTGAATTGCTAGTAGGGTTTAACAACCCTTATTGTAATCTTTCTAGATTTAAGGTTGAGGTAGTGAGCATGCTAGACCTAGCTATACTTCATGGCAGTGAGCTAGTATGTTCTGGGCCCGTGGAGTGACCAAGCCTAAACATCATTTTTCAAAGATAGCAATACATTTTGAGAGCTAATCCTCTCTGTGGTTTTCCCCACCTTGGGGTTTTCCATGTAAAAATCTAGTATCTATTGTGTTTAATGTTGTATCTGTGTTTAAGCTTCTGATTTCATGCATTCCTTGTTTAATTATAATAAGTGTGGATAAGTGGTTAATGTTTAAGTGTAGAAGTGTTTGAGTTTTTATGACAACTGATTCACTTCCCCCCTCTCAGTTGTCTGGTACATTTTAACAATTGGTATTAGAGCCAAGTTCCTCTAAAGAAAGTCTAACAGCTTGAGGAAGATCCAAAATGTCCTATAAGAAGGAAGCGTTACATTTTGATGGCACGAACTATGCTCTTTGGAAGGCATGAATGAAAAGTCATCTTCTTTGTCTTGGTTACAAAGTATGGAAAGCTACAGAAACAAAATACACCTTGCATCAAAATGGTTTGACGACTGAAGATGAAATCAAGGAATATGAAGTGGATGTAAAAGAAAAAGATGCTTTGTTAAGTTCATTGAATGACTCAGTACTGACAAAAGTTGTCTATCTTGAAACTGCAAATGATGTATGGGAAAAGCTAAAAAAACTATATGAGGGAGATGATTCTGTGAAGGAAGCCAACCTACAAAGTTTGAAAGTGAAATATGAAAGTTTGAAGATGAATGAAGATGAAAACATAATAGCCTTTATGCAAAGAGTTGATGAATGTGTCACCAGAATAAAAGGTATGGGGGAAACTCTCAGTAATAAGGAACTTGTAATGAAAATTCTCAGATCACTGCCAAAGTCCTATAGTCACAAGGTAACTACAATTGAAGAATTTATGCAAGTAAAAGCTATTGACAGAGATCAGTTTCTTTGTAAGCCTACTGCCTTTGAAATGAGAGAGTTTGGTGATGCCCTACCAAAAGTAGAGACTACCTTCAAAGCCAATACTTTTGGGAAAACCTCCAGATCAAAAAAATACAAGGTAGAATTAGACGATGAGTTTGATGAAATTGAAGCCAACTTTGTGGATTGACTGCAAAGAGGATCTGGTAAGTTCAAAGGTAAATTACCTTTCAAATATTTTTCCTACGGTAAAGTAGGCCACTTTGCTTCCAAATGTCTTGAAAGAATTTAAAGAAATAGGAAAAGATATGAGAACAGGCCTAGGATCCAAAAGAAATGTTATTATGTTGAAGATCTTGATGATGATGGAGTATCAGATAATGGTGAACTAGATAATGTTAGTACTTTTAGTAATGAATGCTTGTTTATTGCTATTAAAGAAGAACATGTATCTACTAATCCTGCTAGCTATGTGAAGAAAGAAAAACCAATGGAAAGTGTTTTGGCTACTTAGGTTGTTGAAGACAAAGATGAATGGGTTATTGATAGTGGTTCTCTCACCATATGACTAGTGACAAAAGTAAGTTTGTGAGTTTGGAAAGATATGATGGTGGACTGGTTAGGTTTGGAGATGATACATCTGGTAAGATTTGTGGAAAATGATCTATTTCTTTTGATGGCAAGCATAATACTGAAGATGTCTTGTATGTGAAAGGATTAAAGCACAATCTTTTGAGTGTGGGTCAGATGTGTGACAAAGGTTATGACCTAAGCTTCAAGGACAATGGATGCAAGATCAGGGAAAGCTCTGAAACAGTCATTGCAACTAGTAAAAAGACTAGAGGAAATATCTATCACTTAAAAGGAACTGATGATTATTGTTTGTTGGCTTAGACTAATGAAAGTTGACTATGGCATAGAAGGTTGTGTCATATGAATTTTAATAACATTATGAAGATAAGTACTATACAGGCTATTAGAGATTTACCCAAGCTTGTGAAGCCTACCAATCCTATTTCTAAGGAATGTTAATTTGGGAAACAAACAAGAACAAGTTTCAAAAGCAAGGACCAATCAGTTGATGGGCAACTGGAACTAGTGCATACACACTTGTGTGGACCCACCTGAGTAAGAAGTTTGCAAGGAGACAGGTATTTCATGTTGCTTATTGATGACTATTCTAGAATGACTTGGGTTACCTTTTTGAAAGAAAAACCAGAAGCTCTGGATAAGTTCAAGGCATTTAAGGAAATGGTTGAAAATGAGATGGATTTGAAGATCAAATGTTTAAGGTCTAATAGAGGAGGAGAGTTCACATCAAATGAATTCAATTTATTTTGTGAATAACATGGGATAAAGAGACAATTATCAACACCTAGAACTCCACAACAAATTGGAGTCGTTGAAAGAAAGAACAAAACAGTTCAAGAAGTTGCTAGAACCGTGATGAAGGAAGCTGATCTTCTGGAACTATATTGGAGAGAGCTAATTCACACTGCTATATATATCCTAAACAGAGTCCAAGTCAAAGGTAATAATTCTAAGATTCCTTATGAATTGAGGTACAGTAAAGTTCCTACTATGAAATATCTCAAAGTTTTTGGTAGAAAATGTTATATCAAAAGAGAAGAAGATCTAGGCAAGTTTGATGCTAGGTGTGATGAAGGAATCTTCCTTGGTTACTCAACCAAGAGCAAGACCTACTGGTGTTATAATAAGATGCTAAATAAGATAATTGAAAGTGCAAATGCCAAAGTTGATGAAAGAAAGGAAAGGTCTTGAGAATCAAGTGGATATGAATTAGATAAACTAGATGTTTCAGAAGTGGTACAGCATAAAGACAACTCAGATGAAGAGGATCAAGCTCTGGAAAGTATTACCGAGACACCAAGGTATGTAAAACTTAATCATTCTAAAGATCAAATCGTAGGAGAAAAGATTAAAGGAATCCTAACCAAAAGAAGAGCTACAAAAGAAAAAGTAAATTTTTGTCTGATCTTCGAGACTGAACCTAAGTCTGTGAACAAAGCTTGCAATGATGAGAATTGGGTAATGTCTATAAAAGAAGAATTGATGCAGATAGAGAAGAATCAGACCTAGGAGCTTGTTCCTATACCAGCAGATAAAAATGTAATTGGTACCAAGTGGGTTTTCAGAAACAAGATGAATGAGAATGGTGAAGTAGTAAGAAACAAATCAAGGTTGGTATGCAAAGGATACTCTAAAGTTGAAGAAATAGATTTTGAGGAAACATTTATACCAGTGGCAAGGATTGAAGCTATAAGAATGTTTCTGGCATTTGGAGCCTACAAAAATTTTAAGGTATATCAGATGGATGTAAAGTCTGCATTCTTGAATGGAGAGTTGGAAGAAGAAGTCTATATTGAACAACTGGAAGGATTCCAGTCATCACATTAGGGTGACATGGTATGCAGATTGAAGAAGGCACTGTATGGGTTGAAACAAGTCCCCAAGGCGTGGTATGCTAGGCTGGATAAGTATCTGACATAGTTAGGATTCACCAAGGGTATTGTAGAGTGTCAAAACTCTACATTTTGTTTCAATTTTGACTTAATATCTATGGCTTAGTGCGTGGGTCTTCAAAATCTTTCTGTGCATGGGTTGCACCAAGTGTCAAAGCCACAACAATTTTTCAAGTATCAAGTTTTATGCAAAGCGTGCCACGTATCAGGTAGCATGACTAGTTTATTTTGTTTCAATGTTGCGAATGGCACCATGTGTCTCTTGCGGAGGCAGTCTCAAAAAGCTTCCTTTCTTGCTATAGTGTTATGGAGGGTGCCATGTGTCTTTTGAGTTTTATACAAAAGTTACCACGTGTTTCTTTCTGTATTAATGTTGATGTCAACATAAACCATGGTGGGCCATAGTTTATTTGGTTTCAAGCTTGCGAAGGATGCCACGTGGTGGTATGTAAAGAAGGAGTTGCTTTATTCATAACTCTTGTAGCGAGAAACTTTCTTTTAATTCACAGTTTTATGTGGAATGTGCCAAGTGTCAATTTCCACAAGACCTTTCAAAAGTTTTATTTGTTTCAGTAGTGTTTCAGAAGTTGCCATGTGTTAGCTAGCATGAGCGCAAGGGCCACCATCTGTCCCAGTTTTATTCCCATTGAGGGTAGTGAGTTATGAAGGTTGTGGGTCCCATTATTATTGTGTCTCAATTTATAAGTGAAGCGGGTTGTGACAGATGTCATAACAGAAGGCACCCGAGTATAAAGACATAGGTTTCAAAGGGCTCCGTAGGATAAGACACATCATTTTTTGGAGATTGCAGAATACGACAATTGTCTTTTCCTATTGTTTTCTTTGAAGACAAAGGAGTTTCTAAGTAGATGCGAACACTGCCATCTGTCATAATTTATTTTCAGTTTTAAGCACGCGGGTCTTGCCATGTGTCTAAGTCTCAATACAAGTGGTTTTCCACATAATACTTTGCCCCAGCCAATGAGCGTGCAGGAGGGACAGCCATTGCAGATTCAAAAGATCGTAACCACCATGTAATTCTAGTAATCTCCAGTTCTATTGGGCCATTAAGGATTCAGGTTGTTACAAGTAATCTTGGGTCAAATCAATGATTATAAATATGCAAAATTTGTAATAGAGAAGGATTCATTCATTGATCTTTGATAAGTTTTAGTCAGAAATCTAAAAGAGGAGTCAGAAACTTTGCTATGACTAGTTTATGTCATTTTGCCTTTATTTTGTTGTTCTTGATAAGAAAGTTAATATATCTGTGCATGTATCTATGCCTTTTATGTTGCTAGAAGATTAATAACAAGAACTCTATTCTGTGCCTTGGTTGATATCATCTATGTCTTTGCAAAGTTATCTAGTTATAAGCCTTTGATAATATTCATTATATCTATTTATATTGATCATGCAATATATGCTATTTAATATAACTATATTTTGAGAATAGCTTCACTGTGCTTGAATTGAAGGGATACTTTTTACTTAGGCGCATCACCATAATTAGATTTGCTTATTGTATCTGTAATCCTGTTAATTTCTTCCCCTTTGCTCAAAACCCAATTAAAATAGAGAAGAGCCAGCTTCTTTAAAATTTGGAGGTCATTTCAAGTAGCAAGTCTCACATTCTTGAAACTTCCCATGTTGGTGTTAGAACCTATGCAATTTTATACATCAACAGTTTTTGGCATGCCCAGTGGGACCTTTCTTGAAGTTTCTATCAAGATCGTATGAGCCAGAGAGTAATAAGGAGCCAGAGTTGTGGACCTACAACAAGAGCTGAGTCTGCTGCTAATCTGGGCATTCTTTTACCACCATTAGTAACTACTCCAAGGAGAAGAGTGAATTAGGTTGCAGTAGCACAAAGAATAAATATGGGAGCACCTATACCTCCAAGGAACTATACAAATTGGAATACTGGTAGTCCTCTCATTCTCCCAGTACCAGCAGCAACTTGGGACCCAATTCCAGCCAATGCTTTGAAGGCTCTACCTAAGTTTAGTGGAGAAGATTTCAAGACACCTGGGGAACATCTACAAGATGTATCTGATGTGTGTGTAGTACATGTTATTACTGAACAGAATGTGGCAATAAGACTATTAGAAGCTTCTTTCAAAGGAAAGGCTTTGGACTGGTATAGATCTCTCACTCCAAATATAATATCTACATGGGATCAGCTTGGTGATGCTTTCTTTACAAGATTTGAAGAGAAAGGTGATAAATCTTCCCTGCTGCAACAATTAATCACTATCAAAAGGGAACCACAAAAAGCCATGACTGATTTCAACTCAAGATTTCAAAAGCTTTTAACTCTGATATATCAGTAATGATTCAGTCTCTAGGAGGTCAGACACTACTAGAAGCATATGAGTTAGTAGTCAAGGCTGAAAATAACTTGATAGATGCTATAAAATTGCCCCCAAGGCCTCCTATGCCCATGTTCCTAGAAATTACCCTACCTTTTCCACAAGAATTTCTTAATCTTATAGCTCCACTTGTGTCCATGTATTCATTTCTAGCACCCCAACAACCTGCTAGGGCAACCACCTCTACTCAAGCATTTGAAATAGATGATGTCAAGAACATTCTAAGGACCTTCTCAAATGAGATAATTAACCTAAAGAGAAAAAAATCCCTATTCAAAGCCCCCTTATCAAGGTTTCCAAGGAAATAGACCCCTCTTTCAACCAAATCAATATCAAGGCCCTCAAAGGCAAACTAATCCTTAGCCTTCAAACCAGTTGGTTTCCGTCCCTACACCTCTACAAACTGTTCCTCATAATCCCAACAGGGAAATAGTTCCAGGGCAAAATAACTTAGCAAATGACACAAATGTTTGGTGCTTTTTCTACAACAATGCCCATATGTCCAAAGACTGTCCCAGAGGTAATTTGCAGCAAAAGATAGCAGAACAGAGAGGGTTAGAAGGATGATTCTCAACCTCTAATACTCCACCATATCAGTCCCCTGGTGTTCAAAATGCAGTAAGGGTGGCCCAGATGCAAGGGATGTCCATACAACAAGAAGAGGAAATAGCCCCTGAACTTGCCTTATTTTCATGGATTGAAGAGGAACATTCAGTGTTCCTGAATGAGGCATCCACTTCAAAGAAACTATTGGTGCAGTCAGACTATTATACCAGATCAAAGACGAGAATGATCGAGTAGCATGAAGTCACTAATAATGAAATTATCGAAACCCCTCCATTTCAAAATCATCACAATCTAGTCTCTAGGCAAGACATGCCCTAGCCTGTGCAGGATCAAGTAGGCTTGTGACAGGTGCTAGAAAAGACAAGGTACCCTTATTATTCAAAGACAAAAGCATTAGGACCTATAAACATGGTGGACCAAATAAAAAGAACTCCAACACACTTATCAATCTAGGATATGTTAGCTATTCCCGAGCAGAAGACACTATTATAGGAAGCTCTGCAAGGTCAAGAAGTCTCTAAATACACTAGTGCTAAAGGAGGAGCTACTGATAAAGGGAAACTCCAACATAAAGATATTGTACCTCTACAAACAATAGCTCTGTTGAGCAATTCACCTGAGGTAGGTAAATCTAAACCAGATCCCTTTTATCTGACTCTAATAGTTGGGAAAAAACTACTGCATAATGCAATAATAGATTTTGGGGCCAGTAATATAGTAATGCCAAAGTAGATAGCAAATGCTTTAAAGATAAAGTATGAACCACTTACAAGAGGGGTCATGCAGTTGGATGGGAAATCTATTCAAACTATAGGAAAAATCAAACAACTTCCATTACAACTATATACTTGTCCCAATATAATTGTCAATCAGGATGTGGTAGTCATAGATATTCCCCCTGTATTTGGTTTATGATTGTCCAGAGATTTCATAGCCAAAATAGGAGGTTACATGTCACTAGATTGGTCACACCTCATCCTGAGAACCAAATATGGGACAAAGATGAAAATATTGTCTGAGCCATTATCCAAAGACCATATCACAAATGAACCAACCCCAAAATTAGAAGCAACCCATGCCATGATGAATAAAGAGGAGAGAGTCTTTGTTGAAGAATTAGGTGACTGGACTGAACATGACCAACAGAAAGAATAGAACAATCAGCTATTGACCATGATGCAGAGTGATCCGTATGGAAACTATGACTCTACTAGTCTAGGTACTTATGTTATTTTTGAAGAAGACCAAGAAATCTCGAATATTATAAGGAAAGAAATATCAGAAAGTGGAGAATCTGAAAGAGGCTCAGAGATCTGGACCCTAAATTTTGATGGGGCTAGGAGTAAAAATGGTGTTGGAGCAAGTATTTGCCTTACTACCCCAAATGGTGAGAAAATTCTAAGAGCCATTCGCTTCCAGTTCGCCTGTACCAATAATGATGTTGAATATGAATCTTTGGTGCATGGACTCATGTTGGCAAAGAAAAAGGGAATAAAGAATTTGATAGTAAAAGGAAACTCATAATTGGTGGTAAAACAAATTAGAGAGAAAGCAATAGCCAAAAATGTAAGAATGAGATTCTATTGGCATAGGATTTGGAACCTGATAGATGGCTTTGAGGCTTTCAATATTGAGGTAGTTCCCAGAGCCCAAAATTTAGAAGCAAATAGAATGGCACAAATTGGTTCATAGTTTGACCCATCAAGTGATCTATTAGTTAACAATGATTTAGTTAAGGTTATAGTAAGACCAACAATTCTAGACAGTGATCAAAATTGGCAAGTTTTTGACAATGATCTTCAAGTACTTTCATTCTTACAATAGTCAGGTGAATTTGTTGATCAATTACATCCCAAAGTTGAGGAAGCATATGGTGATCAAATTATCCAGTTAAAATCAAATAAACTCCCTAAAGGACTTATTACTCTAGAAAATTTGTTTGATCCAGAAGATGCAAGCCTAGAGAAGAGGAGGTTTCAAGAAAATAAGGAAGATTATTCTAAGATCCAAGTTAGTGAAGGAAGAAAGTTAAAAATAGGTAATTCTACAACCCAAGAGGAAAAAGAAAAGTTGATTCCTTTATGTGATAAATATGATAGGGTGATTGCTTGGACCTATGAGGATCTCCATGGCTATAATAGAGATATCATCCAACACACCATAGAGCTTACTGAAGGATCCAAACCAGTCCGATAGAAGCAAAGGCTAGTGAATCCTAGAATTGAACCTCTAATGGTGGATGAGCTGTAAAAGCTCCTAGAATCAAAGATTATTTTCCCAATTAAGCATTCAACCTGGGTATCAAACCTAGTGCCTATAAGAAAGAAGAATGGTGACATAAGACTTTGTGTATATTTCAAGGACTTGAAAAGAGCATCTTTGAAAGATCATTATCCCCTGCCTTCTATGGAATAGATTTTATCAACTGTGGTTGGGTCAGAAAGGTTTTCCTTGTTGGATGGTTTCTTAGGATACAATCAGATTTGGTTAGCAGATGAAGATCAGCATAAGACTGTGTTCACTACAAAGTGGGGAACATTTGCATATGCTAAAATGCCCTTTGGCCTTTCAAATGCTAGGGCTACTTTTCAGCATGCAATGGATGTAGCATTCGGGGAACTTATAAATAAGACCATTCTGATCTATCTGGATGACCTGACTATTTTGTCTAAGAATGCCAGAGATCATTTTGACCATTTAGAAGTTGTTTTTAAGAAATGTCAAGAGTTCAGAATCTCTCTGAACCCTAAGAAATGTATCTTTGTTGTATATCAGGGCAAGCTTCCAGGACACATAGTGTCAAAGGAAGGGGTCTCCATTGATCCAGAAAGGGTCATAGACATAATGAACCTATCTCTACTAGTCAACAAGAAAGCAGTTCAATCCTTTCTAGGAAAAATTAACTTTGTTAGCCGATTCATATATGATTTTGCAGGTGTAATTAGACTAATGACACTGTTGCTTAAAAAAGATCTAGTTTTCAAATGGACCACAAAAGGAAGATAGGTTTTTGAAGAAGTGAAGAGAGCCATTTCAATAGCCCCAGTACTTAGAAACCCAGATTTCTCTAAAGCTTTTATAATGTGTATGGGGGAGAATTTAGTGTTGCTGCTGTTCTAACTCAGAAAGATGATCAATAGGAAGGAGAGCATCCAATAGCTTTCTTCTCCATAACTCTCAAGGAATATGAGTCTAGATATAATTTTGTGGAGAAGCAAGCATATGCCATGGTAAAAGCCCTTAAAAAATTTAGACATTTGGTAACACGAAATAAGATTCTGATATTAGTTGCTCACTCTAGTGTAAGAGAATATATTATGGAGGGTGAGATCACTGAGAAAAGAGCCAATTGGATAACAAAGATTCTAGAATATGATGTAGAAGTAAGACCCACCAAGTTAGTTAGAGGCAAAGAACTGTGCCAATACATGACCCAAGACATGGAAAGAACAGTGACTGAAGAAACAGGAAGTGAAAATGTATTGAAACTCCAAGAGGTTGACCAAGACTCTTGGGTTAGAAACATGATGTAGTTTATGAAGTATGGGATATTCCCAAATGAGCTCTCCCATGATAAGAAAAGATACTATAGGAAGAAAGGAACCCATTTTGTACTAATTGATCATATTTTATTTAGAAGGAATGTTGATGGTATACTCTTAAGATGTATAGAGAAGGATGAAGCTCAAAGAATATTACATGAATTGCATCATGGAGCCTCAGGTGGACATTTTTTAGCAAGGACCACTGCAATCAAAGTAACATAAGTAGGATATTTTTGGCCCACTCTGTTTACAGATTGCCATCAGATGGTTAAGGAATGCTAGGCTTGCCAATTTTATACTGGCAAAAGGAGAAATGCTACAATGCCTCTAAGTCCCATAGTTGTGGATGAACCCTTTGATCAATGGGGTCTAGATTTTATTGGTATCAAATATGGGACACAAATAGATTCTCATAGCAACAAATTACTTTACTAGGTGGAGTGAAGCAATACCACTCAAAGAAGCAACAGAAAAAGTCATACTAGAATTTTTAGAAGGCATAACTTCTTAGTTTGGTCCTCCTCGTGCCATGATATCAGATAATGCTAAAGCATTTTTGCGAACCAAATTATCTAAGTTTGCTTTAAGAAATGGGATATATTTGAAGACTTCTTCAAATTATTACCCACAAGGTAATGGTCTGGAAGAGTCCACTAACAAAAACCTTATCAGACTCATAAAAAGGATAGGGACTAATTATCATAAAGAGTGGCATAAGTTACTTAATACAGCACTGTGGGCTGACAGGATCACGCCAAAGCAAGTGACTAAAATGTCTCCCTATGAGTTGGTTTATGGTAAACCTATAGTAATGCCACTAAGTTTAGAGATTCTTGCTTTGCAATTGTTAAAAAAATAGAAATTGAAGAAAATGGCCCCATGCAAGTTAGACTTGCTGAACTATTGGAAGTCCAAGAAAAGAGAGAAAAGGCACATGAATCACTAATGAAACATCAGAAAATGGTTAAGGACTAGTTTGATAAGAAGACTTCTAATCCCATTTTTGAAGTTGGCTCTCTAGTATTGAAATGGGATGAAATAGATGCCAAGCCAGGTCGACATAGCAAATTCAAATCATTATGGACGGGCCCTTATAGAGTTCATTCTTTCAAGAAACAAAATTCATTTGAGTTGGAGACCATGAATGGAGAACCTGAAGAGATTCTGGTAAATGGGATCTTTTTGAAACTTTTCACTTAAGAAGGGGCTCATCATGTATCATAGTTAGTTAGTTTTGTTTCCTTTTCTCACTTTTCTGTTTTCCCGCTTTCTTTTTCCACTTTCCCTTTCAAATAAGTGTTTGGTGAACATGTGTCAAGCAACGCAAAGCCCCTTCTCTTTTAGCCTTACATTTATTAAGGTTGTTCGACAATCTTCAAAATCTCACGAAAGTACACATTTTTTTAGAAAGATAGCCACTCTCATAACATATCTGACAATTCGTCCAATGTAGATTTCAAAAAGATATGCTAGCTATTTTTTGGCATTAATGCCATTAAGAAGATGGGATGTGTCATTTATTATTTCCATAAGCCCCAATGAGCTAGGCTTTAAGTCCTTCTAAGTGTAACCATCATTTGTTTCTATCTTTCTTCTCTGAATCACTGTTGCATCCGAACTCTGTCCCTAACAAGTGCCTTTTAGCTAAGTATCACTCTGATGAAACAATTTCATTCTTTTCTTTATCAAAGCTTCCCACATTCTTCTCACAAAGATACAAATATGTCTGAAACACAGTCACTATGGGAGGGACTTGGAATTTTTGAGTCAACAGATAAACTGTTGAACAACAAATCATATGCTTCAGCACCTGCACAACCAAGGAGGTCCTATCCAAGAACTAGGGTTCTTGAAGTAGGGTTATCTATTGATCCAGAATAGGTGAAGAACTATGCAGATGACATATATGACATGCTCCTTCAGAAGAACACCAAGAATCCACAGGAGGGGGCACATCAGAGGTGCCTCATCTAGGTGAACAATGGTTAGTTCAAGACTTTTGGTATGAGGATATGGACCTCTCAATTGGCACAGTTCCTGGTCCCAAATGTCCACCCTTGTCTTGAACTAATCAAATTATGTGCAGAGTTGTTTCATGCACCATCAAATTCAATCCAATAGGGCCCTTTCATAGTGCATATTACGCCCAAGGCCATAAGGGACATGATGGCCATGTAGTATGATAGAACGGCCACATTTCCAACTATTGCCAAAATACAAGGCACATGGGCAAATTTACATAACACACTGAAATTCTTGAATTCATAGATGCATCTAGGAGAGGATAATACTCAGATGCCCACACTACCCACTAGGCAGGCACAATTTAACCAAAATGTTCAAGATGCAATTTCAATGATAGCTTTCATTTTTGGAATGAAGGAGGACAACACAGTTTATGACTGGCAATTGGCAATCATTTTCAAAATGAAAACTATGGATAAATCACAAGAGTACCAGCTAGATTTTTTGGAACAAATTGTTGCTGCCATGATTGAACAGCTCGCAAATTTCAAAACAAAGTGAGTATTCAGGTATTCCACTTTCCTATTTCATCTTATGTTGTATCAAAATTTTAATCTTTTTGCACAGCATATGCATTTAAATATGTATGATCCAAATTTTGGTCATGGTAAAACCATCCATGTGTCTGCATGGACACGTGTTATCTGAAACCTCTAACCCCTATGAGTTTTGGGATCTTTTTGTCACCCCTATTTTCTACCAGTTAAGCCCTGAGCCTATGGAACATAGGATGGCATAGAGTATAAGGGGTTTTATAGCTAATTGCCCAATTCCCTATGACCACTTCTTTGGAGTATATAATACAATAATAAGAGTCCAAGGTTTCGCTGGGGAACCCGTGCTATTGCCTAAAGTATTGACCCCTAGGGTTGTATTCTTAGAGGTCATCTGTCAAGTTTCTATTGTTGATAATGACTTTGGCCACAAGAAAAGAAAGAAGAAGATGTATGATGTCGCATGGGCCAGAAAAAACATGACACTTGAAGTTAGAGGTGCAGAGAGCCTCTTGTTAAGGAAGTTAGCTGCCCTTGAGCTCCTCATCATAGAGGATAAATGGAAATATGACCCAGATAGTTTTCTAGCCTCCTGGATTATAAATAATAAGGTTCATGCCAAGATGGTACATGAAGGTCATCCATTCTGGGAGGACAAGAGGAATCCAAAGGAAGATAACCCAGATCTATATGTGGAATTAACTAATTTGCCCTATGAGGGCCCTAAGCCAAGGGAAACCTTCTATGTAAAAGAGGAGTATGACCCTAATTTGAAGATGACTACTGGTCTGAGGAAAGCATTAAAAGAAAAAGAATGGATAACAAAAAAGATTGAAGCCTATTGGAAATATAGGCAAGAGACTTTAGAGATTACACATTCATTTGGGAATGTTGAAAATGATGAAATATGGGAATCAATGTGGGATGAATGGCATCCCTCCCCAGTCTCAAGTCTAGACACAAGAAGAATTCAGAGGAAGGGTGAGGAGCCAAGGGAAGAAACAGAGTCGGCCCTAATAATGCAAGAAATAGGACAGGCGTCATCTGCTGCTCCTACATCTTCATGGATTCAATCCCTCAGCGCCTTAGAGAAGCAAAAAGGTGTTGTGTCATCACCAATTCTAGGGACTCAAACAGCTTCGGCATCTGGGGGTTCCAGAATGGTCCCTTTGCAACCACCAGTGGTTGTAAATGTTGAAGATGAAGAAATAGAGGAAACAAGAGAGAGGCCTTTGAAACATAGGAAATTGTTCCTACAAGAGGAAGAAGAAGAAGAAATAGCACCACAACAGCAACAAGTGCTAGTCACCTCTTCTGTCACTCAAGTAAGTACTTCTTCTCCCTCCTCTCACATATCTCTTTCTTCTCCTATAGGAATGGCAATCCCAAGTATTCAGGCTTCCATGTCTCCTGCCACTATTGCCAGTACACCGACCATGTCCTCACAGGCCATTACATTGCCATTATTTTCTCCATCTGTGCCTAAACGGACCCCTCCTTAAGTTTCTCCTAGCCAGCAATTATCTGCTATTTCTGATGGCCTGCCTCAAGGTCACCCCTTTGCTAGAGGTTATATTACGTCCCCTCCTACCTTCCAAGCTCAAGCAGACACAACAAAAAAGGCTAGAGAGGCTAGGATGGACAAGAAGAGAAAAAAGGAAATCAAAAGCCCTGTTGTGGCACACATGAGGTCACTTTATGACCCTATTCACCAATCATTGATAGTTACACATTTGTCTCCAAATGTGGTAAAACCAAATGAACAAATGCAGCCCTAGGATTGTACTTTGAATGCTGTGGCCATGGATATGTCTCTCTTTAGGCCACAGGATAGGGTTGAGCTGCTAAATGAAACTACAACTATTGTGGCAACAGACTTTTTGAAAGTATCCAAAAAGTTGCAAAAGGCAGAAAATGATTTGGCTCAAGAGAAAGTGAATAGCAGCAATCTTGCCTGGGAGATTCAATCTAAGAAAAATGAGATTGATAATCTAAACAAACAATTGCAGAATATTGTTTCTTTGTAGATACATCAGGCTGTACAAGCCCAGATTACTTCTCTTAAGACTGAACTGGCACAAGAAAAGGCTGCAGTAACTATTTTAAGACAGGAAAAAGCCACTTCATAAAAGAGATGTCAGGATAAATTGCAAGAGGCCACACACTTGCAACAAAAATTATTAAATGAGTAAAATGCCAATAGTGTAGTTCAGGCACAACTCATGGCTGAGCAACAAAGAATGAAGTAACTGACAATTGAGCTGGCTAATAGGCCACAAAATGCTGGAGTTCTAAATTTGGTAAAAGAGCTATATGTTTTAGTATGGGATAGAATCTCTGAGGAGATTATCTAGCTAAATCCACCTTTGACTTTTCTATTAAATGCTCAGCAGCTGTGTGAGAAAGTAGAAACTTCGGTGCAGGCCACCTTGTCCAATGTTTCATTGAGGGTTTCTAACTCTCAACTTTTATTGAAAAAGTTGTATGACACAACAGATGAAACATTATCAACAGCAGGTATCAATGATACAATGGTCGCTACTAAGAAGGTCAACGAGGTTTTGAGTTGTAACTCTACAGCCACAAATTGTCAGGAGCTCCTAGATATAGTGAAGGAAAGAGTAAAGAATATGAAGAAACATATAGAGGATTTGGTGTAACTAGGGCTTCCTTCACCATTCCCAGATAGTAACATAGTGTTGATGATTGATGATATCAAGGCCCTTCTTTTGACTAAGCAAAATGATCAGATAATTTTCTAGGGTTTAAGTGATTCATCAACAGTAAAGGAAGTTAAAACTGTGTTGATACCTATGGCCCAGCTAGAATTTCAACTAAAGGCTGTGGTACAAATTTTACAAATATTTTCCCATAAAGATATAATTAATCTTGACTTTGCTTTTCAAGATTTGTAGAGTAGATAAGGGCTCTCAGATTCAAAATGGTCTGTATATCAGACAGTGTTGCAAAATTTATGATTCAAAAGTTTTATTTTCAATACACATCTTTTTGTCAGTTTTGGGTTCTTTCAGAGTAGGCTCAGAAGTCCTGATGGTCACCAAGAACTGTAGAGTGTCAAAACTCTAGATTTGGTTTCAGTTTTGGCTTAATATCTACAACTTAGTGTGTGGGTCTTCTAAATGTTTCTGTGCATAGGTTGTGCCAAGTGTCAAAGCTAGAGCAATGTTTCAAGTATCAAGTTGTATGCGGAGCATGCCACATATCAGGTAGCATCGCCAGTTTATTTTGTTTCAATGCTGCGGATGGTGCCATGCGTCGCTTACAGAGGTAGTCTCAAAAAGCTTCCTTTCCTGCTACAGTGTTGCAAAGGGTGCCATGTGTCTTTTGAGTTTTATGCGGAAGTTGTCACGTGTTTCTTTCCATATTAATATTGATGTCAACATAAACCATGGTGGGCCATAGTTTATTTGGTTTCAAGATTGTAGAGGATGCCACGTGGTGGTATGCAGAGGAGTTGCTTTATTCGTAACTCTTGTAGCGAGAAACTTTTTTTTAATTCACAATTTTATACGGAATGCACCAATTGTCAACTTATGCAGGACCTCTCAAAAGTTTTATTTGTTTTAGCAGTGCTGCGGAAGTTTCTGCGTGTTAGCTAGCATGAGCGCGTGGGCTGCCATTTGTCCTAGTTTTATTCCCTTTGAGGGTAGTGAGTTATGAAGGTTGTGGGTCCCATTATTATTGTGTCTCAATTTATAAGTGAAGCGGGTTGCGACAGATGTCATAACGAAAGGCACCCGAGTATAAAGACACGGGTTTTAAAGGGCTCCGCAGGATAAGACATGTCATTTTTTGGAGACTGCAGAGTGCGACAAGTGTCTTTTTCCTATTGTTTTCTTTGAAGACAAAGGAGTTTCTAAGTAGATGTGGATGCTACCATCTATCGTAATTTCTTTTTAGTTTTAAGCATACGGGTCTCACCATGTGTCTAAGCCTCAATACAAGTGGTGTACCACATAATACTTTGCCCCAGCCAATGAGCGTGTAGGAGGGACAACTGTTACAAATTCAAAAGATTGTAACCACCATGTAATTCCAGTAATCTTCAGTTCTGTTGGGCCGTTGAGGATTCAGGTTGTTGCAAGCAATCTTGGGTCAAATCGATGATTATAAATATGCAGAATTTGTAATAGAGAAGGATTCATTCATTGATCTTTGATAATTTTTAGTCAAAAATCTAAAAGAGGAGTCAGAGACTTTGTTGTGACTAGTTTATGTCATTTTACTTTTATTTTGTTGTTCTTGATAAGAAAGTTAATATATCTGTGCATGTATCTGTGCCTTTTATGTTGCTGGAAGATTAATAAGAAGAACTCTATTCTGTGCCTTGGTTGATATCATCTGTGTCTTTGCAAAGTTGTCTAGTTATAAGCCTTTGATAATATTCATTATATCTATTTATATTGATCATGCAGTATTTGCTCTTTAATATAACTATATTTTGAGAATAGCTTCACTGTGCTTGAATTGAAGGGATACTTTTTACTTAGGCGCATCACCATAATTAGATTTGCTTATTGTATCTGTAATCCTGTTAATTTCTTCCCCTTTACTCAAAACCCAATTGAAATAGAGAAGAGCCAGCTTCTTTAAAATCTGGAGGTCGTTTCAAGTAGCAAGTCTCACATTCTTGAAACTTCCCATGTTGGTGTTAGAACCTGCGCAATTGTATACATCAGCGGGTACCATCGACAACAATCTCTATTTCAAGATCAATAATGAACAAATCCTAATTGTTGCAGTCTTTGTTGATGACATTATCTTTGGAGGCAATGAAGGTATGTGCACAGTCTTTACCGAAGAAATGCAACGTGAATTTAAAATGTCCATGTTGGGTGAGATGACTTTCTTTTTAGGTTTGCAAATAAATCGATCAAATAAAGGATCTTCATTTCTCAGTCTAAGTATGTGAAAGAGTTGCTAAAGAAGTTTGGGATGGAAGACTCTAAACCGGTAAATACTCTCATGATAACCAGTTGTAAGTTGAGAAAAAATGATGATTCACCTATGACAAATCAAAAAAGGTACAAATCTATGATTTGAGGATTACTTTATCCGACTCAAACCAGACCTAACATAATGCATGTAGTTTGTCTTGTGGCAAGATTTCAAGAAAAGCCCAAAGAGTCACATGTGATGGCAGTCAAGAGAATTCTGAGATATTTGAAAGGCACAATGGATTATGGTTTGTGGTATCAAAGGGACAATGATTTCACTCTCAGTGCATACACTGATGCAAATTGGACCAGAGATGTAGATGACAAAAAAAGTACAAGTGGAGGTGCATTCTTTTTGGGAAAAAGGCTAGTATCTTGGATAAGCAAAAAACAACTCAATATCTTTGTCCACTACAGAAGTGAAATATATTGTAGCAGCATGTAGTTGTACTCAAGTGTTGTGGATGAAATAGACATTGAAGGACATCAGAGTTGTGTATGAAGATCCAATTGCAATCTTTTGTGACAATACAAGTGCCATAAACATATCAAAGAATCTAGTAATGCATCCAAGGACAAATCACATATCCATAATATATAACTTTTTGAGGGAAAAAGTGACAGAGAATGAAGTCAAGTTGGAATATGTATCTACAAAAGACTAGATTGTAGACATTTTCACCAAACCTCTACCTAAGGATACATTTGAGTATTTCAAAGAAAAGTTAGGGGTTATTACCCCTCTTGCTCTAAACTAAGATGTACAAGATTGTACCAGTCTGGTGGTGCTTCTTTAGATCCATATTGATGCTTTTAGGGCTACTTCTCAAGGGGAGTAGTTAGAAAGTTTAGAAGAGAAATTGAATTAGAGTAGAAAAGTGCAAGTATGTGCCCTTTGCCATTGATGTCAAAGGGGGAGAGAAGTCATGTGAAAAACTTAGAAAGAAAGAGTGTAGATGCATTAAGAGATAGGGGAGAATCTTGGTCAAAAAGAAATCTTGGTTAGAAAGAAAGAGTGCAGATGTGTAAAGAGATAGGGGGAGAATCCTGTCTTGATGGCTGTTGCAGTTTTTCACATCATATGTTGCCATCAATGACAAAGGGGGAGATTGTTGCAAGTATGTGCCTAATTGATGTTGTCATTGATGTCAACATATCATTGTTGTCATTGGTGCCAACTATGTCCTATTCTATTACTTGTTTACAAGTTTTGTATGTTGAGGATATTGAGAAAATTGGCCCCTACGGAAGAAACAAGTGAGTTACATTGAAGTGCAGTATAGATAATGAGTTGTATGTTGAAGAATAGTCTGATAGATTATTCTGCATTTCTCTTTGCTTGAAGATCTTGGTCTGTGGATTGGAAGTTATTTAAAGGGATGTCTGAAGATGCAAAATCCTAAGTTTGAGCCTCCAGTGTGAAGTTTTGAGAAAGTTGCATTCACCAAAGTAAAACTTACTTCTTCTGATTATTCTCTGGTGACAGGGAGAAAGTTTTTTGCTCTGCATTCCTCCACAATAAAGTATTTTGTTCTATGGTTCTAGAGGGGAGTCTGGGATGATGATAAGTGCCTACAATTGTAGTGGTTTATGTTTTGGTGGTCTACAAGCTGTCTTTCTTTTATGACAGTCAAAGATAGTGAAGTTCATGTGTTCCAGTGAGAAGATTCATATGGCTAAAGTGGTTAAGGTTCATGCAGTTGCTCTTGATGATTATAACATGCTTATGGATGTCTCATAATCATGTTCCTATCTTGACATTGGTCCGTGTTAAGTAATTGAGATCGTGTTTGAAGATTGTTCCTAGATAATGTAGTGTGTAACTAGTCTTAGTTGACTTGGTTAATTCTAGTAATTGTGGAGATCCCTTGAAGATCATGAAAGCATGTTGAGGCATAGAAGATTGTTTTTGAGTCCCAGCTAAGGCATGGCATGATCTGCAAACATCTTTACTTCATTTCCTTTGCATAATGTTGTAATAGGTCAGGACCTATTTTGTAAATGTTTGTAATGCTAACCTTGGAGATTGTTCCAATGGTTGATGATTGTAATGCCGACCTTGATGATCATTCCAAGGTTGGTGAAGTGTATAAATACTTGTAATTGAGTCATGGAAAAGTTGTCCTTGAGCAAAAATGGGAAGGTAAGGAAAAGGGGTGAGGAGATAAGGCAGAGTAGGGTAGAGTAGAGCAGAGGAACTATTGTACTTCAATGTATTAATCTCAGACATGAAGAATATGGTGTTCGTGGTAGTGATCCTAGTATTGAGCTACCATTAGGGTTTAACAGCCTTGAGGGTTTTATATCCCTTATTGTAATCTTTCTAGGTTTAGGGTTGAGGCAGTGAGCCTACTAGACCTAGCTATACTTCATGGCAGTGATCCAGTATGTTCTAGGCCCGTGGAGTGACCAAGCTTGAACATCATTTTTTGATGATTGCAATATATTTTGAGAGCTAATCCTCTCTGTGGTTTTTCCCCACCTTGGGGATTTCCATGTAAAAATCTTGTGTCTCTTGTGTTTAATGTTGTATATGTGTTTAAGCTTCTAATTTCAGGCTTTCCTTGTTTAAATATAATAAGTGTGGATAAATGGTTAATGTTTAAGTGCAGAAGTGTTTGAGTTTTTGGGAGAACTGATTCACCCCCCCTCTCAGGTGTCCAGTGCATTTCAACAAGTTTTTTGTGTCTCCATGGGAGGGTGTTGTTGTGCTTTTCATAAGTGTTTATGCGTGTTTGGAATCCCTTGTTTTGAGTATGAAACTGGTTATTTGGATGGCCTCATAGATTGGGGTGGCTTTATTGCAAGCCTAAGGCTGGGAGGTGAGCTCCCATGGCCTTGGAAACATTTTCTTTGTGTATGGCATGTTTTGTGGCTCTTAGAGGAGTACATGAGGTTTTGGGAGTCATGAACAGAAAAATGGGTTTATCTATTGCATTGTATAAATAAGGGAATTATGTTGCTTTGGCCTTTTGTGCCTCGTAACCATTTTGTGCATTCAAGAGAGTAAATCTCTCTTTGTTAATATTTTGTGTATTTGATCATTTTGTATAATAAAGGTTCTTTTCATTTATGAAAATGGCTTTTAAGTTCATTATTTTGCTCCTATGAAAAATAATTATGTAGTGGGAATAAATCTATCTCTCCCTCCCTATTTTGTTGTATTAGTAATTGTATGAATAGATTTGCTTGAAAAGAAAAGAAATACTATACTTGGTTTATGGTTATTTAAACCAAAAAAAGAAGAAAAAGCTATTTAACATGGAAAAAAGGATGTGATGGTGTTGTTTGTATGGCAGTTTAGTTTGAATCCTCCTTTCCACAAAACATTCCAAGGGCTTTTCAATAGAGTGCTTCTCCTATCGAGAGGAAAGTCATCTATTAGATTGGGTTGCCACTTAGTTTTTTGCTAAGAAACGCAAAAGTTATTACACAATGTTACTAATTAATGCTTTAATGCTCTTAAAACCCTAATTAAGCAAAACAACAAGTAAATCTACAAGTTATGACAAATGCTTCTAGAATTAGGCAAAGGGCAGAGAACCTTAACTCATTGTGTTTCATAGTTTGGAGAATGAAAAATGTTCAGGACAATGGTGATGGTACCCAAGTCCAAGGTATAGGTTTACAAAGGCTTGAACCTTCTGACATTGACCTCTGATGTATCTTCAGTTTCTGGCAATGCAGAGGCGGAGGACAATGCTGATAGTACCCTAGTCCACTGAGAGATCTTCTGGCGGATGTTAGAAGCTTTGCAAACCCTGATTATCACTATCTGGTCTATTTCTATGGCTTCAGATGTGAAGGACAATGTTGATGGCACCCTAGTCTAGGCAGGCTCATCCTATGAGAACCAGAATCTCCATAGTGTCTTCTCACTCCTTACAACTCCACTTTCTCTAGATCTAATACATGTAACTTGTAATCACAAGGAGTGTGCGAGGGGGTTGTGGTGTTTAGAGGCTTGCCTCAGTCAAGCCTCGGAGAGACATTCAAGTCTTCTGAACATCGTTGTCAGAGAGAGTGTGCATATCCTTGTGGGATAGAGGCAAAAATCCAAATGATAATAATGACAAAACACAATAGATGTTACCTTGATGATAAAGCTCTCATGGAAAGAAGATGCTCTTCAATTCCATGAGGAGAAGATGTAATCCAACCTACAAAAACAAACATAATAACAATGATATGCTCTGTAACACAATGAATTCGTTGATCACTTTAACATAAGTGCATGAATCACAATGTCCTACTTATATATGCAAATGATAACCTAAACATGCTTATATATGCAACTACTAAGATTCCAGCCAAGTACTTCGTAATTAAAACTTTTGATGTCAGCCTGGAAACCAAATAATAGTCACAAACACAACATTTGAATTTAGGGCAAACCTAAAATAGGGTTGGACTAGGGCACTAGCACCCTTGTCCACCCCTTGTCTTTATTCTAGGATCATTAAGTTAGCACCCCCTAGGTCCTATTTGTCACAAGACCCAAGGGTTTTCTCATCAGGAGTCTAAATTATCATGCAAGATGCTCTAAATGCAATCTAAACACTCGGTAGCTAAACCTTAATAGGAAAAAGCCCCCAAGGGTGCATTTTTCTGACATAACATTTAGTGCCCACTTTAATGTATGTATTAGCACAAGGCCAATACATCCATTAAAGCAAGGTCCACAAACACAGCTAACATGCTAGGCATAGAGAAGACACACCAAACACGTTGAAGACAACAACAAGCACACAAAACACATAGAAGATAGTTACAGTCATGCAAAACATGGAGAATACAATATTGAAGACATGTAGAGCACAAAGAATATAGTGAATGCAGTGATTATTTTATTTTTTATTTTCCCATATGAAATGCAAAATGTAAGTACAAGGAAAGTAAACAAACAAATCCCAAAAAGTGTAGAGGAGCTGTTCAGCATCGGTCTTGCACTTTTTGAGAATAGAAATGCCATACAAAATCTCAAGGTGTAGAGGAGCTCATTGCCACTAATCTTGCACCTTGAGAACAAACACATCAAACAAATCCCAAAGTGTAGAGGAGCTATCACCACCGATCTTGCACTTTGAGAACAAACACTCCACACATACACAGACATCGAAGACACAGAGAAAACATGACAAATAAGCGATGGAGTGAAACTATTGCTAGGTTCATCACCATCTTAGGCACAGTACAAGAACATACCGATGATTGGGCTTCACCACAAAAACCTCTGAAAACACACTTAAGGATTGAGTTAGTCATAGAACCACTCCCTGCCTCGTCATGAGGACTTTTGAAAATGACAAGATAGTGTAATGTCTCCAAGAAATACACCATCCCCACCTCATGATGAGGGCTTAAGGTAGAAAAGGGATGCAATATCCCCACCTCGCGATGAGGGCTTAAATGATTGTGATTGATTTTTAGATTATTCAAACATGCTTTACTATCATCTAAAGCAAACAGCTTACCTTATATATGCCCCCACCTTAAGGTGGTTGATATCGTGTACCTATATCAAGCACGTTAAGGTAGGAAGAAAACACACAAGGAAACATGAGCTCTTGCAAAGGCCACGGTCACCAGAGGTGGCATGTACTTTATGATCGCCAAATGTTCCCACAAACACAATTTCATGCAAGAAAGGTGTTAGTGTCCAAATAATCATGATAAACAACAATGCATATGATCAACTACATGAAAGAGAAAAGCAAGGCGATATCCATGATAAACAAAGTGCACAAAGTAGTAGTATTGTTAAAGTGTTGTTAGCAAGATAAGATAACATCAACATCAACATCAAGATAGAGAAATCACACAGAGTGATTCCACTAGCCAAGCATCAGATAATATGTAACAACCCTGTCATCATGTATGGACTAGGTATGTTTTTTGATTACTCGTGAAAGGGATACTAGGTCCACATTAGTATAATTTGCTTTTCGTCATCCACCAGCTAGGTGGAAACACTAGAGGAAGGTAAACAATAAATCAGAGAGAAGAACAAGTGCCTTAGGGACAGTCACGTAGGAGGGCACCCCCAAGTCACCAACCGCAATGCTATGTCCATAAGACACAACACACAACAATGAAATCAAAGGAGAGAAAATATAGAAGAATGATGATACAAATAGAAGATCATGATAGATGTGGTCTCCTAGTATCCTTCACCTTACAAGAGAATCAAGGGTCATCCTAGGAGGCCTAACAACACATAACACATCACGGGGGAAGCACAACATGGAGGTAAAGGGTTAGAGATACTTACCTATAGTACTATCATACTAAAGTTTAGAACTTGTGAACCTCTTGGAGAGGTACTTACTCAAGTTTTATGAGAAGCTTGAGTGATTCTTATTAGGATGTTGCTTATTATCAAAGAGTCCATGTGGTACTTTCTCAACACTTCCTTATTTATGTGAAATATTTTGTTGCTTGTGAAGAGAAGAACCACTGTTATTTGCAATTGATAATAATCGTCTTGCTTGTTTCCAATTTTTATTTCTCTTGTTTTGTTGGTTCTGTTTATCATAATGACAAGGACTATCTTGTACTATTTCAACCTTTTCTATTGTAATAATCTCTTGCTTCATTTTTTCCATTTGTCTTTTTGGTATATGTTGATTCTCTCTTGATCCCTGAAGGGATAAGGATGGAGGAACTTTAGAGTAGATACCTTTTCCTCATGGATGAGGTGATACTTGAGTATTTTCCTTATCCACTTCAATTGAAGCAATTATCTCATCATAATCTAAATAGTCCTCTTCTATCTCTAATGTGTTTTATTCCATCAAATTGTTATCGATATGCTTAGGGAAGGGATTAGTAAAGATTTGTAAATTCTGATTCGGCAGAGCAACTAGCTTATTCCTATTATCATGTCCTTGTGTTTGATGATAGTGACAAAAGGCATTAGCATCAAAATAAGGTCCTTGCATTATGTTAGGATCCACTAGTTTAATCGGGGCAAGCTTCAAGAGATTATTACTTAGAGCTTGATTCATGATAGAATGATAGGACTCAAAGATCAGAATAAACTTTCTTTGTTGATATGGTGCCTTCTTCAAATTAGTGATAGCAGACACTTGAGAAAAGTTATTTGGTCCATTAATCTTGATGAAACTCTTATTATTTCTCTTAAAGTTGTTTTGTGATGACCCACCCTCAGATTGACCAACTTGAGCCAAGGAGTTTTGATTTTCATACTAACTAGAAGAAAGTTGGTAGTCACGAAGGGCAGTACATAGGTGTTGAAAAGAGTTATACTTCATTGAGAGGATCTTATCATAGATATTAGGCTACAAATTTGTTATAAATATCTTTTGAACATCATCATCTTTCATCTGATATTGAATTTGTTCATAAAGTCCTTGGTACTGGCTAATAAACTCAATCAACTTCTCTTTCAAACCTTGCTTGCAATGAACCAAATCAATCAGAGAGACTTGGGGTCTGATGTTGTAGAAATTGATTAATTAACTGCGAAAAAGAATGTATTGAATTTCGAAGGTAAAGATCAAAACCATTCTAAAGTAGTATCTTTGGGAGATCGTGGGAAAAACTTTGCTAACAAGTCTTCTTCTAAGTAGAAATCACTACACATAGCTATGAACGCTGCCACATGAGTATTGGGATCACCTTTTCCACCATATTTTTCAAACCGAGGAGTTTCAAACTTATCAAGCATAGGAGTTCTCAAGATTACATAGGATAAGGGATTACGTGCATGGTAAATCAGTATGTCAGGTTGTGAAGCATTTGACAAGCTTGTCACTTTTTTTTGTAAAGAGGTCATGCCTTGCAAAAGTTGGTTTAGGATGGTGTCATTAGGAGATGTAGTTTATGGTGAGGAATTGGAACCAAAGTGTGGAGGAGAATGAGCATGGGTAGTGACAAGCGGAGGTTGTAAATGATTGAGCGGTGGTTGGACATAGTGATAGGTGGAGAATGGTTGAGAATAAGAGGATTGAATTAGTCATTGAGAGTGACATGAAGAGACCTGAGGGGCAAGGTTTTGATGGTTGAATCTGACAGCTCTATAATTTTGTGAATTAGTACCATCAGATACTCCAATACTAGTGATAGCATTACTACAAGCATTTACATTAGTTGTCAAAATATTCTATGTAAATGTAGATATTCTCGCGGTTGGTATAGGTACCGATACTTGTGTATGAGATGGTGTCAAAGTGTTATGTATCACTTTTGCACATTCAGTCACTAGCATAATATTGGTCTGTACAATATGTGCTAAACCACAGATCACATTAACACCATCTTGTCCTTATTTTATCAATTCTTTTATGTTATGAATTGCAGGAATAGCTTCTTCAGCTATCCTCTCATTTTCCATAAATGCTTGGAAATTAGCCAATTTTGTATCAAATTTATCTGTTTGCTCGTTAGATACATGTCCTGTCACCTCAATAGTATCATCAACATCATGAAAAGTTTACTCTTCCATTGTATTTGTGATAGGTATAGTATCTTGTAACATTTGTGTCTCTCCTTTTGTAAAGAAGGTGTTCAGTGGGTTTTCAAAGGTAGGAATAACAATTTCTTCAAAAGCACTAGATCCCATGAGTCTTATGCTTCTTCTTAAAGGGATATTTTTATTAGGGAAGCAAGCTATAATACTCATACAATAGCATGCACAAACTAATAGAATAAACCCTAGGAGCAAGATATGTTTAAAGGCAAAAAATGGTTGATTTTTCAACTTTTATCAATGCAATTGAATGAAAGAAGAGGTGTTGTAAAAATTTTCAAGAGGGACAGCACATGATATGCCTAAAAACATTCCACTAACATAAAAATATCTTTTACAACATGCTTTTGAAACAATTCTAGGGAGTCAATAAGCCAAAACCTAGTGAAAATAGGCCAAAATATGCAATTTTTTACCAAATGTTAATGCAAAAGAGTAGGGTGACGAGATTTGTAAGGAAAATGATGATGGAAAGAAACTTATAACATTAGTAACAACCACCTAATGACAAAAAATATGTTACAGCACGCCTATAGTGCCACTGTAGATCAAACCCTAGTGCAAAAATAGCAAAAATATGCATATTTTCATAAAATTTTAATGCAAAAGCCAAAAAGAAAGGGTGTTGCAAGGAAATTGAGAAGGGGAAGAAGATAATAACCCTAATTACAACCAATTTGTGTAAATCTAACAAGACGATAAGACCAAATCTAGTGAAAAATGCAAGCTTTCAAGCCCTAAACATGAAATTTCACAAAGAGGCCACTATGATGCAAAACCACAATTAAGAATCAGATCTAATGAGTGTTTTCACAAGGTAGTAAAATATGAAACAAGATTTTTAATACAACCCTAGCTCATGTAAAACTAGGTTTACATGAAAAATACACAATTTCAAGCAATTTCTAACAAATCAAGCATGCAAATGCAATGCAAATGAATTGTAAATGATGAATTTATATATTTTGTATCAGATCTAATGTAAATAATATAAATTAATTTAAATTAAATGCCAATTAATTCAAATTTTATAAAAATGCAAGTCTAATATGCCAATTTTTTGAATTTTTTGAATTTTGTCAAATTTTTTGTACTTTTTCAAATGCAATAAAATGAATGAATGTAAATCTATGAAACAACACTCATAAAGATGCCAAAAAGTTCAAAACATGGGTTCACCAAAATGTTTAATATGGAAAGGAGGATGTGATGGTGTTGTTTGTATGGGGGTTTAGTTTGAATACTCCTTTCCACAAAACATTCCAAGGGCTTTTCAACTGAGTGGTCCTCCTATCAAGAGGAGAGTCCTCTATTAGATTGGGTTGCCACTTGGTTTTTTTCTAGGAAATTTAAAAGTTATCACACAATGTTGCTAATTAAAGCTCTAATAATCTTAAAACCCTAATTTAAGCAAAATAGCAAGTAAATCTGTAAATTACAACAAATGCTACTGGAATTAGGCAAAGGGAAAAGAACCTTAACTTACAATTTTTTGTAGTCTAGAGAATAGAAATGTTAGGGACAATGGTGATGGTGCCCAAGTCCAAGGTACAGGTTTTTGTGCAAAGTCCTGATCTCCTTTCGACATTGATCTCTACTGTATCTTCAGTTTTTGGCAATGCAGATGCAGAGGACAATGTTGATGGTGCCCTAGTCCACTAAGGGATTTTTTGCCAGATGTCGAAAGCTCTACAAACCCTAATTATCACTGTCCAGTCTGTTTCTATGGCTTTGGATGTGGAGGACAATGTTGATGGTGCCCTAGTCCAGGTAGGCTCCTCCTTCAGGATCCTGAATATCCACAGTGTCCTCTCACTCCCTGCAACTCCACTTTCTCCAGATCCAATACTTGTACCCTACAATCACAAGGAGTATGGGAGGGGGTTGTGGTGTTTAGAGGCTTGCCTCAGTCAAGTCTCGGAGAGACATTCAGGTCTTCCGAACACCGTTGTTAGAGAGAGAGTGTGTATCCTTGTGGGATAGAGGCAAAAATCTAAATGATAATGATGATAAAACACAATAGATGTCACCTTGATGATGAAGTTCTCCTGGAAGGAAGATGCTCTTCAATTCCATGAGGAGAAGATGTAATCCAACCTGCAAAAACAAACACAATAACAATGCTATGCTCTGCAACACAATGAATGCCTTGATCACTTTAACATAAGATCATGAATCACAATGTCCATCTAATGATCTTCTATTTTTCAACTAGTTTTCATCTAGTTTGCAAATGATAACCTAAAATTGCTTATATATGCAACTACTAAGATTCCCACCAAGAACTTCTTAATTAAAACTTATGATGTCAGCCTGGAAACCAAATAACGGTCACAAACCCAACATTTAAATTTAGAGCAAACCTAAAATAGGACTAGATTAGGGTGCTAGCGCCCTTGTCCACCCCTCGGTCTTTGTTTCAACATCATTAAATTAGCACCCCCTAGGTCCTATTTGTCACAAGACCCAAGGGTTTTCTCATCAATAGTTTGAATTATCATGCAAGATGCTCTAAATGCAATCTAAAGACCCGGGAGCTAAACCTTAATAGGAAAAAGCCCCCAAGGGTGCATTTTTTTGACATAACAAAAGGTATAAGATCAAAATGAATATACATAATGTTTTTTTAATATTCAAAATGACTTAGAAAAAAATAAATTAACTCGTTTTGTTTAAATGAAAAATATATAGATTTACTTATTATTTTGTCCTAAATTTGTAAACTATAGCTTCCCTATGGAAGAGAAGATAGTTTTATTATATTACACCTCTCAAGTTTATATATATATAGTTAACATTTCATAATTACATATGATATTATTGTGGTTTTAAAAATGAAAAGCATTTTAAATGAAGTAAATTTGAAAATTATTATTAGGGTTTTTTTTAAAAGAAAAATAATAGAAAAGTGTCGTTGTAGGGTGCATGGGCAGCTTGACCCCTATGCTTGCATTTGGGACATAGGGGGGGGCACAGGACCCGATTCCCCCATAGAGCTTGTAAGCTCTATGGGGGTGGCGGAGCCTTGCCTCTCCCCCTCGGCCTCACGATCGCCACATTCCCTACGGACTATGGCATCTGCGGTGCCAGTGGTCGCCCCTATCCACTCTACCCAAGGGCATGGCCCTTACCTATTTTAAGCCCCTACTTTTATTTGTAAAATCAGCCCTATAAAATATAAAATGCCCCTATAAAATATATAAATGCCCCAATGTATATTTTTTAATCTAATCCTTCTGTGGGTTAGTGTGTGTGTGTGTATATATATATATATATATATCTGTCATTCTTTGAACCCCTTGTGTAAAACTATTACTTCTATGTAAATTTTATTTATTTTCTGTGTCAAAAAAAAGTAAACAGAGAGCTATTATGTTATTTAGAAACTTGGGTTGAAAACAAATATAAATTTTTACAAAAACCTAGATTATAGAAAATAGATTTAAACCTCTAAGGAGCATGTAGAAAGCATGAGAGATATTGAGATATGTGCATACAAATGAGAATATTAGAAATTGAAAATGTTAGAAATTATTTTTAGTTGGAACTTGTGCAACAAATATAAGAAACATGTTAGAAAAGAAAACAATGAATAAACTTGTAGTAAACAAGAAAAATATTAGAAACAAAAGAAAAAAGATGCATGGAAAATAATAAATAAATTGGTAGAAACTTCCTTGGAGAAGATGCCTTCCCACTTGGGAAGGGATCTTCCCATTTGCCTTACTTTTTGAATCCTACACCCAATAAGAAACAAAGTTAGAAATGGTGAAAAAGTTAAGATTTTTTATGCTTTTATAAACCTCATTCTAGGGCTTTAGTGCCCTAAAGATTTGGGAAATGTGTTATCAACCTAAACCTTGTTTATTTAACTAAACCCACTTAGTGAGTGAGGGGATTATTTTATTTGGACTTTGGTGTGTGTGTTTATTAAATGTATTGAATTTATTTTATTTAATCTTTCCAAACCCTATAGACAAAGTCATTGATTTAAATGTTTATGTTTAATTTAATTAAACCCTATAGTTATACGTTCAATTTAATTGTTTTGTGCAAATGTTGAAACATTAGAGAACTTAATTTAGATAATTTATTTAATTTTGATTTAATTTTTAAAAAGGCTTTTAGTGAAAGTTATTATTTTAGTTATTTTTCTCTTCTTCCATAGTTGATGAGATGGCGTTATGCTGTCGAAACATTTATGAGGAGTTTTACCTTAAGTCCTATTATGCTATCGAATTTTTCCTAGATTTAAGATGGAAATATTTAAATAATTTATTTCTAGTATTTACCTTTCTGCCTCTTTTATTTGTTAAGTGTTTTAATTAAAGGCTTAGTTGATTTATTTTAATATTAATTTGTAGTGATAGTATTCTTCTAGGGTTAGGTTTCGATATAGATTGAAACTGTATCACCTCATTTAAGGAACCCTAGGGGTGGTTTCGGATAGGAAGCCACCCCTCATAGCAATGCTCTTTTGCGATACACTTTTATGACGCACACCCCCTTAGTGGCTATCGTCTCATAGGGATTACGAAAGGATTTTTACATTATCCCCTATTGTGATTGACTTCCTTGTCTTTGTGTGACATGCCTAACATTGGTTGCGGATACAACTATGCTATGTGTGTGTGTAACTGAGCACGCATGTTATGTGTAGGGGGTTTTTGAGTTGGGTGGGAAATTTTTTTGGTAATTCGTGTCATGACCACATACAAAGGTGGACATGACATGTGGTTATCAGGTCATAACCACATGGCAAATGTGGGCATGTCAGATTGACCAAGAGAATTGTAATGTACAAAAATTTTGGGTTTAAATTCCAAAAATTATATGCTATTAGATTAAGAAACATAAGGTGTCTTGGAGGAACGAAGACAAGACACATGGTAGAAAAGTTTTACTCATAGGAAACATAGACATTGCAAACATAAAATATGCAAAATAAAAAATGTAAGCCTCCCACATAAGTAAAATTTAGATGGAACCTAGGCTCCATCTAGGCTTGAGTATGAGAAAAGTCTATACTCAAATGTGATGGTGTCAAAAAAATAAATTTTAGGATTACCTAGCTTCCAATTTTAAATTTAACAAGATATTTGGTGGCTATATATAGGCTCAACAAGAACACAAATTTGAAGCATGATAATTTAAGGATATATGTATGCTCTTGCATCTATAGGAAACATGGATTTGAAACTTCTAACACTCTAGACATGATTAAGAAAACTAATTATTTATTATCGATAGTTTCATGTTCATAGACAAGACACTCAACTTGCTAGATTTGACACATGAAAGGTTCAATGTAACTCTAGGTGTGCAAGAATGAAATTGAGATGTGATATGTGTTATCATTTAAAAAATGAGGCCTCCAATCAAGTTGAATTCATAATTAGGTTGGGTCTTGGGACCACTCTAGCCTAAAAAATGTTGAACCTTATCTTACTTATAGATGCGAGGCTCTTGCTCAATTGGATTTCATAGGTTTTTGAGATTTAGATCACATTACTTACATTTTATTTTTTTTTCTAATTTATTTAGATGGAATTAATATAGCTTGAGTTCTAGTTGAAAATAATTCAATGATGTTTCCATCTAATGTGTCACATTGGCCCGAAACCTAGATAGTAGGCTTCATTGCTTTCTGATTGAGCATAAAACAATAATGAAAAATTAATTAGAAAAATTAAAATAATACTAAAGGGAAAAATAATGAATGGAGGATGAAATTGTGAAGATAAAATAAACTAATAGTCTCAATTTTTCTAGACATTTTAGGGACATTAGTGTTTCTTACACAAAAAATACCGTTATATTTAACTCTATTAAACACGGAATATAATTGACGTGTCTCTAAAATGCTCTAACAAATATAACTAAATAACTAAGCATAAATAAGATATATAAAATGGACCAAGTGAGTTAAATCCATGATCTATTTTGAAGGTTTGGATGTTATGGCTATGATGTTTTGAATTTTAAGCATTGCAATTTTTATTGGTGAGTAGTTTACTTAGTGGCAAGTGCCTCGTATATCCTCAACAATAATTCAGGTCCATTGAGTGATCAAACTCTACTAAGAGGTGTCTATGTAAATATCATAAAAGACTCTTTTAGGAAATGTTAATAATACTCTATCTTAAGGAAGATTCAAATATCCTTAGATTTAACTTAGTATCCTATGGTTTCTCCTAGTCATCTTGGATTTACCCTATTTTCATTAAATGAAGTTAGAATCTTATAGTCCTATGAAAAATCCTAATACTCCTTAAAAATACCTTCATATGAATTGAGTATGGTAAACTCTACCTAAGATTGTTTCCCTATTCCTTCCCTCTCATTGAATTTAATTAAAGTTTAAGAAGCCAATAGTTGTGTATGGTTGAATCCTTATTTATTAATTTATTAGGGTGAATCTCTAAGTGACATGTATGCCTAGATTGGATAACTGGATGTCTATTATGTTTAAATCGTAAACATAAAATCAAGTTACAGTAGCTTATAAGGTGACTCATGTCCATTAGGCACTTCATAATATAAACTTGTATGTCCAAAACTAAAAGCCTAAGTGTATTTGATTTTATAATGGTCTTGCATCTATAAAGTGTCTATAGATACTTTAATGTCAACTATAGAGTCAAGAATCCAACTTAAATACTTTATATATAGTCTCATACCCACTATTATGAAGAGATCTTGATAGGCTAAATAAACTATAGTATGCCATGTGTCAACATCAAAGTGAATGGAGTCTTCATTGTGAACATTTTGAACCTCAAGCTTGAGACCTGAATAACCCAATCTTAATTAAATTCCTCATGTCAATCAAATGTCTCAAGCATCAAGCCTTAAGTGATTATAATGGAAGGATTTTTTTTTGGTTTTTGGTAGTCTTAGAATTGGTTCCAATAATTATGCTAAAGCTATGGCCATTCATCAAGATCTATTATAAGTTAAGCAAAGGCAATCCATAGGCATCACTCTAGAATCTGATTCCAAGATTTTTATTGATCACTTCAAAAAGCAAGCTTCCTTTGACTTTTAGTAGTGGTAGATGAATGAATTTAGGAAAGACATCAACATTGTCCTTTGCAGCTTCCATATTGTTAGGAAAAGTCATACAAGAAGAGAAATAAATCAATTTATAGATTTCCTTGTGAATCTAACTCCATCTAGAGTGATATCAATTTGGAAAATATAGACAAACATGAAAGTCCTACCTAGACTTAACTGAGTATTTCAGAAACCTTTTGAATGCTAACAACAATGCCACCATAGACTCTTGGCTTCTATTATTTCTTGATTTTTATTTAACACCTTTTAGATCCCTTATGGTCAACACTAGTAATATGAGTTTCTTTAAGTGGATTTCCTAATGGTTTTATATTCTATGTTTGTACAATCTTTAGTGGAATCTGTATCTCCCCCATGATAATGGAGTTTAGAGGAATTCTCTTATTTTACAAATAGTTTGGAATCTTCCCATTTGGCTCTTCATGATATATGATATTTTTGATTTGTTGTGCTATGTGTCGTCTTCAAATTAGTAGACTTTCTTTGTAATTTGGTTTTGTTTTCCTAATTTTTTTTTCCTTGATGTTAAAACAACTCATAAGGATTCTAGACTAGGGAACACAAGTAAGTTAGAATTGATAATCTTCTCACATCTCTAAGAAGTTGGGAATTTTACTAAATTAGAGCATGGACCCAAAATTTGAATGAGACACACTTTAGTAGGAGTCTCATGTCTATAAGGGGCTTTAGGGACAAAATCATAAGCTATTCAGACCCTAGATCCCTAAATGAACTTGAATGCATAAATATATCTGACTTCTATTAATATAAATATATAATGCCCATTCATTTAGAGATAATTAGATTGTAGACATGGATCAAACCAAAAATCACCAAGTGTTAGCTCTATAGTATACTCAAGAATTTCCTTAAAACCTTGGATTATGTAGAAGGTGATAGTTGTTGATAAAGTTCACCTTTGTTACTAAAGTTTCCTTATTATTGAACATGATAGTAGTTACTAATGAAGTTTAGAGTGGTTGATAAATTCATTGGTTTGTTGTAGAAATCTTGAAGATAGTGGTAAAGATGAGTATGCCATCATTGTCAAGGTAGTGGGAGACGAAGTAGGCATTGGCTGCAAAATGGTTGCAATGTTGATGAAGTCATCTAGAAACTATTAAATCAAAAAATAGATGTGCAAATTAGTGTCTCACATCTAGCCAAGAGGACAATATATAAGCTTAACAAGTACAATTAAAAAATATGTCTAGTTTTCATTAAGCCCATTGAAGTGTTACATGGACGAAAAATTACTTCAACAAGAAATACAAGAGGAGAACACAACATCCCCATAGAAGTGAGGATGATGAGAACATATAAACAAATAGAACTCTCAAAATGTATATGTTAATATAACCCTCTACAAATTTGTACATAAGTTAAGAAGCAAACTAGTCTACAAACACTTATCAGTTCTCCAATGTATATACTTAAACTCTTACAAACAAGTAGAAAACATGCATAGAAAATACTTCCAAGCCACATAATGAAATGCTAAACATTAGTTTTTGTGCTTCGATGCCTTCTCTAATTTTATTGTTTATTCTATTTAGCAACATTTTGTTTATCCTAGGTATTGGTCAATGCCTCTCCCTTTAAATATATATGGATGATTTGTTAATTTTTTGTAGGACCTACATTCTTTTGGATATTTTCTTGAAAATGATTATATAAATTCCTTTTCTTCTCGTTACTTTCTTGAATTTTTTGTTAAAGCACATTTAACTTTTTGCTTCAACCTAATAAATTTAATGGAAAAGAAAAATTATAAAATTATATAAATATAATAGCAGGTTCATGTTCATTCTTATTAGACTTGGATTATCCTCAATTCATGGTAATGATTGTATGTTATTCTTTTAATAAATTTTCAAGGATTAGTATTTAAAGTAAGTGTCTTGCATCCTCCCTTTAAATTGGTTAAATGATTGATAGTATTGCATATCTAATTACTTTTATCTGCACTTAGAATACCTAGTCAATGCACTAATTCGTCTTCACCTAGAATAGTCTAGTCTTTCCTCGTCGATGCGCTCAGCTATTTCAAATAATTCATGGAGAGAGACAATGTGGCTGTCTGGTGCGCTTTTGATGTTACATATCTCGTTCACGACGTGAGAACGTGAATGACCCGCAAATACGTCAATGCATTCATTCTACGTCAATGCACTCATTCGTCACTCACTTAGAATAGTCCAGTCTTTCCTTACCACCGGAAGAATTGAGTCTGTGAGCAATGATATCTTATCTTCTCGAAGCGCTCCACGATTGGACAAATTCCAAATCATGTATGGAGGAAGCCAATCAATAAAAAGGGAAATATATGTTTGGATTTTTTTTTAATTATATATTATAAATATTCAAAATTTTATGAATTAAAACTTACGATTAATAACTATAATAAAACATGGGAGATCTTAAAATTAGTTGACACTTGATATATGTGAACATATATTTTCGTGGATGTATTATCTTATTATCTCACTCCAAGTTTAGTTATTATGAACATCACAAGTACACATGATCTAGTTCATGTATCTCTTAGTTCCATACCATACATGATGGCATTTAGAGGTTTCCCACCACACTTCAAGGATATATAAATTTTTGTGATCTTATCATTGGATAAGTGATCACACTATCGGTAGGTTTATCACATCAAGGCATAGAATTCAAGATCTCATAGATAGAAATATAATACAAGTTGAGAGCATTAATGGAAAATGAAGTCAACTTATAATGTCTCATCATGCTAATGAAGTTCTCTACCCAAGTCTAGTCATGAGGAACATTACAAGTCCATGGAATCTAGGACATCACATATCTATATTTTACATGAAGACCTCCAGAGGTGTCTGACTACATTTTAAGGCTATATGTTTTTGTTATCTTTTCATTAGATATGGGGACCCATTGTGGGTATGCATATCTGTAAGCACTAAAAAGATGCATGGGCCTACACGGTAATCCTATGATGAGTTGTGATCCTAAACACGTACATATAAGCGTGTATATATGACCTCTCAGTAAGTGTTCCTGTTGATGACATGTGGATTGGACATCCCTTCTGCTTTCTTTGTTTATTATCCCCTTGCTAACTTGGGAAATTTTGTTCATTCTTGATTCTTCCTTTGTCAACCCTTTGTTTTCTTCACTTTCTGGCCTTGTCATTATACGCTCAAAATTGTGACTATGGTTGCCTGGGGCTGTCGGGTCGAATTTTGGCACACACATGGACCCTTCCCTCCTTGCCACAGGGCGATCCACCACATCACTCACTCACGTGGAAGTAGCTAGTCGAGAGGAGTCGAGACACGATGGAGGTCTGGCTCGTTGGAGAGCTGGACTTCACAGAGAGGGGTCGGCAAGTATTGCAATCTTTGTTGTTGTGTGCTTAGTTGTGTGTTTCGATCAATTGTTTGAGATAACCCTATGACCCAAAGGGTCACTAGTTTCTCTTCTCCTGTTTGGTTTTCTTAGATTCCACATCTGTGCGGGTAAATTATTGTTTTCGTTGATGGCTTCTGCTATTTCAATATCTCGAAGGAATTCTCATTGTAGTTGTAATTGTCTAGTTTCTTCTAACAACAAGTGATGCAGGAGCATCCAGTGGTGTAAGGGCAATCTTGCATCACCCAAAAAGAAGTTAATTCAAAATCATTGTAGATGTTTTCATTTATTTCTATAATTAGTATTTCTGATTCCGTAATATCCAGAATAATGATGTAGGACTTTCAGTTTTTCCAAAACTACTAAAAATAGCAGCCTGCCTGTTTTGGAAAGTGTACCTGCCATTTTAGGAAAGTTTGTATTTGGGCATGGATTGAAGCAAAAACTTACAAAAATTTACATAACGGAAATATAAGACCTTTGGCGAAGGAATTAGGCAAAGATCATTTGTGAGCTGAAAGATATTAAAGTTTTTATTTTTCGAAAAGCCCCTGAAAATTTCTGGAAAGAGATATCAGGCACTAAAACATCCCATAATGTCTCAAAAAGTTGACAGAAATCTATTTATGGATTTCTAGTGTGATAGTTTACATCGCGAGCTTTCCGGCGCTTAAAACAGTTCGTCAATCAGACACCCAGATCAAAAGTTATGCTTCCCGGAAGTTGACCTACTTTTGGAGGGAGTTGCAAATTTCAAAATTTAGCTAGAGGCCGCCAAAAAGTGCTATTTATGACTATTTTGGGAACCCTGGGCAGTAGTAGAGTTAAGGGGACAATTGTGGAGTCAAGAATAGGTGGGAAAATAGAAACCCTAGCTAATTTGGGGTTACAGAAGGCAGATGATTCTAGAGTCTTGGGATAGGAAGCTATAATGTGTTGTAGCATGTGGAGGGTTGATTCCTCTAATTGTATTTGAGCTTTTGTAATGTAATAAGTTGTCCAAATCAATAAAAAAAAGTTCTATTTTTTGTGGCAATTTATGTTGTTGCATGTTTTATGATTTACCCCCTTCATCAACAAGAGGACAAATGGGTCTCCTTGTGGTAGAATGAATGTTTCTTGTTGTGGTTGTGGATGGATATCCTCGATCTTGTCATGGATAGCCCTCACCCACTCTCCCCTCAATCCTAAGCACATTCGTGAATCAAGATACAGGGAAATGTGTGATTACTAACTTCAACCAGATCTAGGGTTTTGACCTAGGGTTTAGTTGACCTAGCGTTTGACTTATGTTTTGATTTATTTTTACCTCGTGGTGGTATCGAGGGTTTGGTTGGATCATTTAACTGTGGTTACCTCGTGATGGAATCAAGGGTTTGCAATTCTGTCTATTCTAGTATTTCTATATGCATGCAAACTGTTTCTTTGGTATTTTTTAGTATTTTGGAAATGAAAGTGTTTTTAATCTATGAAAGGGAAATATGTATGCAATTCTATGACTTTTCTAATGCAAAGTTAACCTATGTTTTTTTTGTGTTTTTGATGATTTTGAAGTAATCTAATCTAATGAGAAGGGAAAATGCTTATTCTAATAATCTAGATCTATAAATATGAAAGCAGTTAATCTAACATGCAAGATCTAACTAACAAGGAAAAAGCAATATTTTACTGTTCCCAAGAGCAAATTTGATTCTCTAATTACTATGAATTGAACAAACACAATGAAGGAACCTGAAAGAAATGAAGATTTGTTAACTCCACTACCCTCAGTAATCCTTGTAATTAGCTATCTTGAGTCCTTTTCCAATAGCGGGTGATCCTCTTGACAACAAAACGACACAAAGAAGTAAAAAGAAGCTTTGATGAAGCTTGTATGAGCTCAATGAGAGCTTGGATTGAGCACAATGGCATAAAATGAAGTAGTGTAGCGTTGCTTGGTTGAACAAATAAAGAAAAAGGCACATTCATCCTATAAGAGCATTTGAATGCGAAGTTGGAGAGCAAATACTGGCAATAATTGTGTGCACAATGAATTTGCCTCGCTTTGTGCTTGAGGGAGGGGGGTATTTATAGGTTTAGAAGAAGGGATTGATTGAAGAGTTAACTCATTTGATTGATGAGTTAGCCAAGATGATTGGGGAGTTAACAAGGTTGATTATTCAGTGAACTCAGCTGATTAGCAAGTGATAAGTCAATTATAGCTTATCACTGGAGAGAAAATGGAGGTGAGGGAATGCATGAGATTGATTGAAGAGTTAATTTGAGATCAAATAGAGCTAATTATGCATGTGTGGGTGCATGAAATAGTTAACTCTATATTAGGGATCAAAACTCATGTAAATTAGAAGAAAAACAGGTGAAAACAGAGCAAAAACGAGTGAGAAATTTAAGTTTTTCCATGGCTGTGAAAATAGCAGGGTCACCTCTTTTACCAGTAGGGTCGCCACTAGGCAACCATGGGTTGCTTAGGGGAGATCTGAGCTAGACAGGGTTAGAAGCAGAAAAGCAGGTTGGGAGATGCAAGACGAGAAGAAAAGGAGGGCTTCTGCTTCAAGAAACAAGTCAGTCATGTAGAAGAATCCAAATCTCCAATTGTGTCTGCAGGATTTCCTAGGGGAGATCTGGAAATAATAGGGGGAGGTTTGGATTGGTTGAGTGGAACTGAAAACTGAAAGTGGGAAATGGACAAGGAGACCTCTAGAAGGCTTCTAGGAGGTGCACAAGATGAAAAACAAAGGGGCAAGGTGAAAACTCACCTACAAGACACTCACAAGGCTTAGGAGCAAGGTTGAAAGCTCAGAAAATGCAAGTCGATGAGTGTCAAAAAGTGTCACAAACGGGGAGAGAGAGAAATTGACAAGGAAGAAACAACACAGGACAAGAAAGAGGACATGTCATCAGAAGGTTTGCTTCTTAAAAGACATTATTTCATGCTTACATGTACGTGACAAGAATTTGAATCATCATAGGGGTCCTCGTGGAGGTTGTGCGTGATTTTTGTGCTTACATATTTGCCCCCTCAGAGATAGTAATCTACATGAAAGGTAGGTACCATTCCTGAACTAGGGCTTACATGTTGTCAATTTTCCTGCAATTTGTACCTACAATAACTAATATTAGTCCGGCATTTAAATATATCAAAATGCATGTTGAAAACTGAAATGTAGAACTTAACATGGATCGTTTGAGTTTGACTAGTTGCTTGCCTTTGTCAGTTTGAACCTGTAGGGATGACAACATGCAAAACAATGCATGAAACAGATGCATAAAAGAAAATAACTAATGTAAAAATGCATAAATGAACTAAGCTAAGGGCAAACAAAACAAGCCAAATTGTGAGATCAGAGCGAAATGACGACGGAATTGTTCCTGTGAGCAATCATTAGAAAGATATCATCAAGGAGATCGCAAAGATGGTTGCCTCTTCTTCAGCCATGGAGAATCAGGTATGCAATAAGTGAAAAACCTTTCTCTAATCCCTAGTTTAAATTTTATGAAAAATCTCTTAAAATTGTCTATTTTTGATGATTTTTCCTATTGCATTGCATTTGTCTCGTTGTTTAGAACAAGATTGGTTTTTCATTTTCTGAAATCGGTCAAAAAATGAGGTTTTTAGAGTAGTTTTTGGTTGAGGGATCCTCTTTTAGGGTTGCCCCTTTTGTCAAGCAGGGTCGCACGAGGGAGATCCTGAAAAACAACAGGGTCGCCTAGGGGAGATCCTAAAAAATAATAGGGTCGCCTGGGGGAGATCCTGAAAAACACCTGGGTTGCCTGGGGGTGACCTTGTTAGACTAATTTTTTTACTGCATTTGATGTTGTTTAACACCTGTTTCACTCTTATTTGACATGATTTGGTCACAGTATTCACCTATTTATTGCAATTTTTAAGGTTATACATTTTTTTTATGTAAGGTTTTCTATAGTTTTACAATTTTTAGGGATTTTTAGAAGTTTACAAGATCTAATCTAAAGTTCTCTTTTGATTTTACAAGACATGCGTATCCAATGGAATGCCTGCCGAGAGTTGGGATGGCTCTCAAGGATGTTTGCTTTATTGAGTACTGAGGATCGTGCTATACTGAAGAGGGTAGGCCTAGCTAGAGTTTGTCATGTACCTGTGATTCATCATGTATCTCGCATATGTTGTGACATATTAACTTACTGGGATGTAGACAAAAACACATTTAAGTTCCCATAGATTTCTGGAGAGTGGACTATCACTCTATATGTTGTGTATCGCATACTTGGGGTTCCTATGAGAGGACAACCTTTGGCTCTTCTAGTTAGCGAGTCCTATGAGGACAAGGCTTCTTGGGCTGCATTCATGGGGGTTAATCACCTTGGGGACTAGACATGAGTTCATCTTACCTCTATGCCACGATTCTGCATCCCACTTTTGAGGAGGTTCCTGATTGGATTGTGTATACACCTAAAATTGGATCATGTCAAATTAAGTAAATATTTTAATATTTATCTTAATTCTTATTTTCTTCTATCAATTAAATAAATATTCTAAGTTTATTTGATTGATTCATTATCCCATAATTAAATAAAATCATTTTATTTAATTAAAATTCCCCAAATTCTTCTAATGTCTCACATAATTAAATAATCTTAAATTATTTAATTAATCATAAATTCCTCTTTCCTAAGTCTTAATTCCATAAATCCACCTCATCTTTCCACCTCACCATGTTGCACATGTAATTAAATATTTTAAATATTTAATTAGCTAATATTCCCTCACCCACATGTCCTATTTATCCTCCAATCAAAATTAGTTAACTCATTAATTAAATCTGTTAACTAATTAGTCATTTGAGTTCATTGATCAATCAATTCAGTCCACTCCCCAATCAATTCACTTAACTAGTTGGTTTATTTTGTTAACTATTCAATCAATTTTTGTTAACTCTCCTATTACATGATGGAGCTTGGACACTTGTCCTCTTTCTATTCGCGCACATTCCTCAACCATTCTCAACCTTTGATCTTCTTACTTTTTCTCAACCATTGATCTTCTCTCACATATTTCTATAAATGTAACCCTCTTCTTCTTCATTAGATCTGTCCATCGTTTGAGCAAACTTATGCTGCAGAAACACTAGCGTGCCTTTGGCACTCCTATCTCCATATCACCTATCATCCATCAATAGTGTGTTGAAGCTCATCTTCATTCACACAAAGTATCATAGCCAACTTTATCTTGTCATCTTGAGGACTTCAAAGCAAGGAAGCAAGCTTCTTGAGGGCCATATTCATCTCCATCAAGATCAAGACAGAAAAGGCAAACAATGGAAGATGAAAGGTAAAAGGTTGTAAGTATCATTTGTTTTGTTATTTAAATCTCCTTTTCTCCTTCATATTCTATTGATGTTTGGGTTTATTATTTTTATTGATTAATCCACATTTTACCCTCATATTTCTGACGCCCACCGTGGGGCCCTTGCCCCTTTATCTCACAAAAATCTAAGCTTTTATGTAGATAGGTTCCATACAAGTATCACACAGGCTTCTGACAGGCTAATCTGGTGCATCTGCTCAATCTAGCGATGCTTCTATCTTCTGTTCTGGTGCCTGTGATCATCCAACACATTTATCCCCTAAGACGGCACATACGAGTCATTTTCTAGCGCTTTTGAAATTACAGCACATATACCTCACTAGATGGTGCTTATACCATGTTTCATGGCTCATATGTTAGTTTAACACATTCATCTCATATTCCTGTGCTTTTGACACCTATCTTAGTGCATCTGTACAATGGTGCATGCAATCTCTGTTTCTACGCATTCAAACTGCATAGCGATGCTTCTATTCTGCACTATTGTCTTTTTTTGGATTTCATCTGATTTTCTGTTGGAGCTAACATTTCGTCTTGTAGGATTAGAGGCTGGATTAGATCATTTAGCTGCATTGACTAGTTCACTTAGATTAATTAAGGGAAAAAGTATCTAAAAAAAAATGCTTACATACAAATTTCACGTAGTCCATAACTAGGAAGAGAGTAATTGAACCATTGTTGTATCTGCATATTGCTATCTTCTTTAGTTAGATCATTGCTATCTTACAAATGAGAAAATGAACAATGCTATCTTTAAATACACTTCAAAGTTAACAAATGCGTGAGTGCACAAGTAGATAGCCCATTTAGTTGTTTTTATTTTAACTAGGTTTGGATTAATCAGTGTCTTTTGTGTTTATTGAATGACAATAGGCTTATGCTCTCCCCTTAACTGGGTGACCAAAATGCCAGAGCTATTATTCCATTTATTCAACCTTTAGAGGGGCCTACCCTTGGATGCACACCTATCCAAGTGGGAACGACCCTGAGTGGCAATAGGCTAAAGCCAAGCCCTACCAATCCACTTAAAATAAATGTACTTGAGGTGAAAACCTCCTACAACAAGTGTTGTTGTGTTCCACCAATGGCCAACCTACCCCAAAACCCTCTAAGGCATAACCCTTTAAGGCTAGGAGACTCCATAACGGAGAGTAGTGCTGCCATACATGTAACCACTCGAACGGTTGCCTTGACTACGAACCAATTGTGTAGCATACCAAAAACCCCTATTTGTTGATGCAAAGGGCGGAGCCCTTCAAGCGGCCTTGATTCATGTGATTCTTAGTAGAGGTAACAGGGACAATCCTATGGTTTGGTGGGGGTACAAGCCTAAGGAAACCTAGATTTGGTATGCGTGAGAAATGATTGCCATGGAGGGGAGCCGGTGCTACCAGATCCTAGAGCTACACACTTTGAATTTGCACATCTAGAGGATTCAACAGATATTGTCATATCCAGCTTAGGGTGTACTTATTTTTGAGTCAAAAAGTCAAAAAATACAAAAAAAATAACAAAAGATAAAATCATGAAAACTTCTATGTGTTTGCTATATCTTTGCCATAATTGAAAATCACAATTCAAAAGCAAACCAAGTTTTCAACCAAAAAAACTAGAAAATATTGAAAAACGTTCCAAAATTCTGCAAAAATTCTAAGAAACCAAACTGAAAGCCAAAGTTGCGCATTTGTCACGACCTATGGCACATTTGATCCAACTTACGACACATTTAAACTCTGTTGTGGCAATTTTGAAAAACCACAGAATTATGCATTTGATCCGACCTTTAGCACATTTGAACTCTGTCGCGGCGCATTTAACTCTGCGCATCCAATCCAGAGAACAAATCAGTACCTTCCAAGAGCAAATTTTTCAACTTTTCAAAAACCATTTCAAACATGTCTCAGTTTTTCCAAAATCTGATTAAGACCTTGCAAATCAAAACATTTTCCTCTTCTTTCCACAGCATAACTACCTCATCCAAAAATCTCACAAATTTCTTCCAAAATCCAACAAGGTTAGAACCAGGCTATTCTTGATCCTATCCATAATCTCAAACAAACCTAGTGAGGCTCGGCTATCAAGAATCACTTATCATTTTCTCTAGGAACTCCACTAGTGGTTTGTACAAGATTAGTCACTTCAAGAAAACGGATTTCTATCATCCTTGCTTCGACTATCATCTTGTTCACCCATCTTGTTTGATACCAAACCGATCTAAGAAGAACCTCGCTATAATCTTATTCCATTCTAGCACCTTGTTTGAATTTTTCTCTTTTCATCCCGTCTCTAGTCACCATTTGCATGCTCTTAACATGGTCTCAAAAGCAAAAACAAATTGAAATGGCTGAGAAAAATATCCCAAACTCTCATGAAAGTGAAGAGGGAATTTCTATGGAAGAGCTCATTCAAGTGCAACATGACCCAAAATTTCAATGACTATTAGAAAAGGTACTTGCCCAAGACCCTACCAAATTCTTTTTACACCTAGCAAATCTAGGAGTCAAGCTCCCCAAAGATTTTGATGTAGAGGCTCTAAAAGAAGCTGAGGAAGAAAGCAACCCTGAGGGAAGTAGACATGAGGAAGTACCCACAGACAAAAACAAGGCAACCATTGATTCCATGGATGCCCTAGGTCTAGTGAACCAAAAGATTCAAGATTTACAACAACAATTCATAGACATGAAAACAAGAGCATTGACCAAACATTACACCCTAGAGGATATTTCACCATATCCTTTTGATAGGACCTTGACCATGATACCTTTCCCCTCTAAATTTGAGGTGCCAAAATTTTATAAATATCGAGGAAAGGGTGATCCAAGGGACCACATTAGGGAATTCAATGCTACTTGCCTTGAGGTTGCACATAATGACACTTACCTTATGCGACTATTTCCATGAAGCTTAGGAGGACAAGCCATGGAGTGGTTTTCTAGATTACCACCCGGCATTAGAACATTCAACGAACTTGTGGACAAATTTGTCATCCACTTCTCTTACAATATTGAGCACGACACCTCAATGTTGGATCTTTGTAACACCAAGCAAAAAGGTGGAGAATCTTTCACCTCCTTTCTACAAAGATGGAGACAGTTGGCAAGTAAATGCCCCCACCAAATGCCTAAAAAACAAATGTTAGAAATGTTCCTCCATAACTTGCAAACCGATCTAAGCTATCAGATAGAAATCCAATGTCCTACTTCCTTTAGCAAGGTCATTGAGATGGGTCTAATCATCGAAAAAGCTTTAATCACAAAAGGACAAATGAAGCTCTATAAGGACACTCCTAGTACCAATACCAACAATGATAAACCAAGATTCTAGATGAAAAACAAAAACATTGTGAACGATGGGGTGGTAGATGCCAAGAATGTGGCACCTAAACAACTAATCTTCAACTTATTGACTCCTCAAAATAACCCCCCGCAAAACAAACCAAGAAACACAGAATCACGGTTTACAAATTTTCAACCTAGGAGAAAGTTCACACCTTTGGGAGAATCTTTGGAAACTACCCTATGGAAGTTAATCACAAACAAGATCATAACACTTCCCTCAGCGCGAGAGTACAAAACAAAAGTCAAACCCTCTTGGTGGAACGACAATGATTTCTGTGAGTTCCATCGAAACAGGGGGCACAAAACCAACAATTGTATTTCCCTAAAGCACACTATCCAAGATTTGATAGAGCAAAACAAAATATCCATTGATGGAAATACCTCTAACAATGATCACCAGACATTCAAGGATCCTCTTCCCAACTACGAGCAGGGAGGACCTTTCAACCGAAATAACAGTGGAAATAACAACGCTAATTACACAAACATCACCTTTGACTATGTTGTTAACCACATATCGGAGAGTGAGTCACATATCAATGTGATCACTATAAACAAGGATCCAGATTGTAACGTTACCACCCGTAGTAACAAAATAACTCTTAGAGGAGCCTCCACCTCATCGGCCAATCAGTACAATATCTTGGGTCAACTCCATAAGACATCCGCACATATCTCCATCCTAGAACTTCTGCCTCTATCCCCATCTCATAGAGCCATACTTGACAAAGCCTTAGCGGAAGCCTCCATTCCCATGAACCTTGCTGAAGAACAGTTTCAAACCATGGTTGGTCACATTGCCTCACCTCACTCCTTATCATTCATTGAAAAGGATGATATGTCAATAACCCAACCCCATAATGCCTTTCTTCATATCGAAGCTTTCATACGCAAACACAAGATCAAAAGAGTCCTGATTGATGGAGGAGCTGGTTTGAATATTTGCACCTTAAAGCTAATCCTTGCATTGGGGTTTTTAGAGAAAGCTATAGATCCAAAAAAGAAAATCACTATCAAAGCATATGATGAAGAGGAGAGAACTTCCAAGGGAATTGTTACTTTACCAATCAGAGTGGGACCCATAGTAAAAGATGTGGCTTACCAAGTCCTTGATATGGAGCTAGCGTATAACGTCCATCTTGGGAGACCATGGATACATCCTCTAAAAGCAGTTCCATCAACATACCATCAGTGTATCAAATTCCCTCATGAAGGTAAAGAGATCACCATCCAAGGTGACCCCAATCCATATCAGTACTGCAACTCCATTCAATTTAAACCTGAAGTGGTGATTCCTAACAATCGTGCCTCTGCTTCATCTTCATCTCATGTTGACCTAGCTTCACTTTGCTTCCTCTTCAGGAGCGTCTCAACCTAAACTCCAACTCAAGGATAAGGGCTTGGGTGAGTACACAATTTCCCAATCCCTTTGTTTGGCACAACTCCCCCTATCTCCCAAATCTTACGGGAGACCTATCCTGAGCAAGCCCATAGCAAAGAAAGCTACCAAAGGACCTTTTGTCAAATGGGCAAGCTTCAAAGAGGAGAGTGATGAAAAAGATATCCTGCAATGGCTATATAAGGATGAAGGCAGTTCATCAACACAACACGACCATCCCACTATACCAAGTGCACAGTATGGTCAAGGATTCCAAATGCTACAAAGAATGGGGTATGAGGGACACAGTCCACTCGGTTTAAGAAAGGATGGTATCACTAAACCCATCCAACCTCATACCTTAATAGCCCGAGACACTACATGGCTAGGTTACACTGGCACATCAAGAACCAACAGAACAAACAAGAACAAAGGCAAACAACAAGAAACATCCACTAGCAATCTGGTTGAGCAAATTTAGCGAATGCAACTGGGGAGTGAGACTGATTCTAACAAATATGAATGGGATAGCCTCTCTGAGATATCTTGTGATGAAAAGCACATAGACATTGTCCACGAGTATGACCTAACCCATGCAAATGAGGAACAAGGTCCAAGGGCTAGACCACTAGAGTCAGACCCGCATAATAACAATAGTGAAAGTCATGAGGAAAGAATGATACCCCCCGTGATAGATCCACTAATAGAGAGTACCATTGCAGACCTTGTCCGTGCTTTTAACAACTCTATCCTAACCATAAACACCATCAAAACTGAGCAACCCAATGATCCCTTACCATTAGTGCACCCTGAACTTATAGACTAGGACCTAGAAGGTACTACCCCTAAGCTTGATACCTTTGAAAACGCTGAAGCCATCATAGATTACCTTGAGCTTAGAGATCATATACCCATAGGGGACCACAAAGCTGGCTATGTCATAGAACTCAATGCGAAGGCATATTTTGGAGAGAGTGCCAAGCCTTTCAGTCTCAAAAATGTGAAAATGAAAGAATGATCTAATGGTGAAAACCACTCTGCAGTAGTGTTAGACCATGAAAAAAGTAAAAATAAAGACGTATCCAATGGTGAAAACCTCTATGAGGCGATGGAAGGCTTGACCCTCTACCCAATCTTACACATCAAGAGAGATCCTCAATCTTAATAGAACCAGCGGAGCCAATCAACGTCAGCACAGGTGATAATCCTAGAATGATCCACATGGCAAAAGCTCTAACTAAACAAGAGAAACTCACATTCACTAACTTCTTCAAAAGAAAACAAATCAACTTTGCATGGACATATGCAGACATGCCAAGGCTAGATCCGAATCTCATAATGCATCACTTATCTTTAGCTCCAGGAGCAAAAACTCAGAAAGATGAATCCGCGTGTGGGCCTCATGGTAAAAGAAGAGCTGAAGAAACTGTTAGATGTTAGCTTCATCAAACCAATAGACTATCCTAAGTGGATTTCAAACATAGTACCAGTGGCTAAACTAGATGGCAGAGTTCAACTATGTAATGACTTCAGGGACCTAAACAAAGCTTATCTGAAAGATGACTTCCCCCTGCCAAACATTGACATGATCGTAGATCTCACGGCAGAACATACTATGCTGTCACTAATGGACAGTTTTTCTGGATATAACCAGATAAAAATTGCACCTAAAGACCAACACAAGACTGCATTTACATGTCCTTGGGGCACCTACTATTGGTGTGTCATGCCGTTTGGTTTGAAAAATGCCGGTGCAACATATTAGAGAGCTATGACCACAATCTTCCATGACATGATGCACACTATAATGGAAGATTATGTCAATGACATTCTGGCAAAATCACTTACAAGAGAAGGACACCTGGCGGTGCTAGATAAAATCTCCACACGACTAGAGCAGTTCAATGTGCACCTTAATCCAAAGAAGTACATATTTGGAGTTACCGTAGGTTAGCTGCTGGGATACATAGTGTCTGCAAATGGAATTGAGGTCGATCCAGCTAAAGTAAAGGCCATCATGGAAATGCCACCTCCCAAGAATCTCACTTAGCTAAGGTCCCTACAGGGAAAGCTACAATATATTAGAAGGTTCATTTCTTAGTTGGCAGACAAGTGCCACCCATTCTCTCACCTTCTACATAAGAATGTCCCTTTTAGATGGAATGAGTCATGTGAGCAAGCATTTCAGCAATTAAAAGAATATCTAATGAAGCCACGTGTGTTGATGCCACCAATTCAAGGTAAGCCTCTACTACTGTATATCTCAGCTACACCAACAGCTCTAGGAGCTCTTCTTGCACAACAAAACCATGAAGGGAAACAACAAGCAATATACTATATTAGTCGAACACTTGTTAGGTGTGAACTGCAATACATGCCCATTGAAAGAGCATGTCTCACTGTGGTCTTTGCCTCGCAAAAGTGGAGACATTACATGTTGTCACATTCCATCAAGCTCATGGCAAAGATCGATCCACTCAAATACTTACTCAACAAGGCAGCATTAACAGGTAGATTATCTAAATGGGTCATGCTTCTCAGCGAGTTTGATATCGAATATGTAGACAGGAAAGCAATAAAAGGTCAAGTGCTTGCAGATCAACTGGTAGATGCACCACTTACAGATAACACCCCTTTGAGCTTTGAGTTTCTAGATGAATCCATCTTTCATGTCACTACAACAATCTGGAAAATGTACTTCGGCAGATCTTACATTCAGCATGGATCAGGGGCAGGTATCTTGCTAGTTACCCCTAGTGGTGACACGATTCCAAAGTCATATAGACTACTCTTTCCCTGCACTAACAACGTGGCAGAGTACGAAGCCCTAGTCATTGGTGTCAAGCTAGCAGTGGAATGGAATATCAAAGAACTACAGGTCTATGGTGATTCATAACTGGTCATAAATCAAGTAAAAGATGACTACCAAACAAAAGATGAGAAATTGATCCCTTACAAACAGATGGTAGATGACTTCAAAGAATACTTTGACCAGATCTCTTTTGAGCAGATACCACGGCTAGAGAATAAAGCTACAGACGCAATGGCAACGATTGCATCTCTCCTCAATATTCCTGCTAATCAGGCACGCTATGAGTTCTTGGTAGAACCAGTGATCTGTCCTGCATATGACACCCCTGAATCCCATATCATTTGCCACATTCTCGAAGTTGATCCCCCCCTATACAAAAAAATCTTTGCCTATCTTAAAGAGAATACCCTCCCACCTGACCTCTCTAGTAACCAAAAATGAACCTTCATCCGTCAGGCATCCCAGTATGCCATTGTCGCCAATACCCTATATCGCAGAGGTCTCAGTGGTACTCTCCTTAGATGTCTCGATAGTGAGGAATATCAAACTACCCTGAGCGAAGTGCACAACAGTATATGCGGAACCCACTCTAGTGGTCCTACCCTAGCTAAGAAACTCATACGCATGGGATACTATTGGCCAACTATGGAACAAGATTCCTATCATTTTGTAAAGAAGTGCATAAAATGCCAAGTCCATGGGAACCCGATACATACACCAGCATAGGAGCTGCAACCATTAATGACTCTTTGGCCTTTCTGTCAGTGGGGACTCGACTTAGTGGGCAAGATTCATCCTCCCTCATCTAGCGGCCATAAATTCATAATCACTGCCACTGAGTACTTCACAAAGTAGATTGAATCCATGCCCTTAGAAAACATCACAGGCAAATGGATTGCCTCTTTTATCTTGAACTATATCATTTGTTGCTATGGTATCCCTTCGTCCATTGTCATGGATAATGGACGACCCTTCAAAAATCAAGATGTCAGGGAACTATGCGACAAATTCCATATCCAACACTGCTTTTCAACCCCATACTACCCCCAAGGCAATGGTCAGGGGGAAGTGTAGATTAGGAAAACAAAATGAAGTGAAAACACAAACTAATTGTATAAAACACAAAGTTATACCTCACATGAAGACCCAATCTCATCAAGGGAGGAGGAAGCTTGCACCCAAGAGCTCCTAGATTAGATAACCCTATTTGATTCAAATGTGGATTGCTCTTGCTTTTAATACAAATGTAGATGAAGGATTAGAGGATAGATAGATTAGAGATTTGAGAGAAATTTGAGCATGGTTTTGATGCAAGAAGAAGTTGTTATAATGGCTTGGGTGAGGATTTCATTTATAGATTTTTGAAAAAGGAATGGAGGGTGAGGATTAAAAGTTGAGATCAAGGGCTCTCATTATTTGTGAATCTTTAATTTATAATGGATGAATTAAAAATTTTTTTTTGAGAAGAGTGGGTTATGACAATTGAATTTTAAATTCAATTAGTGGAGGATAGTGGGGGATAATTAAATTAAGAATTCAATTAGTGGAGGATAGTGGGGGATAATTGAATTAAGAATTCAATTAGTGAAGGATAGTGGGGAACAATTGAATTTTAAATTCAATAGTGGATGTTAGTGGGGGACAATTGAATTTTAAATTCATTTTTGGATAATGGAGGATATTAGCTAATTAAATATTAAGAATATTTAATTATATGTGCCACATGGTGAGGTGGAAGAGATGAGGTGGATTGATGAGGTGGATTTTGTGAGGTGGATTTAGGACTTAGGATAGAGGGAAATTGAAATAATAAATATTGCATATTTATTAAATCAATTGGCTAAGGTTTTAGACTATTGAATTAATGAAATTAATTCAATTTTGGGGATAATATGATGGAAAATAGGGTAATGAAGGCATAATTAATTAAATAAAAATTTAATTAATTGGTTAGGAGGGAAATTGACATGTTTAGGGATGTTGGGAGTCAATTCGATGGTAGAAGACATTTTTAGGTGTCTACAGGAAGCATCAAATAAAACCATACTAAAAATTCTAAAGAAGACTGTCAATGATGTCAACTGTGATTGGCATGTCCAGCTAAATCCCACGCTGTGGGCCTACCACACAAGCATCCACACACCCACAGGTGCAACACCATACTCCCTAGTGTACGGATCTGAAGAAATCTTGCTCGTTGAAGTCGATATCCCATCCTTGCGACTCTCGTTAAAAGGTCTAAAATCTGATGAAAAATACAGAGTGACCAGACTCCAAGAATTAGAGCTTCTTGAAGAGAGAAGGCAACGGGCCTTTAACCACCTAAAAGCATATCAGCAGAGAATGTCCAGAAGCTACAATCATAGGGTCAAGCCCCAAGTCTTCCAAGTTGGTTATCTAGTCCTTAGAGAAAATCCCAGGAATCAGCAAGATCGAGAAAAGAAAGAGAAGTTTGAACCCAACTGGTTAGGTCCCTATGTCATCATTGCAGCCTATGGGTCTAGAGCATATCAACTGGCTACATCTGATGGTGAACTATTTGATGGTCCTATCAATAGCATGCATCTCTAAAAGTTCTACACCTAAACCCCAATGCAAGGGAGTCCTGTAAAAATTCAAAAAAGTCAAAACATGATTTAAAAAAACTAAAAAAACCAAAAAAACCAAAAATAAATAAAAATTCAAAAATAAAAGCAAAAAAATAAAAAAAATGGAAAAGTAGCAAAAAAATTGTCCTATGGTGAAAACCTGGCAAACAAGCACCTACGATAGGTACCATGGTGAAAAGCTGGAAAACAGGCGTCATGTGTACTCTGGGCTTTTCGTACAAATAAAAGCAAGTAGTAAAAACTTGGTAAACAGGCATTATTTTGTGACAAACCACTTCCTCCATTTGTTGTGACTTCATGTCTCTTGTGTCTCCCAAATCGTTCATCTTGAACCAATCCTTTGAACTGTTGTCAAACTACGTCACCTCTGAGTTATCACGTAGGCAAGGCCATTCTCAATGCACCCCTGAGGCTCCACTGTCCCATCTGTCCCATGTCTAGTCCTTCTATCTATTTGAGTCCATACCATTTTTACATCTTTACCATCGCCTAGGTCTTAGGCCCATGATGCAAAGCCACATAGTAGAAGCTCACAAACTAGGTGAAAAACCCTTTAGAACCCACAAAAATAGTTATTTCCATCAATATCGGCAAGACCACTCTATTATCTCACTGAAAAATGCACTCACTCTTCCATCGGTAACATATCCATTATCGGCCACCTTCAAGATCTTCATACCAATGCCTTCGGTCATGCCGATACCATTCCCTTAACACACCTATCGGTCAGACCTCTCACCATTCTTGTCGATACACCTAGTGTTAATCTCCTTTTGCCAAGACATGAACTATCGGCGAACACCTCCAACCCTCCTGCCGATCGCTATTGTTTCCCCGACGCATCGCCCTTGGTTGCCTATCGGCAACACTTTAACTATCGGCCACTTCATTTGACATCTCCCCGATGGTTGTTCTCATACCAATATTCCCTTCATTGATGACACCTTCGATTTGTCACCTCGATCACTATGCCAATTTCTCCATCGGCCTAACCTCTACCATCGGCCCAACGCTTGACTCCTTCGCCGATCCTTCTTCTCTTGCCGATAACCTTGCTTATCGGCCAAACATAACATTGTCAGCCCACGATGGAAATGTCAACCTGATCGACCAACTCACGCTGATATGTTCTTCAACACATGCCACTTCGACCCATTGACCTTCAGTAATGATCTCATTCGCTTCTTTGGTGATTTCTCCGATCTGATCTACCTTGTATCGCCTAGCACATACCCATGCTAGGGTTCTCAACACCTCTCGACTGCGATCCATAATAGAAATTTGATTACATAGTGAGATCAAAATAGAGAATTGACACAAACAGAATCTCTTTATTACTTTCAAAGGATGCAATTACAATACTCCATTTTCCCACCGCATAATCTAACTTCACAGTATATCTCCTTATATCTAAAATGACCCGATTCTAGGGGTATTTAACTACTCACAATAGTACTATTTTTGCCTCCAAGCGGCTGGAAGACCCAACCGAACTAACAAACTAAACAGCTGTCCAAACAAACTACCTAAAAATAGCAAAGCATGGTCAACTCAGACCTTATTACATGCATTGGTCTTATAAGACCTTCTTGGAAACATCAACAAGATTTAAAACTAACTAACGACCTCATGGACGCCACTGTAAGGTAGGTGCTCCTGCACCATACTCCCCAACAGAAAAAGAACTCATGTCCCATGAGTTAGGGTGTGGAAGAATTCCACCTTTACTCTTTGCCATCTTAGTGTTCTGACCTATTCCAGCTTTATACTCTGTTGTCTTTTGGTTGCTCCAAGAGTTTGAAACTATGACTTGCTATCTGGCATGTAAACCTTCTTGCCTGTCAATGTAGGCTCTGTTCATGCATACCCTGTGTTTGCTAGTTTGTCTTACCAGCACCTGTGTCTGAATACCTGGTTGAAGAACCTCAGTAATTGCCTCTTGAACTTCTGCAATGTTCAAATATGTCTTCCTTTCAACTTTTATAGGACAAACAATAGTCCCAACTACAATCACATCCTTGTCTTGCCAATCAATTTGTGGCTACTCAGAAACCTCTTTCTGAAACTGCTGCTAACCTCTATCAGTTAAAACTGAAACTATCTTCAAACTGTAGTCATTAACAACTTCTTTCCCTGCAGTATCCTCAACTGCCTTTATGCCTACTACTGTAGGCATCTGCACAAATTCCTTCTTTCCCACTAAAATGATTTTTGCTGCCTTCTGTGCTGTAGGTTCTTCCTGTAATGGCATCAACACAATAGTTTTCCCATCTTTCTTGATGGTGTAGGTATTTGCATACCCATCATACAGTACCCTGCTATCAAATTGCCATGGCCTACCCAACAGCAGGTGACAACATTCCATGGGCAAAATGTCACACAAAACTCTATCATGATATGCTTCAATCTGAAAATCAACATATGCCTGTTCATATATAAAAAGTGATTGACTATCACTCACCCAAGATGCCTTGTAGGGGTTTTGATGTGGAATCCTTTCCAAATTCAGTTTATCCACCATTTCCTGAGATACCATGTTATCTATTGAACTAGTATCAATTACAACCTTACATACTTTACCTTTGCTCTTGCATGTGGTCTTGAAAAGAGCTTTTCTTTGCATCATATCCCTTGATGTCTTCAAGACTATCCTTAACATCAATGCTTCTCCCTCCTCGGGATATCCATAATTGTCAGGAGCTCTATCTCTTTGATAAGTGTTTGAACTTTGCACACTTTCCTCTACTTTCTCTTCTTGCACAAGTTGTACTCTCTTGTCATTCGTTCTATAATCTCTGGATGATGAACCTTGTCTTTCTAGACATTTAAAAAATGGATGACCAAACTCACCACAGGTGTAACACTTTCCTGAAAATGTAGTAGAACCTCTACCACCTCCAAATCTGCCTCTAGTACCCTTCCATCCACCTCTAAAATCAAACTGGTCCTATCCTTTACCAGTGTCTTCTTGACCCTCATTGGTTTGCCTTGTTGTAGGGGCTGATCCTCTTCCCCTCATATTACTGCCTCTTCCTCTCATGGATTTATCTTGTCTTCTATTCACCTTTTCTTCAATCCTGATTGCCATTTGATAACAATCCTCTACACTCCTTGGGTTAGCTAAAACTAACTTAACCTGTATGTTCAATCTCAAGCCAGCTAAATATTTAACGATCTTTTCTACCTCATTCTCATGATGACAGATCTCATACTCAACTTATAAAACACCTTAGTATATGCCTTCACATCCATTTCCTTTTGCCTTAAAAATTGCAGCTTCTTAAACATCTGAATTTCATAATCCTTGGGCAAGAATTTACCTTTGATCCTTGCTACCATTTTGTCCCATGAAGTGATCTTTGACTTGCCTTGTTTCCTTCTCTTGGATTGTACATAATCCCACCATACCAAAGCATGACCTCCTAAATTGGTCTTTGCAATCTTTGCCTTCTGATCCTCAACAACATCTTCACATTCAAAGTGATTGTCCAAAGCAGCAATCCAATCAAGTAACTCATCTTCATTCAAACTTCCATTATACTTGGAAACATCAACCTTTACCTTAGGTTTATCACTCTACACTACCTTTAACAGTTTTGCAAATCTCTGGTCTTCAGCATTCAGATCTTCAGCTACCTCTTCATACTCTTCAATAGCATTTTCATCTTCTTCTGATTCACTGTCTTCCACTTCCCCCTTTTTGTTCTTCTCCAAGGCTACAAGCCTGGCTTGAAGTGCTTCAACAAGCTCCTTCATCTTCCTCATCTCTCTGGCATGTTTTTCCTTTATCTCCTGCAACTCCCTTGTAGTACCATTACCTTTAGGAGGCATTTTGTCAACCTCTCAATCCTCTACTTCTACCTTCTCAGTGACATAATCAACACACAAATAGCCCAGACCTTTTGCTGAGCTCTGATACCACTATGATGTAGAGCCACACAGTAGAAGCTCACAAACCGAGTGAAAAACCCTTTAGAACCCACAAAAATAGTTATTTCCATCAATATCGGCAAGACCACTCTATTATCTCACCAAAAAATACACTCACTCTTCCATTGGTAAGACATCCATTATCGGCCACCTTCAAGATCTTCATACCAATGCCTTCGGTCATGCCGATACCATTCCCTTAAAACACCTATCAGTCAGACCTCTCACCATTCTCGCCGATACACCTAGTGTTAATCTCCTTTCACCAAGACATGAACTATCAGCGAACACCTCCAACCCTCTTGCCAATCGCTATTGTTTCCCTGACGCATCACCCTTGGTTGCCTATCAGTAACACTTTAACTATCGGCCACTTCATTTGATGTCTCCCCGATGGTTGTTCTCATACCGATATTCCCTTCATCGGTGACACCTTCAGTTTGTCACCCCGATCGCTATGTCAATTCCTCCGTCAGCCTGACCTCTACCATCGGCCCAACGCTTGACTCCTTCACCAATCCTTCTTCTCTTGCCGATAACCTTGCTTATCGGCCAAACATAACATTGTCGGCCCACGATGGAAATGTCAACCCGATCGACCAACTCACGCCGATATGTTCTTCAACACATGCCACTTCGACCCGTTGACCTTCAGCAACGATCTCGTTCGCTTCTCTGGCAATTTCTCTGATCTAATCTACCCTACACTACCTAGCACATAGCCATGCTAGGGTTCTCAACACCTCTCGACTGCAATCCAAAATAGAAATTTGATTACATAGTGAGATCAAAACAGAGAATTGACACAAAAAGAATCTCTTTTTTGCTTTCAAAGGATGTAATTACAATACTCCGTTTTCCCACCGCACAATCTAACTTCACAGTATATCTCCTTATATCTAAAATGACCCTATTCTAGGGGTATTTAACTACTCACAATAGTACTATTTTTTCCTCCAAGCGGCTGGGAGACCCAACCAAACTAACAAACTAAATAGCTGTCCAAACAAACTACCTAAAAATAGCAAAGCATGGTCAACTCAGACCTTATTACATGCATTGTTCTTATAAGACCTTCTTGGAAACATCAACAAGATTTAAAACTAACTAACTACCTCATGGAGGCCACTATAAGGTAATACTCCCATCAGGTTCACCCTGAACTATGTTGCCTCTGCGTCATCATGTAGGCAAGGCCATTTAGCAATGAGCCCCCGAGGCACTAGGTCAATCCCTTAGGGTCCATCTCTCCATGTCCTATCGCCCATAATAAGTTGATCCCTTGTCTAAACTGGGGGCAACTCCTTGACCTGGTTATGGATTTGGATTCTTGAATGCCACATGTTCTAAGAGGATACCAATAAAGGATTGTGACACTTTCACTAGACAAGCACACACAACAAAGCACCCTTCTAAACAAAAATTCTTGATGCAAAACATCCACCCGTCCAACGCAAAGACGAGCACCATACCGAAACACTCAAACTAATTCTATATCAATTATGACAAAAAGACACATCTAATACAAGAATGTTTTGTGAATAGGTTAACTCACATAGTCTTGGATTTTTTTTCATTATGTCTTCCTATGCTACTCTAGGATGCCAAAAGCTAGAGATGCTATGATGGGGGCATAATCTTTTCTTTGTCTGTTGCTTGTGGATTAAACTCTAGTAATGTGATGACTTTCTGTCTAAAGACATGATCAACAAAAGATCATCGAGGACTCTGAAATCTGAACATAAAAAGGGGCAATCCTTGTTTGTTGAAATGCAAGAAGTACTCAGGTCATCTAGATTCAAGTTTGCCTAGATGCTTGTATCAACTTGCTATATGAAAATCCATGTAAGGAATACTCAGGTCATCTTGGTCTAATTATACCTAGATGCATATAAAATCATCCTCAATCCATCTAGTATGCATCACATATACCAAGCATCATAAAATATATTGCATCCATAACATAAAAACATAGATCACATTGCATGTAGAACATCAATAAACTGCATCATCATATATATCATCAAAACATGTCCAAATGTACAATATATCAAAGTGGCTATCCATCTCTCAGGGTCATATCATAAAAGTGTATACAAAGTACAACAAAGATGATGATACATGTCTCGGGGCAAAAGTAGTACATATACAGGCTATCTCAGCCATCAAAAAAGTGTCCCTCAAATCCAAAAATCTGTACGTGTTCAAATCTGACTAGCCCTACCGCCGTGGAGCACTAATCCCTGCGCTCCCCTCTCCTCTATCTCCCCCTGACTGCTGGGGGCCCCTGACTGATCCCATAGATCAAGACCCACCTACCCTCTAAGATGCCCCCGACTGGCTCCTGAAGCTGGGTGCACGATGCTCTGCTGACACTGCTCCATGATATAAACCCCTATAGTACTATGCCTGAGCCTGCGCTCTAGTGAGCTCACTTTGCACCTGGGCTAACTATGTCTGTACCTGTTGCACTTGTGCAACCAAAAAGCTAGATGTACCATCTGTGCCCATTGCCATCACGGCTGCATCTCTCTCTGCTCTCATCGTCCACATGCTATCTAAGGTTGCATCTCTCTCTGCTCTCGTCACCTGCATGCTAGCTAAGGTTGTATCTCTCTCTCTAGATAACTTTGATATCTGTCCCACATCTGCATCTCTACGAGACTCTGCTGCTCTCAGATGGGCCCTCAGATGCCTAACCTAACCCCGTAGTGCCACCATCACCTGTTGTTGTAAATCAAGCTGTAGAACCTGCTCTCCTTGTCCTAGTTGCATATGCTGTGCTGGCACCTATTCGTATACCTATTGCTGTGCCACCTGCTACGGTGGCAACATCTGTCTCTGTGGTGACTCATGCTATGCTGGCACCTGTGCCTGTACCTATTCTGTAGCCTGTTGCTGCGCAGCTGCCTGCTGACCCGAAGGTCCCTTCCCAAAGCTCCTCCTCCTCTGTCTCAGTCTACCACATCCTCCTCCATCATCTCCCTAACCTCCTCTCCCCCTCCTCTGTCCCCCTCTCCTCCTACTAGCTACACCCTCCTCATCTGAATCCTCCTCATCTATACGAGGAGCTAACTCTTCAAGTCCTGAGTATCTCGAGAATGGATGAGCGGCGAACCACTCCTCATAATTTGGCATCATGCCAGCATCCAATATCTCCCTCCTCATGGGCCATGCTACATAAGGGATCTACTGAAAGTCGACCAACGCCTCCTCGTATGATACCACAGGACCCCACCTATACCTCTTTGCATGAGTCCTAGCAAAATGTGCATGACCCTATAGTCTGCCCTATACTCTGCCAAACTGTCTCTGAACCCTGCTAACAATCTATCTCTCTAATATGTACCTAGTCCTCCCAATCAACCATCGAGTCTGAAAGCAATAGGGTAACTCATCGGCCTCATCCTCCCATACCTTACAATCTAGGTATGGGTGCCAGATAACTGCATCCAAGTTATCGAACGCGTGTCTCCAATACTCCAGCTTCCCTAGCCTATGCTAGGAAATCACACTTGCATAGCCATAACTATAGGGCTCACCCCTCTGCCTGTGAAATACACATATCGGCCGGGTGATAGCTATGTGCTCCCACAACCAAAACTGCAAGAGAGACACACCTGCTGATAAACTAGATCCTCTATGGTACACTACCTGATGCATATCTATGTATAAGTGTGCCAGCATGCACACACCCCATGCATACTATGTCCCATCCGTAATCATGCTCTCTAACACCCTCCCCCAGCCGATCGTGAAGCCGTGTGACCTCCTATCGAAGCATACTATGCTACCGATCAATCCTACCACTATGCCCGGGAAGTAGTCATAGCAGTCATGTATGTCTTGCCATGAAATCACACCAACCCTGGGTCATCAAACACATGTCTACACTCCTCCAAGGCAGCGTCCCGCTGTGACTCATACTCAACCAGCTCTCCCTGAATTAGGAGGTGCAAAATCTAGTACATGTCCTCAAGGGTAATCGCCATCTCCCCCATCGGCAGATGGAATGTGCCATCCTCACTATGGGATCGCTCCACCACTACAGTCAACATAGCCCAGTTCGCGCAAACCTCAGGCATGAAGCAAACATAGTGTAGACCCATAGCACCTAGCGCCTCACGATCTATCTCAGTCAACATGTATTATTGTAACAACGGCAGCGGGAACTGCTCTTGTGACATAAGGACATCCCAAATATCCTCCTGCAACCAAGCAAAGCATAACATCAAAGAAATCCGTATCCAAGCAAGCCTACTCAAAGCAATCAAACTATCCTATCAATGACTTAACATATCAAATTAATCCAAACAACATATCATCTCTTGACTAGATTCTCGGCAATCTCAGAGATCACTTATCAATTGACGCATTGCTCAAGGTGCCAATTGGGTTAATTTTGTTAGGTCAATTGATTTTTCCTCATGCAAATGTGTCGATCCAGGGGGCAAATGCACCGATCCATATCCCATGCACCACTTCTTATGTCACATGCACCGTTTCCCAGCAAATGCGCCAATTCCAAGCATAGATGCACCAAACTATCATGTGTCGATAGTTTGAGCACATGCGCCACATAGCAACATATGCGTCGTTTCGGGGGTCATATGTGCTAAAAGATAGTTCGGTGCATCTGTTCTAGTTATTTTCCTTAGCCATTAATGAGCCTCATAAATGACTTTTAGCAAGTTTTGAAGAACTACATACTGGGGGTCCTACCTCTGCTGGTTGATCAAACCGTCAGATCCACTCAAACCAGTGCTCCTCACGTGGAATATCCATCACTCTGGCTGCCATGCTCTCCTAAGCTCTCAAGAAGACCAATCAACTAAGGACAATTGTGCAAATGAATAGAACTTGTGGACCCAGCTCCTATATATAGCAAGTGACCCATATCTGACTGCATGACAATTGTGGCTACTTCCCATATCTGTTCCTCCAACTTGTGTTCTATTTTTCTCCATCCTAACCTGATTTTCACCTTCTTCTTCATGAGATTGTCCGTCTCATGCCCTTCTGCCTTCTTCCTGTTTAATCTCCCGAGGGGGCATCCTGTCATCAAACTTGTACCAGGGGCAAACAGGGGCATGCATCATTATCAGACAATCTTTTTCTTTGAAACAACATGATAAAACACATTGCTTCAAAGAGGGGCAAAATGTATACACCTAAAATTGGCTCATGTCAAATTAAGTAAATATTTTAATATTTATCTTAATTCTTATTTTCTTCTATCAATTAAATAAATATTCTAAGTTTATTTGATTGATTTATTATCCCATAATTAAATAAAATTATTTTATTTAATTAAAATTCCCTAAATTCTTCTAATGTCTCACATAATTAAATAATCCTAAATTATTTAATTTATTCCTAAATTCCTCTATCCTAAGTCTTAATTCCATAATCCACCTCACCAATCCACCTCATCTTTCCACCTCACCTTTTCCACCTCACCGTGTTGCACATGTAATTAAATATTTTAAATATTTAATTAGCTAATATTCCTTCACCCACATGTCTTATTTATCTTCCAATCAAAATTAGTTAACTCATCAATCAAATCTGTTAACTAATTAGTCATTCGAGTTCACTGATCAATCAATTCAGTCCACTCCACAATCAATTCACTTAACTGGTTGGTTTATTCTGTTAACTATTCAATCAATTTTTGTTAACTCTCCTATTACATTATGGAGCTTGGACACTTGTCCTCTTTCTATTTGTGCACGTTCCTAAACCATTCTCAACCTTTGATCTTCTTATTTCTTCTCAACCGTTGATCTTCTCTCACATATTTCTATAAATGCAACCCTCTTCTTCTTCATTAGATCCATCCATCTTTTGAGCAAACTGATGCTACAGAAACACTAGCGCGCCTTTGGCACCCCTATCTCCATATCACCTATGATCGATCGATAGTGTGTTGAAGCTCATCTTCAATCACACAAAGTATCATAGCCAACTTCATCTTGTTATATTGAGGACTTCGAAGCAAGGAAGCAAGCTTCCTGAGGGCCATATTCATCTCCATCAAGATCAAGACAGAAAAGGCGAACAATGGAAGACGAAAGGTAAAAGATTGTAAGTATCATTTGTTTTGTTATTTAAATCTCCTTTTCTCCTTCATATTCTATTAATATTTGGGTTTATTATTGTTATTGATTAATCCACATTTTACCCTCACAGATTGATTACTTCGAGGTTGTCGAGAGACAAGGCCTTAATTCGTCTAAGATGGTGTTGGGCACCTATCATTCGTGAGATTGAGGAGGACACAATTTACGCTTAGGGTCCTGACATTTTGGCAATGGTTTACAAAGATTTCTATCAAATTTCAGGGTGAGGGGCTCTAGCTTTTAGCCACTCTTCTTTGATTATGGCATGGATATTTGAGCACATGAGGCCCTATCAGTTCATTCCACTTCCAGATAGATGCTTACCGACAGCAGCGAGGTGGATTCATGTTCCACTTCGATGCTAGTTTACCCACTGTTGCTGCTCTTACAGATAAGGACATGATCTTTGATTCTTATCACGATATGGAGGAAGCCTGGGCTCGAGATGGTGAGATCAGAGAGTATTGTCATTTAGAGCTAATTAGATTGTAGACATGGATCAAATCAAAAATCACCAAGTGTTAGCTCTATAGTATAATCAAGAATTTCCTTACAACCTTGGATTATGTAGAGGGTGATAGTTGTTGATAAAGTTCACCTTTGTTACTAAAGTTTTCTTGTTATTGAAGATGATAGTAGTTACTAATGAAGTTTATAGTGGTTGATAAATTCATTGGGTTGTCGTAGAAATCTTGAAGATAGTGGTAAAGATGAGTATGCCATCATTGTCAAGGTAGTGGGAGATGAAGTAGGCATTGGCTGCAAAATTGTTGCAATGTTGATGAAGTCATATATAAACTATTAAAACAAAAAATAGATGCGCAAATCAGTGTCTCACATCTAGCCAATAGGACAATATATAAGCTTAAGAAGTACAATTAAAAAATATGTCTAGTTTTCATTAAGCCCATTGGAGTGTTACATGGACAAAAAAGTACTTCAACAAGAAATACAAGAGGAGAACACAACATCCCCATACAAGCGAGGATGATGAGAACATATAAACAAATAGAACTCTCAAAATGTATATGTTAATATAACCCTCTACAAATTTGTACATAAGTTAAGAAGCAAACTAGTCTTCAAACACTTATCCATTCTCCAATGTATATACTTAAACTCTTACAAACAAGTAGTAAACATGCATAGAAAATACTTCCAAGACACATAATGAAATGCTAAACATTAGTTTTTTGCTTCGATGCCTTCTCTAATTTTATTGTTTATTCTATGTAGCAACATTTTGTTTTTCCTAATGCCTCTCCCTTGAAATATATATGTATGATTTGTTAATTTTTTGCAGGACCTACATTCTTTTGGATAATTTTTAAAAAATGATTATATAAATTCCTTTTCTTCTTGTTACTTTCTTGAATTTTTTGTTAAAGCAAATTTAACTTTTTACTTCAGCCTAATAAATTTAATTGAAAAGAAAAATTATAAAATTATACAAATGTAATAGCAGGTTCACGTTGATTCTTATTAGACTTGGATTATCCTTAATTCATGGTAATGATTCTATGTTATTCTTTTAATAAATTTTCAAGGATTAGTATTTAGAGTAAGTGTCTTGCATCCTCCCTTTAGATTGGGTAAACGATTGATAGTATTGCATATCTAATTATTTTTACCTGCACTTAGAATACCTAGTCAATGCACTGATACATCTTCACCTAAAATAGTCTAGTCTTTCCTTGCTGATGTGCTCAGCTATTTCAAATCATGCACGGAGAGAGACAATGCGACTGTCTAGTGCGCTTTTGATGTTACATATCTGGTTCACGATGTGAGAACGTGAATGACCCGCAAAGTCGTTAATGCACTCATTCGTCATTCACTTAGAATAGTCTAGTCTTTCCTTACCACTGGAAGAATTGAGTCCGTGAGCAATGATATCTTATCTTCTAGAGGTTCTCCGCGATTGGACAAATTTCAAATCATGTATGGAGGAAGGCAATCAATAAGAAGGGAAATATATGTATGGATAAATTTTTTTTAATTATATATTATTAATATTCAAAATTTTATGAATTAAAACTTAGGATTAATAACTATAATAAAAACATGGGAGATCTTAAAATTAGTTATCACTTGATATTTATGAACATACATTTTCCTCGATGTATTATTTTATTATCTCATTCCAAGCTTATTTATTAGGAACATCACAAGTACACATGATCTAGTTCATGTATCTCTTAGTTCCATACCATACATGATGGCATTTAGAGGTTTCCCACCACACTTAAGGATATATAAATTTTTGTGATCTTATCATTGGATAAGTGATCACACTATGGGTAGGTGTATCACATCAAGGCATATAATTCAAGATCTCATAGATAGAAATATAATACAAGTTGAGAACATTAATGGAAAATTAAGTCAACTTATAATGTCTCATCATGTTAATGAAGTTCTCTGCCCAAGTCTAGTCATGAGGAACATTACAAGTCCATGGAATCTAGCACATCATATATCCATATTTTACATGAAGACCTCTAGAGGTGTCTAACTACATTTTAAGGCTATATGTTTTTGTTATCTCTTCATCAGATATGGGGACCCATTGTGGGTATGCATATCTGTAAGCACTAAAAAGATGCATGGACCTATATGGCAATCCTATGATGAGTTGTGATCCTAAACACATACATATTGTTGCAAGTATGTGCTAATTGGTGTTGTCATTGATGTCAACATATGTGTGTTGTCATTTGTGTCAACTATATCTTCTGGCATTATTATTTGTTACTGGATTAAAGAGCAATGTCCGAGTATTTTGCTCTACATATTTCCTGTGTTGAAGACTAGAGGATAAGCTTCAGATATGATTTAGAGAAGTTTTTAAAGAAGCTAAATCTAGAATTTGGTAGTTCGGATCGCTGTGCAGAAAAAGTTTTATTCACCACTATGAAGACGGTGCTTGGCAAGGTTTGCAAGGCAACTGGGAGAAAGTGTTTTGCTCCACATTTCTCTGTAGATTGAAGTTTTGTCTTGCAGATTTGGACTTAAGCTTATAAGGTCCTTAGTCATCTTCATTCCAAAAGACAAGTGATTTGAAGCTCTAGAAAACAAGTTTCTAATTAGCAGAGTTTAACAATATCTTGTTGATCATGATGTCAGTCATAAACAAACATAGATAAAGAAATGCAAATCAAACCTTTATCATCTTGAAAGATATGATGAATTTAGAGAATTCACAATCCCAAGTCTCCGTGGATTAGTTCATAATCGTCAGACGTTACTTAGTGGTTTGATGTGCATTGTTATTTTCCATTTAGGGGTCTTACGTTTCTTATTTGAAATTATTCATGTCTGGATATGTTCTGTTTCATCTACTTCTGTAAATTCTTAACAAACAAGGTCAGATTCTACTATATTTAACTTGATCATGCAAATATTTATGTAAGTTTGATCAATTCTTCTGTATATCACTTGATCTACATGAAATTGGAATAGTCTTCCTTAATTTTACTTCTGCACTATAAAGTTGTCCAAATGATGTGCCTATAAGCATGTATTTCCATGATTACTATTTTTATTATTGTTCATTTGCAAGATATTTTTAGATTGACATGCTATTTTCTCAAATATGCTAAAGATATTTAGTTACCTACGGGATATCAGCATATTTCTATATATTTGCTTATTATTTTATGTGTATTTACAATTATAATGATGATTTTATGAAATTAAAGAAATTTGATTTGATGCTTTCTGAATTTACTAAAATAAGATGAATTTTCAGTCATTGATCCATATGTATCCTTGATATTGTCATGAAAAGAAGAAAATCAAACCATATTTTCACCAGGTCATTCCATAGCTAGATATGATTGATGCTAACTTTAATGGAAAAGAATGCAGACAACATGTATAGACTAAAATGCACTCCAAGGGACACAACAAATCAAAGTAACATGCCCAAAATTCATCCACAGATTACTCAAAGTTTATGATTAGTTGTAATCAGAGGTCTTCATCTTCACTAAGAATGCAAAAGAGTATATATTTACAATTGACTTTGAGGATTGGTCTTGACATTCCAGCAATCCAATCTCAATTAAGCTTGTGAATGAATCTTACAAAATGCACTTTATCTCCTTTTATAGATCAAGGATAAGAGGCGGTTACAAAAGATCCTATGATCAAGATTTATCTACTATCATCAATGGTTCATATTTCTTTGACGAAGTCAACGCACAAGACACGTGGTACAGATTGCCAATTGGCAATTCTCTAGTGGGGATAGCTGTCATTCTCAAATATTCTATGATATTCCATTTCATCCAGTCAGACTACAGATGCTGATATCACTAAAATGCCCTCAAAAACACTTAATGCTATTCTCTCTTCATGTAGATAGATCTTCTTCATGTACTTCCATCCCTATGTCTATTTTCTTATAAGCATCATATGCTTGCACAAATGTGTCTACCTAGAATTTGCTTATTGTGGTAGCTCTCAATTTAGCATACAATGCTCCTATTTGTTCATCTAAGGGTCCCAGCATGGATGTCCTTTTATTAGCTTCCTTACTGTGTGTCTTCACCTTCACATTCAATTCAGCCATGTCATCCATAACATCCATAGTGAAGAGCTCCTTGGGATCTTCAGCCACTTCTTTAAACTTATCCTTGAATATATGGATGGCTTCATCTAGTTATGCCACTATACACTTAAAATCGTGACTCCAGTTGTGTGGGGCTGTCTGGTCAGATTTCGGCATGGACACGGACCCTTTCCCTCCTTGCCATGGGGTGATCCACCACGTCACTCTCGCTCACATGGAATTAGCCAGTCAAGAGGAGACGAGACACGACGGGGGTCTAGCTCATTGGAGAGCTAGACTTCGTAGAGAGGGGTCTGCAAGTACTGCGGCCTTTATTGTTGTGTGCTTTGTTGTATGTTTCATTTGATTGTTGTTGTAGTTGAGATAACCCTATGACCCAAAGGGTCACTAGTTTCTCTCCTTCTGTTTGGATTTCTTAGATTCCACCTCTGTGTGGGTAAGTGATTGTTCTCATTAATGTCCTCTTGTCTTTGTATGCATTGAACAAGTTCCTGTTGTATCTGACACTATCTAGTTTCTTCTAACACCAAGAGGACAAATGGGTCTCCTTGTGGTTGAATAAATATTTCTTGTTGAGGTCTTGGATGGATCTCTTGGATCTTGTCACAGATAGCCCTCACCCACTCTCCTCTCACTCCTAAGCACATTCGTGAATCAGAATGGAGGTAGTTGTATGATTTCTAACCTTAACTAGATCTAGGGGTTTGACCTAGGGTTTGACTTTGCATTTTTACCTTGTGATGAAATCAAGGGTTTGTTTAGAATTGTTTGAACCGTTATTACCTCATGATGGAATTGAGGGTTTATGTTGGGAATTAAGGTGTCTCAACCTTGGTAATTCTCTGCATTTGTAATGTTTGTATTTATTATTCAATTGCCTATGTTGTAAATAATTGGAAATTCCACTTTGTCATATTGTGGGATGTGGCACAGTGATGTGTCAATCCTACATGGATTATGACAACTTGTTATTTTGTCCTCACATGAGGAGATAGGCATCCCATTTAGTGGTAGGAATATTCTACCATGTGTCAGCATCTTCTATGTTGTGTAAGGAATGTTTGACCGAAACGGTTATGACAGATTCCTATGACGAATCTATGACATGTAAGAGTCCAGAATAGAAGGTTGTAAGACAGGTAATGACATTTGTCATGTAGCATCTTTGAATGAGGCATATTTGGGTGCCCTGAGGTGGAATATGATGTGTTGTAAGGGAATATGCTATTTATAGCATGTGTATGATAGATTCTCTTACAGTTGTAAGTTGTAACTGCTATGACAAATTCTATGACGGTCGTAAGTGTCGTAAGAGCATCTGTCATATCCCATTTTGGAAATAGGTGACCTCTTTGGAATGGGAGCTGTAGACAAGTGTCAGACACATTCTACAATGTTGACCAAGTGTCCCTAGGCATGGGTTTTGGTCCAAGATGCCATATTGGATGCCCATTCCAAGAATGGTCCCAGATTGCCTTGTATGTTCTATTGAAACAGGTGCTTGGAGATGGAGTTTGCATCACAGGTTTACAGGTACTGTTATGCTGCCAGATTAAATCCAGACATGAGTGTCAAAGACCATTGAAGCTTGCATTGCAAGTGTATTGTAAACATTCTTTCAAATTTGTTAATACATTGTGCAGGTTTCTCAGTGTGGGGTTTTTCACCCGATAAGGGTTTTCCCCACCGTAAATCTTTGTCTCTCTTCTTCTGTCTACTTTCTGGTTCTTGTATTTTTCTGCTATATCTCATGTTAATGGTTTAACATTGCTGTAATAGTTAGGATAAAGTTAAATTTACATAGCCCTCTCCTCAATAGATTAGTGTAGGAAGTGTTTCCGCACACCTAGCTTCCTTTCAGATGGTATAAGAGCTTGATCACCTTTAGTCCTAGTTGTAGGGTAGGGGTTTTTTGAGCTAATCTTAGGTTGAGTGGGAGTCTGTGCAGAGCATTCTATATCTTATTACAGCAAGGAGACAACAGGCACATCAAGAAGGTTTGAAGTAGAGAAGTTCAATGGCAGTAATTTCAAGTTGTGGAAGCTCAAAATGGAAGACATGTTAGTTGACCAAGACCTTTGGGAAAGTGTGAACAAAACTAAACTAGCTACAATGACTCAAGATGAGTGGGATCTCAAGGATCAGAAGGCTAAGGGTCTCATAAGACTTAGTCTTGCCGATTCTGTGTTGTTAAATGTCCATGAGGAGGCTACTGCAAAACTCCTTTGGAAGAAGTTGGGGGATGTGTATCAAGCTAAATCCCTAGTCAATAAACTTTTCCTGAGAAAGAAGTTGTATTCTCTTCGAATGGAGGACAGAGGATTCGTGGCTGAGCATATGAATGCCTTTAATATACTGGTTGCACAATTAACATCTATTGGTGTAAAGATGGAGGAGGAGGATCAGTGTATGACCCTGCTTTGTTCTCTACCAGACTCATGGGATCATCTTGTCATGGCAATCAGAAGCACCACATCCACATTCAAAATGGAAGAAGTGGTTTCTTTGCTATTGTTTGAAGAGATGCGGAGAAAGTCTTCTGAGGCAGCTAAAGAAGCCCTTGCAGTTTGTGGAAGACCTAAGGAGAAATGGAAGAAGAAGGACAAGAAAGATGAGAAGGGTAGATCCAAATCCTATGGGAGATCCAAATCTCTTGGAAAGTCCAAGGCTCTTTGTTGGAACTGTGGCAAGACCAGGCATTTCCAAAAGGAATGCAAAGAGGAGAAGAAGAAAAAGAAGAAAGCTCCTGATTCAGATTCTGACAAATCACAAGATGACGGTGATGCTTTCATCGCAGCCCTGGCAACCCATGCATCTGATGATGTGTGGGTAATCGACTCTAGTGCATCATTCCACATGACCTTGCATTGAGACTAGTTCACTAAGTATGAGGAGTTCAATGGTGGAAAGGTGTATCTGGGTGACGACTCTCATCTGAAGATCATTGGTCATGGAAGAGTCTCTATCTGATTCCTTGATGGTCTAGTGAAGGGGATCTCTAGGGTTATGCACATCCCAGGCTTAGCACGGAAACTACTTTCTGTAAGTAGTTTGAATGATGCAGGTGTGCAGGTTGTCTTTTTGAAAGAAGGATGCAAGATGACTAGAGGATCTATGGTGCTTGCTAAGGGTACTCGGAGAGGTACTCTGTTTTAGCTGGAAGCATGGATTGCATAATGCAATAGTTCTTTTGACTCAAGGAAGAGGGCATCAATCACTTCATCCCGACCATCTGAATGAGCAGTGAAGAAATCTGTTGTTTCTAGTCTTGATGGTTGTAATCATGCATTAGAAGTTAAACTTCCTGTAGAAAAGACAATGTTATGGCATAAGAGATTTGGCCACATTGGTGAGAAGGGTCTGCGTACCCTAAAAAATAAGAACCTCGTTGAGGGGTTAGATGATTGTGATCTTGAGTTCAACTTTTGTGAACATTGCATTTATGGAAAACAAAACCGTGTTCAGTTTTACTTGAGTTCTCATAAGTCTTCTGGTGTGTTGGACCTTATTCATTCTGATGTGTTTGGTCCTGTTAATGTTCCTTCATTATCAAAATCTATATACTTTGTATCTTTTATAGATGATTACAGTAGAAGGATATGGATTTATTTTCTCAGAAGCAAATCTGAAGTCTATAGCAAGTTTAAGGAATTTAAAGCTTTTGCTGAAAATCAGACTGGTAAAAAGATTAAATGTTTGAGAACTGACAACAGTGGTGAGATCTATTCTACAGAGTTCAATAAGTATTGCAAGGAACTTGGGATTGAAAGACATAATACAACTCTATACACACCGCAGCAAAATGGAGTTGTAGAGAGGATGAACAGGACACTGATGGAGAAGGCTAGGAGTATGCTTAGTGGAGCTAGTCTAGAACAAAAGTTTTGGCCTGAAGCTATTGCCACTACTTTCTATCTAGTAAATAGATCTCCTACATCAGCTCTTGTTGGAAAGCCTTCAGTAAGGCATCTTCGTATTTTTGGTTGTGAGGCGTATGCACATGTGCCTAGGGAGAAGTGGTCAAAGTTGGAGAACAAAGCTATTAAGTGTATCTTCATTGGCTATGGTGTTGGTGTGAAAGAATACAAGCTTTGCGACCCTGTGGCTGAAAAAGTGTTGTATAACAGAAGTGTCATCTTCAGAGAGCTTACACCTTCTTCCACTATTTTGCAGCCAGAAGAAAAAGAAAAGAAAGTGGATGTTCTTTAGTTTCCTCTCACCCTTGAGAAGACTGAACAAAAAGACAATGTTGGACCTGATGATGAGGAGAGCTCTAGAAGCTCTGAAAGCTCAGAGGGAGACGTTGAACCTCAACCTCAGCTCTTGAGGAGGTCTACATGGATAAGAAAGCAACCTGAAAGGTGTGGTTTTACATTGCTTGATTCTAGTTGTGCTTATGCTTTAATCACTAATAGTGATGAACCTAGAACTATATCAGAAGCTTTGGATATGAAGGATGTAGGTTCCTGGAAGGAAGCCATGGAGGAAGAAATGGCTTCTTTGGAAAAGAATCAAACATGGGACTTGGTGCCTTTGCCTCCTGGACGATAACCCATTGGATGCAAGTGGGTGTTCAAGAAGAAGATTGGTGTAGGTGGCAGTATTGAGAAGTATAAGGCTAGATTGGTTGCGAAGGGGTATTCACAAGTGGAGGGTATAGATTATGGTGAGATCTTCTCTCCCGTTGCAAAGCTAACATCCATTCGATTCCTGTTGTCACTCGTAGAAGCTTATGACTTGGAGGTAGAACATATGGATGTGAAGATAACTTTTCTATATTGACTTGGAAGAAGAGATCTACATGTCACAGCCAGAGCATTACATGGTTAAAGATAAAGAAAATTTGGTTTGAAAACTTAAGAAGTCTTTGTATGGTTTGAAGCAATCCCCTAGGAGATGGTACTTGAAGTTTGATGCCTTTGTGTTGTCAATTGGATTTGTGAGATAGAAATCAGATCACTATGTTTATTATAAGTTTGATGGTGATCGTATTCTCATTGTTGCACTATATGTTGATGATATGTTGCTCATTGGGAAGGGTAAGAATATGATTTCTAATTTTAAATCGTAGTTGTTAGCTCAGTTTGAAATGAAAGATTTAGGGGTAGCCATGTACATTTTAGGAATGGAAATCAGAAGAGACAGAACCAACAGAAAACTTTGGTTAAGCTAGAGTAAGTATGTGAAGTCCATGTTGGACAAATTTAGCATGGCAGATTGTAGACAATTGTGTGTTCCCGTTTCTTTGGGGACAAAGTTATTTGTTGAGGATTGTCCAAAATCTCCTAGTGAGATTGAGGACATGAGAAAAGTACCTTATGCTAGTGTTGTTGGTAGTTTGATGTATGCTATGGTCGGCACAAGACTAGACATTGCCGAAGCAGTGGGAGTCCTTAGTCAATTTATGGCTAATCCTGGATGGGTTCATTGGGATGCAGTTAAGCGAGTGTTCAGATATTTGAGGGATACTTCCGAGTATTCCATTTCCTATCATGGTAATGTTTTAGGACCTCTGCATTCTGTTGATATTCATGGATTTGTGGATTCAGATTGGGCAGGTGACATTGACAGTAGGAGATCCACTAGTGCTTATGTTTTTACACTGTTTGGTGGTACTATTAGTTGGATGAGTAAGTGACAACCTGTTGTTGCTTTGTCCATGACAGAAGCTGAATATATGGCAGCAACTCATGCTTGTAAGGAAGCCATTTGGCTTAAGAGATTGTGTTCCGATATTGGTGTTGATGCAAGTCAGATCACAATAAGTTGTGATAGTCAGAGTGCAATTTGCCTTGCAAAGAATCCAACTTTCCATGCTAGAACCAAGCACATTGATGTTCAGTTTCACTTCGTGAGGGACATGGTTGAGGATGGAAAGGTAAATTTGGAGAAGGTAGATACTTTGAAGAATGTTGTAGATGCATTGACAAAACCAGTGGGCACATAGAAGTTCAGATGGTGTTCGAAGTCTATGGGCCTCTCGGCCTATAACAGTTAAATCATATTTTTCTATTGGCCCTTACAAGGTGTTCGACAAGTGGGAGAATGTAGGGAATTAAGGTGTCTCAACCTTGGTAATTCTTTGCATTTGTAATGTTTGTATTTATTATTCAATTGCCTATGCTATAAATAATTGGAAATTCCACTTTTTCATATTGTGGGATGTGGCACGGTGATGTGTCAATCATACATGGATTATGACAACTTGTTATTTTGTCCTCACATGAGGAGATAGGCATCCCACTTAGTGGTAGGAATATTCTACCATGTGTTGGCATTTTCTATGTTGTGTAAGGAATGTTTGACCGAAACAGTTATGACGGATTCCTATGACGAATCTATGACATGTAAGAGTCAAGAATAGAAGGTTGTAAGATAGGCAATGACATGTGTCATGTAGCATCTTTGAATGAGGCATATTTGGGTGCCCCAAGGTGGAATATGATGTGTTGTAAGAGAATATGCTATTTATAGCATGTGTATGATAGATTTTCTTATAGCGGTAAGTTGTAACCGCTATGACAGATTCTATGACGATCGTAAGTGTTGTAAGAGCATCTGTCTAGCCCATTTTGAAAATAGGCAACCTCATTGGGATGGAAGTTGTGGACAAGTGTCAGACACATTCTACAATGTTGACCAAGTGTCCCTAGGCATGGGTTTTGGTCCAAGATGCCATATTGGACGCCCGTTCCAAGAAAGGTCCCAAATTGCCTTGTATGTTTGCTTGGAGATGGAGTTTGCATCATAGGTTTACAGGTACTGTTATGCTACTGGATTGACTCTAGACATGAGTGTCAAAGACCATTGAAGCTTGCATTGCAAGTGTATTGTAAACATCTTTCAGATTTGTTAATACATTGTGCAGGTTTCTGAGTGTGGGGTTTTTAACCCAATAAGGGTTTTCCTCACCGTAAATCTTTGTCTCTCTTCTTCTTTCTACTTTCTGGTTCTTGTGTTTTGCTGCTATATATCATGTTAATGGTTTAACATCGCTGTAATAGTTAGGATAAAGTTGAATTTGCATAGCCCTCTCCTCAATAGATTAGTGTAGGAAGTGTTTCCACACACCTAGCTTCCTTTCAGTTTGCAATTTTGCCTATTCTAGGGTATCTAAATGCATGCAAACTAAATGATATGAAAAATGTTCTTTTTGGTATTTTTTAGAGTCTTTTGGAAATAAAAGTGCTTCTAAACTATGAAAAGGAAATATGTATGCATTCCTAGATGACTTTTCCAATGCAATGTTAACCTATTTTTTTGTGTTTTTGATGTTTTGAATGCAATTTAATCTAAGAAAAGGGAAAATGCTTCTACTAATAAACTAGATCTAGAAATATGAAAGCGTTTAATCTAACATGCAAGATCTAACTATCAAGGAAAAAGAAATGTTTTACTATTCCCAAGAGCAAATTTGATTTTCTAATTACTATGAATTTGAATGAAAACAATGAAGGAACCTAAGAGAAATGAAGATTTATTGACTCCACTACCCTCAGCAATCCTTGTAATTGGAAACCTCAAATCCTTTTGTGGCAATAGGTAAGCCTCTTGACAACAAAATGACCCAAAGAAGCAAAAATAAGCTTGGATGAAGATTGTATGAGCTCGATGAGAGTTTGGATTGAGCACAATGGCATAGAATGAAGCAGCATAATGCTACTGGGTTGAACAGATAAAGCAAAAGGCACCTTCATCCTATAAGATCATTTGAATGCTAACTTGGAGAGCAAAATTTGGCAAGAGTTGTGTGCACAATGAATTTGCCTCCCTTTGTGCTTGAGGGAGGGAGGTATTTATAAGTTTAGAAGAAGGAATTGACTTAAGAGTTAACTCATTTGATTGATGAGTTAACAAGAATAGATTAGGGAGTTAACAAGGTCGATTACCCCGTGAACTCAATTGATTAGAGAGTGATGAAGCAATGTTAGCTTATCACTAGAGAGAAAATGGAGGTGAGGGAATGCATGAGATTGATTGAAGAGTTAATTTGAGATCAAATAAAGCTAATTGTGCATGTGTGGGTGCATGTAATAGTTAACTATATATTAGGGATCAAAAACCATGCAAACAAAAAGAAAAACTAGCGAAAACGAAGCAAAAATGAGAGAGAAACTTGAGTTTTTCCATGGATTCAAAAACAACAAGGCCGTCCCTTTCGCCAATAGGGTCACCCTTGGGTGACCATGGGTCACTCAGGGGAGATCTGGGTTGGATAGGGTTAGATGCAGAAAAATAGGCTGGTAGATGGTAGAAGAGAGGAAAAGGATAGGTTTTGCATCAAGAAACAGGTCAGTCATGTGGAAGAATCCAAATCTCCACTTGTGTCAGTAGGATCTCTTGGGGAAGATCTGGAAACAATAGGGGGAGATTTGGATTGGTTCGATGAAGTTGAAAACCGAAAGAGGGATATGGATAAGGAGACCTCTTGAAGGCTTCCAGGAGGTGCACTAGAGGAAAAATAAAGGGGAGAGGTGAAAATTCACCTACAAGACTCTCATAAGGCTTAGGATCAAGGTCAAAAGCTAGAAAATGCAAGTCAACAAGTGTCAAAAAGCATCGTAAATGGGGAGAGAGGGAAATTGACAAGGAAGAAACAACACAAGATAAGAAAAGAGGACATGTCATCAAGAGGGCTGCTGCTTAAAGGACATTATTTCATTCTAACATGTACATGACAAGGATTTGAATCATCATAGGGGTCCTCGTGGAGGCTATGCATGATTTTTATGCTTACAGGCACCACCTCCTCTATTATAGCATCATCTAGTAACTCTTCCATTACCCTTAATTCTTCAGTTAAGAAATCATGAACCTTAGTCTAAATGTCCTTCACTTTATTCATGTTAGCTTTTAATACATTCAATTCATAATCCATTTCTATCATCTAGGTCCCCATAAGTGGCAAAGTTACATTAGTAACGACCTTATTTTTTAGTAGTTCATCATCTATCATGTCCTTGGCATTTTTGAGTCTTTCCATTGCATAAGTGCACTTTTGAATCCACTGAGTGAATTCACTCTTTAGAAAATCAATGTTTTCCTTTAGCTTAGATAATGCATCCCAATTAGATATGAATATCTTTATTAATTGTTCTCTAGAGGTCATGAATTTAGAAAACAATTTATCCATTATGTGATCTTGGTGTTTCTAGATATCCAGACGAGTTATCTCTGCTTCACTAATTAAAGTTAATGCAACCATCCTCTTTGTAGCTTGTATGGTGGATGCCAAGGAGTCTGGCTTCACCAACACTTGTATAAACTGCGGCAATTGCATATTATGCCCGTTTAGTTCTTTCTTTCTAGCCTTGAGTTTTTTCAACTTAGTCACTATTGCCTCAGTGCTCTCCAGGTATTCTTGTATTTCTTAATTTGTGGTAGCATGACCCAAGCCAACCTGAGTCACCTATAATTCCTCTGGCCTGATTTCTCTTTTGGCCTTATCAACTAGAGGCACAAAAATTTGAGTTGTCCTCTTTCTAGTTTTTGAATCTCTTTTAATATTGGAGATTGTCCCAGCTCTCTATTTTGCTTTAGCAAAATCAATTGTAAACAAAGACTTGAAATCAAAGGGTACCTATTGTATTTCTTCTTGGCTTACCTCTAAGGAAATCAAAGCCAAAGCATCAGATTTTGATCCTTTATCCTGATCTGGTTGCTCAATTTGAGCATCTTGAGTTCCTTTATCTTGCTCTTTGTCTTGACACCTGGATCTTCTACATTTTCTTGATGTCTGTCCCTAGCATCCAAATCTTCCTCCTCATGTAGTTGCTCCTCTTGCCTTTGTTCTGGAGGGGGTTGATTATTTGATACTAGATCTTCATGTTCCTTTGGAACCTCACCAGTTTTAGGCTCTTGGCCTTTATTTTCTTCGTCGTCCTGATGGCTATCTTCCTTATGTTCATCCTATTTTCCTTCTGTAGCTGTATGTGGTTCAACTACCTTCTCTTGTTTAGGCTTGTCCACTAGGATATCCTCTTGTGACATTTTCTCTTGCACACTATCACCTTTATTGTCTATTTCTATGGGAATATTTTCTTCTTGAGATTGGCTAGTTTTGATGACCTCTCCTTCTTTATCCTTTTTTTCAGGCACATATGTCAGGTCCACCACAGATGGATTAGACACATTCTCAATCAATGTGTCTAGGGATCGCATATGCACTTGTACCTCAAGAGTCTCTTCCCTTTCTTCTCTTCCATCATGTGTTTCCCCTGCTGTGTGACCTTTATCTTTTATTTTAGTATGTTGTAGGAGGGTTTCAATGGGGTGATCAATGATATCTTTGACTAGCTCATCCTCTTCAATCAGGTCAATTGTGGCACTTAATGGAAGAGCTCCGGATGCTTTCTCTCTTTGAACTTTATTCTTCAACTCCTCTACCATTTTAGTCTTTACTTTTACTATAGTTTCCACTAGAATAGCATGTTGTAATTCCTTAACTATCCCTTCAGTTGGATCAGTTGATCCTAATTCTATTACTTGTGCTAGTGACAAGGAACCTCTCATGTGTGGACTCTGATATCTGGAATGTCTGGGGATCTTTAAACCTTGTAATAAATCATCCCTCTTCCTCTTTAATGTTTGAAGGTGCATCCCTTCTCCTTCATCTTCACTATCCTCCTCTTCAACAATAGTCCTCATAGGACTTTATTCTACATCTTTGGAAGTTTCCCCTTGTGTTTTAACTGCTTTCGATATAGATATAGCAATAGCTTTTAGTGGGGTGTCCTTAGGAGGCGAGGGTGGTGCATATGCTAATGAAATTCCTTTAGTAATGATTTGTTCTATAGCTCTAGATGAACTAGGATTTGCTACCTTTCCTTCATGGACTTGTCTCTTCCTTATCAGAAAATCATCAAAGCCTGGTTCTTTTCTTTCTTTCATCGTCTTCTTCTCAGAGGTAATTACGATACCTTTCCTTTTCAACTCATTAATTTTCTTATCAGCTCAGTTCTTTGTCCTCCCCATGACTTTGGCTATGTGAACATCAATGGATGTTTCCTCCTTTTGTTTCAAATCTAGAGATAATATTGTGTCTTTATATACCTTTTTCTCTTCATATCTAGAATCCATGAGGTCATTATCATCCTCTTTAATTTTTGGAGGCACCTTAGGTTTTCTTATGGTCCTCATCTAATCTAGAGTTAACCTTTGGTACTATCTTCTTCGTGCCTCATGATCATCATCACAATCTGCCCAGTAGTCCTCAAGGTGGACACTGTGCTTATATTTCTTGTTGAACCTTTTCTCTATTCTGTGATATGGATCATAATCTTTGGCAAGAGGAAACAACTTTAAATTCAAGCTTTTCAAATCTATCTCTACCTTCTTTGCATTTTCCAAGGATCCAACAATGAACCAGTTGATATCGAGGGGGGATTTTCTATAAGGGCTTCCTTCTTTAACTTTGGACAATTCAAATATAGGCAATTGTTGCCTCATCATTTCTAGTAGCACTACTTTATATGAAGGATATCTTGGCAGCATATAAGGATTTCCACTTAACCCTTCTATCCTGATATATGAGTAAATTTATTCTTGGATGAACCATGATCCATATTGCTTGATTTCTTTTGTGGCACCAACCAAGTACCTCTTAGCTCTTTCTCTATCCATCAGTCTAACTATATGCATTATGAAAGCATCATGTACAAGTTTGTAATTCTATATGGATAATCTCCTTTCCAGCTGGGGATAATACTCCCAAGGAGTCTTCTCATTAGGCAACTTTCCTAACTTTCCCACAGTCTACAATGCATCAAATGTGCCTTTTGCTGCATAGGCATACACAAGATATGAGGTCATTCTAAAAATTGAAATCTTATTTTCTTTCCACTTGATCATTTGATCATGTATGTTCTCTTTGATAATCTTGGCCCACTAGACCTTTGCATTCTCTAGCTTATACTCCACCACCATCCTTATCAGCTTGAACATCCATGGTTTGAATGTTCCACAATTGATCAAGCCATTCATCCAGCTGGGCATACACATTATATATTGGACTTCCTCATTGAAGTCAAATTTATACAAATGCACTGTCATTTTGGCAGCAGCCCTAGCTATATTATCTAGGCTTCTCTGTCCTTGATAGATGAGCTTTCTATAATTCTTATCACTGGCCTCAAATTCCTTGGCCAAGGCATCTAAATGAGGCACATACATGTTTTGCGTTACTAGCAAATGAAGCATTTTTACAATATCATCCACTAAAAGATCACCATAGAGCCTTTCTTGTTTCTCCACCTTTCTAGTGTTGATGTCATAATTATGTGCACATTCCACTATGAGCTCAAAAGCTTCAGTGGAATATGGAAATCCAACTACATGGAACAAACCAAATGCTACTATATTTTGTAAGGTGGGTTTATCTTCTCCAGCCTCAATTCTCATTCTGAATTCTTCCATGTCTGTACCACCTACATGAGTATCCTCCTGATTGCCAAACTTACAGTACACACTGCACATTCTAGGGAACATTGGGGTTTTGAACTCGGCATCTCACTTTTTGATTCGTGGTTGCGACATTTTGTCCTGTGATTCAAATGTACCAGTCTTAAACAATAGCATATCTGAGTCCATGGTTAACATAATAACATCTTTATTTGAATATCAAGAGTTGAGTTACTCATTGCATATCTATTGTTCATATATTCCCTTTTTCTATTTTTTGACTTAACTAAGGCATGACTCGTAACATGATCAAAGGGAATAGGATTTATACATACATGTTGTGCTTCCTTAACCTTTAATTGATGTAGTAGTAGCTGAATTACCATTTTGGAAATGTTCTCCCATGTTTCGGTTCTTTGTTTCATCTCTGGTTCGCCGTAAGCTCTAAACAATGAATTAGGGTTTTCTAATGCAATGTTATCAATTATGATCGTGAAAATACCCTTTTAACTTAGGTAATTTGCAAGTTTAGGGCACACTAATGGAAAAAATATGATTTGACACCCTCTTTTAGTAAGATGGAGCAAGATTTCTACAGGTGTCCATTGGTACACTTTTGAATTTAACAGCTAATGGTCACTTTATCACATTAAATGCAAAAAGCGTGGGTATGGGGATATCTGGTTAAGGAATATTATGGGCATATTTAGATGTGGATATCTGGATGACACTATGTGAATCAGGATATGAATGTGGACACATGTCATTACTTCATATCAACATGGAGAATCTTTGTTGATGACAAGATTCTCTCGTGGGGATGCATTACCATCTGATCTAGATCTCTTATCGAGTATAATATGATGACATCATCAAGATCAGGATGCCTTAAAAGATCTAGATACTAAGTTAAGATCCAGATACTCGTTAAGATGAAGGCACAAACTAACATCCCATATATGACGTGCAATGGGGTAGACCTCTTAAATTTGATGTCTGGATATGATTAGGAATCGGGATATTATATAAGATTAGGATATTAACTAATATCCTTGTGTTTCAATGTTTAAACGATTAAGTCACTTAAGTTTGATGTCTGGACATTATCGGGTGTTGAGATACTAACTTAAGATCAGGATGCTAACGAATATCTCGACATTTGACGTTGGCCTTACTAAGGCTTCTAAATTTGACATCCGGATATGATCGAGGGTTAAGATATTTTGTTAAGATCCGGATAGTAAGTTAAGATCCAGATACAATTTAATGCAAATATCTAGTCAACCCATTGACCGATCTTTGACTGACCATGACTTTTTATTCCCAAGGAATGTTGAGGTGATCTAAAAGGCAAACCTACTTAAAATTTTGCGCTCTTTCAGTTGGCAAGGTTCATGACAACACATTTTAACTTTGGATTTTGACCAGGATCTTGACTTCTTAATATGCAGAGGATAACATTTTGATATGCATCTAAGGCTAATTTTATCATACCACCCAAAGCAAGGGAACAAACAAGCAAGCGAAAAAGTGGGTCCTTATTTTGCTGAGGAAAAATGGGGTGTGTTGTGCAACCACACAACAACTTGCTACCAAAGAACACAACCAAAATTCAAATAATTCACGAGATGAGGATAATTTAAAACATAATGTTCCTACTCTTATTAGTTGTAAGTATCTTAATCTTCCTGAATAATATCATGTTCATCAATATAACAATATGCAAGAAGGAGTCAAGTGTGTGCATGTGATTAATTATTGTTAAGGGAAAATTGGGATGAATAATCAAATATATCAATAATATGCAATAACTCAATGAAATATAGAAACAAAGAAGATCAAGCAAATAAAGAACAAACCCTTGCAAACCTCTTTACTTTGTGGCTTCCATTGGTCGCCTATATCAAATGATCTTGTGTATGAATATGGCCCTCGGAAGGTGCACTTCCTTTCTATTTTCCAAGATGTCAAGTGGGAATGGCTATGATAGGTTTGCAATGAAGAGATTCTTCAACATAATTGCAATGATAAAAGGGTGATTGCAAGCTATAGAATGGTATGGTGCCAATGGCGCACTGTAATTCCTGCAGAGTAAGTTTACTAAAAGCTTGGCTGAATGAAATGGAGGAATAGGGTTGTACTTATAGGATTGAGAGAGAGAAGATCAACAGTTAAGAATGGTTGAGGAATGTGCACGAATAGGAAGAAGACACATGTCTTTCTTTATTTTACATGAGAGGAATTAATAAAATAGAAGAATGAGTTAACTGAAGAGATAAATCAATTCATAAAATAGATTAATTAGTTAAGGGAATAGAACTAGAGGATGGAAATTGCATGAGGATGAGAAGATATTTTAACTCAATTAAATATTTGGAATATTCAATTGCATATGCACAAGAATTGAATTATATTTAGAGATAACTCAATTTAGAAGAAATGGACAACTTAAATAAATAATTGATTTATTTAAATTTAAAGAAGATATTTTTGGAAGAAACAATTAAAGAATTGGTATTATTTAATTTAGAATGATTTTGGAAGAACTAATTAAATAATTGAGATTATTCAATTTGTTGGAGGATTTGGAGGAATTTAATTAAATAAATGATTTTATTTAATTATTGGAAGAATATGAATCAAACAAATAAATTTGTTTGTTTATTTATTGATAGAGGAATTAGACCTTAAATAAATATTAAGAATATTTATTTGGACAGAGTCGTGTCATTTTTAGGTGTATATATTTTGCCCCTCTTTGATGCAATGTGTTTTATCATGTTGTTTCAAAGAATAGATTTTCTGATAATGATACATGTCTCAGTTTGCCCCTGGTACAGGTTTAACGATGATAGGATGCCCTCTCAGGAGATTGGATGGGAAGGAAGGTTTGAGGGACATGAGATGGATAATCTCATGAAGAGGAAGGTTGAACAGTAGAAGAAATTGGTTGACGCAGAAGAAAACAGGATGAAGAAAGAGCCGAATGATACGCGATGCAAGATAGAATGATAACACACACAAGCAAGTAAGCAAGTATGCACAAATGATATAAGAACAAATAAGGTATTGCCCCTAGCCAGCTGTAAACCAATGATTAATCGATATGATATATGATAGTGTTGTCATGGCAAGGAATGATAGATCCCTAGAGCAACACAAAAAATAGTGTTGTCATGGTGGGGAATGACATATCCCTAGAGCAACACAAAAGATAGCATTTTCATGGTGGGGAATGATAGATCCCTAGAGCAACATGATAGGCATGGGAAATGTATATCCCACTAGTACTTATGACTGATTGAGTTGGTTTACAACCAGACAAGGATCAAGACCACTGACTATGATTGGATCATTTGACAAGATTGACTTGACTTGATTGGTATGGATTAAGGATGGACTTACATTTGGATCACTACTCGGATTGACTTGAAGAACTGTTGACGAGAGAGACAATGATAGATAGAAAGTTGATCGAAAGAAGAAACACAAACAACAGGATCACAAGCTTTTATATGTAAACATTGATACTTTGCACATAATTTTTATTGCATGGGATATGGTATGGATGCCTTGTGGATGCTTTTGGATGCAAATGGCTTTGCCATCTTGATATTGCAAGTTTTTTGAAGTGCCTATTTCATCATTGGGCTTTTTTATTCTTTTGCATTTTTGAAATGTTGTAAGAAAATACAAGTATCTAGGTATAATTAAACCGAGATTACCTGAGTATCACTTACATGGATTTTGATTTAACAAGTTAATACAAGCATCTAGGTATAATTGAACCAAGATGAACTGAGTATTTCTTGCATATCAACAGATAATGATTATACCTGTTTCATGTTAGTCATCTAATGTCCTCAATGATCATTTGAGTTGATCATGTCCATAGACAAGGATTCACATTACTAAAGATAATCCCACATGTAGCAAACAAAGAAAGGAATTGTGCCCCCATCATAGCATATCTAGCTTTTGGCATCCTTGAGTAGCATAGGAAGCATGATAACAAAGGTGAAGACTTTAAGACTCAACGTTAATAGAAACAAAAACACTCTTGCATTAGGTGTATCTTTCTTGCCATAATTTAGATAGAATCATTTGGATCGTTTTGCTCTTGTATTTTCTTTTCTTTGGATAGGTTGAAGTCTTGCATCAAAACTTCTATTTGGAAATAGGCTTTTGCTTGCGTGCTTGTGTGCCTGGTAAAAGATATCACAATCCTTACTGGGGAAACGAACCTTAAGGGACTGACCTAGTGCCTTGGGGGCGCATTAACAATGGCCTTGCCTACATGATGATGTAGACGCAATGTAGTGTTGTGTGGTTACACAACACGCCCCATTTTGACTTGACAAAATAGGGACCCAACTTTTTACTGCTTTGGCTTGTCGTTTTTTTGCTTTGGGCGGTCTGGTAAAATTAAGTCATGCAAGTAACCCTGCAGGGGGTAGATAGGTCACCACGATGAGGTCATTTGTCAAAGTTAGTATTTCATATCATTAACCTCATGGTTGGAAAATGCATAAAATTCCATGCAGGTTTGCCTTTTGGGTCACCCTAAAATTCTCTAAGGGGAGAAAGTTATGTCAAGTCAAAGTTTTGGTCAAACCTGATATTCTGATGGGGGGGTCATATTTCAAACATCAGTCACATTATATAGGATCACCCCGATATAAGTTTATCACCCTATGATCATTTGGTCCGTGAACTCTGAACATCAATTTTACGTGATAGCTGTTATCTGCCCATCAAACAACTTCACATGTTTTGTGGGGGGTCATATTTTTTAATATTTATCATCTTACAAATATCACCCTTGTTAGAAAATATCACCCTATCCCAATATGAAAATGACGTCATCTAAACCCAATGAACAAAGAATATTACCCTGGTGATGAGGTCATCATTTCATTTTACCTCGCAGAGGTATATATCCGATGCCCCACCATATTCAATAACATGATGCTGATGTCATTATGACAGCGCTCAAACAAGGTCTTTGACATAGTGACATCACCCTAATCTTTTCCAAAGGGGGTCATATTTTATGGGGTCATATTTTGAGCATCCCCTGATTTTAAATTCGTGACCCAATTTACATATGGTCAACCTTTGACCACATCACCTGATTCTTTTGCATTAGTTTTGCCGCTCAAAGGCAGAAGGTCATTTTATCCAGAGGGGGTCATATTTTGAATATCACCTGATCTTTCAAAGATCACCCCCCCATTTCCTAACATTAAATGGACATAAATGTGGTAGATGGGTTCCCACCGATTGCAAATACAATTCAAATATTTGGTATCATCCATGGATTCTCTATAGAGGATCAACGGATTTAATTGATTTAACCCAGTTTTACCCTAATTTTGCCCTACAGATACGTTTAAAGGTAACTTTCCAAGGTTATTTTCATTTACCTTGCAAAAAAACAAGAAATTACAGAGTAGAGAAGTCAAATCCCCATACAAGCTACCAGTGAATGGACAAGATTTTCCAGTGTAACGGAACGGGTGATCATCAGCATTTGTTGCCTTTTTTTGTAATCACCCATCTAACCCATAAGTAAAGCGTTATTAGGTAAGTAATTAAAAACCCTCCTGTTGTCATTTTCTGCATGTCCAAGTAGTATGTTCCTTCTTGAAGTTTGAATCTGTAAATGTGCATATTATGATGAAGTAAAGAGTAATGAATAGAGTATGCATAATGCCGTAGGGATATAGATATATAATGTTGTGTAAATGCATATGGATATTGTGAAGTTGTTGATAACTGAGAGGGGGGGTGAATCAGTTGTCTTAATTATTTCAGCTTTTTAAACTTTGTTAATAATAGTGCAGCATCAATTCAAACAAGCAAACATAAACATGAAATAGAAATACACATGAAACAATATTTTTGACATGGAAACCCTGTTAAGGGAGAAAACCATGGGATGATTAACCCAAGATTATATTCTCTGTTAGAAGAATGGAAGTACAAAATGGCACTTGCTAATTAGGGCTCACTGCTTGAGCACACTGCTCACAACAGGCACACTGCCTACAAGAGACACACTGTCTACAATTTATAAAGAGTGTAATACAATACTTGAACTGATAAGGAGCATCAACATATGCTGGAGTTCAGTTCCAGTTAGGCTCTATATACTGATCTGCTGCACTTCATCTTTCTTCTTCTTTTATGTTTCTCTTCTTTTACATACTAGATCTTCCTTTCTACTTTTATTCAACTCTACTACTTTTCTTCACACTTCACTAACAACCACAACACTTCTCATAACTAAATCTATCTTGTATATATATCCGTACAAGTGATTTCATCACCTTTCTAGTCGGCGCTTGGAATAGTCAATATGTTGTCTAAACTCTGATCTATCGGCTGAATCCTTGCTTACCAAGTAATGCGGATCAAGTATATACTTGTGGAAATCATTAATCAAGTCGGCCAAACATAAGTCATGCCTTCATAACCTTTACCAACATCAGTAACACATCTGGAATAATGTCTGATGTTCTGCCAGTCAGTTCTTCCTCTATTCACACTGTCACTTGGGAACTTGATACTCAAGCATTCATATCTCTTTATCCTTTCCACACTGGAGGCTCAAACCTTGGACTTTATCAGTCAAGATACTCCTCTTGACTTCCCCAAATCCATACTTCACTGAGATATTTCTACTGAGAGATCCAGACCTGTCTGTTGGACCTTACTGACTGCTCTATTCTTGCTTACCAGACCTCAACACTTCTTCAATCTGACTTTCGGTGAGGACTTATCATGCATTGCAGATGTGTGGGATAACCTTTGTTGCCATCAATGACAACATTCATGAATCCATATAGTGTCTCTTGCCAACAATCTCCCCCTTTGGCATTGATGGCAACACTTAGTGAAAAATGACTAATGGATGATGCTCTATTTTTATATACATTTTCTGGAGCTCCCCCTTAGTTGGATTTATCATTTTTCACTGCTCTTCACTCCCCCTTTGACGTCAATGGAAAAGGATAGGGTCTGCATATCAAAACTTTCAAAAATTCAACTATACTTGGCCGCATAAGTATATACATATGGCATACTTACATATACTGAAGTATGTTTGCAAAAGTTGTTTTCAATTGAATGAATTATGTGCCCAACTTTGCTTCATTCTGTCCAAAATTGATAAATGACCGCTCAACAAGAATGCAAATGCATCTGCCCTTTTTAGATCTATTGGATCATTGGTCTGGGCTATGATTTGAGCTTCACTTATGGCCTCATGCATGGCCTCTAACTTAGGGATAATGATCCTTCTAAGTTCACCCATCTGGCTAATTATGTTCTTCCTTTCTTTCTCAAAATTTTTTATTGCATTTGTGATTGCAATAGACTGACACTCTTGATTTACTATGGAGGATGAGAGAGGATCAAAACTTTGAGATAGACTTAATAGTTTATCCTCTTGTTCTTTTAGTTTCCTCTCAATATCTTTGGTCACTGTGGGCCAAGATAAGCAAAATTTGTACATATTTCTACCATCTTTAAGAGCATTTTCCAAGCTCTTTATCCCAATATCCATAACTTTCCTATCATTTGTTATCAGACCCTGTACTTCAGAGAATCTCTTATCCAAAAACTCCTTCCGAACCTTTTCTTTAGCTGACTTTTCTAGAGAATCAAAATGTGTGCTAACACTGTTGACTAGAGTTTTGAGATTGCCAGAAGTGGAGGCTGTGGGATCCTTCTGAAATGATGGCATAATCTTTTCAAGCACTCTGGAAGCAGCTTCTATCAACTCACAGTCTTCCATATGAGACTTTAGGAGTTTTTCTTTAACCTTTGCATTAGCAAATGAAGCTATCTTCATTCTCTGTACCAGAAAAAGAGAATCAAAATTAAATGGTCCTTGTAAAAGCTCCGGTTCATCAATCTCCATTATTTCTTTGTTTAGGAATTCTTGGACAGTTTTTGTAGTGTCTCTTGCTGGAGACAGATGTTTCTTCTCTTCTGCATTCTTAGAGCTATCTCTTGAAGCTTTCTCTCCTTCTACATTCTTACCACTAGCAGTTGTGGTCTTCTCTGTTGAAGTCTTCTCTCCTTCTGTAGCCTTGGTACTGTCATCTTCTTTTTCCTTCACTTCTGCTTCTTTCTCCTATATTCTTTCTTCTCCTGTAGATCCAGAGACTGTAGGGGAAACTGGAGGAGAAATGTTAGTCTGGTCAAGGCCCACCTCTTCTGTCATTTTCTTAGTAGATTCTTCTGCAACAATTGTAGTCAAGGGATCAGTACCCAAGTCCTCTATAATAGGAAGATTAAATCTTTTGAAGGCCTTCTGGAGGATCTCTTCTATGTCCTTGGCTACCTTGTCAGTCTCACCAAGCATAAGTTGATTCATCCTTGCTTTGCTTCTGAACTCATCCTTACAATCTTTGAATACCATATTCATTGTCTTGGGGTCGATTGAAGGATATAGCTGAATTGCTATCTGTTCTTGAATTTCTTGGTCTTTGGCTTGGGTTTTGTTCTTTCTTATTTCTAGTTGCTTCTCCAAGCTTTTGGGGATCAGAGATATAATTTCAATGAATGCTTTGTTGTAGATATTTAGGTACCTGATTGTGGCATCTTGTAATATCTTCTGATCTGCTTCACCATAATCATCATAGAACTCAACCATTGGCTGAAGATTTCTATCCACTATGACTGATTTGATTATGTCATCAATCTGAAGAGTGAGTTTTTCAACATATTCCTCTGTCTTTTCTTCTTCCTTCTGTTCGGTAGAGGGTTGGCCAGATGTTTTCTTCTTTTTCTTCATTTTCCTGATTTCTTCATCAGATTCAGTCTCCTCTTCATCCCTTTGACTGGCATAAGCTCTTGTAGCTTTTGTCTTTGTTCTTTTCTCTCCTTTGCCAGATGATTGTGCTTCCAGTTATGATGTCCTTGAGCCTTTGGCAGTGGTAGGTGCAGATCTCTTTGATGATCTGGTCCGGGTGGAAGGTTTTGCCGGAGCACTTTCCTCATTTTTCTTTTCTACCTTCTTCTCTTCCTCAGCCCTTTCCATCTTTTTCCTGTGGGCATCAAGTGCCTCCTTTGAGTTGCCAAGGCCTTTGGCAACATTTTCTATTTCTTTTCTCACCTTCCTCTTGATCTCTGGTTCTCTGAGTTCCACATGAATCTTTACACTCAGCTCCTCAAAGGTTCCAAACCTTTCTGCCTTTGGATCCTTTGGCTGACTTAGCATGTGTTGAAAATGTAGCTCCGTAATTTGTTCATCAACTTCATACCCCATGGGCACGATCCATACAGTTCTTGGTTCTACTGTCTCCATTAGGCACTGATCAGTATCTACCATAAAACATACTGTGTCTTTGTATTTCTCAACAAGAGACTAGGGAATCCTTTCTCTTGCTTACATCATGTTCTAAAAATTCTTGAAATATCCCCACAGGGCTGTATTTCTTGCTTTAGCATCCCCAAGTTCATGCAAGTAATCTCTGATCTGAATTGCTACCAGTTTGTCATTTTGCCATACCCATCCATTTGATCCGAGCAGCTCATTCATGAAGTAGAAAAATAGGCATAATATAAGTCCACTATATTTAAAGGAGTTCTTGTCCTTTTTGATCTTCTGTATGTTTTCCATTAATTGGCTCAAAAGAAGTTCACAGAGATCCTATTCTACATTCTTTCTCAGCATCTCATAGGCAGTATATACTATAGTTCTGGATACTGAATTCTCACTACTAAAGTGATATATCTTGTATCCTATTATCATAGATGCAAACTTGATATCTGGGTCAGTAATATCTTCAATGGCCATTGCCCTCTTATCAAATTTTGATCCAGTGGCCTTAGTTACAATGTTATTTTTGACAGATTTGAGGACAGGAATTCCTCCGGAGGAGTGTAAACCAGTTACTACCCTAATTGCTTCCTTGGTGATTTTGCAAGGTCTGTTAAGCCATAGAAAGTTGTCATGTACCCTACTCAACACATACCAGACCCATTCATCTTCTTCAAAGTAGGGGAAATGAATGAACTGATCAAAATGTTTCTCCTGGATGCCGTTATATTTTGGTTTAAGCTCAAAAGCATCGTCTATCAATTGTTTGTGATAGATATCTCTTAGTTTGATTTCCCCAAACTCTTCAACATTCGCATGTATGTAAACCCTAATATCTTCTGTGTGCAAAACACCATGTGGAGCACTAGAGAAGGCTCCTAGGGGATCTACCTCCAAGGATTTGTATGGATTCTTCTTAAATATGGGGTGAGGTCTATCAGAAATCTTTACTATATTCGGAGTAGCCATCATCAAGGAATCTTACTGAGAGATATCAAGAACGAAGAATACCTTTTACGCTATTTAGGACACACACGATGAAATCTGGATTGAGCTGTATGAAGAATCATCTTGATCTTTGGGAGAAGTAGTTGCAGAGCTCTTTTTCTCTTTTCTTCAAATGTGAGTGTACAAATGATGAGCGAATGAACTCTTTTATTTCTGAGAAGCCCTAATTTTCATTCTGCAATAAATGTGCAACCTAACTCATTCTGGTTTGCCTTGTTTGTCTTATTCAGAGACAAAACCTTTCTGGACCACTAAGACAGATTTCAAAGTTATTCTAGGAGAGTAGTGATAATCTATCTTTCTTTCATTAGTCATTTGATCTATTTGCAGATCAAGACACCATAGTTTGAATCATACCAGACCAAACTTGTAAGGAATCTATTTTTACCGGAAGACTGTTTTACCAGATTAATTCTGGTAGGATTAGATTCTTCAAATCTTCTTGCGGATCTCTCAAATCTTTACCATACCCCTTTTATATGTTTCTTGTATGACCCCTTTTAATCCGTAGCTCTCCTTGTGCCAGTTCTGGCACCAATTGACTGGCTGGGGGAACAAGGTTTTCTTTGTGTCTCCCCCCTAAGCCAGAGCTCACCTTTTAATTTTTAGAAGGAATATTAGCACTAGAGTCTGGTGTGGATCCATCCCCTACATTATCTGTACTTTTCTTCACCCAAATCTTGTTCATCTCACTTCAAACTTCATCTGCATTTACTTGTTGTTTTCCCTTAGCTTGACTCTAATTATAATATACCAGACCTCTTTTATCTTGATTCTTGCTTCTACAGAATTTTGCTATATGATTGGATCTATTGCAAATTTAGCAAATAACATTTCTTTGCATATTTGATTGATATCCTCTTGATCTGCATTGATTAGCCATATGACCCATTCTATTGCATGCAAAGCATCTACCATTGAATGAATTATTCATTTGCATATTTCTGTATTCATGAGATTTGTGACCATACCTTTTGCAGTTGAAGCACTATCCGGAGAAGGATGTATTAGTCTGATTCATTCTCCTTCTACACTGATTAGCTTTATGACCAAAGTCATTTTAGTTGTGGCAGTATCCATTGAAGGATGGATATCTTTGAGCATTAGGTTGCCTTACCGGAGGACTTCTAGGTCTGTTCCTTGGATTTTCTGATCTAAAATTCTTCTGACCGGATCCGGAGCTTTCTCCTTTCTCATATCCCAAACCACACTTGTCATCTACCCTCTTTTGGCTTTGAAGAAGAACTTCAAGTTGGGTAGAACTTATCTTGAATTTCTCTTTATATTCATTTGTTGTTTGAAGATTCCTTTTGAGAGAGACAATTTGATCCTCAAGTTTTTCTTCATTATCTTTAGCATCTTCAAGATCAAATTCAAGATGTCTGATAATTCTATCCATCTTGTGGCAATCTTCTAATTTCTCCTTGAAAGATTGTCTTAGATTATCTTCATTTTTTCTTTTCTCTTCAATCTCTTGAGTAAACTTTATAACTCCTAATTCCATTTCATGTCTTACCATAATGATTTCTTTTGATAACATTTCACATAAATTGGTTTTCTCCTTCAGAGTTTGATTGCTCAAGATCATCAAGGGCAGTCTTGAGTTGCTCCCTTAAACCATATGCATCCATTTGGATTCCTAGATCTTCCTCAAGCTGTTAGACTCTATTTAGGAGGAACTTAGCTCTGATACCAATTGTTGATAACTAAGAGGGGGGGTGAATCAGTTGTCTTAATTATTTCAGCTTTCTAAACTTTCTTAATAATAGTGCAGCATCAATTCAAACAAGCAAACATAACCATGAAATAGAAATACACATGACACAATATTTTTGACGTGGAAACCCTATAAAGGGAGAAAACCATGGGGTGATTAACCCAAGATTGTATTCTCTGTTAGAAGAATGGAAGTACAAAATGGCACTTGCCAATTAGGGCTCACTGCCCGAGCACACTGCTCACAAGAGGCACATTGCCTACAAGAGACACACTGTCTACAATTTATAAAGAGTGTAATACAATATTTGAACTGATAAGGAGCATCAACATATGCTAGAGTTCAGTTTTGGTTAGGCTCTGTATACTGATCTGCTGCACTTCATCTTTCTTCTTCTTTTATGCTACTCTTCTTTTACATACTAGATCTTCCTTTCTACTTTTATTCGGCTCTACTACTTTTCTTTGCACTTCACTAACAACCACAACACTTCTCATTACTAAATCTATCTTGTATATATATCTACACAAGTGGTTTCATCACCTTTCTACTCGGCACCCAGAATAGTCAATATTTTGCCTAAACTCTAATCTATCGACCGAATCCTTGCTTACCAAGTAACGCGGATCAAGTATATACTTGTGGAAATCATTAATCAAGTCGGCCAAACATAATTCATGCCTTCATAACCTTTACCAACATCAGTAACACATCCGGAATAATGTCTGACGTTCTGCCAGTCAGTTCTTCCTCTGTTCACACTGTCACTTGGGAACCCGATACTCAAGCATTCATATCTCTTTATCCTTTCCACACCGGAGGCTCAAATCTTTGAATCTATCAGTCAAGATACTCCTCTTGACTTCCCCAAATCCACAGTTCACTGAGATACGTCTACTGAGAGATCCAGACCTGTCTGTCGGACCTTACTGACAGCTCTGTTCTTGCTTACCAGACCTCAACACTTCTTCAATCTAACTTCTGGTGAGGACTTATCATGCATTGCAGATGTGTGGGATAACCTTTGTTGCCATCAATGACAACATTCATGAATCCATATAGTGTCTCTTGCCAATAGAAGTAAGACAAGGTATGTTTACTGCAGGAATCCATGGACGACCTCAGACGGAATAGGTCTGATGCAGATTTTCTTAAACCTATGTTTGTTTAGCTTGAAGGGGTACAATTCAACTATGGCATCATTGGGGACACTCACTAGGGAGATACAGATCTAGCAGTACGGTCATCCAAAATAGATCATGATAAAGACAACACCATCTTGCATGCAATATATGTATCAGGAATGTGGCATGTAGCGAATTCCCCTATGCCATGGAAATCCTAGAATTGGTAGTAGAATGTGCCAGAAACTATAACCCTCAGACTAGGTGGGTGGAGAAGCATGGAAGGGTTTATGTTAACTTTTCAATTAAAGGTATCACATCTACTTTCAATCTGCCACTTGGAAAGAGAGTGGTTAGTGTGGATCTACAAAAATTGGAGACAGAGTATAATAACAATAAGAAAAATGCAAGGAAGAGGATGTACCAGTGGAGGTCTAAGAGCAACACCTACACTGTCTTTGCTAAATTGCCCATCCACCTATAAAAATTTGATTTTGATGATGAGTATCAATATATGATTACCCTACTCAAGAGGATAACAAGTCAGCCTCATCCTGGAAATTTTAAGAATTGGATGTTTGGAATCATCCAAATGGTCCTTTATATAGATAACAAGCCATTATGGGCCAAGGTCATCAGTGATGCATTGGATGAAGAGATGAGGAACCTGGGAGGTTTGGAATGCTCATTCCATATGACCTCATATGTTGTGTACTCATGTGCTTACAAGGGAACATTTGATGCCCTAACTACAGTGGGTAAGGTTAGTGGTGGTGTAGATGATGCCCACATATGGGACCACTATCCTCAGATACAGAGAAAGAATTACCTCTTTGATTACAAATTGGTGAATGATGCATTCTCTATGCATCTAGTCAGAACTATGGAGGAACATAGAACCAAGAGACTGAGCATGGAGGCTAAGGAAGTTGTTTATAGACATGGGGCCTAGTTCATCTAGTATGCCACCTTTTCATATATAAGAGTGGAGGGATTTGAAAACCAACCCCTTATGCTACCCAGGTACCCTTCTGATGGCGTGGTCCTGATGGAATTTTTGAGACAAGTGTCTACCATAGTTGCAGCATACAAGGAGCAGAAGAAGATACCCCCAATACTATTTCCAATATCTATGGGCTGGTATATATGCTCAGATTCACAGAGCATAGAGCATGCCATGGGTGGTCTGAAACTGATGTATCTGCAGCCACTTCCATTGGATAGATCATATGACCCCTATGGCAAGATGTAGAAAATAATAGGGAAACCTATTCATCAGAACAACCTAGAGGATTTTTGGACTGATTGTGAGGATGAAGCCAAAGTGAGAAGAAGAAAATACCAAAGGCTCACCCTGAATCAGATAAGGACATTTGACTACATCCCGGTGCTAGCATAGCTGAAGAAAGATGATGGAAGAACCACGTCAAATGAATATGAAGACAAGAAGGTCTATAATGACACCATCTCAGCTCCTGATCTAACACAACCAAAGGACATTTCCTTGGATCAATTTATAGGTGGGGTGCTGTAGTTAACCCAAGCTTGGGTAGATGAACAGATAAATAGAATGAAGAAAATGGGTGTGGCCATTACAGTGGACACCAAGAAGAAAAGGTAGGAAATCGCAGATGAGGAATATGATGACTTCCTCAGTGAGAAAAGGAAATCCAATGGAGAGAGGCTACCTACCCAAAAATAAAGGAAAGGAACCCCCAGAGGAAAGACAACTAATGATGAGCCTAAAGGGGTAATAATTGAAAGGGTTGCCATACCGACTGCAGGTGCATCAACATCAGGATAGGCATCTACCTCATCTGCACCGCCTCTGATGGATAAACCAAAGACAAGAAGAATCCTAAGGTCAACTGTAGAGACTAAAGAAGTACAAGATGAGGGCCAAGCCTCACAACAAAATATGGAAGATGATATCCCTTTTGAGGAAGAGCCAGTAAATAAAGAACCTACAGGCGATGACCCAATGATGGTTAGCAGGAAGAGGAGGGTGGCACCACTGACATCACCACCCAAGAAACAAAGAACATTTATGCGGTGTGATATTAGGACTGATCCTATAGTATTGAGAGGACCTGGTGGTGAAGTGTTTTGGAAGGAGATGCAACATGATGCACCACTTACCACCATTATAAAATTCAAGACAGAGAGAGCAAAGGAACATGTAAAAGAGACTTTCAAAGCAGGTCAGGGTAGTCCATTCTCCTTGGAAGACACCGTGGACCTATCAGATAATGAAGTAGTGCAAAATGTAGCCTCTCAGAAGATGGAGACCCTTGCCTCCAATACCCACATGACCCCACATGGGACACCATTAGCACAAATGGCAGTATTGGAAGGGTTGAAGCAAACAACTCAAGAAGAGAAAGAAAGTAGCCCAGAGAGGGTAGCCCAACAAATTGGGCTTGACAAGTTGGTAGATCAGGTGACTAACCCTGCAATTATAGATTTGACATACAGGGAGGATGTGAGCCCCAAAGACAAAGCAAGTGCACCTGATGCAATAGAGAAAGTTGGAGAAGCCAAGCAGGCAGGAGAAGAGAGCAATGCTCTTGATATTGGCCAGCAACAACATGAGATACCTGCTGAGCCAAAGATAGTAGAAGTCCAACAGAAGGGCAAGGGTGATAAGGATACCTCAAGTGATGATGCCACCCGGACTCAAGTAGATACAGTAGAGATAGATAAATTAGGTCATGAGGACATTAAGATACAAGATGTCAGTGCATCAGGTGCGAAAAAAAATGTGACCCAAGATCAGGGTGATGGACCAAGCCCAAACACATAGATAGCCACAGATATTAATATGCCTCATGATGAGGAAAATACCAAAGTGGAGGAAACACAAAAAGATTGAGTGCAGGATCAAGTGTAGGATCATCGTGTGGACATTCCACAGGATCCTCCCCTATAGAAAGAAGCACCTCAACAAGAAGAGATGCAACAAGATCCCCCTCATGAGGAAGAAATTAGGAAGCCGACTTCTCCACCTAGAATGGAGATAGATATTGGAGATCACGGGAGATAGGATGATGACATAAGACAACAAGGATTTGGAAGTGAAGTGCCTCAGTGGCTGCAGAAAGAGATAGGTACAGAACAAGGCTTTGAAATTCAAGAATTTGATGTTTCCACCTTGTTTGCAAAGACAATCATGAAGCCAAAGAGGAAAGCCAGATTGACATTGGCTATTAGAAGAGATCCTGCTATAGGAAGAAGGATTGCCCAGGTAGCACTTCCCACTGTAGAAAAAGAAAAGGGCAAGATCACCCTTGAAGAGATCTAAATCATGACTGTTGATTTGGGTTTTTCCAATGAAGACCAAGAGGGTCAGGAAGGGAAGGATATCATTGATTCTTTGACCCAAAGGGAAAAGAAGGAGAAAAAGAAAAATAAGCAGCATAAGGAGCACATTGCCCAGTTGCATTCATATATAAATGGGTTGATTAACCCTGATAGTACACCAGTGGATCTGGCAGTCCCATTAACTATCATATCCCAGGAGGAGGTTAATAAACTATACCTCATGAAGCATCAGGCCATGATCATGGATAAGTGGATGCTGTCAACCCTCACATGAGCTGAGGATGTATTGATAACCTCTTTGAAGAGGTAGAATTCTTTAAGCAGTTTGAAGAGAAAAGTGGATAAAATGCAAAATGAAATAGGAAGACGGTCATTCCAATTGGAAAAGGACCTAACTTCTTTGAGTGAGATGAAGAGGATTGATCCTCAGATCCTAATAAATAACCAAGTATTGAATGGTAACACTACCCTATTGATAGACATATGGTATGAAGACATCATGTTCGAATGTGATGGACTGAAGAAATGCAATGGCAAGCTCAGGGATACTAGTATAAAGCTGCACAACATGATGGCACATGAGGCAGAGATCCTTGAAGCATTGGACGGGAAAGTAGAGGGGAAGATTGAAAACCAAGATGCAGATTTTCCAATCAAGGCACTGCATGATAATTTTCAGCCGGTGACAGATGACCCCCTCACCCACCTGATAGAAGAGGCGATGAATAAGATCATGAGGATCAAGGTCAAGGTGGAGACTTACAATGAGACGTTGAACCATAGAAAAGGTAAGCTGGACGTGATCAAAGATAAATTCTAGTCTCACAAGCACGCCATTACAAAAACCAAAACCTAAGATGGCGGAGAAGTAGATAAAATAGTACAAGCCTATGAGAATATCAGGACGAAAATGAAGGTCCATATACAGGATGATGTTCATCAGGGTGATAGCGATACAAAAAGCAATGAAGATGATGATCATGATGAAGAAGAACCTGAAGAGTGAAAAAAGATACACCACAGGGAAGACATATGCATCAGGTACTCATAAGATAATGAGTCATCTAGACAGTTGCCAGCTAGCAACTTGTGCCACGAAGGAAGGTTGACTAAGTCAAAAAGTGATAATCTACAATTGATCTTAATTGACATATCCTAACTGTAGGTCATTTGTAACCGCTCCCTTGCCTTATTCTATAAAAGGTGCAGGGGTGCCATTTCTGAATATTTGAAACTCAATTGAAATTTGATTGCTGAAATATCAGGACTTATTTCAAAGTTGTTGTAAATGTACATGTTATGCATACTTAATGAAAAAGAAGACAATTTGATTACAAATAATAATAAATCTTGAGTAATGTGTGTTTGAAATCTTGATACATGGATTGATCGGCTGCGTCCCTTTGGAGTGCTTGTTTGTCTGCATGTGTTGTTTTCATTCCTTATCCTTTGAAGTTAGCATCATCCATATCTAGCTGTGGAACATCTTGGTGACAATATGGTTTGATTTCTTCTCCTCATGAATGTATCTTGTATGTATGTGGTTCAATGGCTAAAGATTCACCAAAATTAGAAGCATTCTTTTAAATTTCTTTCAATTTCATAACAATTCACCATCATAATTGCAAATAACAAAGAATTAAAAGCAAGAAACATGAAATATGCTGATATCCCATAGATAATTGGAAATACATAGCATATTTAGAGTAAAGCATGTTAAATTGACAAATATCATGCAAATTCACACATAAATTCAAGAGATACATGCAAATATCCACTTACATACACATAATTTGAGTAAATATACTGTGTAGAAGAAAGAATAGGTTCATGATGATTAATAATCAGAAGAATTGATCAAACTTACAAATACATTAGCTATCTTTGAAAATAGAGTAGAAATAACCTCTCTGTGGAGTAAATTTATAGGAAACAGAACAATACTGATCATCTAGACAAACGTAAGGCCCCTTGAAATGGAAAACAACATGTCACATCAACCTCTAAGTAACATCAGATGATCATGACCTGATCAACAGAGACTTGGAGTCATCAACTTATCCTAAGTTGATCATACTTTACAAGATAATAAAGGTTTATTGTGCAAATTTTTATGCATGTTGTTATGACTAATAATCATCATCAACATAAATTGGTGCTAGAAGGAGGGCCTTTTCATCAGTAGATTTGTTTGATTTGATAAAGACAGAAAGGTAACACTCAAGCTTCTCTGTATTTCAAGTCATATGCAAAGATTTGTTGTTTTAAGTTCGTACATGCTAATCCTTTGTGAAGTTTTCAAAATTGAGCATAAATATTGTAAACTTTGTGGTTGATCACCGTGAATCTTCAAGATAGGCTCTGTTTCAGGTCTTTTTGCTGAAGCTTTGAGGTAGTCTACTTAAGAAACCTAATATCTAGTTGCTTGTGTCCCAAAACCTCATATCACCTCATATTTGCATCATTCCTACAACTCTTGCGTAAATATCCAGTCAATTTCAAATCATGATCACAAATACAACCTTTGCTAGGGTGTTTCAACTGATCTTTACATTAACCAAGCCAATTTTCCTTAAATTTAAGAAATCCTGGCTCTCAGGCCAAATACCAGGTCCAGATCCAGCGGACTCTTTGAAGAATTGCCTATCTAGAGATTACAATAGATATTCATCATTCTCTTGGTTCTAGTACATCAGGAGCTTCACCAGAACATGCTCCTGTAACTCCTATCAGGTTGCAAACACCTAAAGGACCACCTGTCACACCTCAAGTCCAACCTCCATGAGTCACAATGTCATTCTTTACTGCAGAGTCACTCTTGACTTTCACAGCATATCATGCTTTGCCTAAAAATCTTGATAATATTTGTCCTAAATATCATCCATATCAGGATGCTGATGATCACATTAGAACCTTCAAGGAAGCTTGTTGTAGGGCTAGAATTGAATATCAGGATGTAGTATGCAGGTTATTTCCATTTTCCTTAGGGGAAGAGGCCTATAACTGGTATATTAGTCTTGGTCAAGGTTCAGTCGATTCATGGGCTACCTTGGAGAAAGCCTTTAAGGATAGGTTCAAAGTACCTATTGATCCTTCAATGAATTATCATTTGTTTGCCACCATCAAAAGATTTGAAGAACCTATTGCTAACTTCAATACAAGATTCCAAAATATGCTCTCTAAGCTAGTTGCTCCATATATTGTACTGGATGAAGCTGCTAGGAGCATTTATTACTCAGCCTTAGATCCTTTGACTTCTATGTTTATCAGGAGAGTACATCCTAGTGTCACAACCTTTACAGGGGCTTTTGAAGAAGCTGTCAAAGTTAGTCAGTAGCTAATCCCTGCTCCAACACCTAATATTGAATTTCCAACACTTCCTGCTTACCCTACATATTCTGCTCAACAACAGACTAATGGAGCAATGATACCTCTAGCTGTAATGCCAAGTCCTTTATAGGTACATCCACTTAGTATCATGCCACCTCCAAATGGAAATGGTCATATGTTACAATATCTAGGACATACACAAGTACCTCAGGTTGTAGAACAGCCTACCAACAATAACAATGAATCTTCCTTCTTTAAACCTTATACAGAGAATGTAGTGGCCAAAGTTTAGGAAGAGAAGGAAGAAATTAAGGAAATATTAGTACAATTGAGGAAACTCACTACTGAGATCACTCACTTAAGGAGCCAGAACTTCTATCCTCAACCTAATCAGAATAGAGGATATGCTAATGACAGACCTAATTATCCTGATAGGGGATACAACAACAATTACAATAACAATAATGGTAACAATAATCCCCCTAGACAGACTAGAGTGTGGAACATTAGGCCAAACAATGGTTCTCTTCCATCACCCCTCGATAATTAGCCTCCTAGTGAACCCAAGCAAACCACTAGAGTGAACCTGGTAGAGGCAGCCCTTACAAACTGGTGTAGGATACATAACACCAATGCTCATTCAGAGCTAGATTGTCCCCAATTCAAGATTGCTGCCAGTATATTCCAAAATGAAGTGTCCAATACTTCAGGTAATCCACCTTGTGTGGAAGGAAATGAAATTCTCCCCTGTGCATATGATTCTGCTCTAGTGCTAGAAAGTTTCATCAATTATCCTCATCAGCAGACAATGTCATCTCATCAGGATTACACCTTGGCATGTGAGGAGTTAGCCATGGCTTTTGAGACTAATTACGTGTTTCCATTTGAAGATGAAAATGAGCCATCAATTGAACATGAAGAGGTACATGCTTATCAACAACAATATCAGGGTAGGCATAATTACAACTTGAGGAATAACTCAAACAGACCCACTAGTCCTTTGACTACATCCTTGCCTCCAAATAATTTTAACACTCCTCTTGATCCTAAGGCAAGTAACAATCCTAGATTTCCCAAAGTTAATGCTTAGTACTTAGCACCACAAAATATAGCACCAAAAGCTGGTAATCTACCTCCTGAGTCTGATAAGTTAGTCACTTATCTTGAAGATGAAATGAAAAAGATCAAAATCAGTCTGTCATTATAAGAACTACTTAAAACCCTAGCTATCAAAAAAGCATTCATGAAATCCTTAGATGATCCTATTCCAAAAGAAGATAATCATACCTCAGGTCAAATAGGAAATAAGGATCATGCTGCTAGGGATGTTAATTTTAAACACAAAGCTCTAGCTACTATTCAGGCTGTAGAGACTTCACACATGACCCTCTACAGAGACAAGAGTGAGTCACCTCCTTTTCTCCTTACCATAAGGATGTTTAATAAAAATTTGCATAATTGCTTAGTAGATTCAGGAGCATCTACCAATGTAATGCCCCTGTCCATATGCAATGCTTTAGGGTTGCATCCTGCTAAGTCACTGAAGAAAGTAACACAGTTAGAGAAAACAGAGGTGAGTGTAGTAGGAGAACTAACTCACATTCATATGCAGTTAACATCATATCCAAGAATCCAGTATTACATTGATATCCAGGTAGTGGATATACTTGATACCTATGGGATGCTACTTAGTAGAGATTGGACAAAAACCCTTAATGGACACATGTCCACTGATTTTAGTCATATGTGGTTGCCATGGAAAGGAATACTAAATCAAATAAGGATAGATGCCAAGCCTCGCATGAAGCACATGATCACTAAATATAACAAAACCAATGAGATCATGTATGTGGATGTAGAACCCAGAGTTTACTCCATTAGACCCCAGACTATGAGGATTGAAGAGATCCTCATGTATGATGTTCATCGTCATGATGATAATCTGTAGGATGATAAAATAACTTTAGAGTCTGATTGTAACCCAAGAAATGAGACTAAGGTAGATCACTTCAAATTTTTTGAGATGCACTTGTCTAAAGAGGTGCAACACTGCCAATTGTTAAAAATGCTTGTTCATGATATTCTAATTGAAGGTTGGTGCAGGTTGCATGATGAGGCACATTCTGAAAAGACCTGTGATGCTTGCCTAGACATGATGGAGCTGAAACAAGCATGCAGTGAGGCATCATCATCATCATCCATGGTAAGTTCTGCAAATAGTGATAGGGACACTAATTTTTGTTTGTCATATGTAGAAGCAGGAGAAAGCATATGTCATGATGAGAGTCCTAGTTAGATGGAAGAGATACTGGTATGTAGCAAAAATAATGTTAAAAGCGATAAGAAAATCACCCCAGGAAGTGATTGTTTGGTATAATTAGATTATGAGTTATCTGATGAAGATAGGGGTAGAAACCTGTCCAAGTTTGAAGAATTTTTATCAAAGTAAATTCAAAAGATGATACAACAGCAAAGATCTCTACAAGATGTTCTGATTGAGAGATGGTGCAGGTTACATGAAGCACCGCATTCAAAAACTACTTGTTCATTATGTTTGCATATTCTAAAAAGGTAGATGTTGCCTAGTCCAGAAGATTTACCTCCTGATGATAAAGAAAAAGAAGAGATATCAGCTTCACAACAGACAAATAAGGTGAAGTTTGAGAAAGTTAAAACACCAAAATTGAAATGGATATCCAATGGTGTCATTGCCAGAGATAAAAAGAAAAGAGAAGGCCCAGACAATCCTTTAACTGAAGATAAGCCATGGATCCTCAGGTATGATGGATCCAAATCAAAAGAAGGGGCTGGAGTAGTAATAGATCTTATTGATCCATCTGGTAAATCCTACCTAGCAGCATACATATTACAATTCCCATGCACAAATAATGTGACAGAGTATGAAGCCCTGATTCATGTGATATTGTTTGCACTCAGAAAGAAAGTGAAGATTCTGCATGTCTATGGAGACTCAGAATTGGTAGTAAGATAGGTAAGAGGAATATATTCTTGTAATTACAAGAAACTGTCTAATTATAGACATAGGGTATGGGACTTGATAGAAGATTTTGATGCATTCAACATCACCCATGTACCTAGAGAACAAAATCACAGGGCAGATGCCTTGGCCCAAGTAGCAAGCACTTTGGAACCATTGTCCATATCTGGTTTGAAAAGATTTTTAGTCGAATTAGTATCAGTACCTTCTGTGCCAGATAATGTAGTTAACCTTCAAGTATTTGATGATGATCAGCATATTTTAGACTTCATTTCCAATAGGGATGTCTTTGATGCAAATATCATAGATGAAAGAAATGTGGAAGATCATATCTGGGAAGAAGAAGAAATCCTAGAGTTTCCTAGTAACAAGATTCCTAAGGGAATGATAGAGCTAGAAAGAGCATTTGATCTAGACAACATGCTGAAACAAAAGGATCTCCCCAAAGCAGATGGAGGAGAGTATTCACAGGTTAACATTGGACATGATGATGAAAAGAGGAATGTCCTGATTGTTAAAGTGTGTACAGAAGAAGAGTTGGAAGGAATAACCCAAGCACTTAAAGATTATATCCATGTTATTTCCTAGACATATGATGAGTTGAAGACTTATGATACATCAATCATTACTCATACTATACCTCTGAAGCCAGATTTCAAGCCTTTCAGACAGAAACAGAGACCTGTCAATGCATTGCTAGAGCCCATATTTTTAAGAAGTTAGGAAATTGCTTAATGCCAGGATCATATTTCCTGTGAGACATTCCACATGGGTGGCTAACTTAGTCCCAGTAAGAAAGAAGAATGGTGACATCAGATTGTGTGTAGACTTCAAAAATTTAAATAGAGCTTTTGAAAAGGATAACTATCCTTTGCCTTCCCTAGATGAGGTCTTGCAGATTGTAAATGGTACAAAAATGATGTCATTTATGGATGGTTTCTTAGGTTACAACCAGGTGATGGTAGACAAAATAGATAGGTTGAAGATTACATTCACCACAAAGTGGGGAATATTCACCTACAGGCGCATGCCTTTTGGATTGATAAATGTTGGAGCCACATTTCAGCGAGTGATGGATATAGCCTTCAAAGGGCTGATTGGTAAATGCATAGTCATATACATGGATGACTTGATGATTTTCTCTAAAGAAAGAGGGAACCATGTAGAAGACCTTAGGAAGGTACTAAAGAAATGTGAACATTACAGGATATCCCTAAACCCTAAGAAATGCATATTTGGGGTAACCACAAGGAAGTTATTAGGTCACCTGATAATAGAGAATGGGATCATCATTGACCCTGAGAGGGTAGAATCAATTATGAAGATACAACTTCTTGGAAGTAAGAAGGAGCTCAAATCTTACTTTGGTAAGATTAATTTCGTTAGAAAGTTTATTACTGGTTTTACAGAAATTGTCAGACCATTGAACGCCATGCTAAAAAAGGATGCCAAAATTGAGTGGACACCTAAAGCTAGAGTAGCTTTTGAAGATATGAAGAAAGTGTTGATAACTGAGAGGGGGGGTGAATCAGTTATCCAAATTATTTCTTCTTTTGAACTTTCTTATTAATCAATGCTGCATAAATTCAAACAGGCAAACATAACCATGAAATGAGAAACATATGACACAGTATTTTTGACGTCGAAACCCTGTTAAGGGAGAAAACCATGAGGTGATTAACCCAAGATTATTCTCTGTTAGAAGAATAAGGAATTACAAAATGGTACTTGCCAATTAGGGCTCACTGCCCGAGCACACTGCTCACAAAAGAGGCACACTACCTACAAGGAGACACACTGTCTACAAAAGAATGTTATACAATGCTTGAACTGATTGGAAGCATCCACATATGCTGGAGTTCAGTTCCGGTTAGGCTCAGTACACTGATCTGCTGCACTTCATCTTTCCTCTTCTCTATATTCTGCTTTCCTTTCACATACCGGATCTCTCTTGCTATTTTTGCTCTACTCTGCACTTATTCGCATATTACCTCCCAACCACACAACACTCACAACTAAATCCATCATGCATATATATCCGCACAAGTAATTTCATCACCTTTCTAGTCGGCACCCGGAATAGTCAATCTTTTCACTAATTCTGATCTGTCAGCTGAATCCTACCATATCAAGTAAGGCGGATCAAGCATATACTTGTAGAAATCATTAATCATGTCAGCTAAACATAATCCATGTCTTCATAACCTTTACCACTGTCAGAAACACATTCGGAAAGCAATCTGATGTTCTGTCAGTCAGTTCTTCCTCTGTTCACACTATTACTCAGGAATCCGATATTCAACTGTTCATATCTTTTTCCTTGTCCATCACCGGAGGCTAAATCCTTGGAATCTATTACTCAAGGTAATCCTCTTGACTTCTCCAAATCCACACTGCACCAAGATACTTCTTCTGAGAGATCCGGACCAGTCTGTCGGACCTTGCCACATGCTCTGTTCTTGTTCACCGGACCACAATAATCTTCATTCTGACTTTCGGTAGAGACACACCATGACTTGCGGATATGTGGGATGACCTTTGTTGTCATCAATGACAACAACCATGAATCCATATAGTGTCTCTTGCCAACAATCTCCCCCTTTGGCATTGATGGCAACACTTAGTGAAAAATGACTAAGTGTTTACACTATGCTCCCCCTTGGCTGATGCTCTATCTTTATATACAATTTCCAGAACTCCCCCTTAGTTGGATTCCTCATTTTTCACTGCTCCTCACTCCTCCTTTGACATCAATGGCAAAGGGTAGGGTCCACACAAAAAAATTTTCAAAAATTTTACTATACTTGGCTGTATATTACATATTCACAAAAACTGAAGAATGTCTGCAAAGGATGTCTTCAATTGGATGAGTTCTGTAGCCCAACTTTGCTTCATTCTATCCAAAATTGAAATGTGAGCACTAAACAAAAATGTAAAAGCTTCTACCCTCTTAAGATCTGTCGGATCATTGGTTTGGGCGGTAGTCTTGGCATCACTTATGGCCTCATGCATGGTTTCTAACTTAGGGATAATAATCCTTCTAAGTTCTCCCATCCGGTTAATTATATTCTTCCTTTCCTTTTCAAAGTTCTTTATTGCATTTGTGATTGCAATAGTTTGGCATTCTTGATTTACTATGGAAGAAGAGAGAGGATCAAAACTTTGAGACAAACTTAGTAGTTTGTCCTGTTCCTCTTTTATTTTCTTCTCAATTTCTACTGTTGCTTTTGACCAGGAGATACAAAATTTGTAAATGTCACCGCCATCCTTAAGAGCATTTTCTAAGCTCTTAATTCCAATACTCATATTTCTCCTATCATTAGAGATTAAGCCTAGTACTTCTGAAAATCTCTTATCCAAAAACTCCTTCCAGACCTTTTCTTCAGCTAATTTTTCTAGGGAATCAAAATGTGTACCAACACTGCTAACTAAGGTTTTGAGATTACCAGAAGAGGAGGCTGTCAGATCTATCTGAACTGATGGCATAATATTTTCAAGCACTCCAGAAGCAGCCTCTAACAACTCACAGTCTTCCATATGAGACTTTAGGAGTTTTTCATTTGCCTTAGCATTTGCAAATGAAGCTATCTTCATTGTCTACACCGGAGAGAGGGAATCGAAGTTGAATGGACCTTGTAGAAGCTCCGGTTCATCAATCTCTATTGCTTCTTTGCTCAAAAATTTTTGGATAGTTTGTGCAGTGTCTCTTCCTAGAGACAGATGTTTCTTCTCTTCTGCAGTCTTGGAGTTGTCCTTTGGAATTTTCTCTTTCTCCACATTCTTACCACTATCAGTTGTGGTTTTCTCTGTTGGAGTCTTCTCTTTCTCTGCACCCTTGCTACTGTCAACTTCTTTTTCTTTTACTGCTGCTTCTTTCTCCTGTAGTTTCTCTTCTTCTTTAGATCCAGAGACTGTAGGGGAAACCGGAGGAGAGATGTTGGTCTGTTCAAGGGCCACTTCTTTCAGAGCAGAGGATTCCAAGTCCACAGCTCTTTCTGCACCTAAGTCCTCTACAATAGGAATGTTAAACCTTTTGAATGTATTCCAGAGGATCTCTTCAGTGTCCTTGGCTACCTTGTTGGTCTCACCAAGCATAAACTGATTCATCCTTGCTTTGCTCCTGAATTCATCCTTGCAGTCTTTGAATACCATGTTCATTGTTTTGTGATCAATTGAAGGATATAGCTGAATAGCTATCTATTCCTTGATCTCAAGGTCTTTTGCCATGGCATTTGCCTTTCTCATTTCCAATTCCTTCTCTAGACTCTTAGGAATAAGGGAGATAATTTCAATGAAGGCTTTGTTGTAGATGTTCAGACACATGATTGTAGCTTCCTGCAGGATCTTTTGATCAGCCTCATTGTAGTCATCATAGAATTCGGCCATTGGTTGAAGGTTCCCATCCACAGTGACTGATTTGATTACACTGTCTAGAGATAGGGTGGGCTTTTCAACAAATTTCTTTGCCATTTCTTCCTTGTCTTGGCCTGTGGAGGGTTTACCAGATCCTTTCTTCTTCTGCTTCTTTATTTCCTTTACTCCCTCATCTGATTCCATTTCCTCTTCATCTCTCTGACTTTCATAAGCCCTTGTGGCTTTTGTCTTGGATCTTTTGCCAGATGCCTGAACTTCCAGTTTTGAGCTTTTGGCTGTCGCAGGTGCAGATCTTTTTGATGATCTGGTCCGGGTGGAGGTTTCTACCGGAACACTTTCCTCACTTTTCTTTTCTGCCCTCTTCTTCTCTTTCTCATCCCCTTCCTTCTTCTTCCTATGAGCATCAAGTGCCTCCATTGAGATCCCAAGGCCTTGTGCTATATGTTCTACTTCTTTTCTAACCTTCCTCTTTATCTCTGGTTCTCTGAGTTCAACATGGATTTTAATACTCAGTTCCTCAAATGTTTCGAACCTCTCTGCCTTTGGATCTTTAGGCTGACTTAGCATGTGTTGAACATGCAGCTCCACAATCTGCTCATCCACTTCATACCCCATGGGCATGATCCACACAGTTCTTGGTTCTACTACCTCCATTAGGCACTGATCTGTTTCTACCATAAAGCATACTATGTCTTTGTACTTCTCAACAAGAGACTAGGGAATTCTTTCTCTTGCTTGCATCATGCTTTGAAAGTTCTTGAAATATCTCCACAAGGCTATTTTTCTTGCTTTAGCATCCCCAAGTCCATGCAAATAATCTCTGATTTGGATGGCAACTGGTCTGTCATTCTGCCATATCCATCCACTGGATCCAGGAAGCTCATTCATGTAATAAAAGAATAGGCAAAGGATTAAACTACCATACTTGAAGGAGTTCTTGTCCTTCTTGATCTTCTACAGATTTTCCAGAAGTTGGTTTAGAAGAAGCTCACACAAATCATAGTCTGCATTCTCTTTTAGCATTTGATAAGCTATGTAAATTACAGTTCCCGGTACTGAATTTTCCCTACTGGAGTGATAGATCTTGTAACCAATTATCATAGATGCAAATTTGACATCTGGTTCAGTGATGTCTTCAATTGTCATAGCTCTCTAGTCAAATTTTGATCTGGTTAGATCACTAACTATTTGATTTTTGATAGACTTGAGAATAGGTATTCCACCGGATGAGTGCAGACCGGTTACAACCCTAATTGCATCTTTGGTGATTTTGAAAGGCTTGTTCAACCATAGGAAATTGTCATGCACTCTGCTTAGAACATACCGGACCCATTCATCTTCTTCAAAACAGGGGAAATGAATGCACTGTGCAAAGTGCTTATCCCAGATGGCTTTGTACTGAGGTTTAATCTCAAAGGAATCATCTATCAATTGTTTGTGATAGATATCTGTCAATTTTGATTCTCCAAAGTCTTCAAGTTTCGCATGTATGTAAACCCTAATATCCTCCATGTGCAGTACACCATGCGGAACACTAGAGAAGGCTCCTAGGGGATCTACCTCCAAAGATTTGTATGGATGTTTCTTGAATGTGGGGTGAGGTCTATTAGAGATCTTAACTATATTCAGAGTAGCCATTTTTCAAAGATTTGTAGTGAGATATTGAAAATAGAAAATACCTTATGCGCCTTTGGTTATACCGAGTGATTGGATTGAATTCTGTGTGTAATAGCTTCTGCAAGTGATCTTCGGCGAACTTGATGAGCTTTGTTGCAGAGCACCACTTTTCACTTCTTCTTGAGTGTAGAATGAACAAGTGATTTATGAGAAATCCCTTATATTGCTTCGCAAACCCTAATATCTGTTTGCAATAAATGCTCGACCTATATTATTCCAGTTTCCCTTATTTGAATGACTTGAAGAACCAGATTAGTCCTGATCTATGAACACCATGCAGATCTTCCAATTATGAATAGATCAAGATGACACATCACAAGGACATCCCAAACACTCTGTCCAATCCGCAGAATAAGACAATTCACTTCCGGATCTCTCTGGACCTTTCTATAATCTTCTGTCATTCCGGAGCATCTCCCAGAACATGTTCTACATGATCGATCACAACTCCTTCACATCTTCATGTGGATCTCTAAAATCTTAGCTAAATCATCTCAAGACTTATATCTACAAACCCTTTACTCTGCATCTTGTGCCACATCCGGCACCACTTGATTGGTGGGGGGAACAGGATTTTCTTTAAGTCTCCCCCTGAGCCAAAGCTCACCTTTTAATTTCTGGAAGGAATATCAGCACCAGAGTCTGGTGCAGATCCAACCTCTACATTCTCTGAATTTTTCTTCACCTAAATCTTGTTCATCTGATTCCTAACTTCATCCGCATTCATTTTTTGTTTACCCTTGTCTTGATTCTGATTATACACCAGACCTCTTTTGTCCTGATTCTTACTTTTGCAGACTTTTGCATTATGACCGGACCTATTACAGATTTGGCAAATAACATTTCCTTGCATATTTGACTGATAACCTCTTGATCTGCATTGATTAGCTATATGACCTACTCTATTGCATGCAAAGCATCTACCATTGAATGATTTGTTTATTTGCATATTTCTGCATTCGTGAGACTTGTGTCCATACCTTTTGCAGTTAAAGCACTATCCGGAGAAGGATGAATTAGTCTAATTCATTCTCTTTCTGCACTGATTAGCTTTGTGACCAAAGTGATTGTAGTTGTGGCAGTATCCATTGAAGGATGGATATCTTTGAGCATTGGGTTGTCTTATCAGAGGTCTTCTAGGCCTATTCCTTAGATTTTCTGATCCAAAATTCTTTTGACCAGATCCGAAGCTTTCTCCTTTCTCATATCCCAAACCATACTTGTCATCTACCCTCTTTTGACTTCCAAGAAGAACTTCAAGTTGAGCAGAACTTATCTTGAATTTCTCTTTATATTCATTTGCTGTTTGAAGATCTCTTTTGAGAGAGACAATTTGATCCTCAAGTTTTTCTTCATTATCTTTGGCATCTTCAAGATCGGATTCAAGATGTCTGATAATCCTGTCCATCTGGTGGCAATCTTCTGATTTCTCTTTAAGAGATTGTCTTAGATTGTCTTTAGCTTTTCTTTTCTCTTCAATCTCTTGAGTAAACTTTATAACTCCTTATTCCATTTCATGTCTTACCATAATGACTTCTTTTGATAACTTTTCACATAACTTGGTTTTCTCAGTCAATTCTTCATTTGTATTACTTTCTTCACTTTGTCTTGCCAATTATTGGAGCAGCTCCTTTCTCTTTTTCATAAAGAGACTTAATTTGTCCTTTAGTTCTCTCACGAATTCATCAGCCTGTTTGAGTCTTTCCTTTAATTCATTGACTTTAGAGTTTGACTGTTCAAGATCCTCAAGGGCAGTCTTGAGTTGCTCCCTTAAACCATATGCATCCATTTGAACTCCCAGATCTTCCTCAAGTTGTTAGGCTCTATTAGGAGGAACTTAGCTCTGATACCAATTGTTGATAACTGAGAGGGGGGGTAAATCAGTTATCCAAATTATTTCTTCTTTTGAACTTTCTTATTAATCAATGCCACATAAATTCAAACAAGCAAACATAACCATGAAATGAGAAACATATGACACAGTATTTTTGACGTGGAAACCTTGTTAAGGGAGAAAACCATGGGGTGATTAACCCAAGATTATTCTCTGTTAGAAGAATAAGGAATTACAAAATGGCACTTGCCAATTAGGGCTCACTGCCCGAGCACACTGCTCACAAAAGAGGCACACTACCTACAAGGAGACACACTGTCTACAAAAGAATGTTATACAATGCTTGAACTGATTGGAAGCATCCACATATGCTAGAGTTTAGTTCCGGTTAGGCTCAGTACACTGATCTGCTACACTTCATCTTTCCTCTTCTCTATATTCTATTTTCCTTTCACATACCGGATCTCTCTTGTTGTTTCTGCTCTACTCTGCACTTATTCACATATTACCTCCCAACACTCACAACTAAATCCATCGTGCATATATATCTGCACAAGTAATTTCATCACCTTTCTAGTCGGCACTCAGAATAGTCAATCTTTTCACTAATTCTGATATGTCGGCTAAATCCTACCATATCAAGTAATGCAGATCAAGCATATACTTGTAGAAATCATTAATCATGTTGGCTAAACATAATCCATGTCTTCATAACCTTTACCACTGTCAGAAACACATCTGGAAAGCAATCTGATGTTCTATCAGTCAATTCTTCCTCTGTTCACACTGTTACTCAGAAATCTGATATTCAACTGTTCATATCTTTTTCTTTGTCCATCACCAGAGGCTAAATCCTTGGAATCTATTACTCAAGGTAATCCTCTTGACTTCCCCAAATCCACACTGCACCAAGATACTTCTTCTGAGAGATCTGGACCAGTCTGTCAGACCTTGCCACATGCTCTGTTCTTGTTCACCGGACCACAATAATCTTCATTCTGACTTCCGGTAGAGACACACCATGACTTGTGGATATGTGGGATGCCTTTGTTGCCATCAATGACAACAACCATGAATCCATATAGTGTCTCTTGCCAACAAAAAGACATATCTAATGCTCTAGTTCTGATCAGTCCAGATTATACCAAAGATTTTTACATTTACTCATTTGCTTCAGAGCATACATCTGCAGCAGTATTAACACAAAGAAATGAGGCTAAAGAAGAAAAATTTATATCCTTCATGAGTTGTCCTTTCAAAGATGCAAAACTTAGATACATGGATGTTGAAAGACAAGCACTTGCTCTGGTTTGAGCAGTTAAGAAATTCAGACATTACATCTTGAGAAGTAAGGTGATTGTTGTAGTACCAGATGCAATAGTAAAGATTCTTTTAATGCAAAGTGAACCAAGTGAGAAGAGAGCCAAATTGATTACTATTATCCAAGAGTATGATATGGACATAACACCCATGAAACTAGTGAGAGGACAAGCATTAAGTCAGATGATATCTGAAATTGATCCTAACATCATGAACTAGCAATATGTCATAAATACAAAGGAAGATGGAGAATGGTATTCAGACATTAGGCACATCTTAATAATTGGAAGATGTCCTTTAAGATTGTAGGCCTCACAAAGGAGAGCCTTAAGGATAAGATCACAGAAATACATGATAAAAGGAGGAGTCCTTTTCAAGAACTATGAGGGAATATACCTTAGATGCCTAGAAAGGCAAGAAGCAGATAAGGTGCTAGCTGAATTACATGACAAGTTTGGAACTGCGCATGGATCATCCTTAGCCACCACTCATGCTATCCTCAGGGTAGGGTATTATTGGCCCACTATTTTTAAAGATACTACTAAACACATCAAATGTTGTAATATGTGTTAGGTTGCTGCAAATAGAGAAAGATATGTTGCTCAACCTTTGCAACCAGTGATGGAGATGCACCCATTTTCTCAATGGGGAATGGATTTCATAGGACCTATCAATCCTCCATCATCTTCAAGCCACATGTATGTTTTGACTATCACTGATTATTGTACCAAGTAGACTAAAGCTGTCAGCAGTAAGACATGCAATGTTGAGGATGTAATCAAGTTTTTGGAAAGCAATATAATAACCAGGTATGGAGTTCCTTATGCTTTGGTATGTGATAATGGGTCTGCCTTTGCTTCAATAATGTTATCAAGTTGGGCTTTTGACCATGGAATCATCTTGAAATTTTCCTCAAATTACTATCCCCAAGGGAATGGATTAGTAGAATCCACAAGCCATAATTTATTGAACATCATAAAGAAACTGATAGAAAAGAACCCAAGGGAGTGGAACACCCTATTGAAATATGTCTTGTGGGTAGATAGAACCAGGATGAAGGCTGCATTAGGAAATTCTCCTTTTCACCTAGTATATGGGGTGGATCCCATCCTCCCTATTAATCTAAAGATCCCCACACTACAATTTACACAAGAGTATCAAGGCATAGATAACAAACAAGAAGTCAGGTTGCTTCAGTTGATGCACCTAGAAGAAAAAAGGAGTAAAGCAATTGACCAATTTGCTAAACATTAGGCTGTTGTCAAGCGTTGGTTTGACAAAAGAGCCAGAGTTAAGGCCTTCAGAATCTCAGATTTAGTCCTTATGTGGGACAAAGCACATGAAAGGAAAGGAGATAATGGTAAATTTGATAAACTTTGGATAGGTCCCTTTCAAGTTTCAAAAATTTTAGGAGACAGCACCTATAGGCTTAAAACCTTAACCGATGAAGATGTTCCATTACCAGTTAATGGACAGTTTCTCAAGCATTATTTCCAAGCCTGAAATAGTGTCATGTAAGTCATGTGTATCATAGTGTGCATATTTGTATAGTTTTGGTTTTGTTTTTGTTTTTTTTCTTGTTGAGTTCTATTTTGGTTAGTCAAGATAATGCAACTCATCACCCTAAGAAAATAACTAAATTGTTAAGATTCAAGTGATGGGAACAAATTCATATATAGGTTATGATTCATTTTGAGAAGTGTTGGTGATCAGGTCTATGATATCTTTTCATTAGGGTGCCTTTTCTTGATCAAAGTGATTCTTTCACAATGACTCACCTAATAGCCTTGGGTTTGTGGAACACATAAGTATAGGTGTTAAGTGAAAAATCTAAAGGGACTCCCTTGCTACCAATGCAATCTCCAACCTAAATCAGCAAGTAACCATGCCTTGCACATTATGTTTACATGATGATATCATATTAATAGAGAGATAAATATTGAAAATCTAAAAAAGAAATAAAATTAAGCCATCTAAGTAACTCTGCCGGGGCTATAGATGCCTGCTAGCAGTGGGGTTCTACTTAGGGGGATTATATAGATAACCTTGTCGGGACTATGGATGCCTACTGGTAGCAAGGTTCTATCTAGGTTGGCTATGAGGGATGCTCCCAAACTATGTAGCTTAACATCAATTACTCATGTCTTCAACTTATTTTCAAGATGAGGATAATTAATCATTTGCACACACCTGATCCTTTGTTAGCATTGATGTCATGATGAAAACCTTATTATTCAGAAGGATTATAATACTTGTACTTAGAAAGAGTTAAGATACTATGTTAGAATGTGATCACATCACTTGAATCATTGGAATTTAGTTATGTTCTTTGGTGGCAAGTTGTTGTGTCGTTACACAACACGCCCTATTTTGACTTGACAAAATAGGGACCCAACTTTTTGCTGCTTTGGCTTGTTATTTTTCTGCTTTGGAAGGTCTAGTAAAATTAAGTCATGCAGATAACCCTATAGGGGGGTAGATAGGTCACCATGATGAGGTCATTTGTCAATGTCAGTATTACATATCATTAACCTCATGATTGGAAAATGCATAAAATTCCATACAGGTTTGCCTTTTGGGTCACCCTGAAATTCTCTAAGGGGAGAAAGTTATGTCAAGTCAAAGTTTTGGTCAAACCTGATATTTTGATGGGGGGGTCATATTTCAAACATCAATCACATTATATAGGATCACCCTGATTTAAGTTTATCACCCAATGATCATTTGGTCTGTGAACTCCGAACGACAATTTTACGTGAGCTGTTATCTGCCCGTCAAACAACTTCACATATTTTGCAGGGGGTCATATTTTTTAATATCTGTCATCTTACAAATATCACCCTCATTAGAAAATATCACCCTATCCCAATATGACGATGATGTCATCTAAACCCAACAAACAAAGAATATCACCTTGGTGATGAGGTCATCATTTCATTTTACCTAGCGGAGGTATATATCCGATGCCCCACCATATTCAATAACATGATGATGACATCATTACGACACAATGCTTGAACAAGGTCTCCGACACGGTGACGTCACCCCGATCTTTTCCAAAGGGAGTCACATTTTGCGGGGTCATATTTTGAGCATCCCTTGATTTTAAATTCGTGACCCAATTTACATATGGTCAACCTTTGCCCACATCACCCAATTCTTTTGCATTAGTTTTTTCACTCAAAGGAAAAAGGTCATTTTATCCAGAGGGGGTCATATTTTGAATATCACCTGATCTTTCGAAGATCACCCCCCTCCCCTTGTTTCCTAACATTAAATGGACATAAATGCAGTAGATGGGTTCCCCTCGACTACGAATACAATTCAAACACTTAGCATCATCCATGGATTCTCTATAGAGGATCAATGGATTTAATCGATTTAACCTAGTTTTACCCTAATTTTTCCCTACAGATGCATTTAAAGGTAACGTTCCAAGGTTATTTTCATTTACCTTGCGAAAAAATAAGAAATTACAAAGCAGAGAAGTCAAACCCGCATACAAGCTACCAGTGAACGGACAAGATTTTCCAGCGTAACAGAACAGGTGATCATTAGCATTTGTCACTTTTTTTCATAGTCACCCATCTAACCCAGGAGTAAAGCGTTATCAGGTAAGTAATTAAAAACCCTCCTGTTTACATTTTCCGCATGTCCAGGTAGTATGTTCCTTCTTGAAGTTTGAATCTATAAATGTGCATATTATGATGAAGTAAAGAGTAATGAATAGAGTATGCATAATGCCGTAGGGATATAGATATATAATGTTGTGTAAATGTATATTGATATTGTGAAGTAAGACAAGGTATGTTTATTGCAGGAATCCATGGACAACCTCAGACAGAATAGATCTGATGCAGAATTTCTTAAACCTATGTTTGTTCAGCCTAAAGGGGTACAATTCAAGTATGGCATCATTGGGGACACTCACCAGGGAGATACAGATCTAGTGGTATGGTCATCCAGAATAGATCATGATAAAGACAATACCCTCCTAGATGCAATATATGTATCAGGAATGTGGCATGCAGTAGGATTCTCCTATGCCATGGAAACTCTAGAACTAGTAGTAGAATGTGCCAGGAACTATAACCCTCAAACCAGGTGGGTGGAGAAGCATCGAAGGATTTATGCTGACTTTTTAATTAAAGGTATCATGTCTACTTTCAATCTGCCAGTTGGAAAGAGAGTGGTTAGTGTGGATCTACAGAAACTAGAGATAGAGTATAATAACAATAAGAAGAATGCAAGGAAGAGGATGTACCAGTGGAGGTCTAAGAGCAGCACCTACACAGCCTCTGCTAAATTGCCCGTCCACCTGTACAAATTTGATTTTGATGATGAGTATCAATATATGATTGCCCTACTCAACAGGATCATAGGTCAGCCTCATACTGGAAAATTTTAAGAATTAGACATTTGGAATCATCCAGATGGTCCTTTATACAGATAACAAGCCATTATGGGCCAAGTTCATCAGTGATGCATTGGATGAAGAGATAAGGAACCTGGGAGGTTTGGAATGCTCATTCCATATGACCTCATATGTTGTGTACTCATGTGCTTACAAGGGAACATTTGATGCCCTGACTACAATGGATAAGATTAACGGTGGTGTAGATGATGCCCACATATGGGACCACTATCCTCAGATATAGAGAAAGAATTACCTCTTTAATTACAAATTGGTGAATGATGCATTCTATATGCATCTAGTTAGAACTATGGAGGAAGATAGAACCAAGAGACTGAGCATGGAGGCTCAAGAAGTTGTTTACAAACATGGGGCCTGGTTCATCTAGTATGCCACCTTTTCATATATAAGAGTGGAGGGATTTGAAGACCAACCCCTTATGCTACCCAAGTACCCTACTGATGGGGTGGTCCTGATGGAATTTTTGAGACAAGTGTCTACCATAGTTGCAGCATACAAGGAGTAGAAGAAGATACCCCCAGTACTATTTCCAATATCTATGGGCTGATATATATGCTCAGATTCACAGAGCATGGAGCATGTGATGCAGAGGTAGGAGGACCAAAACTATCCTCAATAACATTAAAAAATCAAAGAACTAATCCAATTTCTTTTATTAGGTTGAAGAGAACATTAATACAAACTTTTCATCTAATTTTCATGAAGATCCAATGGTAGGGGAGAAAGTTATGACTCTTTTCCCAAAACTACAAACCCTAGGTAGCGTTCAGACCTACCCTAACCAAAATTGCAATATCTCTCACAAAACTTAACAAAATTATACCAAACCAAAATAATTGTAGACTAGAAACATATATATTTCCATCCATCTATTATATGAATCAATGTGAGGCCATACCAAGTTGTACCATGCATATTTTTAGACTGCATTTTCAGAAAATTAAACTCTGCAGACCTACCCTCAATAAAAATGCCATAACTTATTCAAATATTAATGAAATTTGATGTAACAAAAAGAAATAGAAAGTAGACTCAATACTCTTTCCAACCATATATGGTTTTCTCTTGTATATGTCCGTATAGAACCATACCAAATGCTGCAATGGGACTGTTGCAGGAAAAATTAGAAAATTACAGTCCATAAAACACTCATATCTTTCACAAAACTAAATAAAAATGCATGGGACAAGAAGAAAATAGAAGATGGTTGAAGGATATAACATTTTCAATCCATTAGACATCCATTCAATTCCATACAGGGCCATACAATAGCAAAAGATAGTAAATTTCTGAAGGAAAATACAGGAAAACATTATTTTTTTCTCATTCCATGCTCAAATCTTCAACCACCCGCGAATTCTTCATGGTTACAAGGCCTTTTAAAGGCATTAAAAAATTTCTCTTCAGTTCATAACTGATTTGGAGTGAACCAAGAGCCAAATGACTCTTCACCTTCCAAGTTTGCATCTTTTTTCCAATTTTACATTGACAACCTTTACATGGTTTGCAATATTTTGCATTTTTGAAACTCCTAATGACCTAAACACATAAAAATGACTTGATAAACCTCATTACAATGTGGAAGCATACAAATTTAATCAAACTCAAAGATTTGTCCAGGGCAATATTAATTTGCCAAGGTGCTCCTGCACCATACAACCAACCAACAAAATTTCTAAGTCCCTTGGAAATGTACCTACAACAAAAGTCTCTTTCCTCTGTCTTTATCTTCAATCTTCTCAGCTACAATCTTCCAATCTATAGAAATGGTGACCAACCAACCAACAAAACAAACTACCATCTTCACAGAGCATCCTTAGGCTCCTTCTACTTCCATCAGTGGAGTACTCTTTGGGTTGCAACATCAAGTGCTTCTTTAAGTATCCATCTCTGTCACTGCTTCACAACAAACCAACTCACCAAACCATTCATCTCACCCAATAGTAGATCTTGGTGATGCACCTACCACTCTCTCCTCAATGGCTTCTCTATGCATCCTTCTTCAGCCAAATCTCTATTGGAGAATGGTCATGACAGACCTCATCTTGTCTGCCAACACACACAACCTCAGAAAACATCCTTCTTGCAGCTAGATGGAACAAGCACCTGCAACCAAACAACTGAGCAACACAAAATCAAAAAGGTGTAGATTGCCTCCCTCGGTGATCTATCTATACAATCAAGATCTTCTCGCTCTTCACTTGCCTTCTTAGTGACAAGAAAAAAAAATACACACCACCCAAATCTTTCGCCAGCTCTGATACCAATATGATGCAGAGGTAGGAGGACCAAAACTATCCTCAATAACATTAAAAAATCAAAGAAATAATCCAATTTATTTTGTTAGGTTGAAGAGAACATTAATATAGACTTTTCATCCAATTTTCATGAAGATCCAATGGTAGGGGAGAAAGTTATGACTCTTTTCCCAAAACTACAAACCCTAGGCAGCGTTCAGACCTGCCCTCACCAAAATTGCAATATCTCTCACAAAACTTAATGAAATTATACTAAACTAAAATAATTGTAAACTATAAAAACATATATTTTCATCCATCTATTATATGCATCAATGTGAGGCCATACCAAGTCGTACCATGCATATTTTCAGACCGCATTTTTAGAAAATTAAACTCTACAGACCTACCCTCAATAAAAATGCCATAACTTATTCAAATCTTAATAAAATTTGATGCAAAAAAAAAAAATAGAAAGTAGAATCAATACTCTTTCCAACCATATATGGTTTGCTCCTGTATATGTTAGTACAGAACCATACCAAATGCTGCAATGGGACTATTGCAAGAAAAATCAGAAAATTACAGTCCATAAAACACTCATATCTTTCACAAAACTAAATAAAAATGCATGGGAAAAGAAGAAAATGGAAGGTGGTTGAAGGATATAACATTTTCAATCTATTAGACATCCATTCAATTCCATACAGTGCTGTACAATAGCAAAATACAGTAAATTTCTGAAGGAAAATACAGGAAAACATTATTTTTTTCTCATTCCATGCTCAAATCTTCAACCACCCACGAATTCTTCATGGTTACAAGGCATTTTAAAGGTATTAAAACATGTATCTTTAGTTCATAACTGATTTGGAGTGAACCAAGAACCAAATGACTCTTCACCTTCCAAGTTTGCATCTTTTTTCCAATTTTACATTGACAACCTTTACATGGTTTGCAATATTTTGCATTTTTGAAACTCCTAATGACCTAAACACATAAAAATGACTTGATAAACCTCATTACAATGTGGAAACATACAAATTTAATCAAACTCAAAGATTTGTCCAGGGCAATATTAATTTGCCAAGGTGCTCCTGCACCAGCATGCCACAGGTGGTCCGAAACTGATGTATCTGCAGCCATTGGATAGATCATATGACCCCTATGGCAGGATGTAGAAAATAATGGGGAAACCTATTCATCAGAAGCACCTGGAGGATTTCTAGAATGATTGTGAGGATGAAGCTGAAGTGAGAAGAAGAAAACACTAGAGGCTCACCCTAAATCAGATAAGGACATTTGACTGCATCCCAGTGCTAGCACAACTAAAGAAAGATGATGGAAGAACCATGTCAAATGAATATGAAGACAAGGTCTATAATGACACCATCTTAGCCCTTGATCTAACATGGCCAGAGGACATTACCTTGGATCAGTTTACAGGTGGGGTGTTGCAGTTAACCCAAGCTTGGGTAGATGAATAGATAAATAGAATGAAGAAAACAGGTGTGGCCATTATAGTGGACACAAAGAAGAAAAGGTAGGAAATCCCAGATGAGGAGTATGATGACTTCCTCAGTGCGAAAAGGAAATCAAATGGAGAGAGGCTACCTATCTAGAAACAAAGGAAAGCACCCCCAGAGGAAAGACAACTGATGATGAACCTAAAGGGGTAATAATTGAAAGAGTTGCTATACTGGCTGTAGGTGCATCAACATCAGGACAAGCATTCGCCTCATCTGTACCACCTCTAATGGATAAACCAAAGACAAAAAGAATCCCAAGGCCAGCTTTAGAGACTGTAGAAGTATAGGATATGGGCCAAGCCACACAACAGAATATGGAAGATGATATCCCTTTTGAGGAAGAGCCAGTAAATAAAGAGCCTGTAGGTGATGACCCAATGATGGTCAGCAGGAAAAGGAGGGTGGCGCCATTGAAATCACCACCCAAGAACTAAAGAACATCTATGCGGTGTGATATTAGGACTAATCTTATAGTAATGAGAGGAGCTGGTGGTGAAGTGTTTAGGAAGGAGATGCAACATGATGTACCACTTCCCACCATTATAAAATTCAAGATAGAGAGAGCAGGGGAACAAGTAGAAGAGTCTTTCAAAGAAAGTCAAGGTGGTCCTTTCTCCTTGGAAGACACTATGGACCTATCAGATGATGAAGTAGTGTAGAATGTAGCCTCTCAGAAGATGGAGACCTTTGCCTCCAGTACTTACATGACCCCACATGGGACACCATTAGCACAAATGGTGGTATTGGAAGGGTTGAAGCAAATAGCACAAGAAGAGAAAGAAAGTAGCCCAGAGACGGCAACCTGAAAAATTAGGCTTGATAAGTTAGTAGATCAGGTGACTAACCTTGTAATTATAGATTTGACATACAGGGAGGATGTGAGCCCCAAAGACAAAGCAGGTGCACCTGATGCAATAGAGAAAGTTGGAGAAGCCAAGCAGGCAGGAGAAGAGAGCAATGCTCCAGCTATTAGCCATCAACAACATGAGATACCCATTGAGCCAAAGATAGTGGAAGTCCAACAGAAGGGTGAGGATGATAAGGATACCTCAGGTGATGATGCTGCTCAGACTCAAGTAGATACGGGAGAGATAGATAAATCAGGTCATGAGGACTTTAAGACACAAGATGTCGGTGCATCAGGTGTAGAACAAAATGTGACCCAAGATCAGGGTGATGCACCAAGCCCAAACACATAGACAACCACAGATATTAATATGCCTCAAGATGAGGAAAATACCAAAGTGGAGGAAACATAGAAAGAGGGAGTGCAGGATTAGGTGCAGGATCATCATGTGGACATTCCACAAGATCCTCCCCTATAGAAAGAAGCCCCTCAACAAGAAGAGATGCAACAAGATCACCCACATGAGGAACATCATGAGGAAGAAATCAAGAAGTCACCTTCTCCACCCAAAATAGAGATAGATATTGGAGATCATGGCAGACTAGATGATGATAGAAGACAACAAGGATCTGGAAGTGAAGTACCTCAGTGGTTGGAGAAAGAGATAGGTACGGAACAAGGCTTTGAAATTCAAGAATTTGATGTTTCCACCTTGTTTGCAGAGACAATCATGAAGCCAAAGAGGAAAGCCAGATTCACATCAGCTATTAGAAGAGATCCTGCTATAGGAAGAAGGACTGCCCAGGTAGCACTTCCCACTGTAGAAAAAGAAAAGGGCAAGATCACCCTTGAAGAGTTCCAAATCATGATTGTTGATTTTGGTTTTGCCAATGAAGACCAAGAGTGTCAGGAAGGGAAGGATATCATTGATTCTTTGACCCAAAGGGTAAAGAAGGAGAAAGAGAAAAATAAGTAGCATAAGGAGCACATTGCCCAGCTAAATTCATATATAAAGGGGTTGATTAACCTTGATAGTACACCAGTGGATTTGGCAGTCCCATTGACTGTCATATCGCAGGAGGAGGTTAATAAACTGGACCTCATGAAGCATTAGGCCATGATCATGGATAAGTGGATGCTGTCAGCCCTCATAGGAGCTGAGGATGTATTGAGAACCTCTTTGCAGAGGTGGAATTCTTTAAGTAGTTTGAAGGGAAAAGCGGATAAAATGCAAAATGAAATAGGAAGACTATCATTCCAATTGGAAAAGGACCTAACTGCTTTGAGTGAGATGAAGAGGATTGATCCTCAAATCCTAATAAATAACCAAGTATTGAATGGTAACACTGCCCTACTAATAGACATATGGTATGAAGACATCAGGTTCGAATGTGATGTACTGATGAAATGCAGTGGCAAGCTCAGGGATATCATTATAAAATTGTACAACATGATGGCACATAAGGTAGAGATCCTTGAAGCATTGGAAGGGAAATTAGAGGTGAAGATTGAAAACCAAGACGTAGATTTTTCCATCAAGTCACTGCATGATAATTTTCAGCCAATGGTAGATGGCCCCCTCACCCACTTGACAGAAGAGGTGATGAATAAGATCATGAAGATCAAGGTCAAGGTGGAGACTTACAATGAGATGTTGAACCATAGAAAAGGTAAGCTAGACGCGATCAAAGATAAATTCCAATCTCACAAGCATGCCATTACAAAAGCCAAAACCCAAGATGGCGGAGAAGTAGATAAAATAGTACAAGCCTAGGAGAATATTAGGATGGCAATGAAGGTCCATATATAGGATGATGTTTATCAAGGTGATAGTGATACAGAAAGCAATGAAGATGATGATCATGATGAAGAAGAAGAAGATGCAGAAGAAGAACCTGAAGAGTGAAAAAAGATGCATCACAGGGAAGACATATGCATCAGGTACTCATAAGATAATGAGTCATCCAGATGATTGCCAGTTGGCAACCTGTACTACGAAGGCAGGTTGACTAAGTCAAAGAGTGATAATCTACTATTGATCTTAATTGACAAATCCTGACCATAGGTCATTTGTAACCGCTCCCTAACCTTATTCTATAAAAGGTGCAGGGGTGCCATATTTTGAATATTCGAAACTTAATTGAAATTTGATTCCTAAAATATCAGGACTTATTTCAAAGTTGTTGTAAATGTACATGTTATGCATACTTAATGAAAGAGAAGACAATTTGATTACAAATCATAATAAATCTTGATACATGCATTGATCAGCTGCGTCTCTTTGGAGTGCTTGTCAGTCTGCATGTGTTGTTTTCATTCCTTATCCTTTGAAGTTAGCATCATCCTTATCTAGCTGTGGAACATCTTGGTGATAATATGGTTTGATTTCTTCTCCTCATGAATGTACCTTGTATGTATGTGGTTCAATGGCTAAAGATTCACCAAAATTAGAAGCATTCTTTTCAATTTCTTTCAATTTCATAACATATCACCATCATAATTACAAATAACAAAGAATTAAAAGCAAGAAACATGAAATATGCTAATATCTTGTAGATAATTGGAAATACATAGCATATTTAGAGTAAAGCATGTTAAATTGACAAATATCATGCAAATTCACACATAAATGCAAGAGATACATGCAAATATCCACTTACAAACACATCATTTGAGTAAATATACTATGTAGAAGATAGAACAGGTTCATGATAATCAATAATTAGAATAATTGATCAAACTTGCAAATACATCAGCTATCTTTGGAAATAGAGTAGAAATAACCTCTCTGAGGAGTAAATATATAGGAAATAGAACAATACTGATCATCCAGACAAATGTAAGGTCCCTTGAAATGGAAAATAACATGTCACATCAACCTCTGAGTAATGTCAGATGATCATGACCTGATCAATGGAGACTTGGAGTCATCAACTTATCCTAAGTTGATCGTACTTTATAAGATAATAAAGGTTTGTTGTCCAAATTTTTATGCATGTTGTTATGACTAACAATCATCATCAACATGTAGTTTGGGGTTGACCCTATGATACTGATGACAAACACTATGCTAGGCTGATTCTGTGGATAGGATACTAGATAAGACCTTAGTTGATAAGGTGACAAAAGAGGTAGAGTATCAAGTCATGATAGGTTATCGTTAGGTTTTTATTGTGGAACTAGCTATGGATCGGATGAGACAACGATGGTAGGAGGAAAGGACACAAGGTGATTTGTTTCCCAAAGATGGAGGAAGTGGTTTATCACAAGTAGTGCCTGTTTACTAGGTTTTCACCACTTGCTTTTATTTCCATGAAAGATAGAAAAATACACATGACACATGTTTGCTAGGTTTTCTCCATGGTACCTGTCCAAGGCACCTGTTTGCCAGGTTTTTACCAAAGGATGAACCTTTTTTTTCCATTTTTTAATTTTTTTTAATTTTTTAATTTTCTTTTTGCTTTTTTGGTTTTTGGCCCCCTTACATTGGGGTTCTCTTAGTTATAGAATTAGAAAAGATGCATGTTGTTGATTAGGTCATCAAACAACTCACCTTCTAATGTTGCTAACTAATATGCTCCTAACCCATAGGTGGCAATGATAACATAAGGACCAAGCCAGTTGGGTTCATACTTACCTTTCTTTTCCTGATCCTATTGATTGCGGGGATTTTCCTTGAGTATTAGATCACCAACGTTGACGACCCTTGGACGGACCATGTGGTTGTAGCTTCATGACATTCTCTGTTGATAGTCTTTGATGACCCTTGGATGGACCATGTGGTTGTAGCTTCATGACATTCTCTTTTCCTCTAATAGCTCTAACTCTTGCAGTCTGAAAACTCTGTAGTCTTCATCAGTGATAAGACCCTTTAATGACACCCTTAAAGATGGTAACTTGACCTTGATGCGTAAAATGGCTTCTAATCCATAGACAAGGGCGTAAGGGGTAGCACCTGTGGGATTGTGTATATTGGTTCAATAGGCCCATAGAACGGGATTTAGTTGTATGTGCCAATCATGACCAGCATCATTGACTATTTTCTTGAGGATCTTTAAGATTATTTTGTTGGATGCCTTTGCTTGGCCATTGCCTTGTGGATAGTAGGGGGTGGAGAAACAATGTTGGATTTTGAATTTGTCACAAAGCTCTTGGACATCTTGGTTCTTGAGAGGTCTTCCATTATCCGTGACAATAGATGAGGGAATTCTGTATCTACATATGAGGTAATTCAAGATGAATGAGGAGATCTATTTGCTGAGGATGGTGGTGAGGGTAATGACTTCAATCCACTTGGTAAAATACTTAGTGGCGGTTATTATGAATTTGTGGGCATTAGATGATGGAGGGTGAATTTTGCCCACAAGGTCGAGTCCCCATTGACAAAAGGGCCAAGGTGTCATTAAAGGTCATAACTCTTGAGCTGGTGCATGGATGAGGTTACCATGTATCTAGCACTTCTTGCATTTCTTCACAAATTGATATGAATTGGTTTCCATGTTTGGCCAATAGTACCCCAAACGCATGAGTTTCCTAGCTAAAGAAGGACCGCTAAGTATGTTCTGCAAATTCCTTCGTGCACATCACGTAAGGTGGTTTGAGATTCTTCCCATTCTAAACATCAGAGTAAAGTACCATCCAGACCTTGGCAATACAAGGTGTTAGCGATAATGGTGTAACGAGAGGTTTGGTGAATGAAGGTTCGATGTTGGTTAGAAGACAAGTCAGGTGGTAGGGTGTTATCCTTGAGGTAAGTATAAATCTTACCATACAAGGGTGAATCAGATCCGACTAATAGGCAAATGGAGTGTGTTTCAGGGATATTATAAGCTGGTTGCATAACTAACTCCACCAAGAACTCATACCATGACTCATTCTCTGGGATCTCAAGGAGCGAGGCAATGGTTGCCATGGCATCTACTACTTTGTTTTCAATGCGAGGTATCTGCTTAAAGGAGATGATCACAAAGTACTATTTAAAGTCATCGACCATACAATTGTATGGGATTAACTTGTCATCTTTGGTCTGATAGTCATTGTTGAGTTGATTGATTACTAGTTGGGAGTCACCATAGACATGTAGCTCTTTTATTTTCCATTCTACTACCATTTTGAGACCAATGACTAAGGCTTCATACTCTGCTATATTGTTTTTGCATGGGAATAGTAGACGATAAGACTTAGGTATGGTGTCGCCTTGAGGAGTGACCAACAAGATTCCTACCCTTGATCGATGGTTTGTATAGGATCCATCAAAGTAGAGTTCCCATGAGTGTGTTGTGACACTGAATATGGATTCATCTAGAAACTCAAATGTCATTGGTGTAGTATCCTGCAATGATACTTCTGCTAACTAATTGGAAATGATTTGACCTTTGATAGCCTTCCTTTCTACATACTCAATGTCATATTCAATTAACAACATTACCCACTTGGCTAGGTGGCCTATTAGAGTTGCTTTTCTTAATAGGTATTTTAGTGGATCTATCTTTGCAATAAGCTTGACTGAATGTGCTAGCATGTAATGTCATAGTTTTTGGGAAGAAAAAACCAAAGCAAGACATGATCTTTCTATTTGGGAATATTGTAGTTCGTAGCCCACCAATGTGTGATTAATGTAGTAGATAGCTCTTTCTTTGCCTTCATAATCTTGTTGTGCTAATAGGGCTCCGAGAGCTATTGGTGTAGTAGATATATATAGATACAATGGCTTACCTTGGATAGGTGGCATCAAAATAGGTGGGTTCATGAGGTATTCCCTTAGCTTGCAAAATCCTTCCTCACACTTTTCATCCCATCTGTATGGTATGTTTTTTGTGCAATAGGTGAGTAAAACGTTGGCACTTGTCTACTAGTTGCGATATGAACTGGTGGATTGCTTGTTGTTAAGGGAAAATTGGATTCAAATGAATAATCAATATCAAAATATCCAAAACTCAATGAAATATAGAAACAAAGAGATTAGTTAAACAAAAGAACTTCAAAAAACTTTGAAAACCTCAAAGCTTCATAGCTTCTGTTAGTTGCCTATCTCAATCGATCTTGCATGTATGAATAAGGCACTCAAAGAGTGAACTTCCTTGCTATGATTCCAAGATTGTCAATGGAGAACGGCTATGATAGTGCTTTGTAATGAAGAGGAGCTTCACAACAATGATAGTAGTATGGTAACGAGTGTGATCACAAGCAATGAAGGAATTGGTGCCAAAGGTGTGCTGTAATTCCTGCAAAGTAACGATACTGAAAGCTTGGATGAATGAAATGGAAGAATAGGGTTCAATTTATAGAATTGAGAGAATGAAGATCAATGGTATAGAAAGAATGAGAAGATCAATGGTTCAAAAACCTTAAGGAACATGCGCAAATAAGAAGAAGACATGTGTCTTGCTATATTTTGCATGAGAGGACTTAAAGAAATAGAAAAATGAGTTAACTGAAGAGATTAATCAATTAAAAGAATAGATTACTTAGTTAAGAGAGTAGAACTAGAGAATAGGAATTGCATGAGGATGAGAAGATATTTTAGCTCAAATAAATATTTAGAATATTCAATTGCATGTGCACAAGGATTGAATTATATTTAGAGATAACTCAATTTAGAAGAAAAAGACAACTTAAATAAATATTTGATTTATTTAAATTTAGAGAAGATATTATTGGAAGAGATAATTAAATAATTGGTATTATTTAATTTGTTGGAGGAATTAGAAGAATTTTAATAATTTTAATTAAATAAATTGATTTTATTTAATTGTTGGGAGAATATGAATCAAATAAATAAATTTGTTTATTTATTTATTGATAGAGGAATTTGACTTAAATAAATATTAAGAATATTTATTTGTGTAGAGTCGTGTCATTTTTAGGCGTATACATTTTGCCCCTCTTTAATGCAATGCAGTTTACGATGTTGCTTCAAAGAATAAAAATTTTGATAACGATACATGCCCCAGTTTGCCCCTGGTATAGGTTATGATGATAGGATGCCCCCTCGGGAGATTGGACAAGCAGCAAGCAGAAGGATGAGAGATGGACAATCTCATGATGAAGAAGGTGAAAAATAGGTTGGTGTGAAGAAATTGGTTGAAGAAAGCGCTGAATGATACGTTATGCAAGATAGAATGATAACACACAAAAGCAAGCAAGCAAGTATGCACAAATGATACAAGAACAAACAAGGTATTGCCCCTATCAAGTGGTAAGCCAGCGATATACTAATAATGATATACGACAGTGTTGTCATGGCGGGGAAAGATATATCCCTAGACCAACATGGCAGGCATGTTGTCATGGTTGGGAACAATAGATCCCTAGAAAAACACAAAGGATATGTCTAGTTTCAGGAAAATGGAACATGTTGATGTAGAGCATCCACCACCAATAAAACCCTAACATACAATTATCAATGTATGTCTATGCATTTCCAAATATGCATACACACTTTAAGTTATAAAGTCCCCTTTTTGTTTTCCATCGGCAAAACATCCTCTATCAGCTCCACAAAATACCTAAACCTGATCACTATAGCTCTTGCACATACAAATGCTTACCTGCCGAACCCGAGGTCCCTTTCTATCTGTCGCTTCCTTTACATAGAACATACAAACTCTGACCCATCGCCACCAGTTACCTTCACCCAATCTATCAGTCGCCGCTTGCACATAACCCTTTGTATCGCGGAATGTATATTCCAATATACATTCGCAATATACATACAACTCACAACCTGCTCTTTCAGTACCCTTACCTCCTACTGCCGGTGGTGTATTGTATCTACAGACAAAAGAACCTTCCAACATACATTCGGGCTACCGCCCTGACTAGTCACCTTTTGCATCAACCTGATGCAGGTATTTCATTGTATCTTTACCGCATACAAACCAAAATATACATTCACCGAATATTCCTTCAGAGATGCCTTCGATGTATGTTTGACCCACTAATTGCCTTTGTATATTTTCGATGTACATGTTCGATGTACATTTAACACATACAATCTGCCCGATATAATTGATGGATACACAGGAACTGTATCCAACATACAAAAGATGGATACTCACAAGTTGCATAACCTGATATACATTTGTAGTATATATAGAAATTGTATATTCAAACTTGTATCTCCTCAACATGCAATTTCAAATGCATCTTTGACCAACCTTGACTTCTTTGTATGCCGATAGGGATCTTGACCTTTCTCTCTCCTATGTATATGCGATAGACTTGTACATCCTCATGTATGTTTCAACATATAATAGTGATGAAACAAAAGTGATATACCCATGATATATGAAAGTGATATACACATAGATTGTATATCTCGTATACAAAAGTGATATATGCACAAATTGTATATTTTTTAGAACTTCACAGATTTTCACAGTTTGATCCATGCAATCTCCAGCGGTGCTCTGATCCGTTTCCTGGGTGGCTTCTCAAACTCTTTTGACCTGCACAACCTAGCACATACCCATTCTAGGGTTCTTCAACATTTCTAGCCTGCAATCCTGCAAACATGCATGTGAACAAAAATAGAAAACACACAACTAAAACCTAAACTATTGTACATGACCATTCCTCTAATTTGCAGAATCAACCGGGGGAATGGATAATCAAATCCATCTGGCCTCAATATAGGAAATCAATTACACAGTGAATTCAAATGCAATAGAATCTTATTAACTTTCAAAAGATGCGATTATAGTACTCTATTTTCCAACAGCACAATTCAACTGATTGATTTCAACTACTACAAAACCTAGATGCCTTCATCCATCAAATCCCAGGGTATTTATCTAGTTACCACTGGTAGTATAGACTTTCCTCCAAGTGGGTAGGAAATATTTCCAAGCGACTGGGAATTACAGTTGTTCAACAGACTCCAACTAACTCTAACCAACTGATCTAAAAATAGCATATCTTGGTCAAATAGACCTTATTACATTGAATGTCCAATTAGGACCTTATTGAAAACATAAACAACCTTAAAACTAACTAACTGCCTCATGTAGGCCACTGTAGAATAGGTGCTTCTGCACCATACTCCCCAATAGAAAAAGAACTCATGTCCCATGAGTTAGGTTGTGGAAGAATTCCACCTTTACTCTTTGCCATCTCAATGTGCTGAACTGTAACTTGCTGTCTTGCAAGTAAACCCTCATGCTTGTCAATGTAGGCTCTGTTCATACATACCCTGTGTTTGCTAGTTTGTCTTACCAGCACCTCTATCTAAATACCTGATTGAATAACCTTAGGAATTGCTTCTTGAACTTCTGCAATGTTTAAGGCTGTCTTCCTTTCAACTTTTATAGGACAAACAATAGTCCCAACTACAATCACATCCTTGTCTTACCAATCAATTTGTGGCTGCTCATAAACCTGCTGTTTGGTCTGTTACTGACCTCTGTCAGTCAAAACTGAACCTTTCTTCAAACTATTGTCCTTAACAACTTCTTTCCTGCAGTATCCTCAATTGCCTTTATGCCTGCTACTATAGGCATCTTCACAAACTCCTTCTTTCCCACTAAAATGATTTTTGCTACCTTCTGTGCTGCAGCTTCTTCTTGTAATGGTATCAACACAATATTTTTCCCATCTTTCTTAATGGTGTAAGTATTTGCATACCCATCATACAATGCTCTCTTATCAAATTGCCATGGCCTACCCAACAGTAGGTGACAACATTCCATGGGCAATATGTCACACAGAATTCTATCATGATAATCCCCAATCTAAAAATCCACATATGCCTATTCATATACCAAAAGTGATTGACTATCACTCACCCAAGATGCTTTGTAAGGGTTTTGATGTGGAATCCTTTCTAAATTTAGTTTATCCACCATTTCCTGAGATACCGTATTATTGGTTGAGCCAGAATCAATTACAACCTTACATATTTTACCTTTGCTCTTGCATGTGGTCTTGAAAAGAGCTCTTCTTTGCATCATATCCTTTGATGTCTTCAAGATTGTCCTTCTTAACATCAATGCTTCTCCCTCCTCCGGATACCCATAATTATTAGGAGTCTCCTTCATACTTTGCTGAGTGTTTGAGCTACTTGCACTTTGTTTATCAGCTTCTTGGACTAGATTTGCCCTCTTTTCTCCTCCTGAACTTGTGGCTTTTGTTGGACATTTGTAAAATGGATGCCCATATTCACCACAAGTGTAACACTTACCAGAAAATGTAGTAGAACCTCTACCACCTCAGAATCTGCCTCTGGTACCTTTCCATCCACCTCTGAAATCAGACTACTCTTGTCCTTTATTAGTGTCTTCTTGACTCTCATTGCCTTATCTTGTTGTAGGAGTTGATCCTCTTCCCCTCATATTGCTGCCTCTTCCTCTCAGGGACTTATCCTGCCTTTTATTCATCTTTTCTTCAATCCTGATTGCCATTTGATAACAATCCTCTACACTCCTTGGGTTAGCGAAAACTAACTCATCCTGTATGTTCAATCTCAAACCAGCCAAGTATCTAGCCACCTTTTCTATCTCATTCTCATGATAACCAGATCTCATACTCAACTTATAAAACACCTCAGTGTATGCCTTCACATCCATTTCCTTTTGCCTTAGAAATTGTAGCTTCTTAAACATCTGAATTTCATAATCCTTGGGCAAGAATTTACCTTTGATCCTTGCTACCATCTTATCCCATGAAGTGATCTTTGATTTTCCTTGTTTCCTTCTCTCAGATTGTACATAATCCCACCATACCAAAGCATGACCTCCTAACTTGGTCTTTGCAATCTTTACCTTCTGATCCTCAGCAACATCTTCACATTCAAAGTGATTATCTAATGCAATAATCCAATCAAGTAACTCATCTTCATCCAAACTTCCATTATACTTTGAAACATCAATCTTTACCTTAGGTTTCTCACTCTGCACTACCTTTAACAGTTTTGCAAATCTTTGATCTTCATCATTCAGATCTTCAGCTACCTCTTCATACTCTTTAGCATCATCTTCCTCTACTTTTGATTCACTATCTTCCACTTCCATCTTTTTGTTCTTCTCGAAGGCTACAAGCCTGGCTTGAAGTGCTTCAGCAAGCTCCTTCATCTTCCTCATCTCTTTGGCATGTTTTTCCTTCATCTCCTGTAACTCCCTTGTAGTACCATTACCTTTAGGAGGCCTCTTGCCAACCTCTCACGCCTCTACCTCTGTCTTCTTAGTGACAGAATCAACACACAAATAGCCCAAACCTTTTGCTAAGCTCTGATACCACTATGATGCAGAGCATCCACCACCAATAAAACCCTAACATACAATTATCAATGTATGTCTATGCATTTCCAAATATGCACACACACTTTAATTTATAAAGTCCCCTTTTTGTTTGCCATCGGCAAAACATCCTCTATCGGCTCCACAAAATACCTAAACCTGATCACTGTAGCTCTTGCACATACAAATGCTTACCTGCCAAGCCCACAGTCCCTTTGTATCTATCACTTCCTTTACATAGAACATACAATCTCTGACCTGTCGGCGCCGGTTACCTTCACCCGATCTATCAGTCGCCGCTTACACATAACCCTTTGTATCACAGAATGTATATTCCAATATACATTCGCAATATACATACAACTCGCAACCTGCTCTTTCGGTACCCTTACCTCCTACTGTCGGTGGTGTATTGTATCTGCAGACAAAAGAACCTTCCAACATACATTCGGGCTACCGCCCTGACTAGTCACCTTTTGCATCAACCCGATGCATCTATTTCATTGTATCTTTATCTCATACAAACCAAAATATATTTTCGCCGAATATTCCTTCGGAGATGCCTTCGATGTATGTTTGACCCACTGACTGCCTTTGTATATTTTTGATGTACATGTCTGATGTACATTTAACACATACAATCCACCCAATACAATTGACGGATACATAGGAACTATATCCAACATACAAAAGATGGATACTCACAAGTTGCATAACCTGATATACATTTGTAGTATATACAGAAATTGTATATTCAAACTTGTATCTCCTCAACATGCAATTTCAAATGCATCTTTGACCAACCTTGACTTCTTTGAATGCCGATAGGGATCTTGACCTTTCTCTCTCCTATGTATATGCGATAGACTTGTACATCCTCATGTATGTTTCAACATACAATAGTGATGAAACAAAAGTGATATACCCACGATATATGAAAGCGATATACACATAGATTGTATATCTCGCATACAAAAGTGATATATACACAAATTGTATATTTTTGAGAACTTCACGAATTTTCACAGTTTGATCCATTCAATCTCCAGCAATGGTCTGATCCATTTCCTGGGTGACTTCTCAAACTCTTTCGACCTGCATGACCTAGCACATACCCATTCTAGGGTTCTTCAACATCTCTGGCCTGCGATCCTGCAAACATGCATGTGAACAGAAACAGAAAACACAACTAAAACCTAAACTATTGTACATAACCATTCCTCCGATTCATAGAATCAACTGGGGAAATGGATAATCAAACCCATCCAGCCTCAATATAGGAAATCAATTACACAGTGACTTTAAATGCAACATAATCTTATTAACTTTCAAAAGATGCGATTACAGTACTCTGTTTTCCAACAGAACAATTCAACTGATTGATTTTAGCTACTACAAAACCTAGATGCCTTCATCCATCAAATCCTAGGGTATTTATCTAGTTACCACTGGTAGTACAGACTTTCCTCCAAGTGGCTGGGAAATCTCTCCAAGCGGCTAGGAACTACAGTTGTTCAACAGACTCCAACTAACTCTAACCAACTAATCTAAAAATAGCATATCTTGGTCAAATAGACCTTATTACATTGAATGTCCAATTAGGACCTTATTGAAACCATAAACAACCTTAAAACTAACTAACTGCCTCATGTAGGCCACTGTAGAATATGTGCATCTATACCACATGTTGTGTAAGACGCATGTGTTGGTATGATCTCAATAATGTTACATCCTGTATAAGACAATTTGATTGATTACAATTGATTGAGTTGGTTTATGACCAGACAGGGATCAAGACCACTGATTGTGATTGGATTTTTTGACAAGATTGACTTGACTTGATTGGTATCGATTAAGGATGGACTTGCATTTGGATCATTGTTCAGATTGATCAGATTGAGAAGAATGGACCACAACAATAGATAGAATACTGATTGATAGAAGAATGACTGGATAGAAGGAATCACAAGATTTTATAAACATTGATACTCTGCATTCTAGATCATTTATTGCATGGGATATGGTATGGATGCTTTTGTGGATGTGAATGGTATGGATGCTTTGTGGATGCGAGTGGATGTGAATGGTTTTTTGACATCTTGATAGTGCAATTATTTTGAAGTGCTTATTTCATCATTGGGCTTTTTTGAAATGTTGTAAGAAAATACAAGCATCAAGGTATAATTTAACCGAGATGACCTAAGTATCACTTACATGGATTTTGATTTAATAAGTTAATACAAGCATCTAAGTATAATTGAACCAAGATGACCTGAGTATTCCTTGCATATCAACAGACAAGGATTGCCCCCTTTCATGTTAGACCTTTAATGTCCTCGATGATCTTTTGCCGATCATGTCATTAGACAAGGCATCAAATTACTAAAGTTTAATCCACAAACAACAAACAAAGAAAATAATCATGCCCCCATCATAGCATCTCTAGCTTTTGGCATCCTCGAGTAGCATAGAAAGACATGATAATAGAAATCAAGACGTAACTTAACCTGATCACAAAACATTCATGTATTTAGATGTGTTTTCTTACCATAATTTAGATAGGATCATTTAGAGTGCTTTAGTTACTTGCTTGCTTTCCTTTGGATAGGTTGAAGTCTTGCATCAAAATTTTTTCTTGAAAGAAGTCTTTTCTTGCACTTGCTTGCCTTGAAAAAGGTTCCACAATCCTTACTGGTGAGACGGACCCTAAGGAACTAACCTAGTGCCTCAGGGGATCATTGCTAAATGGACTTGCCTACGTGATGATGTAGAGGCAACGTAGTTCAGGGATCTGGACCATGGATGGACTAGAGGATAGGTGACAAGATATGAGACAAAAGGGAAGCCTCGAGGGTACATTGATAATGGCCTTGCCTACGTGACAACGTAGAGGCAACGTAGTTCGGGATTGACCCTGTTGGAGCTAGGATATGGATCGGATGAGACATGATATGGAATAGATGTGGATCAGATATGGATCGGATGAGACACAATATGGAATAGATACGGAATGGATATGGATCAGATATGGAATGGATATGGATCAGATAAGACACGATATGGAACAGATAAGACATGATATGGAATGGATACAGATCAGATATGGAACATATATGGATCAGATAAGACACAATATGGAATAGATAAGACATGATATGGAATAGATATGGATCAGATGATACCGATGACGAGGAAACACCACAGATAGGTAGATGTATGGGTGATAAAGAATGGAATGGGTAGGTATGAGGATGGGCAATAGTGGATAGAAGGAAACAAGGATGTGATCTCTAAGGACTATGTCGCATAAGAATAACATGCCCCATTGTAGGTAGAATACTTAGGATTTTTCATGGCAATGCTTATGATGATAGAAGGATGAGAGGATTAATGAAGGATTTGTATGACTTGGAGGGATAAGATATGTCAAGAGACACCTAAAAAATTTGTTAACATTGTGACCCAAATCTTTATCAAGGCCAAAGAAAATAGAGGAATGGAAGATTTAAGATAGATAGACTAGATAGTATAGGTAGGTAACGGCTAGAAGGATAGGATAGGAAATGGTATGGAAGGAAATTGATACGAGAAATTGATATGCCGATGAGACATGGTGCCCCCAAGTGTAGGTGACATAGAAGATCAACTTACACATGATGCCTATTTTCCAACTTTTCATCATGGTACTTATCCAATGTGCCTGTTTTTTATATTTTCACCGTTGGAGGAAGGGATTTTTCTTGACTTTGTTTTTTGATTTTTTGATTTTTTTTTGAAACATTTAGATAGGAGAAGGTGGAATACGGAAGAGAGGGACCCAAGTGCTTGGTTCCATAAAAGGTGATAGTCCCACTAGAAATATGTCATCGCATGGACCATGTTGAGTGCTCTCATAGATGTTGGTAGGAGATTTCATGACAATGAGATGGGGAAGGTAGATAGCAGATTGTGGAAGGTACAATAGTGGATGATGATGTAGAATACCGAGGGATGGCTTATACAAAAGCATGGACCATAGGAATAGGATGAGGAAGACGTGTAGGATAATAGTGGAAGGAAGGGTAGATGGAGGTATATGAAAATATTTGTGGGATGGAAGGAAATCATGACCAATGGTTGCACATACCATGATAAACATTGAAGATGGTGATGGGAAAGTAGTGTAGGAAGAAACAGAGACTTTTGCTTGTGGATGAATGACTTAGGCATGTAGGGATCCACATAGACTGAGTATTTTTCTAATTTTAGCTTGCCATATGGGATGGAAGAATTTGAGACTTTTGGATGGAATGGGAGAAAGTGGATGGTTGGGATTCATGAGAGGTGGATGCCTCATTTGACTTGATGGCTTTTTTCTTAGGCACCCAAACCATTTTTCTTTTAGATAGTACCTATGAAGGTATGGGCTAGGGCATATGCAGCTTTGGTGCAGCTTCAGAGGTAGTCATTTGTTTTATGCAAACCCGCACGTTTTTTAGTTTGGCATACAGGTGTGTGGGTGTATACAGCTCTTGAGAAGGATGTTTCTTTGATTCTTGGCTTTTGTATCCTAGTTCATGAGGACTCTTAGGATTTTTGACTTTATAGGTAGAGGCATCTAGATTTTTATGGTTGAATTCTCTTGAGATGGTGGAAGCAGAGTTGGAGGATGTTCTTTGTTTAGACAACATGTGCATCTATTGGCCATGATTGGGATTGTTAGAAGATTCATAGATGGGTGAATAAGGTGTTGGAATAAGTGGTGGTAAAATGTATGGAGGGATATTAGGAGTTGGAAGTAGTGGAGGTAGATTGTATGGTCACATGCTTTTGACAATTGTAGGATGATGGAGGTGGAATGGCGACATATGTTTTGGGAATATGATAGGATGTACAATGGAAAGTGGGTGATTTAGAAGGCATGGAGGAAGTACCAACATCTTGAGATTGTTCACCTTGGGGTGTGTATCCAAGGCCATATGAAGGAGGAACATTGACATGGACGGGCTCCAAAATACCTTGTTCATGAAGGCCTAAGCCTTTACCTTCATAGTTCATATGTTGGAGTATGAGGTAGACAATGGGATTGTGTATAGGTGGAATACTAGACATGAGTTCTTTATTGGGTGGAGAAGGCGAGATAGAGGATAATGGTTGATGGTGTTCTAAGGAGGAACACTCATGAATGAAAGCGGTAAGACCAAGGATATATGGTGGGGGATTTGTAGCATGGTCGATAATGGATGGCAGAGGAGTATTTTTGGTTTGATCTTCTATACTTGCTTGGGAGACAAGTGTCTCATCAAGGGAAGTGGAAGTTGTTGGATCTTGGATAGGACTAGATGGGGTTATAAGCTTAGGACAATGGAATGCATAAACTGGGCTAAGAGGATCATCATGGTCTGCTTGATCATAGATAGGCTCATGATCGTAGATGGGATCTTTATCATAGAGAGGATTTAGTGTGATGGAATTAAGGTACTCTTGTATAGGTTCGTCATCAACAATAATATCCTGATCATAGAAAGGATAGAGGTTATGGAGGGGCTGAAATTGGATCTCTAGCTAATGTATAGGATCAAGTTGCTCATGGATAGCTTCTTCATCAAAGGTAGTATCTTGATCATGGAAAAGATATAGGTTATGAATGTTTTGAAATTGGACTTCTTGCTCATGTATAGGTATAGGATCATCGAAAAGATAAAGGTTATGTAAGGGTCGGATGGGAGTGCTTTGATCTTAATTTAGACAAGGGGTTGATGTTTCCACATGTTCTGAAGTGTGCTCTTGACATAACTCTTGATGTGCTTGAATTGAAGTTGAGGTAGAAGACTCTTGGATAGGCTCTTGGTCAACAACATGAAGGTATGATGAACCTTGACTTTGGTGCATGGTAGGAGGTTCTTTAATATGCTCAGGGGGTTGCAAGTTACATGATGAGGTTAGAGTAACGAACATGCTTGAGGGTTCTTTGATAAGGTCAAGGACTAGAATTTGTGGACATGGTTGAATCTCTGCTAGTAGCCCTTGGATCACATCATTGGTAGGTGTATTAGTAGAGGAGTGAGGTAATGGATGAGTGGACTTGGAATTCTCCATGGTAGGATTAGTATGCTTTGGGCCATGTGTTCTAGGAGACGGTGAAGGAGGACTAGTAGATGGAGTGGTATATGTTTTCCAACTTGAGGTGTTGCTTGCCTTGTCTAGAGTATCATGAAGGTGAGAAAATTATGTATGATTTTGGGGAAAAAAATGTTAAGGGAAACTTGGATTCAAATGAATAATCAATATAAACAATATCAAAATACCCAAAACTCAACGAAATACAGAAACAAAGAGATTAACCAAACAAAAGAACTTCAAAAACCTTTGCAAACCTCAAAGCTTCATAGCTTCCGTTGGTTTCCTATCTCAATTGTTCTTGCAAGTATGAATACGGCCATTAGAGAGTGCACTTCCTTGCTATGATTCCAAGATTGTCAATAGAGAACAGTTATGATAGTTTCATCATGAAGAGGAGCTTCACAACAATGATAGTAGTATAGTAACAAGTGTAATCACAAGAAATGAAGGAATTGGTGCCAAAGGTGCATTGTAATTCCTACAGAGTAATGATACTAAAAGCTTGAATGATTGAAATGGAGGAATAAGGTTCAATTTATAGACTTGGGAAAGAAAAGATCAATGGTATAGGAAGAATGAGAAGATCAACGGTATAGAAACCTTGAGGAACATGCACGAATAGGAAGAGGACAAATGTCACACAAAATCTATTTTATTTGAGTTAACTAATTTCTTTTCTAAAGATAAGACATGCTTTTCATAAATTAGAAAGCTTTTTTCTAATTTAAGAGATATTGATAAAAACAAGGTTGATTAAATCAGTTAGCTCAACTTGTGATTTTCTTTTGCATGATTTGAGAGAAATTAAATAATAAATTGTTTAATTTTATGTGCATGAAGAAGAAGACTTATTTTTAGAAGATTTGGAAGATATTTGAAGAATTTAGAAGATAAGAAAGCAAATTAAATAAATAAAGTTATTTAATTGTTGTGCATGATTTGGATGAATAAATAAAATATTTGATTATATTTTATTTTTAGAGATTGAGAGGATTTAAATAAATTTGATTGATCTATTTAAATTTGGAAGAATGATTTCATTTAATTAAATAATTAAGAATTATTTAATTGTTTGGAATAATTTAATTAAATAAATGATTTTATTTAATTTTGACTTTAGATGAGATAATTAAATATTTCAACATTTAATTAATTTAGAGGAATGTGAATCAAATAAATAAATTTGTTTATTTATTTATTGATAGAGGAATTAGAATGAATAAATATTAAGAATATTTATTTGGATAGAGTCGTGTCATTTTTAGGTGTATACATTTTGCCCCTCTTTGATGCAATGTGTTTTATCATGTTGTTTCAAAGAATAAATTTTTTTGATAATGATACATACCCCAGTTTGCCTATGGTACAGGTTATGATGACAAGATGCCCCCTTAGGAGATTGGATGGGAAGAATGCAGAAGGACATGAGACAGACAATCTCATGAAGAAGGATGAAGAAAGAGCTGAATGATATGCAATACAAAATAGAATGAAAACACACACAAGCAAGTAAGCAAGTATGCACAAATGATACAAGAACAAGCAAGTTATTGCCCCTGTCCAGTTGTAAACCAATGATTAATCAATATTGATATACGGTTGTGTTGTCATGGCAGGGAATGATAGATCCCTAGAGTAGCATGATAGGATAGTCTCTAGTTTTAGGAAATGAAACATGTGTAAGACGTGTGTGTTGATTTGATTTTGACAATGTTACATCCTATATAAGACAATTGATTGATTAACTAATCGAGTTGGTTTATGACTAGACAAGGATCAAGACCAATGATTGTGATTGGATCATTTGACAAGATTGACTTGACTTGATTGATATGGATTAAGGATGGATTTGCATTTGGATCATAGCTTAGATTGATAGCTAGAACTATTGACGAGAGACACAATGATAGATAGAAGTTTGATTGATAGAAGAATGACTCGATAGAAGAACTCACAAGCTTTTGTAAACATTGATACTCTGCATAGAATTTTTATTGCATGGGATATGGATGCAAAATACAACTAGATATGGTATGGGTATGGATATGGAATGCAAATGGATATGTTATGGGTATGGAATGCAAATGGATTTTTTCCATCTTGATAATGCAAGTATTTTGAAGTGCTTATTTCATCATTGGGCTTTTTTTTGGTACTTATTCTGAGTGTTGTAAGTTAATACAAGCATCTAGGTATAATTGAACTGAGATGACCTGAGTATTTCTTACATGGATTTTGATTTAACAAGTTAATACAAGCATCGAGGTATAATTGAACCAAGATGACCTGAGTATTTCTTGCGTATCAATAGACAAGGATTGCTCCCTTTCATGTTAGACCTTTAATGTCCTTGATGATATTTTGTTGATCATGTCATTAGACAAGGCTTCACATTACTAAAGATTAATCCACAAATAATAAACAAAGAAAATAACCATGCCCCCATCATAGCATCTCTAGCTTTTGGCATCCTTGAGTAGCATAGAAAGACATGATAACAAAAATTAAGACGTTGTAACTTAACCATGATCACAACCACAAAATATTTTTGCATTTAGATGTGTTTGTTTCTTGCTATAATTTAGATAGAATCATTTAGAATGCTTTAAGTACTTGTTTTCTTTGCTTTGAATAGGTTGAGGTCTTGCATCAAAATTTCTGCTTGAAAGCAAGTTTTGCTTGCGCTTGCTTGCCTTGTGAGAAGATTCCACTATCCTCATTGCTGAGATAGACCCTAAGGGACTGACCTAGTGCCTCGAGGGCACATTGCTAAATGACCTTGCCTACGTGATGACACAAAGGCAATGTAGTTCAGGGTGAACCCTAATGGACCTAAGATATGAGTCAGATGAGACACAATATGGAATAGATATGGATCAAACATGGAACAGTTTTAGATTAGATAAGACACGATATGGATTAGATATGGAACGGATATGGATTAGATAAGACACGATATGGAACAAATAAGACATGATATGCAATGGATAAGGATTAGATATGGAACATATATGGATTAGATAAGACACGATATGGAACAGATAAGACATGATATTAAATAGATATGGATTAAATATTGAACAGATATGGATCAGATATGGAATGGATATGGATCAGATATGGATCAAATGATATTGATGACAAGGAAACATCACAGGCAGGCGGATGGATGGGTGATAGTGGATATGGATGGTTAGGTAGAAGGAGACAAAGATGTGATCTCCAAGGACTATGTGGCATAAGAATAATGTGCCCCATTATAGGTAGATTACTTAGGATTTTTCATGACAATGCTTACGGCGATAGGAGGATGAGAGGATAATGAAGGATTTGCTTGTTTTGAGGGATAAGGTATGCCAAGAGACATCAAAAACATTTCTCAACATTGTGCCCCCGATCTTTATCAAGATCAAGAATAGAGGAATGGAAGATTAGGATAGAAAGACAGGACAATATAGGTAGGATAGGATAGGAAACGAAATATAGAAGGAAACTGATAGGAGAAGAGTGATATGCTGATGAGACAAAGTGCCCCAAGTGTAGGTGACATAGAAGATCAACTTACATATGATGCTTGTTTGTTAGGTTTTCATCATGGTACTTATCCAAGGTGTCTATTTGCTAGATTTTCATCGTTGGACAAAGGGATTTTTCTTGACTTATTTTTTATTTTTTATTTTTTGTTTTTTTTTAAACATTTGGATAGGAGAAGGTGGAATATGGAAGAGAGGGACCTAAGTGCTTGGTTCCATGAAGGGAAAATTGGATTCAAATGAATAATCGATATAATCAATATCAAAATACCCAAAACTCAATGAAATACAGAAACAAAGAGATTAATCAAACAAAAGCACTTCAAAAAACTTTGCAAACCTCAAATCTTCATAGCTTCCATTGGTTGCCTATCTCAATCGATCTTGCATGTATGAATAAGGTCTTCAGAGAGTGCACTTCCTTGCTATTCCAAGATTGTCAATGGAGAATGGTGATGATAATGCTTTGTAATGAAGATGAGCTTCATAACAATGGTAGTAGTATGGTAATGAGTGATCACAAGTAATGAAGGAATTGGTGTGAAAGGTGTGCTGTAATTCTTGTAGAGTAATGATACTGAAAGCTTGGATGATTGAAATGGAGGAATAAGGTTCAATTTATAGACTTGGGAAAGAAAAGATCAACGGTATAGGAAGAATGAGAAGATCAATGGTATATAAACCTTGAGGAACGTGCACAAATAGGAAGAGGACAAGTGTCACACAAAAGTTGTTTTATTTGAGTTAACTATTTTCTTTTCTAAAGATAAGACATGCTTTTCATAAATTAGAAAGTTTTTTTCTAATTTAAGAGATATTGATAAAAACAAGGTTGATTGAATCAGTTAACTCAACTTGTGATTTGCTTTTGCATGATTTGAGAGAAATTAAATAATAAATTATTTAATTTTGTGTGCATGAAGAAGAAGACTTATTTGTAGAAAATTTGGAAGATATTTGAAGAATTTAGAAGATAAGAAAGCAAATTAAATAAATAAATTTATTTAATTGTTGTGCATGATTTGGAAGAATAAATAAAATATTTGATTATATTTTATTTTTAGAGATTGAGAGGATTTAAATAAATTTGATTGATTTATTTAAATTTGGAAGAATGATTTGATTTAATTAAATAATTAAGAATTATTTAATTGTTTGGAAGAATTTAATTAAATAAAGGATTTTATTTAATTTTGACTTTAGAAGAGATAATTAAATATTTTGATATTTAATTAATTTAGAGGAATGTGAATTGAATAAATAAATTTGTTTATTTATTTATTGATAGAGGAATTAGAATGAATAAATATTAAGAATATTTATTTGGACAGAGTCGTGTCATTTTTAGGTGTATACACTTGTAACTTGCCTTATAGAGACTATAGTTGAGTGATGTTCTTTGGTAGTGGCATTTCCATAATAGCCTTAACTTTGGCAGGATCCACTTCGATCCCATTTGTTGATACAATGAAGCCTAGGAGCTTGCCAGAGGTGACTCCAAAGACACATTTCTTTGGATTCAACCTGACTTTGAAGTGTTCTAGTCTCTGAACGACCTTCTCTAGTACATCTAGGTGGGATTCTCTTGTGAGTGACTTTGCAAGGATGTCATCTACATAGTCCTACATTGTGATGTGCATCATATCATAGAAGATAGTGGTCATAACATGTTGCTATGTTGCCCCGGCATTCTTTAACCCAAATGTCATGACATTCCAGTAGAAAGTGCCCCATGGATAAGTGAAAGCTATTTTATATTGGTCTTCTGGTGCTATCCTAATTTGATTATACCTGGAGAATCCATCCATGAGAGATAACATGGTATGTCTTGCTATCAAGTCGACTATGATATCAATGTTAAGTAACGGAAAGGCATCCTTGCAACAAGCCTTGTTTAGATCTCAAAAATCGTTGCATAATCTGACTCTGCCATCAGGTCTGGATACTGGCAATATGTTGGATACCCACTCTGGATAGTCTAATGCTCTGATGAACCCTACATCAAGTAGTTTCTTGAGTTCCAATTTTACTAGTAATGCAATGTGTGGATGCATCTTCCTGAGCTTTTGTTTGACTAGTTTGACTCCTAGATCGAGTGAAAGATGATGTAGGATCAAATCTGGATATAAACTGGGCATATTTGTGTATGACCAAGTGAAGTTGACTTGCTTTTTCTTGAAGAATGGTACAAATTTGGTCTTTTCTGGTGGAGATAGAGACTTTGCAAAGTGAATTATCTTAGGTTGTTCCTATGTTCCAATGTTGACAAGTTATGTAGGTTCCACAATAATCTGAGACTTCTCCTAGTACATGTTGTTGGGGAGAGTGTCAATCCTTCCATCATCTGGTGCCTCAAAGAGGTTTTCACTATCTGATGCGTCCTTTCTTTTTACTATTTTGGGATCTGATACTGTTGCAAAGTAGTTTTCACCATCAGATCTAATTTTTATTTGGATGTTTTTATGACTGGAAGGCTTGGCACCCTCTCCAAAATAAGCCATGGTGTTGAGTTCAGTGGCAAAGCTAGCTTTATGATCTCCTCTAGGTAGGTGATCCCTAAGTTCCATGTAGTCAATATAGGCATCATCATTTTGGAACATGTCTAGTTGCGGGGTTCCTCGTAAATCCCAGTCGATAAGTTTAGGATGCACAAGGGGGAGGGTATCAGAAGATAGATCTAATTTAATGGGTATTGTTGTGTGGTTACATAACACACCCCATTTTAACTTGACAAAATAGGGACCCAACTTTTTGCTTGGCTTGTTCTTAGTTTTTCTTCTTTTCGGCGGTCTAGTAAAAGTAAGTCATGCAGGTAACCCTACATAAGGGAGTTGGGTAAGTCATCATGATGAGGTCAATTTGTCAAAGTTAATATTTCATATCAATAACCTCATGGTTGGAAAGAGTACAAAATTTCATGCAGGTTTGCCTTTTGGATCACCCTGATATTCCTTAGGGAATGAAAGTTATGACAAGTCAAAGTCCTGGTCAAACCTGATATTCTGGGGGGGGTTCATATTCCTTAACATCAGTAACCTTATGTTAGATTACCTTGATGCCAGTTTATCACCTGATAATCATGTGGTCCAAAACTCTAGACGTCAATCTTACGTGATAGTGGTATTTTCCCATCAAACAGCTTCACATATTTTGTGGGGGTCATATTTTGAATATCACCCGATATTGCAAATATCACCCCAGTGCCAATATGCCAATGACGTCATCCAACCTTGATGAACAAAGAAAATCAGCTTGATGGTGACGTCATCATCCTTTTTTACCTCGCAGAGGTATTTTCCAACAATCACCATTTTTTAATAACTTGATGGTGACGTAATCCCAATCTTTCGAAAGGGGGTCACTTTAGTTTTGAGCGGTCACATTTTAAACATCCCCTGATCTTCAAAACATGACATGATATTCTCAACATCACCTGATTCCTTGACATCAGTTTTCCCACTTAAAGGCAGAAGGTCATATTACACAGAGGGGGTCATATTTCAAATATCACCTGATCTTCTGAAGATCACCACCCTTTTCTTGCCTCGTAACATTTAATGCACATAAATGTAGTAGGTGGATTCCCTCTGATTATGAATATGATACAAACAACTAGAAACATCCATGGATTTCATATAGAAGATCAAAGGTTTTAAAGTATTTAACCTAGTTTTACCCTAATTTGACCTATGAATGAGGTTAAAAGTGAATTTACAGGGTCATTTTGCATTTACCTTGCAAAGAAACGAGAATTTACAGAGTAGACATTCAAACCCTCATACGAGCTACCTATGAACAGACATATAACATACAGCATTACGGAGTGCGTGATCATCATCATTTGAGTCCCTTTTCTATAATCATCAACTTAATCCAAGAGATAAGCGTTATTAGGTAAGTAATTAAAAACCCTCCTGTTGTCATTTTCTGCGTGTCTAGGTAGTATGCTTTTTAGGTGGTTTGAAACTATAAGTATGCATATCATGATGAAATAGAAATTAATAAGTATAATATGCTTGATGCTGTAAATGTATAATGTTGTATGCATGCATGTGAATATTATGGTAAGACCAGTCGTGTTCATTGCAAGAATCCATGGCAGACATCAGGAGGAACAGGACTAAGTCTAAATTTCTTAAGCCTATGTTTGCTCAACCTAAGGGAGTGCAGTTCAAGTATGGTGTCATCAGAGATACTCATCAGGGAAACACAGATTTGGTAGCATGATCATCTAAGATGCATGATGATAAAGATAGTACCCTACTAGATGCCATATTTACATCAGGAATGTGGCATGCGGCTGGATTTCCCTATTCCATGGAAACTCTAGAATTGATAATAGAATGTGCCATAAATTACAACCCTCAGACGAGGCGGGTGGAAAAACATGGAAGGGTTTATGCAGATTTGTCAATAAAAGGGATTATGTCTACTTTCAATCTCCCAGTTGGAAATAAAGTAGTCAGTATGGATCTGCGCAAATTGGAGATTGAATATGAAAACAATAAAAAGACTGCAAGAAATAGGATATATCAGTGGAGATCTAAGAACAGTACTTACACTGCATCTGCCAAATTGCTAGTGCATCTGTACAAATTTGATTTTGATGATGAATATCAATATATGATTACCCTACTCAGTAGGATGACAGGCCAGCCTACTACTGGAAGTTTCAAGGATTGGATGTATGGAGTCATCATGATGTGTCTTTATACAAATAAGAAGCCATTATGGGCTAAGATCATCAGTGATGCTTTGAATGAACAAATGATGAACTTAGGAGGCCTAGAGTGTTCATTTTACATGACTTCATATGTTGTATATTCATGTGCTTATAAATGAACATTTAATGCACTGACCACAATTGGAAAGATTGGTGGCAGTATTAATGATGCCCATATATGGGACCATTACCCTCAGTTGTAGAGAAAAGACTATCTCCTTGACTATAAATTAGTGAATGATGCATTCTCTATGCATCTCGTCAGAACAATGGAGGAGGATAGAACCAAAGATTAAGCATGGAAGCTCAGGAAGTTATATACAAGCATGGTGCCTAGTTCATCCAGTTTGCCACATTTTCTTACATTAGGATAGAAGGTTTTGAAGGACAGCCATTAATGCCACCCAGGTACCCTATTGATGGGGTAGTCCTGATGGAGTTTTTGTGACAGATATTTACTATAGTGGATGCATATAAAGCAAACAAGAAGATACCTCTAGTATTGTTTCCAGTAACTCTAGGGTGGTATATATGCCCTAATTTAGATGGCATAAAGAAGGCTATAGGAGGTCTGAACTTAGTAAACTTACAACCATTTCCATTGGCCAGATCATATGATCCCTATGGAAGAATGCAAAAGATCATAGGGAAGCCCATACATCAGAAGCGCTTAGAGGATTTCTAGACTGACTATGAGGATGAGGATGAAGTCAGAAGAAGAAAATATCAGAGACTCACCCTCAATCAAATTAAGACATTTGATTGCATTATAGTGCCTATACAATTAAAGAAGGATGATGGCAAGACCATGTCCAATGAGTATGAAGATAAAAAGGCGTATAATGACACCATTTCAGCCCCTGACCTAATGCAACCTGAAGACATTTCATCAGATCAATTTACAGGTGGGGTGCTGTAGTTGACCCAATCATGGGTAAATGAACAAATCAATACACTGAAGAAAAAGGGTGTGGTCGTCACAGTAGATAACAAAAGGAAAAGGCAAGAGATTCCAGATGAAGAATATGATGACTTTCTTGTTGAGAAGAGAAAATCTAATGGACAAAGGATGCCACTCCAGAAATAAAGTAAAAGGCCCCCCAGAGGAAGGAAGACTAATAGTGAACTTAAGGGGGTGATAATTGAAAGAATTGATATACAAGCTAAAGGTGCATCTGCATTAGGATAGGCATCAACCTCATTTGCACAACCTTTGGTAGATGAACCAAGAACAAGAAGAATAAGGCCAGCTGTGGAGACTGCAGGAGTACAAGATAAGGGCCAAACATCACAGCAGAATGTGGAAGATGATATCATTCTTGAGGAGGAGCCAGTGAATAAAGACACTCTAGGAGATGACCCCATGATAGTCACAAGAAAAAGGAAGGCACCCCTCGTGGCATCACCACCTAAAAAATAGAGAACATCTATGAGGGGTGAGATAAGAAATGACCCCATAGTATTAAGGGTAGCTGGTAGTGAAGTGTTCATAAAAGAATTCCAACATGATGTGCCACTTCCTACCATCATTCAGTTCAAGACTGAGATGGCTGAAGAAAAAGCAAAAGAAGCCACTAGAGCAGGCCAAGGTGGTCATTTCTCACTGGAGGAAACTATGGACCTATCAGATGATGAGGTGGTACAAAACGTAGCTTCTCAGCAGATGGAGACCCTTGCTTCTAACACTCACATGACCCCACATGGAACCCCATCAACATAGATGGCAGTGTTAGAAGAGTTGAAGCAAATAGAGCAAGAAAAAGAAAGTAGCCCAGAGAGGGCAGCCCAATACATCGAGCTTGATAAGTTAGTTGATCAGGTAACTAGCCCTACAGTGATAGACCTAAGATACAGGGAGGATGTAAGTCCTAAACATCAAGCAGGTGCACCTGATAAAGCAAAAAATATTGAGGAAGTCAAACAGACAGAAGTGGAAAGACATACTCCAGATATGGGCCAGCAACAACAGGAGATACCAGCTGAGCCCAAAATATTAGAAATCCAACAAAAGGGCGGGAATGATAAAGACACATCAGGTGATGATGCCCCCTGGACTCAAGAAACCTCAGGTGATAAAGAAACATCAGGTCATGATGACCTTAAGACCCAGGAGGTAGATATATCAGGTGCAAGACAGAATGTGATCCAGGATCAGGTTGATGCACCTAGTACAAACACAATGATATCCACGGATACAAATATACCTCAAGATGAGGAAATTCCCAAAGTGGATGAAACACAAAAGGAGGGAGTACAAGATTAGGTCAAGGACTAGCACGTAGATACACTGCAAGATCCTCCCCCACAAGAGGAGGTTGCTCAAGAAGAAGAAATACAATAGGATCCTTCTCATGAAGAATATCATGAGGAAGAAATAAGTAAATCACCCTCTTCATCGAGAACCGAGACAAATGCTAGAGATCAGGGTGGACATGATGATGATGACAAACACTAAGGATCCGGAGATCAAGTACCTCAATGGCTTGAGAAAGAAATAGGTATAGAATCAAGTTTTGAGATTCAAGAATTTGATGTTTCAACATTGTTTTTAGAAACCATCATGAAGCCTAAGAGGAAATCCAGATTAACATCTGCAATTAGAAGAGATCTTGCTACAGGCAAAAGGACCATCTAGGTAGCACTTCCCATTGTTGAGAAAGGAAAAGGCAAAATCACCCTAGAAGAATTCTAGATCACCATAGTTGACTTGGGGTTTGCCAATGAAGACCAAGAGGGTCAAGAAGGGAAGGATATAATTGATTCTTTAACCCAAAGGGTGAAGAAAGAAAAGGAGAAGAATAATCAACATAAAGAGCACATTGCTTAGCTGCATTCATAGATAAAATGGTTGATTAACCCTGACAATACATCATCAGATCAGGCAGTCCCATTGACTGCAATCTCTTAAGAGGAGGTTAATAAATTAGACCTTATGAAGCATGAGTCAGTGATCATGAGAAAGTGGATGTTGTCAGCACTCAAGGGAGCTGAGGAAGTAGTTAGAGCCTCTTTGTAGAGGTGGAATTCTTTAAGTATCTCAAGGAAGAAGGTTGATAAAGTACAGAATGAGGCCAGAAGAAGGTCATTCTAGTTAGAGAAAGCCTTGGGTTCTCTGAGTGAAATAAAAAGGATTAATCCTGAGTTCCTTATAAATTATCAGGTACTAAATAATAACACTGCCATGCTAGTGGATATTTGGTATAAGGACATCATGTTTGAATGTGATGTACTTAAGAAGTGCAGTAGTAAGTTAAGAGATATCAGTGCAAAACTGCACAGCATGATGTCCTATGAAGAAGAAGTCCTGGAGGCCTTGGAGGGAAAAGTAGAGGGGACAATTGAAAACTAAGACATGGACTTTTCCATAAAAACTCTGCATGATAACTTTTAGCCGATGGTTGATGATCCTCTCACCCACCTGACGGAAGAAGCAATGAACAAGATCATCAGGATCAAAGTCAAGGTGGAGAACTATAATGAAACATTGAGCAATAGGAAGGGTAAGTTAGAAGTCCTCAGAGATAAATTTCAAGCCCACAAGTACACCATCAATAAAGCCAAAACTCAGGATGGTGGGGAGGTTGATAAAATAGTAGAAGTATATGAAAATATTAGGACGATAATGCAGGTCCATATACAAGGCGATATTCATCAGGGTGATGAAGACACAGAAAGTGATGATCATGATGATCATGATGATGAAGAAGAAGAACCTGAGGAGTAAATGAAGATGTGCTGCAAGGGAAACATATGCATCAGGTACTTAGAAGCAAATAAGTGACCTAGAGGGTTGCCAGTTAGCAACCTGTGCCATGGGAGATAGTTGACCAAGTCAAAAAAGAATATCCACCGTTGATCTTAAATTGATAAATCTTGACCGTAGGTCATTTGTAACCACTCTCTCACCTTATTCTATAAAAGGTATAGGGATGCCTTATTTTGAACATTCAGAAGCTTAATTGAAATTTGATTACTGAAACATCAAGACTTATTTCAAAGTTATTGTAGACATACATGTTTTTGCATACTTAATGAAAGAGAAGACCATTTTGATTACAAATCATCATAAATCCTGAGTAGTCTGTGTTTGAATTCTTGATACATGCTTTGATTTGCTGTGTCCCTTGGAGTGCTCATCAGTTTGCATGTATTGTCTTCATTCATTATCCTTTGAAGTTTGCATCATATGTATCTAGATGTGGAACATCCTAGTGAAAATATGGTTTGATTTCTTCTCCACATGACTGTATCAAGTGTGTATGTGGTTCAATAGCTAAGATTCACCAAGATTTGAAGTATTCTTTTCAATCTCTTTTAATTTCATAACATTTCACCATCACAATTGCAAATAATAGATAATTAGAAGCAAATAATGGGAAATATGCAGACATCTCATAGATAACTAAAAATTCATAGCATATTTGAAGTTAAAACATGTTTAATTGATAAATAGAATGCAAAGATCCAAGTGCAGACACATTCTTTGAAGAAATATACTATGTAGAGTGACCTTTCTGTGTAGCATGTTTATAGGAAACCGAATCTGATCAATCAATGTAAGGCCCCTTGAATGGAAAACAACAACACACATCAACCACTGAGTAACGTCAGTAGATTATGAACTAATCCACAGAGACTTGGGATCATGAGTTCTTTGAATTCATTGTATCTTTCAAGATGAGTAAAGGTTGTTGTGTAACTTTTATTCTATGTTTGCTTATGACTAACATCATGATCAACATAAATTGGTGCTGGAAGGAGGGTAGAACGGGAAAAGACACCATTGCTTTAGTTATCATTTATTTTATGCAGGCTCCTTGCTCCTAATGCAACATAAATTGGGATTAGAAGGAGGGTTGCTCATCATCAGTAGGTTTTGTCCAATTTGATGATGCAAACAGTAAGGTAGCATTCATGATCCTCTGTATTTCCAGTTAGATGCAGAGATTTGTTGTTTTAAGTTTGTGCATGCTAATCCTTTGTGAAGTTTTCAAAATTGATCATAAATATTGCAAGGTTTGTGGCCGATCGTCATGAATTTGCAAAGATGAGCTCTATTTTAGGTAAATTTGTCAAAGCTTTGAGGTAATTTGCTTTAGAAACCTAATATATAATTGCAAGTGTCACTGAATCTCAAATATCACCTCATATTTGAATTGTTCATGCAAATATTCTATAAATATCCAGTTAGTAACCATTTCTAACCATAAATACAACCTTGGCTGGAAAGTCTAGACTGATCTTTACAGTTAACCAACCAATTTTTCTTAAATTTGAGAAATCCTGGCTCTCAGGCCAAATACCAGGTCCCGATCTAGTGGAATCTTTGAAGAATTACCTGTAAGAGGATTTAGACCTAGAACTGTAGACATCCATCACACTCTTGGTTCTAGTGCGTCAGGAGCATCACCAAAATGTCCTCCTGTAACTCCTATTGGCTTACAAACACCTACAGGATCACTTGTCACACCTCACGTCCAACCTCAACTAGTTGCAATGTCATTCTTTGCAGCAGAATTGCCTTTGACTTTTAATGCATATCATGCTTTGCCAAAGAATCCTGACAAAATTTGTCCCAAGTATCATCCATACCAGGATGCTGATGATCATATCAAAACTTTCAAGGAAGCCTATTGTAGGGCTAGAATTGAGCATCAAGATGTTGTATGCAGGTTATTTCCATTTTCCTTAGGGGAAGAGGCTTATAACTGGTATATTAGTCTTGGTCAGGGTTCAGTCGGTTCATGGGCTATCTTGGAGAAATCTTTTACGGACATATTCAAAATACCAATAGATCCTTCAATGAACTATCATTTGTTTGCCACAATCAAACGATTTGAAGGAGAACCTATTGCTAACTTCAACGCTAGGTTCTAGAAGATGCTATCTAAGTTAGTTGTCCCTTATGTTGTAGTAGATGAAGCTGCTAGGAGCATATATTATTCAGCTCTATATCCTTTAACTTCCATGTTTATCAGGAGAGTACATCCTAATGTCACAACTTTGACACAGGCTTTCCAAGAAGCTATCAAAGTTAGCCAGCAGCTAGTTCCTGCTCCAACACCAAACATTGCCTTTCCCACACTTCCTGGTTATCCAACATACCCTACCCAGCAATAGCCTAATGGAGCCATGATGCCTCCAGCTGTCATGCCATGTCCTTTGCAGATACCTCCACTGAGTATCATGCCACCTCCAAATGGAAATGGCTAGATGTTACAATATCTAGGACAAACTCAGGCACCTCAGGTTGTAGATCAATCCAATAACAACAATGGATCTTCCTTTTTCAAGCCCCTAATAGAGAACATAGTGGCCAAGGTTCAGGAAGAGAAAGAAGAGATTAAGGAAATATCAGCTCAGTTAAGGAAACTTACTACTGAGATCACTCACTTGAGGAGTTAGAACTTTACAGACCTAATTATCCTGACAGAGGGTACAACAATGGCAATAATAATCCTCCTAGACAGCCTAGAGTGTGGAACACTAGGCCAAATAATGGTTCTTTACCATCACCCCTAGACAATCTGCCTCCTAGTGAACCAAAACAGACCACTAGAGTTAACCTTGCAGAAGCAGCCCTTACGAATTGGTGTAGGATATACAACACCAATGCTCATGCAGAGCTTGACTGTCCCTAATTCAGGATTGTTGCTAGTATTTTTCAGACTGAAGTGTCCAATACTTCAGGAAATCCACCTCATATAGAAGGAAATGAAATTGTCCCTTGCGGATATGACTTTGCTTTAGTGCTAGAAAGATTCATACATCATCCTCATCAGCAGATGATGCCTGCTCACCAAGATTACACTCTGGCATGTGAGGAATCAACCATGGCCTTTGAGTCTAACTATGTTTTTCCCTTTGAGGATGAAAATGAGCCCTTAAATGAACATGAGGAGGTACATGCCTATCAACAGGAATATCAGATCAAGCATAATTATAACCTAAGGAATAATTTAAACAGACCTACTGGTCCTTTGACCTCTTCCTTGCCTCCAAACAATTTCAACACACCTCTTGATCCCAAGGCAAGTAATAACCCTAGATTTCCCAAGGTTAATGCTCAATACTTAGCATCACCAAATACAGTACCAAAGGCTGCTAATCTGCCTCATGAATCTGATAAATTGGTCACTTATCTAGCAAATGAAATGAAAAAGGTTAAAATCAACCTATCACTATTAGAGTTGCTCAAAACTCCTGCCATCAAGAAAGCATTTATGAAATCACTAGATGATCCTACTCCTAAAGAGGATAGTCATACCTCAGGTCAGTTTGGTAGCAAGGATCATGCTGCTAGGGATCCTAATGTCAAACACAAAGTCCCAGCTACTGTTTAAGCTACAGAGACCTCCCACATGACCTTGTACAGAGACAAGAGTGAGTCACCTCCTTTCCTCCTTACTATAAGGATGTTTAGTAAAAATTTACACAACTATTTAGTAGATTTAGAAGCATCTACCAATGTGATGCCCCTATCCATATGCAATGCTTTAGGGTTGCATCCTGCTAAATCATTAAAGAAAGTGACACAATTAGACAAAACAGAGGTGAGTGTGGTAGGAGAACTAACTCACATTCACATGCAACTAGCATCTGATCCTAGAATCCAATATTATATTGACATTCAGGTAGTTGATATACTTGATACATATGGGATGTTACTCAGCAGAGATTGGTTAAAAACCCTTAATGGATACATGGCCATCGATTTCGGTCATATGTGGTTGCCCTGGAAGGGGATACCAAATCAAATAAGAATTGATGTTGAGCCTCGCATGAAGCACATGATCACTGAATATAATAAAACTAACGAGATCATGTATGTGGATATAGAACCCAGAGTTTACTACATCAGGCCACAGACTGTCAGGATAGAAGAAATTCTGATGTATGATGTTCATCATCATCATGATGACCCTCAGGATGAAAAAATAATTGTAGAATCTAGTGGTAACCCTAAAAATGAAAATGAGGTAGACCATTACAAGAATTTTGAGATGCACTTGTCTAGAGAGGTAAAGTGATGTCAGTTGTTAGAAATACCTGTTCATGATATTCTAATTGATGGATGGTGCAAGTTGCATAAAGAGGCACATTCTGAAAAACCCTGTGATGCCTGCATAGACATGCTAGAGCTAGAACAAGCATGTAGTGGTGCATCAGCATCATCATCATCATCCTCAGAGGTAAGTTCCTCAGACAATGATAATGATAGTGATGTTGATTGTTGTTTATCTCCTGCAGGAACATGAGAGTGCACATGTCAGGATGAATGTCATATTCAGGTGATAGAGGAGATGCTGGTATGTGACCAGAATAATGCTACAAGCAACAAGAAATTGTTTTGTAGAATCAAATGGTGAGTCATCTGATAAAGATGGAGGCAACAATCTGTCTAAATTTGAAGAGCTTTTCGCAAAAGAGATTCAAAAGATGACATAGTAGCAAAAATTTTCCACAGGATGCCTTGATTGAAGGTTGGTACAGGTTACATGAAGCACCTCATTTAGAGACTGCTTGCTCATTGTGTTTGCATCTTCTAAAAAGACAGACATTTCCTAGTCTAGAGAATTTACCTTCTAGTGATAAAAAGAAAGAAGAACACTCAGCTTCACATAAGACAGAAAAGATGAAGTCTGAGAAAGATGAGATACCAAAGTTAAAATGGATATCAAGTGGTGCAGCTACCAGAGCTGCAAAGAAAAAGGAAGGCTCAGATAAGCCTTTGGCTGAAGATAAGCCATGGATCCTTAGATTTGATGGATCCAAGTCAAAACAAGGAGCTGGAGTAGGGATAGATCTTGTTGATCCATCTGGAAAATCCTACTTAGCAGCATACAGACTGTAGTTCCCCTGCACCAACAATGTAATAGAGTATGAAGCTCTAATTCATGGGATAATGTTTGCCCTTAAGAAGAAAGTGAAAATTCTGCATGTCTATGGAGACTTAGAATTAGTCGTGAGACAGGTAAGAGGAATTTACTCCTACAATTATAAAAAACTGTCCAATTACAGACACAGGGTGTGGGACCTGATTGAAGACTTTGATGCATTCAATATCACCCACATACCCAGAGAACAGAATCATAGGGCAGATGATTTAGCTCAGGCTGCCAGTACTTTGGAGCCACTATCTATTTCTAGATTGAAAAGATTTTTAGTAGAATTGGTATCAGTACCTTCTGTGCCTGACAATGTAACCAACCTCCAAGTATTTGATGATGATCAACATATTCTAGACATCATCTCCAATAGAGATATATTTGATGCAGAGATCATAGATGTCATGCCCACATTTCACATGCAGTCACAACACGCTAACCCGCGTGTCATGTCCACATGCGTCATGTGGTCATGATACGAACTATCAAAAAATTTCCCCTTACTACTCTGAAAGCCCCCCTCGCACCCACAAGCATGCTCAATTGCACGTGTTTGTGTCGTCATCGATACTGTTGCTAACAGAATAATCTACACATGTGTGCATATTGATATCGAACACTATGTTTATGTTGGTTTAATTTACGTCTAGGGTTTCCTTGGTAGATGGTTGACCTTTAATTAGTTTTCTCAATTATCTCAATATTGGTTCACATTTCTCCTTATGTTGCATTCCATCATTTAATTATTTAATTATCTATTCTTCTCAATAAATTGTCTCATTTTCATAGTCTACCATTTGGTAATAATTTAACTTTGAGAAAGCAGATTCTATTACAGATCGATCCATTGAATGTTAAATATTAAATATCCAAATTAATCATCTCATTATTTCTTAAATAAATATTTAAATATAGATATATTTAAATATTTTATTATATATATATTTTAATATATAAATTTTATTTTAAAATCCCCTTTCCAAAATGAATGATCGATTATTTATATATTTACATTTTAAATCACATTACAGTTAATTATATATATATATATATAATCATTCTTTTAAATATCTCTAATGAAATAACTTTCTTTTTAATTTGAAACCCCACAAATATCATATATATAAATGTGTATATATATATATACACACAGATTTATATATATATAAATGTATATATATATATATATGCACTCACACACACATATATATATATATATATACATATACATTTATTTTTATTTAATAACAATATTGGCCATGCTAGTGGAAACTCCACTTATTGTTTTTTAAACCTTATTAATTATAATTTCCAACTCATAGGATGGGGTTAAATAATCCTAAATTTCCTTTAGGTTTATTGTGGTTTGCAGGTCAAGGAAAGCAGTGGCAGATTGGGCAACGGACGCAGGCCGAATGGAGGTGGGCGCTGTTGCACGGGAGGCCGAAGCCTTTGAGGTGGGCCAAGGGCAGTGCATAGGCCACAGAGGGCAGCGGTGGAGGGATGCATAGCCGGTGGTTCAGCCGCGGTGGTGGTGAGGTGTTTGGTGGCCACAATGAGTGGCGGAGGGGGCGTGGTGTTTTGCAGGAGGGAGGCCTGTGTTAAGGCCGTGGTGGTTTTGTCTTGGCGAGGGTGTGGGGAGGGGCGGAGCCCCACCCACACCCCACAAAGTGGGGTGTGGGTGGGGCTCCGCCCCTCCCCACACCCTCTTGTTATATGATTTCGATGGCAGTTTTAACCCCCACCATTATACGTTGTAAATTTATGACTGTGTAAACATTTTAACACCGAACTCCCTCTCCGTTTATTATTTCATTTGTTAATTTCGTAATACTTTTATTAATACTAATTTTATATATATATATAAATTTCTCAATTTCATTTACAAATAAATAAAGATCAATATATATATATATATTTTTTATATTTTAATCATAACGAATTTTCATAATTTCCTACAACAATTTAGTTTATGAATTAACGAATTTCTTTTGCATTTTCTCCAACATTTTAATTTACAATATAACGAATTCTTGAGAGAAACAGAAAACAAATAACCATTTAAATCCGTATATTTCAACTAAATTCTGATCTATCAAGTAAACTTTCCATTTCAGATAAAATTGAAGTTTAAGAGTAATTACAAGGAAATAATAATTCTTCCACCTCAATAACCAATTAAACAGACAAGTAAATTGATTTAGATTATTTTCCATTGCATAATTAATTCTAGTTTTACTTTTGTTCTCAAAGGCAAATTTAAATCTTTCATAATACTGTAAAAATAACTTTCACACTAAATAGTACAAGAGATATATTTTAACAATTGATTCAAATCAACAACAAATCTCACAACTTACAACTTGGTAAACAAGAACAAAAAACTATAAGAATCCCACAATTCACCTACACTCTTAAGGGAGGAATTTACTTTCTTCTCCCAACACAATTTTTCTACAACTTTCATAGGGAGCAATCTCTCCTCTTCAAAAGAAACTATTACAAGAAGAAATTTAAAGAGACCAAGCTCTCATTACAAATAAGAAGATAGAACATTTTCTCTATCAAGGCAAAACTCCTTCAATCCTCTTAACATGCTTCAACAGTAACCTGCATGACAACAAAGGAGAAAACAACAACCAACTAGCTCTCCTCCCTACAATAGACCCGCAAGAGGGTCACCCCCGAGCTAGGGAGATCATCCACATACCCTGGGTAGAATAGACCAAAACACTTCACAACATTGAATAACAACAATGAAAGCAAACAACATTCAACTTCCAAGGTTTTACACACATTACAAAGACTCAGCTAAGGTGAGTTCAAAGGGGGTAGGGAAGTAGATTCTCTCTACTCCAAGGTGTCATTCTTCTTAAACAATTATCATATCTTATCTCATGGCCTCAAGCCAACAAAACTACTCTTTCTCATGGCCTCAAGCCATCCAAATAATAAAATCATAGGGATATCCCGAATAGGCTCTCAAAGCCTTATAGCCCTCTAGGCTCAAATTACCAACTTGCTCTCAAGGCTTTCATAAACCAAAATAAGAAGACACCCGAGGAGGTTCACACCATCCCTTCCCTATACAAGATGAGCATTGCCTTCCAACTGGAAGAAGCTCTTTCAACACCCAACACAAACCCCAAAATAGCAAAAATAACACATAGACAACCATTGTAATTCCTCATTCATCAAACAAGAACAAAGCATACGTAGGTGAGTAACTAGCTCACTAACCTTTTCTAGCCCAATTATGGAATGTATTTTGACGAAGAGCTCCACCCTTAGTCTCCTTCTCCAAGTTCTCCTTCTTTCCACAATAATCCAACCCCCTTACCCTCTCCCTCTTCTCCTCTTTAAAACAACTTCTCTCCCTTATCCCTTATTCCAAGTGGTATTAAAAAACTAAACCTACTCCTCATCCATTATCCTACTGGACTTAAAACAATTAACCCCACTCAAGAGGTTCTCCACTATGGCCCTTTTCCAACACATGTAGAAATAAATTATAATAAGAAAAATAGAAATAAAAAGAAGAAGTCGATGACACACCACCCTTTTTATGGGGTCTCCCACCAAAAGAGAGGCACAAAGAGACAAGTACTCCATTATTGGTGGATCATGGAGTCTTTCCATGACATGGAAGCGGGTCTAAGTGTGGATTCCACTCATCCATTATCCCCATCCTTCCAAATGTGTCACTTAACTTCACCATGAAGTTGAAGTGACCATATGGAGGTTATCCTAGTCAAAAGGGTCCCTAGACCCATGGGGTATAACCTAGGGTTGATTTTATCCTAGTTAGAACTCCCAGAGTCAAGTAAAAACACAATAAGAGGGTCTAAAAGAAATAAAGTTAAAATAAGATTCAAAACAACATCTCTTACAACACATATCACAATGTAATTAAATCAGAAGATAGACCTAATTCCCTTGACCTCATGCATCATTACAACATTACAACAATTCACCAAACACGAGGTTGATCTTAGTTCCTCGTGGAACTAGATCGGCTTACAAGGGATACAACATAGGGTGTGGAATGATCTCCTGTATTTGTAGTTTTGTTAGCAATACCTACACACTCAAACTTGAAGTCAATAACACATAAAGATATCATAGCCAAAGCAATATAAATACATGCATACCTAAACATTCTACCATATAAAAATACTGAAATCACATTAAAGTTCCATTTCTAATATTATCCATTCATCATTCACTTAAAAGCAACATCTAACTATCATCGCATAATTGTTTTCTTAAAATCAATTAGGTTTAATAAACAAGAATTCGGGATCAATAGTCCCCCAATCATAAAAGTAATAGCAATAGTACTGTAAATAGTCTCATGAATAGAAGTGGAAAAGGTAATAGTCTCATGAACAAAAGTGGAAAAGGAAGGCCTCACATCCTCCCCCCTAAGATTGTACTTCCTCCTGGAAGTCATCAAAGAGGTGAGGGTAAAGTGTCTTTAGTCTTGTTGCATCTTCCCATGTTGCAGTGACCTCATCATACATATCCACTAGACCCTAACCTGATCCAACTCTCAACCTCGAAGGCCCAGCGTCCAATGAGCCAAGATGTGTATTGGCTCCAAAGCCAACTGTCCGTCTGCCTCTACCTGAAGAGCACTCCAATCCAATACGTCAGATAAATCAAAAATATAATGATGTAGAACTAAAACATGAAAGACATCGTGGATAAGAGACAGACTAGGTGGCAAGGCTAAACAATAGGCTACATGTCCTATCCTCTCCAAAATCTCAAAAGGTCCTACAAATTGGGGTGCGAGCTTAGAGCCTTTTCTGTAATGGATTGGACTCTTATGCGGTCGCACTCTCAAGAACCTTGTCACCCACTGAAAAGCTTCGATCTGTTCTCTTCACATCGGCATACTTTTTCTATCTATCTTGAGCTTCCTGCAGTCTCTGTTTGATCAATGTGACATGCTGTTCCATATCTTGAATTATTTCGGGACCAATGGCAACTCGGTCTTCTAACCGATCCCAACTCAAAGGCATCCTGCAAGGTCTGCCATATAAAGCCTGGTAAGGAGGCATACCTAATGAGTTGTGATGCCCATTATTGTAGGCGAACTCAACCAGATACAGGTACTCCTCCCATCTAGACTAATGATCCATAACATACATGCGAAGTATGTCCTCTAACACCTGGTTAACTCTTTCTGTCTAGCTGTCGGTCTCAGGATGGTAAGCGGAATTGAAGTTGAGCTGTGTGCCCAATGCCTAATGTAAGGCTCTCTAAAAAGATGATGTGAATACAAAGTCTCTATTAGATATGATGCGGCAAGGTACTCCATGCAGTCTGAAAATCTGATCTAGAAACACTCTCACCATCGATGGTGCATTGTATGTTGTACGTACTGGTGAGAAATGTGCCACCTTGGTCAACTTGTCAACTGTCACCATGATGGCATCATGGTGTCATGATGACATAGGTAGACCAATAATAAAGTCCATGGAAATGGTGTCCCACTTCCATTTAGGTATCTTGTGAGGATGCAAAAGTCCTGCTGGATGCTAATGCTCGACCTTGACCCTCTGACACTCAAGGCATCGAGCAACATACTCTGCAATGTCGCATCTCATTCCAGCCCAATGATATAACTGCTGCAAATCCGCATGCATCTTCTTCACTCCTAGATGAGCTACATAGGGTGCTCTATGAGCCTTAGAAAGTATCATTGAACATAGATCACCCACACGGGGTACATAGATGCACTGCCTATGTCTAAGCAATCCATCCGACTCAAGGGAATATCCTATGAATTTGCCCTTCAGGACCTGCTAATTCTAGATTTCCTATTGCACCTCCAAAAACCATTCGTCTTCAGGCAGATGCTGTAGAATATGCCCTCTCAAATCCACCTTCAAAGTTAGGGTCAGGATCTCATGGCACCTTCGACTCAAAGTGTCAGCGACCACGTTCTCCTTTCCTTTAGTGTAGTGGACATCAAAGTCATACTCACACATGAACTCTATCTAACACCGCTGGCAGGCGTTCAAATTAGGCTAAGTGAAAATGTACTGTAAGCTATGATGATCCGAATGGAGCTCAAAACGTCGACCTAAAAGAAAGTGTCTCCAACAAACAAGAGCATGAATAATAGCTGCGATCTCTAAATCATGAGTTGGGTAGTTTAGCTCATGTGTTTTAAGTTTTTGCGATTCATAAGAAATCGCTCTACCACCCTACATAAGCACAACTCCCAATCCCTCTAATGATGCATTCGTGCAAACAACAAAATCTTCTGCCGTATCTAGAATAGCTAATATGGGAGCACTGGTAAGACGTTCCTTCAAGATCCCAAAGGCCTTCTCACATTGTTCAGTCCAAGTGAATCCTTTCCCTTTTCACTGAAGGGAAGTGATAGGATGTGCTATCCTAGAGAAACCTTCGACAAACCTATGGTAATAACTAGCTAGTCCCATAAAGTTCCTTACTTCTATTACATTGGTGGGTGCTGGCCAATCCTGAATTGCTTTGATCTTCAATGGATCTATGAAGATACCATCACCTGATAAAATGTGCCCCAAATACTGTACCTCTATCTGTTGCAAGTATGAGGTGAGCTAGTGTTGTCATTGATGTCAACATACTCATATTGCATTGACAAGAAGGATTTGATGAGCTATGTGCTAAGGATATTGAGAAAATTAGCCTCAGTCAGGAACAGTGAAGAACAGTGATGAGAAGAAGGCAAATGTACTGTATAGGATGAGAACCAGAGGATGCGGATTAAAGGGTTAGTAGATATGAGTCTTGAGATGCTTCAGTTAAGATTTCAGAGGTCCGCATGAAGATCTGAAGAAGTTGTGGCTGTCGGTATAGAATCAGTTCCGGCAAGTATCCAGAGGTGACAGAGGATCACAAAAAGGTCCGGTGAGGTCCGAAATTGTATTATCCTAATCTGCGGATTGGAAGGAGTGTTTGGGATGTCCTTGTGATGTGTCATCCTGATTTGTGTATGATTTGGAGGTCCGGAAGTACCTCTTGCATTATGACAGTGGCGACAGACTGTGTTCTTGAAGTTCCGGATGAGGAAGACAAGAGATTCCAGTAAGTAGAGGAAGTGCGGATGTATCCGGTCATTCAGACAGGCTTGTGAAGGTTCTTGGATCATGTTTAGGTTGTGTTGTTGGTCCGCATTGATGGTAGAGCCCGAAATTGAAGTTATTCTTCCGGATGAAGTTCTTGCTCTGTTTAGCCGACCAGATGAGTTGTTCATCCTGCGAATGTTCTTGTGGTGGCCGACCGGATGTGTTATTCATCTTGCGGATACTCTTATGGTTGTTTGCCGACTTAGATGTTTGTTCCTAGGTCGATGTATTGTATAAATAACGGTTTGTGAGTTCATTTCAAAGTGTGGTTTTTGTGGATGAGTGTGGCATAGTGAAGGGAAGTGTGAAACGCAGAGTAGAAGTTTTTGGACTTAATTGGAACTGATCCGGACATGGTAGAGATGTCATTCTCCAGTTCAAGATTGTGATTTTTATCACTTTGTAGACAGTGTGTCTCCTTGTAGGCAGTGGGCCTCTTTGTGAGCAGTGTGCTCGGGCAGTGAGCCCTAATTGGCATGTGCCATTCATTTTTCTTTATTCTTCTAACAGAGAATAATTCTTGGGTTAATCACCCCATGGTTTTTCCCTTGACCGGGTTTTCCACGTCAAAATCTTGGTGTTCAATGTGTTGATGCTTATCTGCTCTTGTGTTTATGTATCATGCTTTCATGGATGATTAATTGATATGCTGCTAACTAACAACAAGAATCAAGTGTTTGAAAGAAGAAGAAGTTTTATACAACTGATTCACCCCACCCTCTCAGTTGTATGCCCTAGATCCAACAATTGGTATCAGAGCTAAGTTCCTCTGATAGGAGCTTAACCGCTTGAGGAGATCCAGGATGTCGTCATACAAGAAGGATAGTTCGAAGTTTGATGGAACCAACTTCACTCTCTGGAAAGGTCGCATGAAGTGTCACTTGGAATGTATGGGAAAAGCATACTTGGCTATGGTTTCAAAACCATATGTACCTCCACAAGGTGGTCCGACAACTCTGAATGAAATCACAGAAGCTGAAAACAATCTGCGGACCAAGGAAGCTCTTCTAAGCACATTGAATGACTCAGATCTCTCGAATGTTATTGACCTACCAACTGCATATGAGATCCTGACTAAACTAGAACTTCTGTATGAAGGAGATGAGTTTGTCAAAAGTGCAAGGTTGCAAAGTTTGAAAGGGAAATTTGAAAGATTGAAAATGAGAGATGATGAAAACATCACTACCTTTATGCCAAGAGTGAATGAGCTGGTATGTGGAATCAGAAATGCTGGTGGAACTTTAGATGAAAATGAGATTGTCTGCAAAATCCTAAGGTCCCTTCCTGCTACCTACAAAATCAAGGTTGCTTCCATTGATGAATTCAGAGCCCACACAACTGTCACAAGAGAACAACTGGCTGGCAAACTAGCTGCATTTGAAATGACCGAGTTTGGAGATGATCCTCCCAAGATTGAATCTGCCTTCAAAGCCAGTGCCTATGTGAAAGGCAAGCAGAGATTTGATCTGGGAGAAAACTCATCAAGGAAGATGTCATGGTATTGTTGGATCTAGGGCATACAACTGAGAGGGGAGGGGGTGAATCAGTTGTATAGAACTTCTTCCTTTTCAAACACTTAATTCTCTGTTGTTAGTTAGCAGCATATCAAATAATCATCCATGGAAGCATAATACATAAACACAAGAGCAGATAAGCATCAACACATTGAACACCAAGATTTTGACGTGGAAAACCCGGTTAAGGGAAAAACCACGGGGTGATTAACCCAAGAATTATTCTCTGTTAGAAGAATAAAGAAAAATGAATGGCACATGCCAATAAGGGCTCACTGCCTGAGCACACTGCTCACAAAGAGGCCCACTGCCTACAAGGAGACACACTGTCTACAAAGTGATGAAAATCACAGTCTTGAACTGGAGAATGACATCTCTACCATGTCCGGATCAGTTCCAATTAAGCCCAACAATCTCTGCTCTGCCTTTCGCACGTTTCTTCGCTATACCATCCTCATCCTCACACACCACACTGAAATGAACTCACAAATCGTTATTTATACAAGACATCGACTTAGGAACAAACATCTAAGTCGGCAAACAACCATAGGAGTATCCGCAAGATGAATAACACATCCGGTCGGCCATCACAAGAACATTCGCAGGATGAACAACTCATCCGGTCGGCTACACAGAGCAAGAACTTCATCCGGAAGAATAACTTCAATTCCGGGCTCTACCATCAATGCGGACCAACAACAAAACCTAAACATGATCCAAGAACCTTCACAAGCCTGTCTGAATGTCTGGATACATCCGCACTTCCTCTGCTTACTGGGATCTCATGTCTTCCTCATCTGGAACTTCAAGAACACAGTCTGTCGCCACTGTCATAATGTAAGAGGTACTTCCGGACCTCCAAATCATACACAAATCAGGATGATACATCACAAGGACATCCCAAACGCTCCTTCCAATCCGCAGATTAGGATAATGCAATTCTGGACCTCACCGGACCTTTTTGTGATCCTCTGTCACCTCCGGATACTTGCCGGACCCGGTTCTATACCGGCAGTCACAACTCCTTCAGATCTTCATGCGGACCTCTGAAATCTTAACTGTAGCATCTCAAGACTCATATCTACTAACCCTTTAATCCGCATCCTCCGGTTCTCATCCTATACAGTACATTTACCTTCTTCTCATCACTGTTCTTCACTGTTCCTGACTGAGACTAATTTTCTCAATATCCTCAGCACACAGCTTATCAAATCCTTCTTGTTAATGCAATATGAGTATGTTGACATCAATGACAACACTGGATAACCTCATACTTGCAACAATCTCCCCCTTTGTCATTGATGGCAACATATGATGTGAAAAACTATTAAGACAAGAACTTCAACTTTTCATATGTCTTCTCTTCCTTTACTACTCCCCCTTTGATCATTAACCACTTGTTTTTCACATGTCTTCTCTCCCCCTTTGACATCAATGGCAAAGGGCTCATACTTGCAATTCTCATGCATCAGAATCATACTAGCTGCTCCCCCTTAGTTGCAGCTCCCCATTAGTCCGGATCACAAGATATGGCTGTGATAGCCACCGGACTGATGCACATCAGTGCATCTTAGTTCATCACCGGAGGGGCCATGACCCCTAACTTCTCCCGGAGATATTCAAAAGAGTCTTTGGGAAGAGGTTTTGTAAAGATATCTGCAATCTGATCCTTGGAGGGAACATACTCCAATCTGACTTCTTCCTTGTTTACTTGTTCTCTCAAAAAGTGAAATTTAATAGATATGTGCTTAGTTTTAGAATGCAATACCGGATTCTTGGAAATATTAATTGCACTTGAATTATCACAGAAGATTGTGATAGGCTCCTCATATTCAACTTTGATGTCTCTTAGCATCTGCTTCATCCATAAGATTTGAGTGCAACTACCTGCTGCTGCAATGTATTCTGCTTCAGTTGTAGACAGAGATATTGCATCTTGTTTCTTACTTAGCCAAGAAACCAATCTCTTCCCCAAAAAGAATGCTCCACCACTAGTGCTCTTCCGGTCATCCACATCTCCTGCCCAATCTGCATCTGTGTAAGCATGAAGAGAGAAATCCGGATCTCTAGGATACCATAGACCATACTCAACTGTCCCTTTCAAGTATCTAAAAATTCTTTTGATTACCATAACATGAGATTCTCTAGGATCAGCCTAGAATCTTGCCACAAGACCAACAGCCTGCATTATATCTGGTCTAGTTTGAGTGAGATACAACAATCCACCAATCATTGATCTATACTTTATCTGATCTGCCTTTGGAGAATCATCATCTTTGCTTAACTTACATCCGGTTGCCATAGGGGTGTTCATAGGCTTTGAGTCTTCCATACCAAATTTCTTTAACAATTCTTTCACATATTTGGTCTGAGAAATGAAGATCCCTTCTTTTGTTTGAGTAATTTGCAGACCCAAGAAGAAATTCATTTCACCAAGCATAGACATTTCAAACTCACTTTTCATCTGATTTGCAAAAGTTTTGCACATACTATCTCTTCCTCCAAAAATGATATCATCCACAAACACTTCAACAATCAGAATGTTTTCATGATCAATTTTGAAATATAAGTTGCTGTCAGCAGTACCTTTGTTGAATCCAATCTGCACAAGATGCTTATCCAACCTTTCATACCATGCTCTTGGGGCTTGCTTCAATCCATACAAAGCTTTCTTCAACTTGCAGACCATATCATTATTATCAGACAATTGAAATCCATCCGGTTGTTCAATGTAGACTTCTTCTTCCAGATCACCATTTAGGAAGGCAGACTTGACATCCATCTGATATACCTTGAAGTCTTTGAAGGCAGCAAATGCAAGAAGTAATCTGACTGCTTCAATTCTTGCTACCGGAGCAAAAGTCTCTTCAAAGTCAATTCCTTCTATTTGAGAGTAGCCTTTGCAGACCAATCTAGCTTTGTTTCTGATTACTTCACCAGCTTCATTTAGTTTGTTCCGGAAGACCCACTTGGTTCCAATTACATTCCTGTCTCTAGGTCTGGGAACAAGATCCCAAGTATGATTTTTCTCAATTTGCATCAGTTCATCTTCCATTGCTTTGGTCCAGTTTTCATCATTGCAGGCTTCATTTATTGTTTTAGGTTCAATCTTTGAAATCAGACAACATTCATTCTGATCTTGAGCAATATTCCTTCTAGTTTGTACACCTTTGCTTCTGTCACCTATGATCTGATCTTCAGAGTGATTCAGTCTTACATACCTTGGAATTTTGGGAGTATCCAGTACTGCTGTTTCTTGATCAGGCTCATTCAGACCTATCTCTTCTTCCTGATTTACCGGATCAGGCTGACTCTGTCTCACCGGAGAGGATTGAGGTCCTTGAACACTGTCTTGGTCATCTTCATCAAACTCATAAAATCTTGAGGGCTTCTCAATTCCTTCATCAACCTTTACATTGGTGCTTTCTATCATCTTCCTCAATCTCTTATTGTAACACCGGTATGCTTTGCTTTGAGTGGAGTAGCCCAAGAAAATTCCTTCATCACTTCTAGCATCAAATTTTCCTAGATCTTCATCTCTTTTAATATAACACTTGCTACCAAATACTCTGAAATATTTCACAGTAGGAGTGATGCCAAACCAGAGTTCATAGGGGGTCTTACCGGTGTTGTTTCTGATTTGAACTTGATTGAGAGTGTAGACTGCAGTGCTGATAGCTTCTTTCCAAAACATTTGAGGAACATTTGCTTCCAACATCATTGTCCTAGCAGCTTCCTGGATGGTCCGGTTCTTTCTCTCAACTACTCCATTCTGCTGTGGAGTCTTAGGAGCAGACAACTGTCTCCTTATACCTTGTTTCTCACAAAAGTCAATGAATTCTCCAGATGTAAATTCACCACCTCTATCAGACCTTAGACACTTTAGTTTCAATCCGGTTTGATTCTCCACCATAGCTTTGAAGATTTTGAACTTCTCAAAAGCTTCTGACTTTTCTTTTAGAAAGGTAACCCACATCATCCGGGAATGATCATCTATTAACAACATGAAATATCTATCACCTTGCAGACTCTTGATTCTTGTCGGACCACATAGATCAGTATGTACTAATTCCAACAATCCGGTAGAAGACTGATCTTTGCTTTTAAAAGAGACTCTGCTTTGTTTGCCTAACTGACATTCTTTACACACACTATTTGTAGGTTTTATCAACTTTGGAAGATCTCTCACAGCCTGAGTATTGCTTATTTTGATGATGTTATCAAAATTTACATGACACATTCTTCTATGCCATAACCAACTCTGATCAATTTGAACAAACAAACAACTTTTATTTGAACCAACTAGATGAAAGATGTTACCTCTTGTCTGAGTACCGGATGCAATTTCAGTTCCGGAGCTTGTAAAGATTCTGCATTTTCCATTCTTGAACCGGAGATCATAGCCTTTGTCCACTAACTGACCAACACTGAGAAGATTGTGCTTCAATCCTTCAACATACAGTACATTTCCTCTTTTGCTCTTACCATCAAAGGAAATAGTTCCCCTACCTCTGATTCTGCCAGCAGAATTGTCACCAAACTTTACCATTCCTCCTTCATATCTTTCCAAATCTAAGAACTTATTCTTGTCACCAGTCATATGGTGAGAGCATCCACTGTCAATAACCCAATCATCCTTTTCTTCCACTTGAGCAGCCAAGGCTTTTTCAACAACTTTGTGATTGACAGATTCAGAGAGCATGGAATCTTCTTCCTTGATGGCTATAAACACCCACTTATTTCCGGATTTGCTTCCTGGTTCTGATTCATCATCTGTTACTCCTTCATTGTCATCTTCTTCATGAACATAATAGCAATTCTTTTGAAACCTTTGTCTGTGAGTATTAGATCTTGCAGATCTCTCCGGACATCTTGAGGCAAAATGACCAATCTTATTGCAGTTGAAACACTTAAAGGGTAGTTTTCCTTCATACTTACCGGATCCTCTTGGCAGTCTTTTTGCAATGAGGGCTTCAAGTTGAGCTGTTTCTGCTTCTTCTTCTTCCATGTCTCTTCTTGCTTGATCATACCATGACATTTTCCTTGATGAGTTTTCACCCGGATCAAATCTCTGTTTGCCTTTCACATAGGCACTGGCTTTGAAAGCAGATTCAGTCTTGGGTGGATCATCTCCAAACTCGGTCATTTCAAATGCAGCTAGTTTGCCAGCCAGTTGTTCTCTTGTGACAGTTGTGTGGGCTCTGAATTCATCAATGGCAGCAACTTTGATTTTGTAGGCAGCAGGAAGGGATCTTAGGATTTTGCAGACAATCTCATTTTCATCTAAAGTTCCACCAGCATTTCTGATTCCACATACCAGCTCATTTACTCTCGGCATAAAGGTAGTGATGTTTTCTTCATCTCTCATTTTCAATCTTTCAAATTTCCCTTTCAGACTTTGCAACCTTGCACTTTTGACAAACTCATCTCCTTCATACAGAAGTTCCAGTTTAGTTAGGATCTCATATGCAGTTGGTAGGTCAATGACATTCGAGAGATCAGAGTCATTCAATGCGCTTAGAAGAGCTTCCTTGGTCCGCAGATTGTTTTCAGCTTCTGTGATTTCATTCAGAGTTGTCAGACCACCTTGTGGAGGTACATATGGTTTTGAAATCATACCCAGGTATGCTTTTCCCATGCATTCCAAGTGACACTTCATTCGACCTTTCCAGAGAGTGAAGTTGGTTCCATCGAACTTCGGACTATCCTTCTTGTATGACGACATCCTGGATCTCCTCAAGCGGTTAAGCTCTTGTCAGAGGAACTTGGCTCTGATACCAATTGTTGGATCTAGGGCATACAACTGAGAGGGGGGGGGTGAATCAGTTGTATAGAACTTCTTCCTTTTCAAACACTTAATTCTCTGTTGTTAGTTAGCAGCATATCAAATAATCATCCATGGAAGCATAATACATAAACACAAGAGCAGATAAGCATCAACACATTGAACACCAAGATTTTGACGTGGAAAACCCGGTTAAGGGAAAAACCACGGGGTGATTAACCCAAGAATTATTCTCTGTTAGAAGAATAAAGAAAAATGAATGGCACATGCCAATAAGGGCTCACTGCCCGAGCACACTGCTCACAAAGAGGCCCACTGCCTACAAGGAGACACACTGTCTACAAAGTGATGAAAATCACAGTCTTGAACTAGAGAATGACATCTCTACCATGTCCGGATCAGTTCCAATTAAGCCCAACAATCTCTGCTCTGCCTTTCACACGTTTCTTCGCTATACCATCCTCATCCTCACACACCACACTGAAATGAACTCACAAATCGTTATTTATACAAGACATCGACTTAGGAACAAACATCTAAGTCGGCAAACAACCATAGGAGTATCCGCAAGATGAATAACACATCCGGTCGGCCATCACAAGAACATTCGCAGGATGAACAACTCATCCGGTCGGCTACACAGAGCAAGAACTTCATCCGGAAGAATAACTTCAATTCCGGGCTCTACCATCAATGCGGACCAACAACAAAACCTAAACATGATCCAAGAACCTTCACAAGCCTGTCTGAATGTCCGGATACATCCGCACTTCCTCTGCTTACTGGGATCTCATGTCTTCCTCATCCGGAACTTCAAGAACACAGTCTGTCGCCACTGTCATAATGTAAGAGGTACTTCCGGACCTCCAAATCATACACAAATCAGGATGATACATCACAAGGACATCCCAAACGCTCCTTCCAATCCGCAGATTAGGATAATGCAATTCTGGACCTCACCGGACCTTTTTGTGATCTTCTGTCACCTCCGGATACTTGCCGGACCCGGTTCTATACCGGCAGTCACAACTCCTTCAGATCTTCATGCGGACCTCTGAAATCTTAACTGTAGCATCTCAAGACTCATATCTACTAACCCTTTAATCCGCATCCTCCGGTTCTCATCCTATACAGTACATTTACCTTCTTCTCATCACTATTCTTCACTGTTCCTGACTGAGACTAATTTTCTCAATATCCTCAGCACACAGCTTATCAAATCCTTCTTGTTAATGCAATATGAGTATGTTGACATCAATGACAACACTGAATAACCTCATACTTGCAACAGGTATGATCAAGCAAGAAGAGACATGGAAGAAGAAGAAGCAGAAACAGCTCAACTTGAAGCCCTCATTGCAAAGAGACTGCCAAGAGGATCCGGTAAGTATGAAGGAAAACTACCCTTTAAATGTTTCAACTACAATAAGATTGGTCATTTTGCTTCAAGATGTCCGGAAAGATTTGCAAGGTCTAATAATAACAGACAAAGGTTTCAAAAGAATTGCTATTATGTTCATGAAGAAGATGACAATGAAGGAGTAACAGATGATGAATCAGAACTAGGAAGCAAATCCGGAAATGAGTGGGTGTTTATTGCCATCAAGGAAGAAGATTCAATACTCTCTGAATCTGTCAATCACAAAGTTGTTGAAAAAGCTTTGGCTGCTCAAGTGGAAGAAAAGGATGATTGGGTTATTGACAGTGGATGTTCTCACCATATGACTGGTGACAAGAATAAGTTCTTAGATTTGGAAAGATATGAAGGAGGAATGGTAAAGTTTGGTGACAATTCTGCTGGCAGAATCAGAGGTAGGGGAACTATTTCCTTTGATGGTAAGAGCAAAATAGGTAATGTACTGTATGTTGAAGGATTGAAGCACAATCTTCTCAGTGTTGGTCAGTTAGTGGACAAAGGCTATGATCTCCGGTTCAAGAATGGAAAATGCAGAATCTTTACAAGCTCCGGAACTGAAATTGCATCCGGTACTCAGACAAAAGGTAATATCTTTCATCTGGTTGGTTCAAATAAAAGTTGTTTGTTTGTTCAAATTGATCAGAGTTGGTTATGGCATAGAAGAATGTGTCATGTAAATTTTGATAACATCATCAAGATAAGCAATACTCAGGCTGTGAGAGATCTTCCAAAATTGATGAAACCTACAAATAGTGTGTGTAAAGAATGTCAGTTAGGTAAACAAAGCAGAGTCTCTTTCAAAAGCAAAGATCAGTCTTCTACCGGATTGTTGGAATTAGTACATACTGATCTATGTGGTCCGACAAGAATCAAGAGTCTGCAAGGTGATAGATATTTCATGTTGTTAATTGATGATCATTCCCGAATGATGTAGGTTACCTTTCTAAAAGAAAAATCAAAAGCTTTTGAGAAGTTCAAAATCTTCAAAGCTATGGTGGAGAATCAAACCGGATTGAAACTAAAGTGTCTAAGGTCTGATAGAGGTGGTGAATTTACATCTGGTGAATTCATTGACTTTTGTGAGAAATAGGGTATAAGGAGACAGTTGTCTGCTCCTAAGACTCCACAGCAGAATGGAGTAGTTGAGAGAAAGAACCGGACCATCCAGGAAGCTGCTAGGACAATGATGTTGGAAGCAAATGTTCCTCAAATGTTTTGGAAAGAAGCTATCAGCACCGCAGTCTACACTCTAAATCGAGTTCAAATCAGAAACAACACCGGTAAGACCCCCTATGAACTTTGGTTTGGCATCACTCCTACTGTGAAATATTTCAGAGTATTTGGTAGCAAGTGTTATATTAAAAGAGATGAAGATCTAGGAAAGTTTGATGCTAGAAGTGATGAGGGAATTTTCTTGGGCTACTCCACTCAAAGCAAAGCATACCGGTGTTACAATAAGAGATTGAGGAAGATGATAGAAAGCACCAATGTGAAAGTTGATGAAGGAATTGAGAAACCTTCAAGATTTTATGAGCTTGATGAAGATGACCAAGACAGTGTTCAAGGAACTCAATCCTCTCCGGTGAGACAGAGTCAGCCTGATCCGGTAAATCAGGAAGAAGAGATAGGTTTGAATGAGCCTGATCAAGAAACAGCAGTGCTGGATACTCCCAAAATTCCAAGGTATGTAAGACTGAACCACTCTGAAGATCAGATCATAGTGATAGAAGCAAAGGTGTACAAACTAGAAGGAATATTGCTCAAAATTAGGATGAATGCTGTCTGATTTCAAAGAATGAACCTAAAACAATAAATGAAGCCTGCAATGATGAAAACTGGACCAAAGCAATGGAAGATGAATTGATGCAAATTGAGAAAAATCATACTTGGGATCTTGTTCCCAGACCTAGAGACAGGAATGTAATTGGAACCAAGTGGGTCTTCCGGAACAAACTAAATGAAGCTGGTGAAGTAATCAGAAATAAAGCTAGATTGGTCTGCAAAGGCTACTCTCAAATAGAAGGAATTGACTTTGAAGAGACTTTTGCGCCGGTGGCAAGAATTGAAGCAGTCAGATTACTTCTTGCATTTGCTGCCTTCAAAGACTTCAAGGTATATCAGATGGATGTCAAGTCTGCCTTCCTAAATGGTGATCTGGAAGAAGAAGTCTACATTGAACAACCGGATGGATTTCAATTGTCTGATAATAATGATATGGTCTGCAAGTTGAAGAAAGCTTTGTATGGATTGAAGCAAGCCCCAAGAGCATGGTATGAAAGGTTGGATAAGCATCTTGTGCAGATTGGATTCAACAAAGGTACTGCTGACAGTAACTTATATTTCAAAATTGATCATGAAAACATTTTGATTGTTGAAGTGTTTGTGGATGATATCATTTTTGGAGGAAGAGATAGTATGTGCAAAACTTTTGCAAATCAGATGAAAAGTGAGTTTGAAATGTCTATGCTTGGTGAAATGAATTTCTTCTTGGGTCTGCAAATTACTCAAACAAAAGAAGGGATCTTCATTTCTCAGACCAAATATGTGAAAGAATTGTTAAGGAAATTTGGTATGGAAGACTCAAAGCCAATGAACACTCCTATGGCAACCGGATGTAAGTTAAGCAAAGATGATGATTCTCCAAAGGCAGATCAGACAAAGTATAGATCAATGATTGGTGGATTGTTGTATCTCACTCAAACTAGACCAGATATAATGCAGGCTGTTGGTCTTGTGGCAAGATTCCAGGCTGATCCTAGAGAATCTCATGTTATGGCAATCAAAAGAATTTTTAGGTACTTGAAAGGAACAGTTGAGTATGGTCTATGGTACCCTAGAGATCCGGATTTCTCTCTTCATGCTTACACAGATGCAGATTGGGCAGGAGATGTGGATCACCGGAAAAGCACTAGTGGTGGAGCATTCTTTTTGGGGAAGAGATTGGTTTCTTGGCTAAGCAAGAAACAAGATGCAATATCTCTGTCTACAACTGAAGCAGAATACATTGCAGCAGCAGGTAGTTGCACTCAAATCTTATGGATGAAGCAGATGCTAAGAGACATCAAAGTTGAATATGAGGAGCCTATCACAATTTTCTGTGATAATTCAAGTGCAATTAATATTTCCAAGAATCCGGTATTGCATTCTAAGACTAAGCACATATCTATCAAATTTCACTTTTTGAGAGAACAAGTAAACAAGGAAGAAGTCAGATTGGAGTATGTTCCCTCCAAGGATCAGATTGCAGATATCTTTACAAAACCTCTTCCCAAGGACTCTTTTGAATATCTCTGGGAGAAGTTAGGGGTCATGGCCCCTTCGGTGATGAACTAAGATGCACTGATGTGCATCAGTCCGGTGGCTATCACAGTCATATCTTGTGATCCAGACTGATGGGGAGCTGCAACTAAGGGGGAGCAGCTGGTATGATTCTGATGTATGAGAATTGCAAGTATGAGCCCTTTGCCATTGATGTCAAAGGGGGAGAGAAGACATGTGAAAAACAAGTGGTTGATGATCAAAGGGGGAGCAGTAAAGGAAGAGAAGACATGTGAAAAGTTGAAGTTCTTGTCTTAATGGTTTTTCACATCATATGTTGCCATCAATGACAAAGGGGGAGATTGTTGCAAGTATGAGGTGAGCCAGTGTTGTCATTGATGTCAACATACTCATATTGCATTGACAAGAAGGATTTGAGGAGCTGTGTGCTGAGGATATTGAGAAAATTAGCCTCAGTCAGGAATAGTGAAGAACAGTGATGAGAAGAAGGCAAATGTACTGTATAGGATGAGAACCAGAGGATGCGGATTAAAGGGTTAGTAGATATGAGTCTTGAGATGCTTCAGTTAAGATTTCAGAGGTCCGCATGAAGATCTGAAGAAGTTGTGGCTGTCGGTATAGAACCAGTTCTGGCAAGTATCCAGAGGTGACAGAGGATCACAAAAAGGTCCGGTGAGGTCCGGAATTGTATTATCCTAATCTGCGGATTGGAAGGAGTGTTTGGGATGTCCTTGTGATGTGTCATCCTAATTTGTGTATGATTTGGAGGTCCGGAAGTACCTCTTGCATTATGACAGTGGCGACAGACTGTGTTCTTGAAGTTCCAGATGAGGAAGACAAGAGATTCCAGTAAGTAGAGGAAGTGCGGATGTATCCGGTCATTCAGACAGGCTTGTGAAGGTTCTTGGATCATGTTTAGGTTGTGTTGTTGGTCCGCATTGATGGTAGAGCCCAAAATTGAAGTTATTCTTCCGGATGAAGTTCTTGCTCTGTTTAGCCGACCGGATGAGTTGTTCATCCTGCGAATGTTCTTGTGGTGGCCAACCGGATGTGTTATTCATCTTGCGGATACTCTTATGGTTGTTTGCTGACTTAGATGTTTGTTCCTAAGTCGATGTCTTGTATAAATAACGGTTTGTGAGTTCATTTCAAAGTGTGGTTTTTGTGGATGAGTGTGGCATAGTGAAGGGAAGTGCGAAAGGCAGAGCAGAAGTTTTTGGACTTAATTGGAACTGATCCGGACATGGTAGAGATGTCATTCTCCAATTCAAGACTGTGATTTTTATCACTTTGTAGACAGTGTGTCTCCTTGTAGGCAGTGGGCCTCTTTGTGAGCAGTGTGCTCGGGCAGTGAGCCCTAATTGGCATGTGCCATTCATTTTTCTTTATTCTTCTAACAGAGAATAATTCTTGGGTTAATCACCCCGTGGTTTTTCCCTTAACCGGGTTTTCCACGTCAAAATCTTGGTGTTCAATGTGTTGATGCTTATCTGCTCTTGTGTTTATGTATCATGCTTTCATGGATGATTAATTGATATGCTGCTAACTAACAACAAGAATCAAGTGTTTGAAAGAAGAAGAAGTTTTATACAACTGATTCACCCCCCCCTCTCAGTTGTATGCCCTAGATCCAACACTATCCTCAAGAAGTCACATTTTACTAGGTTGCCATAAAGTTGATGCTCACGTAAACATTACAATACCTGACGCAAATGGTCCACATGTTCCTCCTCGGTCCGTGAATAGATCAAAATATCATCTAGGAATATGATCATGAACCGATCTAGGTAAGTGCAGAACACCCCGTTCATGAGGCTCATGAACATTGCGGGGGAATTCGTCAAACTAAAAGGTACTACTGTGAACTCATAATGGCCATATCTGGTTCGAAAGGCAGTCTTGTGAATATCTGCCTCTGTGATTCGTAATTGGTGATACCCAGATTTTAGATCAACCTTTGAAAACACTTTGGCTCCCTACATTTGGTCAAAGAGATCATCAATCCTAGGTAGAGGATATCAGTTCCTCACCGTCACTTTGTTCAACTACCTGTAGTCCATGCATAGCTGAAGAGATCCATCCTTCTTCTTTATGAAGATAACTAGTGCGCCCCATGGCAAAACGCTAGGTCAGATGTGTCCCTTCTCTAATAATTCTTCTAACTGCAGTTTAAGCTCCATAAGCTCATGTGTAGTCATTATATAAGGTGCACAAGACACTGGTTTTGCCCCTAGTACCAAAGCGATGTGGAAATCAACTTCCCTGCGCGGAGGTATACCTAGTAATTCTGGTAGAAAAATATCAAAAAATTCTCTTAGGATAGGGTGTTTATCTAAGGTAGTCTCAGGTTCATCCTCTAATCTATCACTAACTATGATAGCAAACATCTGACAACCCTTCCGCATGCAGCACTTAAGTTGCTAAGCGGATATCATACGAGCAGTTGTGAGCTTCTATATGCCCACTATCTCGACCAGTGTGCCATGATCATCTAAGCAACTAATCGTCCTCTGACGGTAATCTAGCTTGGCTCTATGAGCCGCAAGCCAGTCCATACCAAGAACTATGTCGTAGGATCCTAATGGCATAACCCTAAGGTCACATGTTGTAATGAAAGAACCCAAGGAAATCTCACAATCTCTAACCATGGTATCAACTGACATTCTGGCCCTAGATGCCAACTCAACCTCCCACCTAATGTCCTGTCTAGAAGCCACCAGCCTGCAACGTTCCACTAACAATGTAGACATAAAAGAGTCAGTAGCTCTGGAATCAAATAGGATAGAGAAGGGAAATTCTCCAATCATACCTGTTGTCTATATGACTGAAGCCTAGAAATTGGCCTGGCAGTTTTTAACTGCTGCAAACATATGGTGGGATTTACCCATATCGCCCACCGTCTACTCAGATCCTCCTGCACGATGCTGTCCCCCTACTGTAAAACCCTATGGGCACTCTCTAGCTAGGTGTCCAGCTTCACCACAAACATAACAAAGCCCCTTAAACTGTACCTATACAGTTTGAGTCCTACTCGACTGCTGTTGTCCTGACCTTCTAGTGGACGCTTGTGAGCCCTTATATGACTGCTGCGGCCTTGCGGGTCCTGCAGGTGGTCCCTATTGTCTCTGATCCCTACGTAGGCCCTGCTGTTGCCAACCTCTATTATTACCCCCATGTGACCTTGGCTGTGTTCTAGCTCTCTGCTGCTGCTGTGACTGCTGTTGTTGTGGGGGCCTAGGAGGTAATGATGCTATACCGAATCCTCCTCTAGGGGGTGCCTGTGGTGGTCTATGGAAATTCTGTTGATACTGCTACTGTCCCTGATCCTGGAACTAAGGGCGAGAACTCTGCCCCCCCGTCCCTAAATCTCCTCAGCAATATAAGCCTTCTCGGCAGCATCACTCAAGGTCTGGGGATCTACCATCTAAACAGGTCCTGCTATACTGTGGTTTAGTCCTCTGATAAACTTATGCACCGGGAGTTTCTTGTCCTGGAGATACTTTGCATATCTAGATAACTCTATAAACCTACTCTTATACTATGCCATTGAGAGTCCCCTCTGCTGTAGGTCATGGAACTCGTCTATCTGACACTGTCTGTAATAGTCTGATAGGTATCACGCGTTGAAACGCTCAACAAAAGGTCTCCCATGAGAGGGTGTCTAAGGAGAGGCGACGCTTGCACTCCTCAGTGTGCCACCATGTAGCTGCTGCATCTCGTAATAAGTGTACTACCACATGGGCCTTCGTATTGCCCGTGCATGGTTGCAATGCGAAGCACCTGTCTAAACTGATAAGCTAGGCCTCTGCCTCAGCTCCCTCTATGGTTTTGATGAATGTAGGAGGGTTCAATCTCAATATATCCCTGATGGAATCTCCTTTATCTCTGCACCCTTTGATAGGCTCATCTATATGATAATCATAAGGCCTGGGACCTAATTTCTCTATTTGTATTGTCTCGTCATGCCTGGCATGATGTGTGGGGCTCCTGCTACGGGCCCTGTCGGTTGAATCAACCTCCTCTGTATTAGGCAACTTGACATAAGGCTCCACATGTGGTACCCCTTGTGGCTCTACGTGGGGCTCCACATGTGGCTCGACATGAGTCTCAGCTCGTGGCTCCATGCATGGTTCCTCTCGCAGAACATCGCGGGGCTCGACATGTGACTCTATGTGTGGCTCAACTGTAGCTGATGGAAGCCTATCTAAGATAGCCTATAAGGCCTGTAATATCTATGGTCCCATATCAGGTGAGGCTGGTGGTACCTGTGGTACTAGAGGAACTGGTTGTGGCTGTAGAACTGGCTAAACCTATGGAATTGGCTGTTCTGGTGGGACTGGTTGATCTGGTCCCACAGCTGAAGAATCAGTGCGCACTTCAGTGGGTGGAGTACGGCGGGTCGGTATTCACTGAACTTGTCTGGGAGGCATCCTACAAAATGAGGTAATCACTAGTCAGTTTGATCACGGAAGTGATAATGTGCCTATACAAGCCCAGTGTTTGAAATAACCTGGCTCTGATACCAAATGTCATGCCCACATTTCACATGCGGTCACAACATGCTAACCCGCATGTCATGTCCACATGCATCATGTGGTCATGATACGAACTATAAAAAATCTTCCCCTTACTACTCTGAAAGCCCTCCTTGCACCCACAAGCGTGCTCGATTGCGTATGTTTATGTCATCATCGATACTATTGCTAACAGAATAATCTACACATGTGTGCATATTGATATCGAACACTATGTTTATGTTGGTTTAATTTACAATGTCTAGGGTTTCCTTGGTAGATGGTTGACCTTTAACTGGTTTTCTCAATTATCTCAATATTGGTTCGTATTTCTCCTTATGTTGCATTCCATCATTTAATTATTTAATTATCTATTCTTCTCAATAAATTGTCTCATTTTCATAGTCTACCATTTGGTAATAATTTAACTTTGAGAACGCAACTTCTATTACGAATCGATCCATTGAATGTTAAATATTAAATGTCCAAATTAATCATCTCATTATTTCTTAAATAAATATTTAAATATAAATATATATTTAAATATTTTATTATATATATATATTTAATATATACATTTTATTTTAAAATCCCCTTTCCAAAATGAATGATCAATTATTTATATATTTACATTTTAAATCACATTATAGTTAATTATATATATATATATATATATATATATAATCATTCTTTTAAATATCTCTAATGAAATAACTTTCTTTTTAATTTAAAACCCCACAAATATCATATATATAAATGATTATATATATATGCACTCACACACATATATATACATATACATTTATTTTTATTTAATAACAATATTAGCCATGCTAGTGGAAACTCCACTTATTTTTTTTAAACCTTATTAATTAGAATTTCCAACTCATAGAATGGGGTTAAATAACCCTAAATTTCCCTTAAGTTTATTGTGGTTTGTAGGTCAAGGAAGGCGGCGGCGGATTGGGTAATGGACGCAAGCCGAATGGAGGTGGGCGCTGTCGCAAGGGAGGCCGAAGCCTTTGAGGTGGGCGAAGGGTAGTGCACAGGCCACAGAGGACAGTGGTGGAGGGACGCATAGGTGGTGGTTCCGCTGAGGTGGTGGTGAGGCATTTGGTGGCCGTAATGAATGGCGGAGGGGGCGTGGTGTTTCGCAGGAGGGAGGCCTGTGTGAAGGCCACGGTGGTTTTGTCTTGGCGGGGATGTGGGGAGGGGCGGACCCCTTCCACATCCCATTTCGTGGGGTGTGGGTGGGGCTCCGCCCTTCCCCACATCCTCTTGTTATATGATTTCGGTGGTGGTTTTAACCCCCACCATTATACATTGTAAATTTATGACTGTGTAAACATTTTAATAGTGAACTCCCTCTTCGTTTATTATTTCATTTGTTAATTTCATAATACTTTTATTAATAATAATTAAATATATATATATATATTTCTCAATTTCATTTACAAATAAATAAAGATCAAAATATATATATATAAATATATATATAGATATATATATTTATATATATGTATATTTTTTTTATATTTTAATCATAACAAATTTTCATAATTTCCTACAACAATTTAGTTTATGAATTAACGAATTTCTTTCGCATTTTCTCCAACATTTTAATTTACAATATAACGAATTCTTGAGAGAAACAGAAAACAAATAACCATTTAAATCCGTATATTTCAACTAAATTCTAATCTATCAAGTAGACTTTCCATTTCAGATAAAATTAAAGTTTGAGAGTAATTACAAGGAAATAATAATTCTTCCACCTCAATAACCAATTAAACAGACAAGTAAATAGATTTAGATTATTTTCCATTGCATAATTAATTCTAGTTTTACTTTTGTTCTCGAAGGCAAATTTACATCTTTCATAATACTGTAAAAATAACTTTCACACTAAATAGTACAAGAGATATATTTTAACAACTGATTCAAATCAACAAAAAATCTTAGAACTTACAACTTGGTAAACAAGAACAAACAATTGTAAGAATCCCACAATTCACATACACTCTAAGGGAGGAATTTACTTTCTTCTCCCAATACAATTTTTCTACAACTTTCATAGGGAGCAATCTCTCCTCTTCAAAAGAAACTATTACAAGAAGAAATTTAAAGAGACCAAGCTCTCATTACAAATAGGAAGATAGAACATTTTCTCTATCAAGGCAAAACTCCTTCAATCCTCTTAACATGCTTCAATAGTAACCTGCATGACAACAAGGGAGAAAACAACAACCAACTAGCTCTCCTCCCTACAATAGACCCGCAAGAGGGTCACCCCCAAGCTAGGGAGATCATCCACATACCCTGGGTAGAATAGACCAAAACACTTCACAACATTGAATAACAACAATCAAAGCAAACAACATTCAACTCCCAAGGTTTTACACACATTATAAAGACTCAACTAAGGTGAGTTCAAAGGGGGTAGGGAAGTAGACTCTCTCTACTCCAAGGTGTCATTCTTCTTAAACAATTATCATATCTTATCTCATGGCCTCAAGCCAACAAAATTACTCTTTCTCATGGCCTCAAGCCATCCAAATAATAAAATCATAGGGATATCCCGAATAGGCTCTCAAATCCTTATAGCCCTCTAGGCTCAAATTACCAACTTGCCCTCAAGGATTTCATAAATCAAAATAAGAAGACACCCAAGGAGGTTCACACCTTCCTTTCCCTATACAAGATGAGCATTGCCTTCCAACTGGAAGGAGCTCTTTCAACACCCAACACAAACCCCAAAATAGCAAAAATAACACATAGACAACCATTGTAATTCCTCATTCATCAAACAAGAACAAAGCATACGTAGGTGAGTAACTGGCTCACTAACCTTTTCTAGCCCAATTATGGAATGTATTTTGACGAAGAGCTCCACCCTTAGTCTCCTTCTCCAAGTTCTCCTTCTTTCCACAATAATCCAACCCCCTTACCCTCTCCCTCTTCTCCTCTTTAAAACAACTTCTCTCCCTTATCCCTTATTCCAAGTGGCATTAAAAAACTAAACCTACTCCTCATCCATTATCCTACTGGACTTAAAACAATTAACCCCACTCAAGAGGTTCCCCACTATGGCCCTTTTCCAACACATGTAGAAATAAATTATAATAAGAAAAATAGAAATAAAAAGAAGTGGATGACACATCACCCTTTTTATGGGGTCTCCCACCAAAAGAGAGGCACAAAGAGACAAGTGCTCCATTATTGGTGGATCATGGAGTCCTTCCATGACCTGGAAGTGGGTCTAAGTGTGGATTCCACTCATCCGTTATCCCCATGCTTCCAAATTCGTCACTTAACTTCACCATGAAGTTGAAGTGACCATATGGAGGTTATCCTAGTCAAAAGGGTCCCTAGACCCATGGGGTATAACATAGGTTGATTTTATCCTAGTTAGAACTCCCAAAGTCAAGTAAAAACACAATAAGAGGGTCTAAAAGAAATAAAGTTAAAACAAGATTCAAAACATCTCTTACAACACATATCACAATATAATTAAATCAGAAGATAGACCTAATTCCCTTGACCTCATGCATCATTACAACATTACAACAATTCACCAAACACGAGGCTGATTTTAGTTCCTCATGGAACTAGATCGGCTTACAAGGGATACAACATAGGGTGTGGAATGATCTCCTATATTTGTGGTTTTGTTAGCAATACCTGCACACTCAAACTTGAAGTCAATAACACATAAAGATATCATAGCCGAAGCAATATAAATACATGCATACCTAAACATTCTACCATATAAAAATACTAAAATCGCATTAAAGTTCCATTTCTAATATTATCCATTCATCATTCACTTAAAAGCAACATCTAACTATCATCACATAATTGTTTTCTTAAAATCAATTAGGTTTAATAAACAAGAATTCAGGATCAACAGTCCCCCAATCATAAAAGTAATAGCAATAGTACTATAAATAGTCTCATGAATAGAAGTGGAAAAGGTAATAGTTTCATGAACAGAAGTGGAAAAGGTAGGCCTCACAATAGATGAGAACAATATAGAAGATCATATCTGGGAAGAAGAAGAAATCTTAGAGTTGCCCAGCAATAAGATTCCTAAGGGAATGATAGAGCTAGAAAGAGCATTTGATCTAGACAACATGCCGAAATAGAAGGATCTTCCAAAAGTTGATGGAGGAAAATATTCACAATTTAATATTGGACAGAATGATGAAAACAAAAACATCCTGATTGGGAAAGTTTATACAGAAGAAGAGTTGGAAGGAATAACCCAAGCTCTCAAAGATTACATCCATGTCATTACCTGGACTTATGATGAGTTAAAAACATATGACATGTCAGTCATCACTCACACCATACCCCTCAATCTAGATGCCAAACCTTTCAGACAGAAGCAAAGTACTGTCAATGCTTTGCTGGAACCTATAATTTTTGAGGAGGTTAAGAAACTGTTAAATGCTAGGATCATATTTCCTGTGAGGCACTCCACCCAGGTAGCAAACCTGGTCCCAATGAGGAAGAAAAATGGAGACATTAGATTATGCGTGGACTTCAGAAATTTAAACAGAGCATCTAAGAAGGATAATTATCCTTTACCTTCCCTAGATGAGATCCTGTAAATTATGAACAGTGCTAAAATGATGTCATTTTTGGATTGTTTCTCAGGCTATAACCAAGTAATGGTGGATAAAATTGACAGATTGAAAACTGCCTTCACCACAAAGTGGGGGATCTTTGCCTATAAGTAGATGCCGTTTGAGTTAATCAATGCTGGAGCAACATTCCAGTGAGCAATGGACATAGCCTTCAGAGGCTTAATTGGAAAATGCATAGACATATACATGGGTGACTTAACAGTGTTCTCTAAAGATAGAGGAAACCATGTAGAAGACCTCAGAAATGTGCTTAAAAAATGTGAACAATATGGGATATCCCTGAACCCCAAGAAATGCATATTTGGGGTAACCACAGGAAAATTACTAGGCCACCTGATAACTGAAAATGGGATTATCATTGATCTTGATAGGGTGGAATCCATCATGAAAATATAACTTCCTGGAAGCAAAAAGGAGTTCAAATCTTACTTTGGTAAGATTAATTTTGTTAGGAAATTTATCACTGGCTTTGCAAAAATTGTTAGACCTTTAAATGCCATGCTCAATAAGGATGCTAAAATTGAGTGGACACCAGAAGCTAGAGCAGCTTTTGAAGACATTAAAAAAGCTATATCTGATGCTCCAGTTTTGATCAGTCTAGACTATACCAGGGACTTTTACATTTATTCATTTGCTTCAGAGCATACCTTTGCAGCAGTGTTGACACAAAGAAATGAAGAAAAAGAAGAAAAGCCCATAGCCTTCATGAGCTGCCCTTTCAAAGATGCAAAACTGAGATACATGGATGTTGAAAGGCAGGCACTTGCTTTGGTTCGATCAGTAAAGAAGTTCAGGCACTATATCCTAAGAAGTAAAGTGATTGTTGTAGTACCTGATGCAGTAGTAAAAATGCTCTTAATGCAGAGTGAACCAGGTGAGAAACGGGCTAAATGGATCACTATCCTACAAGAATATGACATGGACATTACACCCATGAAGCTAGGAAGAGGACAGTCATTAACCTAGATGATATCAAAGATTGACCCCAATATCATGAGTTAGCAGTATGTTATTAATGCCAAGGACAATGGAGAATGGTACTCAGACATCAGACACATCCTGATTACTGGAAGATGTCCACCAAGACTGCAAGCCTCACAAAGGAGAGCCCTAAAGATAAGGTCACAGAAGTATATGATGAAAGGAGGAGTCCTTTTCAAGAAAAATTATGAAGGGATATACCTAAGATGCCTAGAAAGGCTAGAAGTAGAAAAGGTCCTATCATAATTACATGACAAGTTTGGAACATCACATGGGTCATCCTTGGCCACTACTCACGCTATCCTCAGGGCAAGATACTACTAGCCCATAATTTTTAAGGATACTGCTAAACATATTAAATGCTGTCATGTGTGTCAGGTTGCTACTAACAGAGAGAGATATGCTGCTCAGCCTTTGCAGCCAGTGATGGAGATGCGCCCATTTGCTCAATGGGGCATGGACTTCATAGGACCAATTAATCCTCCATCATCATTAGGCCATGGGTATGTCTTAACTATTACTGACTACTATACTAGGTTGACTAAAGTAGTCAGCAGCAAGACCTATAATGCTGAAGATGTCATCAGATTTCTAGAAAGTAATATAGTCACTAGGTATGGAGTTCCCTATGCTTTGGTATGTGACAATGGGCTTGCTTTTACTTCAACAAGATTGTCAAGATGGGCTTTTGATTATGGGATCATATTGAAGTTCTCCTCAAACTACTATCCCCAAGGGAATGGATTAGCAGAATCCACAAAAAAATATTTCTACTGAACATCATAAAAAAGGTGATAGAAAAGAACCCTAGGGAGTGGAACACCCTACTGAAGTATGCCTTATGGGTAGACAGAACTAGGAATAAGGCTGCATTAGGAAACTCACCTTTTCACTTAGTATATGGGGTGGATCCCATCCTCCCTGTTAACTTAACGATTCCTACACTACAATTTGCACAAGAGTACCTGGGCATAGACAATAAGCAAGAAGTTAGGTTGCTTCAATTAATGCACCTGGAAGAGAAAGGAAGTCAGGTAATTGATCAATTTACCAAACATCAGTCTATTGTCAAACACTGGTTTGACAAAAGAGCCAGGGTTAAGGCCTTCAGGATCTCAGATTTAGTCCTAATGTGGGACAAAGCACATGAGAGGAAGGGAGATCATGGTAAGTTTGATAAACACTGGATAGGTCCCTTCAAAATTTCTAAAATATTAGGAGACAACACTTACAGGCTTAAAAACTTGATAGGTGAGGATGTTCCATTACCAGTTAATGGACAATTCCTTAAACATTATTTCCAAGCCTAAGTTATCTTTATGACAGTCATGTGTATCATAGTGTGTATATTTGTATAGTTGTTTGTACGGTTTTGTTTTGGTTTTTTTTTGTTTGCTTGTTGAGTTCTGTTTTGGTTAGTCAAGATGATGTATCTCATCACCCAAGAAGATAACTAAATTGTTAGGATTCAAGTGATGAGAACAAATTCATATACAAGTTATGACTTATTCTAAGAAGTACTTGTGATTAGGTCTATGATATTTTTTTCATCAGCTGCCTTTTATTGACCAGAGTGATTCTTTCACAATGACTCACCTAATAGCCTTGGGCTTGTTGAACACACAAGTATAGGTGTTAAGTGAAAAATCTAAAGGGATTCCCTTGCTACCAATACAATCTCCAACCTAAATCAGCAAGTGACCATACCTTGCACACTGAGCTTACATGATGACATCAGATTTATAGAATATAAAATATTGAAAAAATCAAAAAAAGAAATAAAATTAGGCCATCTAAGTAACTCTATCGGGGCTATAGATGCCTTCTGGTAGTGGGGCTCTACTTAGGGGGATTGTATAGATAACCTTGTCGGGGCTATGGATGCCTACTGGTAGCAAGACTCTATCTAGGTTGGCTATGAGGGATGCTCCCAAACTATGTAGCTTAACATCAGTTACTCATGTTTTCAACTTGCTTTCATGATGAGGATAATTAATCATTTACACACACCTAATCCTTTCTTAGCATTGTTGCCATTGTAGTTAGGGTAAAATTGCAAATCAGGGCAAATGAATAAACAGCAATGATAAAAACCCTAGCAATGCACAATGAAGCACAAGACAACATGAAAATTAAAATAACAAATGTAAATGCAAACCGATCTCCATGTCAAACTTGATTTATCTCCATTGCTCTTCTCCACCTCGCATGAGCATGCAAGATTTTGAAGGATTATTGTTGGAGGAATGTTTGGTGATTACTTCTGCAGCATAACATTAAGATGAAGATGCTAGAATGAATGATAGATGAAGGATGCAAAGGCTCTAATGATATTTCAACAGCATGTGGATACTTGAGGATTAATGCATTTTAGAAAATTTGGCAGAATAAGGGTACTTGAGGCTCAATGCATGCTAATGGCTTGTGAGGGGTTTGATTTATAGAAAAGGCTTGGTTCTGATGGACGGCTGAGATTAAAAAGCTAATTGATTGATGTGGACGACTAGGATTGATTAGGTTATCCCACTCTTCAAGGGAGTTGTAGTTATTTGACAAGTGGAGGGAGGATAGGGCTCATGTGTGTTTGTGTACATAAAAAGTACTACATATAAAAGATATTAAATAAAAGGTTGTAGTACCACTTATCTTTTTTAAATGAAAGAGGCACACATGTTGGCTTAATGATAAGATAAATTAATTAAATAAATAAAATTTATTTAATTAATTGGAAAGTCGGCTTATGAGGAGAACTTAATTCAAATAAAATATTTTAATTAGTTGGGATATGAGTTGGATATTAATTAAATAAATTAAGATTTATTTAATTAATTGGATAAATGAATAGGATGAGATAAGATATGATGTGGAAATTAATTAAATAAATAAAATTTATTTAATTAATTGGGATGAGGATATGATATGATTGGGATATGATGTGGAATTAATTAAATAAATAAAATTTATTTAATTAATTAGCTAAGTAGGATAAGGATGGGATTGAATGGGATTTTAATTAAATAAATAAAATTTATTTAATTAATTGGCTTAATGGATAAATGGGATTAAGAGTGGGATTTATGACAAAATGCTACATGATGTCTAGGATAATGTTTTAACAAGGTGTTGTAGGACATGGACAAAGTTGGGACAAATTTGGGTGTCTACAGCCATGATGAAAACTTTATCATACAGAAAGGTTATGATGCTTATATTTAGAAAGAGTTAGAATACTATATATGAATGTGATCATCTCACTTGAATGTGTTTTCTTTGGTGGCAAGTTGTTGTGTGGTTACACACATGCCCCATTTTGACTTGGAAAAATACGGATCTGACTTTTTGCTTGGCTTGTTATTGGTTTTTCTACTTTTCGGCGGTCTGGTAAAAGTAAGTCATGCAAGTGACCCTGCATAAGGGAGTTGGGTAAATCATCATGATGAGGTTAGTTTGTCAAATTTAATATTTCATATCAACAACCTCATGGTTGGAAAGAGTACAAAATTTCATACAGGTTTGCCTTTTGGATCACCTTGATATTCCTTAGGGAACGAAAGTTATGACAAGTCAAAGTCCTGGTCAAACCTGATATTCTGGGGGGGTCATATTTCCTAACATCAGTCACCTTACATTAGATCACCCCGATGCTAGTTTATCACCTAATAATCATGTGGTCCAAAACTCTGGATGTCAATCTTACGTGATAGTGGTATTTGCACGTCAAACAGCTTCACATATTTTGCGGGGGTCATATTTTGAATATCACCTGATATTGCAAATATCACCCTATCGCAAAATATCACCCCAGTGGCAATATGTCAATGACATCATCCAACCCTAATGAACAAAGAAAATCACCCTGATGGTGACATCATCATCCTTTTTACCTCGCGGAGGTATACTTCCAATGATCACCCTTTTTCAATAACCTGACGGTGACGTCATCCCAATCTTTCGAAACGGGGTCACTTTAGTTTTGAGTGGTCACATTTTAAACATCTCCTGATCTTCAAAACATGACACGATATTCTCAACATCACCTGATTCCTTGACATCAATTTTCTCGCTCAAAGACGGAAGGTCATATTACACAGAGGGGGTCATATTTCAACTATCACCTGATCTTCTGAAGATCACCCCCCTTTTCTTGCCTTGTAACATTTAATGCACATAAATGTAGTAGGTGGATTCCCTCTAATTTTGAATATGATACAAACACCTGGCAACATCCATGGATTTTGTACAGAAGATCAATGGTTTTAATTGATTTAACCTATTTTTTCCCTAATTTGCCCTATGAATGAGGTTAAAAGTGAATTTCCAAGGTCATTTTGCATTTACCTTGTGAAGAAACAAGAATTTACAAAGCAGACATTCAAACCCTCATACGAGCTACCTGTGAATAGACATATAGCGTACAACATTACAGAGCGTGTGATCGTCATCATTTGAGTCCCTTTTCCATAATCATCAGCTTAATCCAAGAGATAAGCGTTATCAAGTAAGTAATTAAAAACCCTCCTGTTGTCATTTTCTGCGTGTCCAGGTAGTATGCTTTTCAGGTGGTTTGAAACTGTAAGTATGCATATCATGATGAAATAGAAATTAATAAGTATAACATGCATGATGCTGTAAACGTATAATGCTGTATGCATGCGTGTGAATATTATGGTAAGACCAGTTGTCTTCATTGCAAGAATCCATGGCGGACATCAGGAGGAACATGTCTGAGTCTAAATTTCTTAAGCCTATGTTTGCTCCACCTGAGGGAGTGTGGTTCAAGTATGGTGTCATCAGAGATACTCATCAGTTTGGTAGCATGGTCATCTAAGATGCATGATGATAAAGATAGTACCCTGCTGGATGCCATATTTACATCAAGAATGTGGCATGGCAGCTAGATTTCCCCATTCCATCGAAACTCTGGAGTTGATAATAGAATGCACCATAAATTACAACCCTCAGATGAGGCGGTGGAAAAACATGGAAAGGTTTATGCAGATTTGTCAATAAAAGGGATTAATTCTACTTTCAATCTCCCAGTTGGAAAGAAAGTAGTTAGTATGGATCTGTGCAAACTGGAGATTGAATATGAAAACAATAAAAAGACTGCAAGAAAAAAGATATATCAATGGAGATCTAAGAACAGTATGTACACTACATCTACCAAATTGCCAGTGTATCTATACAAATTTGATTTTGATGATGAATATTAGTATATGATTTCCCTGCTCAATAGCATGACAGGCCAGCCTACTACTAGAAGTTTCAAGGATTGGATGTATGGAGTCATAATGACGTGTCTTTATATAGATAACAAGCCATTATGGGCTAAGATCGTTAGTGATGCTTTGAATGAACAAATGATGAACTTAGGAGGCCTGGAGTGTTCATTTTACATGACTTCATATGTTGTATATTCATGTGCTTATAAAGGAACATTTAATGCACTGACCACAGTTGGAAAGATTGGTGGTAGTATTAATGATGCCCATATATGGGACCATTACCCTCAGTTGCAGAGAAAAGACTATCTCCTTGACTATAAATTGGTGAATGATGCATTCTCTATGCATCTCGTCAGAACAATGGAGGAGGATAGAACCAAAAGACTGAGCATGGAAGCTCAGGAAGTTATATACAAGCATGGTGCCTAGTTCATCTAGTTTGCCACATTTTTTTACATCAGGATAGAAGGTTTTGAAGGACAACCATTAATGCTACCTAGGTACCCTACTGATGGGGTAGTCCTGATGGAGTTTTTGAGATAGATATTTACTATACTGGATGCATATAAAGCAAACAAGAAGATACCTCTAGTATTGTTTCCTGTAACTATAGGGTGGTATATATGCCCTGATTCAGAAGGCATAAAAAAGGCCATAGGAGGTCTGAACTTAATGAACTTACAGCCATTTCCATTGGCCAGATAATATGATCCCTATGGAAGAATGCAAAAGATCATAGGGAAGCCCATACATCAGAAGCACTTAGAGGATTTCTCGACTGACTGTGAGGATGAGGCTGAAGTCAGAACAAGAAAATATCAGAGACTCACCCTCAATCAGATTAAGACATTTGATTGTATTCCAGTGCCTGCACAATTAAAGAAGGATGATGGCAAGACCATGTCCAATGAGTATGAAGATAAAAAGGTGTATAATGACACCATTTCAGCCCCTAACCTAATGCAACCTGAAGACATTTCATTAGATCAATTTACAGGTGGGGTGTTGTAGTTGACCCAATCATGGGTAAATGGACAAATCAATACACTGAAGAAAAAGGGTGTGGCCATCACAGAACATAACAAGAGGAAAAGGCAAGAGATTCCAAATGAAGAATATGATGACTTTCTTGTTGAGAAGAGAAAATCTAATGGAGAAAGGATGCCACCCCAGAAACAAAGTAAAAGACCCCCCAGAGGAAGGAAGACTGATAGTGAACCTAAGGGAGTGATAATTGAAGGAATGGATATACCAGATGAAGGTGCATCTACTTCAGGAGAAACATCAGCCTCATTTGCACAACCTTTGGTAGATGAACCAAGAACAAAAAGCATAAGGCCAGCTATGGAGACTATAGGAGTACCAGATAAGGGTGAAACCTCATATGAAAATGTGGAAGATGATATCATTGTTGAGGGGGAGTCAGTGAATAAAGACACTGTAGGAGATGACCCCATGATAGTCACAAGAAAAAGGAAGGCACCTCTGGTGGCATCACCACCTAAAAAATAGAGAACATCTATGAGGGGTGAGATAAGAAATGACCCCATAGTATTAAGGGGAGCTGGTAGTGAAGTGTTCAGAAAAGAATTGCAACATGATGTGCCACTTCCTACCATCATTCAGTTTAAGACTGAGAAGGTTGAAGAGAAAGCAAAAGAAGCCACTAGAGCAGGCCAAGGTGGTGCTTTCTCACTGGAGGAAACTGTGGACCTATCAGATGATGAGGTGGTACAAAACGTAGCTTCTCAACAGATGGAGACCCTTGCTTCTAACACTCGCATGACCCCACATGGAACCCCATCAGTACAAATGTTGATGTTAGAAGAGTTGAACCAAATAGGGCAAGAAAAAGAAAGTATCCCAAAGAGGTCAGCCCAACACATCGGGCTTGATAAGTTAGTTGACCAGGTAACTAGCCTTGCAGTGATAGACCTAACATACAGGGAGGATGTAAGTCCTAAACATCAAGCATGTGCACCTGATAAAGTAGAAAATATTGAGGAAGTCAAATAGACAGAAGTGGAAAGACATACTCTAGATATGGGCCAGCAACAACAAGAGATACCAGGTGAGCCCAAAATAGTAAAATTCCAACAAAAGGGCAGGAATGATAAAGACACATTAGGTGATGATGCCCTCCAGACTCAAGAAACCTCAGGTGATAAAGAAACATCAGGGCATGATGACCTTAAGACCCAGGAGGTAGATATATCAGGTGCAGACCAGAATGTGATCTAGGATCAGGTTGATGCACCTAGTACAAACACAATGATATCCACGGATACAAATATACCTCAAGATGAGGAAATTCCCAAAGTGAATGAAACACAAAAGGTGGGAGTACAAGATCAGGTCAAGGACCAACATGTAGATACACCGCAAGATCCTCCCCCACAAGAGGGAGTTCCTCAAGAAGAAGAAATAGAACAAGATCCCCCTCATGAAGAATATCATGAGGAAGAAATAAGTAAATCAGCCTCTTCATCAAGAACTAAGACAAATGCTGGAGATTAGTGTGGACATGATGATGATGACAGACACTAAGGATCTAGAGATCAAGTACCTCAATGGCTTGAAAAAGAAATAGGTACGGAATCAGGTTTTGAGATTCAAGAATTTGATGTTTCAACATTATTTTCAGAAACCATCATGAAGCCTAAGAGGAAAGCCAGATTAACATTTGCAATTAGAAGAGATCTTGCTATAGGCAAAAAGACCACCCAGGTAGCACTTCCCATTGTTGAGAAAGAGAAAGATAAAATCGCCCTAGAAGAATTCCAGATCACCACAGTTGACTTGGGGTTTGCCAATAAAGACCAAGAGGGTTAGGAAGGGAAGGATATAATTGATTCTTTAACCCAAAGGGTGAAGAAAGAAAAGGAGAAGAATAAGCAGCATAAAGAGCACATTGCTCAGCTGCATTCATACATAAAAGAGTTGATTAACCCTAACAATAGATGATCAAATCAGGTAGTCCCAATGACTATAATCTCTCAAGAGGAGGTTAATAAATTAGACCTTATGAAGGATGAGTTAGTGATCATGAGAAAGTGGATGCTGTCAGCACTCATGGGAGCTGAGGAAGTAGTGAGAGCCTCTTTGTAGAGGTGGAATTATTTGAGTATCTCAAGGAAGAAGGTTGATAAAGTACAGAATGAGGCTGGAAGAAGGTCATTCCAGTTAGAGAAAGCCTTAGGTGATCTGAGTGAAATAAAAAGGATTAATCCTCAGATCCTGATAAATTATTAGGTGCTGAATAATAACATTGCCATGCTAGTGGATATTTGGTATAAGGACATCAGGTTTGAATGTGATGTACTGAAGAAGTGCAGTAGTAAGTTAAGAGATATCAGTGTGAAACTACACAACATGATGTCCTATGAAGCAGAAGTCTTGGAGGCCTTGGAGGGAAAAGTAGAGGGGAAAATTGAAAACCAAGATGCAAACTTTTCCATAAAAGCTCTGCATGATAACTTTCACCTGATGGCTGATGATCCTCTCACCCACCTGATGGAAGAAGCAATGAACAAGATCATCAGGATCAAAGTCAGGGTGAAGAACTATAATGAAAAATTGAGCAACAGGAAGGGTAAGTTAGAAGTCCTCAGAGATAAATTTCAAGCCCACAAGCATGCCATCAATAAAGCCAAAACTCGGGATGGTGGAGAGGTTGATAAAATAGTAGAAGTATATGAAAATATCAGGACGATAATGCAAGTCCATATACAATGCGATATTCATCAGGGTGGTGAAGACATAGAAAGTGATGATCATGATGATCATGACAATGAAGAAGAAGAACCTAAGGAGTAAATGAAGATCCACCACAAGGGAAACATATGCTTCAGGTACTTAGAAGAAAATAAGTCACCTAGATGGTTGCCATTTAGCAACTTGTGCCATGGGAGATAGTTGACCAAGTCAAAAAGGAATATCCACCATTGATCTTAAATTGATAAATCTTGACTGTAGGTCATTTGTAACCGCTCTCTCACCTTATTCTATAAAAGGTATAGGGATGCCTTATTTTGAACATTTAGAAGCTTAATTGAAATTTGATTATTGAAACATCAGGGCTTATTTCAAAGTTGTTGTAAACATACATGTTTTTGCATACTTAATGAAAGAGAAGACCATTTTGATTACAAATTATCGTAAATCCTGAGTAGCCTGTGTTTGAATTGTTGATACATGCTTTGATTTACTGCATCCCTTGGAGTGCTCATCAGTCTACATGTATTGTCTTCATTCATTATCTTTTGAAGTTTGCATCATATGTATCTAGCTGTGGAACATCCTGGTGAAAATATGGTTTGATTTCTTCTCCTCATGACTGTATCAAGTGTGTATGTGGTTCAATAGCTAAGATTCACCAAGATTTGAAGTATTCTTTTCAATTTCTTTTAATTTCATAGCATTTCACCATCACAATTGCAAATAATAGATAATCAGAAGCAAATAACATGAACTATGTAGACATCTCGTAGATAATTGAAAACTCATAGCATATTTGAAGTTAAAACATGTTCAATTGATAAATATCATGCAAAGATCCAAGTGCAGACACATTATTTGAAGAAATATATTGTGACCTTTCTGTGTAGCATCTTTACAAGAAACCGAATTTGATCAATCAACGTAAGGCCTCTTGAATGGAAAACAACAACACACATCAACCACTGAGTAACATCAGTAGATTATGAACTAATCCAGGGAGACTTGGGATCATGAATTCTTTGAATTCATCATATCTTTCAAGATGAGTAAAGGTTGTTGTGTAACTTTTATTCTATGTTTGCTTATGACTAACATCATGATCAACAGGTATGATAGTTTGAATGGATATGTGAGGAGTATTCTGGTTGTAGGGATAGGACTGGGATGGTACTTTCCTCCAAATTATTTATTGCAATGGAACTCTGACCTTCCTCAAAAGTCGTACTCTTAGGAATTGGCTAATCATACTCTAATGGTCTATGCTTTTGTGTTTGTCCCTCATGGTAGGGGCTATAGGTTTGAATGATTTCAACTCCTTTTTCCTCATAGGAGTGCTCTGTGAGTTCCTCCCACTCATACTCATTGGAGTCTATGTCACTATCTTCTTGTAGGGCATGGATCTGCTCCACAAAATAAGCATTGGTCTTAGCTTTACCTTTGTCCTTGTATCCTAGCCCTCTTGTAGTTCTTGCTAATGAGGATGTGATGCAGAGCATCTAGGATAGCAAGACAACAGTATTCAAAACTTCAATGGAAAGTCTCTCTCAAGGTCCACTATTTTCAATCCTCTCATAATGAAGGTGTTAACACCACAACCTACACATGTTTATGATATAAACAGGAGTAAACTATAAGACCATTACCTCAGGATGCCTAACACCAACTAATATTCCACCATCCGCATTGTGTAGACTCTGTAGGACAGAAACATCTACCATGCCTTTCATGGACAGTCACAACCTCACTGCTCCATTAATGTGACAGTCACAATCCTCTTCTTATGGTGGTCTCTAAACCTCCATCCCATGCAACAACCAATTCTATAACATGCCAAACATCTAATGACCTTTCTTGCTTAATCAATTATAAGCCAAACATACATGTGGTCTTCTATTTGCTACTGTCCTCCTTCAACATCCAATACATGACTTCTACAGAGTCATTTACCTGACCAACACAGTCCCAACCATCCTCCTACACTCACAACCTCTACAAGACATTGCATTATCTAATATACAAGCCATTCCATTGATCAGTAACAGAAAGGATCAATGGAATGAAGAAATACCCATCGGGCTGTCAGAAGAAGCCCTACACTAGGTTTTCCAAACCTACTTTCAAATAAAGAAGGAGAACAGAGATATAGAATGGTGTCAAGAGCCCAAACCAACTAGAAATAATAGGTAACTCTCCACCCTAAACAACCATCCCAGGCACCAACCAATACTCAGCCGTACAAGTACGGATTTAGGTAGAAAACAACGATTTTCTAATGGAGACAACAATTTCTAAAAATAGTTTATGGAAAACTACTGATATCTTTCACCTAGAATAATTTCAAGACTCCAAACTAGGCTCAAATCAAAGGTACTTCACACCCCTTTCCATCCATTACAAACTTGGCCAATGATGAAGCCGTACAGTCGTGGGTATGGCCTGGTAACAGTGAGGAAAAATTAGAAAAAAGTAGAAAAATAGGAAACAGAGGTCTTTTTTGTTATTTCTTCCAAATCTATTGAATGTCTTTACAACGAAAAACCTTCCTTGGCTTAAAACAAGCCTCATACAAAGCATGGAGTGAAGTGGGTTGACCAAAAATTGCCCCATCATTGATCTCTTCTTGATTTGTTAACTGTTGTTCTATAAAACTATTTTTAGAAACTTGTCTTTTCTTGGACTCCACCGACTGTTTGATGACTAATATTTCTTTTTAACATGTAGTTAACCTTTGGACAAGGTTATAACACACCCATTAACCTTAGACATGCCTTTAAAGGCTTACTACACTAAAACTTAAATGATTATAAAGACTATCCTAAATGCCTCATAAAGGCTTTACATAAAAGACTATTTCAAACTGCTTATTATAACATGATTGTCCTTCCAAGGACTATAACCTAACAATGGATTCTTTTCAACAATTGGACATAGTCTAATTGCAAACATGGCATTAGCCTTATTACAATAAGAATATGGTCTCCAAGACCTTATTAAACTAAACAAGATAACTTGAAAATCAAGTAAAATCTCAACATCTTGGTGCTCGTGCACCATACTCCCTGGCATGATGAAAAATCTTGTCCCAAGAGTTAGGGGATCTACTCCAACCATTCTTCCATCTAGTTGTGATGTTCCTCTGACTAGGAAACATGAACTCTCGAAGAGTTATCTTCATCCTTTTCTAACCTGCATGGTTCCTGTAAACAATGTTGGAACCATAAAACCTGTTGTGATGTCCTTGTCTAGGACCTTACTGTTGCAATGCTTCAGCTCTTCTCAACTGGAGGTTCTGATTCATTCCTCCCTAGACTATCTATTGTTTGCCTTCCTTCTTTGGCCTCCTTATAGGGCAATCAATGTCTCCAACCTTGACATAACTCAAGTCCCAAGCCTGTTGCTCTCTAGGACTGTCATCCACCTTCTGCTATTGTAACTATTCCTGCTGCTTGCAATCATCCTTAACCTACACATTCAACTATAGTTTCTCTCCAAAACAAATAGCAGCATGTTCCTTCTTCTCCTCACAAGGTAAAGGAATCAGTTTGAACTTCTTACCATCTTTGTGCACCACATAGGTATTAGTATACCCATCATGAATTGTCCTTCTCAAATACTACCATGGCCTACCCAAGATTATATGCCCACATGTCATAGGAATAACATCACACAAAACATAGTCTTGATATGGACCAATTGTAAAATCAACATATGCCTTCTTAGTAACCATTACCTGCTGCTCTTGACTCACCCAAGTGACATTGTAAGGACTAGGATGATCAAAAGTTTTCAATCCCAACTTATGCACCATTTCCCAAGAAACTAGATTATCATGAGAACTTGAATCTACAATCCACTTTGCATATCTTTCCATAGCTTAAACAATTAGTTCTGAAAATAGATACCTGTGGTGGTTGCTGCAATTTACCTTTCTCCACCATAAGTATTTCTCCAAACATCATTGGAGAGGCTGACGACATTTCTGGTTCTTCTGGCTTCTCCTCCTCTTGTGCCAAGTAAACCCTTCTATCCTTGGTCTTGTCAACACCATCCTTCTTAGGACAGTTGAAAGATGTGTGTCCCACCTCATTGTAGTGATAACATCTGCTTGTGAACACTCCTCTACCTGATCCAAATCTACCTCCACCTCTATATCCATCTCTGTGATCTGTAGACAACTCCTTACCTTTCTCATTGTTGTTCTGAACTTCACTAATAGGTCTGCCCCTACCTCTATATCCTCTTCCACTACCTCCTTGTCTTTCTTGCTTCCTCTTCACTCTCTCTTCAGCCCTAATGGCCAACTAAAAATACTCTCCAAGTGATTTTGGTACTGACAAACCAATCTCATCTTGCAAGTTATACCTAAGCCCATTAAGGTATCTTGCCACTTTTTCTTCTTCATCTTCCAGTCCTCCTCTAATGCTAAGCTTATGGAATTTCTCAGTATAGGACATAACATCCATGTCCTTCTGCTTCAAATTCTACTCATCCTCTTTGTCTCAATAGAGTAATTATATGGAAGGAATTGGTCCTTCATCATATCCTTCATCCTACTCCAAGAAGTGATTTTTGATGCACCTCTAGCCACTCTTTCTGTCTGCACACTACTCCACTAGGTAAGTGTTGTTCCTCTCAATTTTGTTTTTGCAAACTTGATCTTCTTCTCATCACTCATCTCCTCATACTCAAAATTTTTTTCTAGGGCATCTATCCACCCTAATACCTCTTCACTATCCATCTTCCCCTGATAGATAGGTAGCTCTATGTTTGCCTTAGTTCCACTTCCTTGGACTGCCTTCAGCAATCTCACAAACTTCATTTCTTTAGCATCCAACTCATCCTCAGGAGGATTCTCATCAGCATCCTCATCTCCTTCCGAACCATCTTGTTCATCCCCTCTAGGTCTCTTCTCTAATGTTTCCAATCTAGCTAAGATTGTTACATTCTCCCTTCTTACTTGCCTCAACTCTCTTTGTCTAGTAGCATCCTATTCTCTTCTGTCCCTCAACTCCTTCTCTCTAGCCTCTAAGGCTTCTCTCAACTCAGAATCCTCTCTTGCCATCTGATTTTTAGGAGGCATCTTCACAACTTTCAAAAACCCTTAACTTCTTCACAAGATCCACTACACCCTCAAGGATCTACTAGCTGGCTCTAATACCAATATGATGCAGAGCATCAAGGACAGCAGGACAACAGTATTCAAAACTTCAATGGAAAGTCTCTTTCAAGGTCCACTATTTTCAATCCTCTCATAATGAAGGCCTTAACACCACAACCTACACATGTTTATGATATAAACAGGAGTAAACTAAAAGACCATTACCTCAGGATTCCTAACACCAACTAATATTCCACCATCTCCATTGTGCAGACTCTGCAGGATAGCAACATCTACCATGCCTTTCATGGACAGTCACAACCTCACTGCTCCATTAATGTGACAGTCACAATCCTCTTCTTATGCTGGTCTCTAAACCTCCATCCCATGCAACAACCAATTCTATAACATGCCAAACATCTAATGACCTTTCTTGCTCAATCAATTATAAGCCAAACATACCTGTGGTCTTCTATTTGTTGTTGTCCTCCTTCAACATCCAATACATGACTTCTACAGAGTCATTTATCTGACCAACACAGTCCCAACCATCCTCCTACCCTCACAACCTCTACAAGAAATTGCATTATCTAATATACAAGCCATTCCATTGATCAGTAATAGAAAGGATCAATGGAATGAAGAAATACCCATTAGGCTGTCAGAAGAAGCCCTAAACTAGGTTTTCCAAACCTACTTTCAAAAAAAGAAGGAGAACAGAGATATGGAAGGGTGTCAAGAGCCCCAACCAACTACAAATAATAGGTAACTCTCCACCCTAAACAACCATCCTAAGCACCAACCAATACTTAGTCGTACAAGTATGGATTTAGGCAGAAAACAACAATTTTCTAATGGAGACAGCAATTTCTAAAAAATAGTTTATGGAAAACTACTGATATCTTTCACCTAGAATAATGTCAAGACTCCAAACTAGGTTCAAATCAAAGGTACTTCACACCCCTTTCCATCCATTACAAACTTGGCCAATGATGAAGCCGTAAAGTCACAGGTACGGCCTGGTAACAGTGAGGAAAAATCAGAAAAAAGTAGAAAAATAGGAAACAGAGGTCTTTTCTGTTATTTCTTCCAAATCTATTGAATGTATTTACAATGAAAAACCTTCCTTGGCTTAAAACAAGCCTCATACAAAGCATGGAGTGAAGTGGGTCGACCAAAAACTACCCCATCATCGATCTCTTCTTGATTTGTTAACTGCTGTTCTATAAAACTATTTTTAAAAACTTGTCTTTTCTTGGACTCCACTGACTGTTTGATGACTAATCTTTCTTTTTAACATGTAGTTAACCATTGGACAAGGTTATAACACACCCACTAACCTTAGACATGCCTTTAAAGGCTTACTACACTAAAACTTAAATGATTATAAAGACTGTCCTAAATGCCTCATAAAGGTGTTACATAAAAGACTATTTCAAACTGCCTATTATAACATGATTGTCCTTCCAAGGACTATAACCTAACAATGGATTCTTTTCAACATTTGGACATAGTCTAATTACAAACATGGCATTAGCCTTATTACAACAAGAAGATGGTCTCCAAGACCTTATTAAACTAAACAAGACAACTTGAAAATCAAGTAAAATCTCAACATCTTGGTGCTCCTGCACCAGGATGAGGAGGGTTGGATGGGTTCTATTATTCCTTCTTTTCTTAGGCCAATGGGATCTTGTCCTTCATAAGCCATTCTATGTAAGATAGACTCGCCATGCCCATAGATTTCTGTTGGGAGCTTAGGAGGTTCTTGTTGTGTGTCATCTTCCTCTATGTAGAGCCATTGTAGGACATCTCTTTCCTCAATTTTGTGTGATAGGGTCCCCCATTTTACAAAGAGAGTTGTGGGAGGTTCCAAAGGAGCAGATGACTTTGGAAAAGGTTTAGGTTGCCTAATAGATCTTGGAGATAGAGGCATTTTGGCCAAGTTGAGGTTGTGCTTGATGGAGTATTCTCCTACCCCTATTTCTTTGATTGTGATTTTTTGCTCTTTGGGCTTGGATGAGGAAGCTTTAGAGGTAAAACCATGTTGTGAGATGGAGGATGTATAGGTTCTATTGTTGGGAATGATGTAATCAGGCTTTGAGCAGATAGTATTGCAATGCTAAAAAGTACCTGGGTCACCTTGGATGGTAATTTGTTTGTTGTTATGAGGGAATTTGATGCATTGGTGGTAGGTAGAAGGTACAACTTTCATGACATGAATCCAAGGTCTACCTAGGAGGATGTTATAGGATAGCTCCCTATCTAGGACTTGGAAAACAACATCCTTTATCATTGGTCCAATCTATATGGGTAACACCACTATTCCTTTTGTAGTTCTTTTTTCTTCATCATAGGCTTTAATAGTGATCTTTTTCCTAGGATCCACTACAGATTCTGAGAACCCCATTGTAAGGACTAGCTTGAGCATACAAATATTTAAACCTACTCCTCCATCAATGAGAACTCTTTTGATACAGTGTTTATGAATGAAGGCGATGATATGCAAGGGTGTGTTATGAGGCTGGGATACTGATAGGCCATCCTATTTGGTAAACGATAACGTGCTTGAGGAGGTTAGATTTCCTACCATGGCTTGAAACTTCTCTTGGGCCAGGTTTGTGGTCACAGTTGTTTCCACTAGGGCTTTATCAAGAATTTCCTTGTGGGAGGGAGACAGATGCAACAACTCTAAGATAGATATGTGGGCAGGAGTTTTTTGAAGTTGGTCTATGACACTGTATGTATGGGAGCTAGACAGAGAAGGTGATGACCTTGGAGGGAGCATGTTCAATGTGACCTTATCACTACGGGTGATGATGCTGCAATCAATTTTGTTGGGTCCTGACTATTGGTTGGATGTGATCACGTTGACTTGTCAGATGTGCTCCGATATGTAGTTGACAGTGTAATCGAATGACATGTTTTGCATAGTTAGCATTGTTGTGTCCATTATTTTATTCTGCCTGTTGTTGTTGTTGTTGTATGACCTGTCGTGGTTGAGGAGTGGATTCTTGTATGCCACACTTATCTTGTTACAGGTATGTTGTTTAGTGCCTACCTAATTTTGGTCAAGTATGTCTTGAATGACATGTTTTAGACAGATACAGTAGTTGGTCTTATGGGCTCTTCCTCTATGATACTCATAGAAATCAGTGTCTTTCCAATAGTGAGGTTTTACTTGAGCTTCATAGTCACTAGTGGCAAGAAGAGTGATCTCATTATTGGCTAATAGTTTTCTTAACATAGACTCTTGGGACTCCCCTAATGGTGTGAATTTTTGTCTTGGAGTGGAGGTGAACCATGGTTTTGGCTCGCGAGAGAAGGTTTTGTTTTGTGTAGCATTGCTTACCTCTCCTTTGAGAGTGAAGATTGGTTGTTGTTTGGGAACTACTACTTTGGCATCAACTACTCCATCATTGACGATATTCTTATTTTTTGTCCAAAACTTTGACTTGTCTGTGGTGTAGTTAGAGTTAGGGGTGTCCTTGTACAACTTTATTTGCCCCTTGGCGATCATATCTTTCTCGATAAATAATCCCATCTTAATGACTTTTGTGAATGAGGTAGGGCATTGAATTTGGATTTGGTAAATTAGATTGGGGTTAAGATTGTGGACAAACATCTTGATCATTTGCTTCTCAGGCACATGATATGAGCATTTACTTGTGAGTTGTCTCCACCTTTGTAAGAAGGCGGCGAAGGATTCGCTACTCCTTTGCTTTGTATTGCATAGGTCAAGCATGGAAATTTCATGTTAAATTTTATATGAGAAGTGTGTGACGAACATGTTTACTAACTCATCAAAAGTTTTGATACCTAGGGAAAGTCATGAGAACCATTCCATGGCTTGTCCACCTAGAGATCTAGGGAATAGTCGCATTAGGAAAGTTTCATTGTGAGCTACTTCTAGGCTTGTGGCGCTAAATTCCCTTATGTGATCTTTTGGGTCCCCTTTCCCTTTTTATTTGTCAAACTTAGGAACTTTGAATTGAAAGAGGAAGGATACCATGTTCAAGCTTTTGTCAAAGGGATATGGCAAGATATCCTCCAATGAATAAGTTTTTGTAGACATCCCTATTTGGAGGTCTGCCAATTTTTGTGTTAGGCTCTCAACTTGTTTCGTTAATGCATCTAGAGGTATGTTAGGGTCTATTGTTTTCTTACTTTTGCCTTTGTCAAGGGAGCTTTCCTCATTTGTGCTCTTTTCAGGAATTATTTCCTCTCCTGGTTCTTTTAATGCATTAATGTCAAAGTCTGTGGAGAGTTTAAGTCCTTGGTTTGCAAGATGAAGAAAGTACTTTTGAGGGTCCTCGTTGAGTACTTTATCCATCATATGTTGAAATTTACGATCTTGAGGGGCTCCTTAGTACTGCTCAAGAGAGATTTCCTCATCACTGTTGTGCAAGGATACAATGCAGTCAGATGTTTCAGCCATTCAAGTTGTTTTTGGTATTGGGATCTAGTTAAGACCATGCAAGGCAATGTGGGAAGAAGTGGGGTGAAACTAGAGATTTTGGTAAGGTGTTGGTGTAGGTTGGTGAGAAGAGGATACTTGTGTTGACGAGATTTGAACAAGGGACTCTTTTGATCAATGATTCCAAGTAAGTCGATCGATACAAGACTATAGCCACAAGTAAGTATAGTCAATACCCATTTACTGTGGAGAGACTAGTCATGCACCAAGACCACTAGTGAAGTTCTGTGACCTACTAGGGTTACTTGAATCTGAAATGATCTAAAAAAGGTCTTGCACTAATTTGATATAGGTACTTTGACTTGTTTATGGGAAGACTTGATAGAAGGTGGATGAGACAATCGATGAAAGAGAGGGTTTGATATGGAAACAGATGGGAGAAGCGGCTGCACAGAAAAATCTAATCTCAGAAACTGGAACAAGGCTAAAATGAGTACCCAGAAATGGTTAAATTTTTCTCTCAAAAGATGCAAAAATGCTCACTGTCACGAACGCATAGCAACAGATGCGCTGAAATAGAGGATAAAAGCACAGCAAGTTGCAGCAAATACATGACTCTAGTGAAAGACAAATGAGTAGTAATAGGTGATAAATGCATAGGAGATTGACATGGATGCACAGCTTCAGAAGGTGAATGCGTAGCTTTGGTTTTCTGACTATTTTAACAAAGTTTGACACATTTTTTGGTGTTTTTGGTTTCTTGGTTGCAAGTTGGTCTTTTTGATCTGATTTTGTCAATTATGGTAAGAAGACACATCAAACACAATGAATGATTTCATGGTTTTTTTTTGTTTTTTTTGTATTTTTTGGACTCTTTTTGACTAAAAAGCAAGTACAAATCCTAGGCTAGCTTGGACAATATAAACCAAATTCTCACTATTTCTAGTTGAGGCATCTTTGGGAGGTAATAATTGCCCTTACCTACACTGGCTTATAGGGGTTTTTGGCTACTAAAAACAAAGGATGATTAGTAAGTGAAACCATTTGAGTGGTTATACATGCGGCAACACTACTCTCTATTATGGAGTCTCCCAGCCTCCAAGGGTTGTGCCTTGGAGGGTTTTGGGGGAGGTTGGCTGTCGATATAACACATTGTCACTTGTTGTTTGAATCTTTCACTCCAAACACAATTTATTTATAGTGTCTTGGTAGAGATTGGCTTTAGCGTGTTACCACTTAAGGTCATTCCCACTTGGATGGAAGGATATCCAAGGGCAGGCCTCTCTAAAGGAAAAACATGTGAAATGATATGTCTGGCATTTTGGTCACCCACGATAGGAGAGAGCATAGGCCTAGTATCATTCTAAAAACATGAAAGACAATGGTTCTTTTCCCCTAGTTAAAATGAAAAGGACTAAATGAGCTAGCTACTTGGGCACACACATGATTTGTTAACTTTGAGAGCAAGATAGCAATGGTTCAATTTTATCCTCCTAGCATTGGGACTATATTCAATTTGTTGATGCAACAAGGTAAAATTACAATCCTTCCTAGTTAGAACTAAATGAGATTTCTATGAACATCCATTTACTTTCCTTTAGATCAAGAGAGAGTTAACAAATGCAGCTATATGACTAAACTAGACCCTAACCTACAAGTAGATCAAAGAATATTCCTGTGAAAAATTGTTAGCATTAGAAAAATCACAAGAAAAACTCAAAAAGTCACTGTCATAATCATATGCATAGGTACAGAGATCATATTCATAGAAACAGACAACAAATGCGTAGGATTACAAAAGAGCTGAGACAGAGGTCAAAAGTGCGGAAACAGAAGACATATGCGCAAGAAGAATATATGCATCATTTCAGAGAATAGATGTGTAGCTTCAGAAGGTATATACACCAAAAGATTAGATGCACCAAAATAGAGCTCAGATGCATGTTAGAATTGATCAGATGCGTAGAATCCTCCTTTGTATGAACCTAAGCACAAAATCTCAGTTTTTGGGTTAAAATTGGGGCAAGGCCCCACGGTGGGCACCAAAAATGTTAAGGGAAAATTGAAATGAATAATAAAATATATCAATAATACCTAATAACTCAATGAATTATAGAAACAAAGAAGATTAAACAAACAAAGAACAAAACCTTGCAAACCTCTTTACTTCATGGCTTCCATTGGTTACCTATCTCAAATGATCTTGAGTATGAATATGGCCCTCAGAAGGTGTACTTCCTTGCTATTTTCCAAGATGTCAAGTAGGAATGGCTGTGATAGGTTTGCAATGAAGAGATTCTTCAACACAATTGCAATGATAAAAGCATGATTGCAAGCTATGGAATGGTATGGTGCCAAAGGCACGCTGTAATTCCTATAGAGTAAGTTTACTAAAAGCTTGGATGAATAAAATGGAGGAATAGGGTTGTACTTATAGGCTTGAGAGAGAGAAGATCAACGGTATAGAAAGAACAAGAAGATCAATGGTTAAGAATGGTTGAGGAATATGTGCGAATAGGAAGAAGACATGTGTCATTCTCTATTTTATATGAGAGGAATTAATAAAATATAAGAATGAGTTAACTAAAGAGATAAATCAATTAATAAAATAGATTAATTAGTTAAGAGAATAGAACTAGAGGATGGAAATTGCATGAGGATGAGAAGATATTTTAACTCAATTAAATATTTGGAATATTCAATTGCATGTGCACAAGGATTGAATTAAATTTAGAGATAACTCAATTTAGAAGAAATGGACAACTTAAATAAATAATTGATTTAGTTAAATTTAGAGAAGATATTTTTGGAAGAAACAATTAAATAATTGGTATTATTTAATTTAAAATGATTTTGGAAGAACTAATTAAATAATTGATATTATTTAATTTGTTGGAGGATTTGGAGGAATTTAATTAAATAAATGATTTTATTTAATTATTGGAAGAATATGAATCAAATAAATAAATTTGTTTGTTTATTTATTGATAGAGAAATTAGACCTTAAATAAATATTAAGAATATTTATTTGGATAGAGTTGTGTCATTTTTAGGTGTATACAATTATCTTTCATCTTGTAGATATAAGTTGAAAAAGCTAGTAACCAGTGTTAAGCTACGTAGTTTGATTTAATCCTCATATCCATCCTGGATAGAGCCTTACTACCAGTAGGCATCCATAGCCCCGGTAAGGTTATCATTGCAATTCTCCCAAGTAGAGCCCCACTATCAATAGACGTCCATAGCCCTTGTAGAGTTACTTGGATGGTCTAATTATCCTTGTGGATATTCAATAAGTTTCTCTTTTTGCTTATAAGATATGATCATGTTAGTACATTTTGCAAGGTGTGAGTGCTTTCTATTTTACGTTGAATATTGCAATGGTAGAAAGGGCAAACCTTTAGATTTTTCACTTAACACTCTACTAACAAGTTCAACAAACCTAAGGCTATTAGGTGTATTCAGTAAGGACCTCTTTTAGTAATGACAACTATCACCGATGAATAGGATATTTTTGGCCTAAACAAAGAATACTTACTGTAACATGAGTTGCAACCTATGTAGGAACTTGTATCTATTTCTTGGATTTTAACAATTTCAGTGTTTTCTTAAGTGACAAGGTGTACCATCTTACTTGAGCAAAACAAAGACTCACCAGCAAGCAAAGCAAAGAAAAACACACAAAAACAAATTGTAGACACCCAAATTTGTCCCAACTTTGTCCATGTCTAGCAACACCTTGTTAAATCATTAATCATTTAGCCAATTAATTAAATAAATTTTATTTAATTAATTAAAATCCCATTCTCATCCTACTTAGCCAATTAATTAAATAAATTTTATTTATTTAATTAATTCCACATCATAATCCCATTTATCCTATCCTCATCCCAATTAATTAAATGAATTTTATTTATTTAATTAATTTCCACATCATATCTTATCCCATTTTATTCATTTATCCTATTAATTAAATAAATTTAATTTATTTAATTAATATCCAACTCATATCACAACTAATTCAAATATTTTATTTGAATTAAACACTCATCTTTTATCACATTCCAACACTTGTCCAGTCAATCATGTGTTGTAAGACAACTTTCACTCATATCCTTCACATGCACAACTAATGGAACCTAAATTTACTAACTTTCAATCCTAGCCATTCACATAGCCTTTGAATCTCCACCGTCGATTGATCTTGGTTGAGTCCTATATAAACACCCTCTCATTCCATATGAGAGGGGGGATCCAGCAATCATATAGCACCTACATTATCATCTTGAGCATCTTGAGCATCTGAGCATTCATTTGAGCTTTTCATCATCCATCATGGTAGCTTTCAGCATTGCAATTGTTCATTGTTGAAGAAGTAGTCCACATCTCTCAAAAAGGGAATCACACGGTCTAGGTGATGTTATGCTTGAATTGCATTATTCTTTTGATTTCATTTAGATTAGATTCCTTGATGATGGTAGGGTTAGGGCTTCATGACTATGTCTGATCTGCTAAACCTGACTTTCACCTATCACATTTTGGCATGCCCGGTGGGACCCACGTCCTTGATTAACCTCTCTTGTTTGAGTTGTTTTTATGAAGTTTAGATCTCTTGGAGCGCCAATCTTTCATTTTTGCAAGCTTTTGTAGCAAAAATTTGCATTTTTCTAACCCTAGTTTGCAAAGATTTGGCTAAAAATGTATGTAGATGATCTCTTAGCCCAAATCTAACCTCACCATTGCATCCAGGATGCCGTTTCCATAAACTTTGAGTACAAATTTGCCTAAATTTGATGAAAAATGGAGCGTTTGGTGAAGAAAACAACAACCAGACTGCAACAATGTGCTTCTGGTAATTCAGGTCGCTTCTGATCAAACAGCAGTCGCCTGGGCGAAATCAGCTCGCCTTTGGGCAAACAGCAGTCGCTTATGGTCAAATTTGGTCTGCTTTTAAACAAATAGTGCTCGCTTTTGAACAAAAAGAGACCGCATATGGTAAAATTGGTCGCTTATGGTTAACATTTGCATTCTATCTCCTGAAACTCTCCAGATCGCTTTTGGGCTATTATGTCTCGCTTTTGGGCTTTTGTTAGTCGCATATAAGCTATTACTTGTCACTTCCATCCATTTTTGCATCGCTTATGAGCAAAAATCCACCGCTTTCTGGATATTCGCATCGCTTTTACACTAGGATCGGCCACATCTATCATTTTCCAGATCGCTTTTACATCGACAGTGATCGCCTCTGGTATGATTTGCATCGCTTTTGCCCTAATAGAACTTGCTTGTGTGTTTTCACTGTTGGTTGTTAGTTTTAAACTGTATTGATCACTTATGATCTAACAGTGACCGCTTTTGTACTCATTCGGATCGCCTTTGTAATAATAGTGGTCGCCTTTAGATAATGCACATCACTTATGAATTGACAGTATTTTCTTTTATACTGATATGTATCGCTTATGAACTGACAGTGCTCACCTTTGCAAAATAGGGTTTTGTGTTTAGACTGTCATTTTGCAGATACAGGTCGCTTTTGGGTATGTCTGCATCGCTTGCAAGCTTACAGGAGCCACATTTGGTATTTTTCTTCTCGCATATGATTTGCAAGATCTCGCCTGTTGAAAAATACGGATCGCTTCTGATTGACAGTGGAATGCATCTGGTGCTTTTCCTAATCATATTTGAACTGCAAGTGATTGCCTTGGTAAAACAACCGTCGCTTCTGATAAACAGTTTGTCGCATCTGGCAACTGTAATTTGCTTTTGGTTGCTGTCATTGTGCATCTTGGTGTTTCTAGCATAACTTTCACATACAGAGGCAAAATCGCACAAACAAGGACTCATTGGAAAGCTGGGAGGACAAGCTTCACAACTATACCACTTTTATTAGGTGACTATACTATTTTTCGGGCTTTTTTATCAGTCAAAGTTTAGGTTCTTTGTAAACTTCAATTGAGCATAACTTGAGCAATTTTGATCATTTTTCAGCTAATCTTTTTTTCAAATTGCTTAGAACCTCCTGAACTTTTTGTTTATGCAATCTATTCTCTTGTATCAGATCATTTTAATCAGAATTTTTAGATTTCATCTTTTTCATGTAATCATCTTCTTTGCAAGTTTACTTGTTTCTTTTTGGAATTGGTGACTTGTAGAGGCATCTAAGGAGCTAGAGCAGCATTGGCATCAACATCTACAGCAAATTGGAAAGTGATTGTATCAGGTGCACTCATTCTAATCTTTCATCTCTTAATCTTGTTTGATCACACATTTGGACTTTGGGATTAAAACGAACATTGTTTGCTATCACATCATCGAGAAATTGGGATAAAATGAACAAGTGTCTTTCATCACATTTGGATTTAGATCTAAAACAAACAAGTGCTTGAACTATTTGATCACACATTGATTTCTAAGGTTAATGAACCCCATGCGAGTGTGACCAAGTAAATGTGTATGCTCTCTCCTCACGTCCCAACATGAACTTGGAGATCAAAAACATTTACTTGTGTTGCTTTTGTTTAGCCTTAGAGAGGCCTGCCTTGGTATCCACCCTAAGGGAATGACCTCAAGCGGTACTTTCATCTGGTCCGCTATAAAAATTAGAGGATAAGGCGAAAGCCAAGTCTAACCGGTATTAGCACTCACCATACAGTGCTAACTCGAAAGGAGGTGTACCTTTGTGTATATTAAAACTCCTAGTAGGGTTAGTTAAAGTCTTAAGTGGCTTGCTGGATGCTCGTGGGGTGCCGGTCCCCCAGATTTTCACTAGAACCTCCTTGTGATAGTGGCCTTGCCTTAACTAGGACTTGTTGAATTGTCTTCACATGCTTGCTTAACCATCATCACATTCTTTCAAACTAACAACTTGCTTATGTGTCTTGCGTGAGTGATTCATGTGTGTATATGCATAATCATTTGTTTGAACATTGCCAAATCAATCTAAACACATCATCTAAACATTCCACATCATCATCCAAATCCCTAAGCAAGCACTTGCTAAAAGGACTTAAGACAAACACTTGGTGACAACATGTCTACACTAGAGGACCTAGAAATCAAATTTCAAAGATTCCTCCAAAATCTTTATCAAGGATCACAACCCCTAAACCAAGACACCATTAAAACATTACAATTCTTCATCCAAAGAGCTCAACCCCATGCAAGTCAATCACCTCAACTACAAAACTTCATAGCCCAAGTCCAACACCTTTTAGCCACTAGTCAAGCTCGACAAGTACAACAATCCTTAGCCACTTCCTATCAACCTAATCCACTTCATAACCACATGTCATATCCATCCACTTCCTATCAACTTAATCCACCTATCCACCAAGTCAATACCACATCAACCTATGAACATCCACCTCAAGCTTATCTAATCCCTCATACCACCATTCCAATGCACTACCAAGCCCATCCACAAAGCCATCAAGTGATATTACAAGAACAACATCCAAGTCCCAATAGCGCTTTGTACATAAATCAAGTAAGTCCAAATACACCTTTTCAACAAGACTACCAAGCACCATTGATAGATCTAAATCCACCTTTCCAACAAGAATCATATCCAAATCCCAATGGCCCCTTGTACATAAATCAAACAAGCCCAAGTTATCGTATGCAAGACAAGGGAGATACCAATCTAGAGTGTCCACCACCATCCAATCACATGCCATCACATGAACCAACAAGTCCTATCCCAACACCACCATGTGATCCCAATCATAGTCCATTGATCCCTTTACCTTCCAAACCACCAAGCCCTTCATTACCTTCCTCACCATGTCATTCTAATCGTTCACCAAAGGATGCGGCTGAGAGAGTTTTACAAAGGATGCTTGAAGCAAAACTCATTGAACTTCCTAAAGTCAAACCATGTGAAGAAAGTCCATATGATGAACATGATTATTGTGCATACCATAGGACCAAAGGCCATAATACAAATCAATGCCCAATATTTGTCTCAATTGTTTACAAGGTGTACCCACCTATAATGGGAAATCGTGCCACATCATCCCCATCCTATGTGTCACCCCCATCTAGTCCAAATCCTAATCCATCCAATCCAATTAGATCTCAACCTAATCCAACACCATCTACCATTATCATCCATCCATTATATTTCCCATCCACCCATACACTTGCAAAGGATGTGATCCATTGGCTACTAGATAGGAATAAACTACCCCCATGTCAAATACCAATTCATGAGCCTACCAATGAACTTCCAAAGGTCATGTCCAATCCTATAATCTCATCATGTGGTTCACATATCCTTGAGCCTCTTCAAGAGTCTTCCATTAACATACCTAGCCCTTTAAGCCCATCATGTGACCTACAAGCCAACAAGTCTATTTAAGAGTCTTCAACCACAAGTCTAAGTCAAGAGCCATCATGCCTCCATGTTGATAACTATCAAGAGCCTATCAAGTCCACTCAAGAACCTTCCACTTCCATCCAAAATCAAGAGGTATGTCAAGAGCATAATCTTAAACATGTGGAAATATTGAACCTTAATCTTAATCAAGATCAAAGCACCTCTAAGTTCCACCTATCCATGACCTACTTATGGGTTTCCCTCAAGCTATTAGACATCACCATGACCTCATTCATGAGCAAATTTATCCCTTTTATAGCCCACTTAATCCTATTTTTACTCATAGTTATGATCAAGGTTCTAGCTAAGATCATGAAAACCATGATGATCTATTTGGCAAAACTTTATCTATCTCATGATCAAGATGATATCTATGATGAAGAACCTATTAAAAAGTACCTTGATCCTATCCATAATCCCATAACCATCCATGAGCAAGATATCCAAATTGCTCCTAGTCATCCTCCATCTAGCCCTATCCATAATGAGCAAACATCCACTTGTCATAATGAGACATGTGCCTCTCAAGAACACATAAGCATAGAAGATCAAACAAATAACTTGGATCTTAGTGAACACAATGCTAATGATCCTCCCTCCATATCTACCATCGATCCCGTTTCAAGTCCACCATCATGTCCTAGTGGTCTTACCACCTTCCTCCATGAATGTTCTTCGTTAGGAAAACAACAACCATTGTCCTCCATTTCATCTTCTCCATCTAATAAAGAACTCAAGTCTAGTTCTCAAAACACATCTAGTCCCATAGTCAATCGCATCCTCCAAAACATGAACTACAAAGGTAAAGGCCTAGGTCTTTATGAACAAGGTGTTTTGGAGCCAAACCATGTTAAAATCCCTCCATGCTCATACAGCCTTGGATACACACCCCAAGGTAAACAAGGCCAAGATGTCTGATCTGCTCATACGGCCTTGGATGCTCATACTATCCATAGCCATTACATCCATATACCTATCTTATTGAACCCATCCTTCCACCTTTTGATCTTGATGAAGACATTGGGGCAAAATGTTAAAACATGTTTGGATATATCTTGACATACCTTCTTTCCAAACCAAGTCCTATCCATTAACCATTTATCCATCCCATTCAAACCAATCCATCATGTCATCCCTTGGTCATGAATTTTGTCATGTAAAAATCCTAAGCATTACCACCTAGAATGGGGCACGTTATTCTTCCTATGTGACATAGCCTTTGAAGATCACATCCTAGCTCCCTTATGATCCATCCACTATGGCGTACCCTTATCATGAGCTTTCCATCTTATAGCTTATCCCCATATGTTTATCATGAGCTTTCCACTATAGCCTACCTATCTGTTTATCATGAGGCAAGCATCCATCCCTTATATGGCCTATCCTCTTATGTATCCATCCAATCCCATTCATCCCTCCTTTGCACCTAGACTTGGTTTTCTCCCTTGTCATTGGTATCTAGCACAACAGCTACCTAAATTGTAAATCCATTGACATCCCAAAACATTTCAAAAACTACAAAAAAAATCAAATATGTCAAAAAATCCAAAAAAATCAAATATCCAACAAAAAATCCAAGCAATAAGATCAATTCAATCATCATCCAAAACAATCCACTCCATCAACATTCAATCAAAATCAAATCATCATCATCATCAATTCCTCTTATCAATAACATTCATTCATCCATTTCAATCAATCACTTCTTCCAATCATATCAATCCAATCAATCTAAGCAATGATCTCAAAATCCAAGTCATGCCAACCCATATCAAGCAAGCTAATCAATCAAGGAACATTATCCAATCAAATCAACAGGTTTTGATCCTAATCTTGTCATGAGCTAAATCACTCATCATCAATCATTATCAATGGGATATAGCATTCCCACAACCTTGTGTTGATCTAGGGATATAGCTTTCCCCACAATGACAACACTATCTACCATCATCAAACAAACAATCAATTATTGGTTTATGACTTGACAAGGGCAATACCTTGTTTGTTTTACATCCTTTGAGCACACTAAGCACACTTGCTTATGCTTAGATTGAGTGGACACTCTAATCATCACACCATGACTATCATTATTCAAAACAATCCAATCATCAAAACAATCAGCCTAGCAATAGAAAACATCAAAACCAAAGCACATCTAGCCAACTATCAAAATAAATCCTATCAATCAACAACAATCATCCAAACCAAAGCACATCTAGCCAACCATCAAAACAAATCCTATCAATCATTAACATCAACACCAAAGCAAATCAACTCCAGCACATCAAGCCAGCCATCAAAACAAATCCAATCACTTTAGCAAATCAAAAGCAACTCAATCCATCATCAACATTTCATCAAATCAATCTTCATCCATCATTTCATCATCTTCCAACCATTCCAAGCAATGATCCAAGTGCAAGCCCATCCTTAAATCTAGACCAATCACGTTAAGCAATCAAGCCAAGTTATCCAATCGCAATCAATGGTCTTGATCCTAGCCTTGTTGTAAGCCAAATCAATCAGCCAATCAGCAAACCAACTCAGCAAACAACCCTGTGTTGATCTAGGGATATAGCTTTCCCCGCAATGACAACACTCTCAACTATCATCATTATCAGCAAAACAATCAAACCATTAATCATTGGTTTACAGCTTGACAGGGGCAATACCTTGTTTGTTTTTGAATCATTCGTGCATGCTTTCTTGCTTGCTTGTGTGTGTTATCATTTTATCTTGCATTTGCGGGATGATCTTATCCTCTTCTTATGCATATTGGTATCTTGTACGTGTTGGGATTAGCATCTTACATATCAATATCTCTAGCATCTGAGAAGCTAAACAGTCTCTTATGCATTTAAGACTATTCTATGTTAAGACTAACTCCATACATATAACCAGCAAGCTATCATTATGTGTAGTGGAGATAAGCTCACACCATTGCTTGTAGTGTCAAAGTCCAACACTAGCTGTTATTCATATCTTGTGCATGTTGGCTCAACATCTTGACCTCATGCATTCAGACAAGATTGTAACACTCTAGTTGTGCATTGGATATCTCGACACCTTGGTCTCTTATACCCTAGTGCATAACATCCATATGCTATATCAAACATACGGACTGCATTTCTTTTCATTCTGAGCAATTACTTGAAAGCTGCCCATCATCCTATCTAGAACCTACTTATAGCCCTTCTCACAACCCTAATTCTTCTATGCCACAGCCTATTTTCTTCCACCCAACTCCCATTTTCTTCGTGTCAGCCTTCTTTTTAGCCTTTTTCTTCTATCGAGAGCCAACCCAGCCCTTCCTGGTTAGCCTGGCTTACCTCTCGAGGGGGCATCACCTGCCAGTTACACTGGGGCATAACTTGTTTATTGAACGCATATCGTATCTTCTTTGACACAATGCTCTATTGAACATTGTATCAAAGAGGGGCAAAATGTAGACACACAAATTTGTCCCAACTTTGTCCATGTCTAGCAACACCTTGTTAAATCATTAATCATTTAGCCAATTAATTAAATAAACTTTATTTATTTAATTAAAATCCCATTCTCATCCTACTTAGCAATTAATTAAATAAATTTTATTTATTTAATTAATTCCACATCATAATCCCATTTATCCTATCCTCATCCCAATTAATTAAATGAATTTTATTTATTTAATTAATTTCCACATCATATCTTATCCCATTTTATTCATTTATCCTATTAATTAAATAAATTTAATTTATTTAATTAATATCCAACTCATATCACAACTAATTCAAATATTTTATTTGAATTAAACACTCATCTTTTATCACATTCCAACACTTGTCCAGTCAATCATGTGTTGTAAGACAACTTTCACTCATATCCTTCACATGCACAACTAATGGAACCTAAATTTACTAACTTTCAATCCTAGCCATTCACATAGCCTTTGAATCTCCACCGTCGATTGATCTTGGTTGAGTCCTATATAAACACCCTCTCATTCCATATGAGAGGGGGGATCCAGCAATCATATAGCACCTACATTATCATCTTGAGCATCTTGAGCATCTGAGCATTCATTTGAGCTTTTCATCATCCATCATGGCATCTTTCAGCATTGCAATTGTTCATTGTTGAAGAAGCAGTCCACATCTCTCAAACAAGGAATCGCACGGTCTAGGTGATGTTATGCTTGAATTGCATTATTCTTTTGATTTCATTTAGATTAGATTCCTTGATGATGGTAGGGTTAGGGCTTCATGACTATGTCTGATCTGCTAAACCTGACTTTCACCTATCACACAAATTGTAGAAATAACTACACAAAAATATACATATGATACAATGTCATGGCATGACCTATCTAGGCTTGGAAATAATTCTTGAAGAATTGTCCATTAACTGGCAATGGGATGTCCTCACCTATTAAAGTTTTAAGCCTATAGGTGCTATCACCTAGGATTTCTAAGATTTGAAAGGGACCTATCTAGAGATTATCAAATTTCCCATGGTCACCTTTCCTTTCATGTACTTTGTCCCATGATAGGACTAAGTCTAAGATTCTGAAGGTCTTCACTTTGGCTCTTTTGTCAAACCAATGCTTGACAGTAGCCTGATGTTTGTCGAATTGGTATATCACTCTATCTCTTTTCTCTTCTAAATGCATAAGCTGTAATAACCTGACCTCTTGTTTATTGTTGATCCCTAAGTATTCTTGTGTGAATTGTAGTGTAGGAATTTTGAGGTTAATAGGGAGCATGAGATCCACCCCATAAACTAATTGATAAGGAGAATTTCCCATTGTACTTTTCATTCTGGTTCTATCTACCCACAAGGCATATTTAAGTATGGTACTCCATTCCCTAGGATTCTTTTCTATCAACTTCTTTATGATGTTTAGCAAGTTCTTATTTGTTGATTCTGCTAGGCCATTACCTTGGGGATAATAATTTGAAGAAAACTTTAAGATCACCCCATAATCAAAAGCCCAACTAGACAATTTTAAAGATGCAAAAGTTGGTCCATTATCACACAAAAGGGCATAAGGAACTCCATACCTAGTTATAATGTTGATTTATAAAAAATTGATCACATCATCTATAGTACAGATCTTGCTGCTAACTGCTTTAGTCCACCTATTGCAGTAATCTGTAATAGTTAATACATACCTATGTCCTAAGAAGGATGGAGGATTAATGGGACCGATGAAGTCCATGCCCCACTGTGCAAATGGGCACATCTCCATGATAGGTTGTAAGGGTTGAGCTGCATATCTCTCTCTATTAGAAGCAATCTTGCATGTATGACAGAATTTAGTGTGATTGGTGGTGTCTTTAAAAATGGTTGGCTAGTAATATCCTTCTCTAAGGATAGCATGAGTGGTGGCCAAGTGAGATCCATGAGTTGTGTTGAATTTATCATGTAATTCAATGAGAACCTTGGCATCTTTTGGCTCGTCCAAGAACCTAAGATATATTCCTTCATAATTTTTCTTGAAGAGGATTCCTCCTTTTATCATATACTTCTTTGATTTAATCCTCAGGGCTCTCCTCTAGGATGCTTGCATTTTTGGTGGACATCTCCTAGTGATCAGGATGTGCCTAATGTTAGAGTACCAATCACTATTTTCTTTTGTATCCACTTCATTTTGCTGGCTTATCAAGTTTGGGTCAATTTCAGCATTTATCTAACTTAGGGCTTGTCCCCTAACCAACTTCATAGGAGTTATGTCTATGTCATATTCACAAAGCAATGTTATCCATTCTACTCTCTTCTCTCTAGGCTCATTTTGCATCAGGAGCATCTTAACAACTGCATTAGGTACAACAACAATTACCTTTGCTCCTCAAAATATAGTGTCTAAATTTTTTGATTGCTCTAACTAAGGAAAAGGCTTGCCTTTCAACATACATGTACCTGAGCTCTACATCTCTAAAGGGAGAACTCATGAAAGCAATGGGCTTTTCTTCCTTTTGTTCACTTCTCTGTGTTAGGACTACTGCATAGGTATGTTCTAAGGAAAACAAGTAGATGTAAACATCCCTAGTGTAATTTGAGTTGATCAAGATAGGCGCATCTACTATGGCCTTCTTGATATGTTCAAATACAGCTTTTGCTTCAGGTGTCCATTCTATTTTGGCATTTTTTTTAGAATGGCATTGAGTGGCCTAACAATTTCTACAAATCTTGTTATGAATTTCCTCACAAAATTAATCTTACCAAAATAAGATTTTAGTTATTTTTTAGTCCCTAGAAGTTGTAGCTTCATTATAGAGTCAACTCTTGCAGGGTCTATGGAGATCCAATTTTTGATATTAAATGACCAAGTAGCTTACCTGTGGTCACTCCAAATATGCACTTCTTTGGGTTAAGGGAGATACATGGATACTATTCACACTTCTTAAGTACCTTCCTGAGACCTTCTATATGATCACCTCTCTTCTTTGAGAAGACAGTTATGTCATCCATGTATATGACTATGCACTTGCCAACTAAGCCCCTAAATGTTATGTCCATAGCACATTGGAATGTGGCTCTGGCATTAATCAGGCCAAAAGGCATGTGTCTATAAGAAAATATTCCCCATTTGGTGGTGAATGTTGTCTTTAATTTATCTATCTTGTCTACCATCACCTAATTATATCTTGAAAAACCATCTAGGAAAGACATACATCGAGCTCCATTCACTACCTATAGAACTTCATCTAATGAGGGAAGAGGATATTTGTCCTTTTCTGATGCTCTATTGAGATTTTTGAAGTCCACACTTAGGTGTATGTCTCCATTCTTTTTCCTGACTAGTACTAGATTGGCTACCCATGTTGAGTGCCTAACTAGGAATATGATCCTTGCATTGAGTAACTTTTTCACTTCTTCAAAGATGAGGGGTTCTAGCAGAGCATTAACTAACATTTGTTTCTACCTGAATGGATTGGCATCATGTTTCAGTGGGATAGTATGAGTGATAATAGCTATATCATATGTTTTTAGTTCATCATAGGTCCAAGTGATGACATGGATGAAATCCTTCAAGGCTAAAGCTATCCCTACCTTTTCCTCTTCTATACAGACTTTCCCTATCAAGATATTCCTAGCGTCATCACCCTATCCTATGTTGATAGGTGAATATTCTCCTTCATCTGTCTTGGAGAGATCCTTCTATTTTATCATGGAGTCCAAGTCAAAAGCTCTTTCAAGCTCAATCAAACCTTTGGGGATTTTATTACTTGGTAAGTCCATGATTTCTTCTTCTTCCCAGACATGATCTTCTAAATTCTTCTCATCATCAAACACTTGGAAATTTGTTACATTATCAAGTATGGAAGGTACTGATACCAATTTTACTGAGAGTATTCTCATCCTAGAGATGGATAAAGGTTCCAATGTGCTAGCAGCTTGTACCAATGCATCATCTCTGTGATTTTGCTCCCTAGGAACATGTATGATATTGAAACCATCAAAACCTATATTAAGCCCCAAACTCCATGCCTATAATTTGACATCTTTTTATAATTGCATGCATAGATACTTCTGACTTGTTTTACTACCAATTCTGAGTCTCCATAGACATACATAATTTTAGCTTTCTTTCTAGCACCAATTTATGTTGATCATCATGTCAGTCATAACACAAACATAGATAAAGAAATGTGCAAATCAAACCTTTATCATCTTGAATGAATTTAGAGAATTCATAATCCTAAGTCTCCGTAGATTAGTTCATAATTGTTTGACATTACTTAGTTGTTTGATGTGCATTTCTATTTTCCATTCAGGGGCCTTACATTTCTGATTTGAAATTATTTGTGTCTAGATATGCTCTGTTTCAACTACTTTCTATAAATTTTCAACAAAGAAGGTCAGATTCTACTATATTTAACCTTATCATGTAGATATTTATTTAAGTTTGATCAATTCTTCTATATATTACTTGATCTACATGAAATTTGAATAGTCTTCTTTGATTTTACTGCCAATTCTGAGTCTTCATAGATGTACAAAATTTTAACTTTCTTTCTTAAGGCAAACAATAAACCATGTATTAGGGCCTTATAGTCAACCACGTTATTAGTGCAAGGGAATCACAATTGGTATGCTGCTAAGAATGACCTTCCTAATGGGTCAATGAGGTCAATTCTTACTCCAACTCCTTGTTTGGAGTTAGAACCATCAAACTTGAGAATCCATGGCTTATCTTTTGTTAAAGGCTTGTCAATACCTTCCCTTTTCCTTTTAGATCTTGCAGTTGCACTTGAAGATAGCCATTTCAACTTTTATGGTTCTCTTTCTGCTAGAATTGAGTGTCTCTTTTGGGCATCATCATGTTGATCATCTTCTTTTTTCATCTCTTTGGTGTTGTCATCTTTATCCCTAGGGTATATTTTAATCTCCCTTGATATCATGTAGTTTATTTCTAGAGCATAGCTGCTCTTCTCTATTCAATATATGTAGGCATAAGGCACATGCTATCTTTGAATGTGGTGCCTCAAGAATTCTATACCACCCTTTAATCAATGCCTGATGTGAAGGAACTCCTTGTAGAATAGTCTCTGAACCTATTTAGATAAAAATTCTTCAAATTGTGTCAAGTGACTCCCTCTATCCTCATCTGATACTTCATAGTCCGACTTGATGAAGCAATCAGTCCCTAGAGTAATAGCATTCTTTTCTTATAAGGATGTGTCTCATCACATACAAAAATCTCTTCTAAATTATTCATGTAAACATTGTCTTGATTTATCCTCTAGTCATGCTCCCCTACATCTAAGGAAAACACACATGAATTAGTATCATTATTACAAGAGACTTCACTTATCTTAGCTGATGATGATCCATCCTCCAGGCTCATTTTTTCTAGTTCAATCATATCCAAAAATATCTCACAATCCTTTTCTGAATGTTCCTCATCATGAAGTTTACACCATCTGGATATCAAGATATCCTCAACTGATGTACCTAGCAAATGATGCTTTTAGATTTCTCTAGATATGTATTTTTTGAATTCAATAAAGGGATCAAATGCTTCTTCACGAGTAGAACTATAATCAGATCCAATGATTATATTGCCTTCTTGGTCACTATTTTCCTACATCTGCATATTACACATAAGAACTTCTTCAATTGTAATAGTTTGAGGTCTTATTACATAAACTCCTAGCTCAACATCTACATATAATATCTCATTGGTATTATTATACATAGTTATCATGTGTTTCATCCTAGGTTTAACTTCTATTCTTATCTAATTAGGGATTCCTTTCCAGGGTAACCACATATGACTAAAGTTAATAGCCATGTATCTATTTAACATTTTAGACCAGTCCCTACTAAGAATCATTCCATAAATATCCTCAATGTAAGAAAGAATGGGGGTGACTCTAACTTATCTCTGTATAGAGTCATATGTGATGTTTTAGCCACCTGGATAGTAGCCTGCACCCTAGGTTTGATAGTATTATCTCTGGATGCAAGATCTTTAGTCATGATGTGGCTAGGGTTATGACTGATATTGTCCTCTTTAGGTGTAGGTTCATTTAAGAAATTCAAGAAGGCTTTCTTGATGACTAGGGTCTTCAGCAGTTCTGATAGTGACAAGCTGATCTTTATCTTTTTCATTTCTTCTAGCAAATAAGTGACTAATTTATTTGATTTAGGTAATTGACCGATGGCTTTGTCACTATGTTTTGTGGTGTGTAATATTGAGTACTCACCTTGGGAGGACCGGGGTTATTACTAGCTTTTGGATCTAGTGGTGTATTGAAGTTGTTAGGAGGGATAGATGTGGTTGAAGGACCAGCTGGTCTATTAGGATTACTCCTTAGGTTATAATTGTGTCTAACCTAATATTGTTGTTAGTAAGCATGAATCTCTTTAGGTTCCTTCTTAGGCTCATTTTGATCTTCAAAAGGGAAATCATAGTTGGACTCAAATGCTAATGTAGACTCCTCACATGCCATAGTGTAGTTTTCATGAGTTGAGATCATTTGATGATGTTGATGACTACCAGTACTTTCAAGTGCTAAAGCAATCTCATATCCTAGGGGGGAAATTTCATTTCCTTCAGGAAAAGGTGGATCTCCAAAAGTATTTGATACTTCAGCCTGGAATATACTGGCTACTATTTTAAATTGAGGACAATCTAGTTCAACATGTGCATTTATTTAGTGCATTCTGCACCAATTTGTCAATACAACTTCTACTAAATTCACCCTATTAGTTTGCTTGAGTTCAGCAATGTAACATCAAAAAATGTCTCCTTGGGGGTTTTTCCCTCATAAGGTTTAGCTCCCGGGTCTTTAGCATGTATTTCAGATATTTTAGTTCATATTTTAACACCCCTATAGAATGAGACCTAGGTACCTTGGAAAATAGGGCCTAGGTGGACCCCTTGAACTATACCCTACCTAAAATAGGGGGGAGGACTTGGCCGCCCGTGCCCTAGTCCTACCCTATTTTGGGGTAGCCCTAATTTTTGGGTGTTGGTTAGTGACCGTTATTAGGTCCCTTTGCTGACACAGTAAGTTTGAATTTAAAATATTTTGGCGAGAGTGCTTGTAGATGCATATATAAGCATGCTTAGGCATTCATTTACAAACTATATGGTGTTCATTTGATTTTGGCATCCTAAGGTGATTGAAGGCTTTCTATTGTGTTGCAAGAGCAGACTTGTATGTTTTGTATGTTGATATTTGCAGATTTGAGCATCAATCTCCTCATGGCATGAAGAGCATCTTCCTCCATGAGAGCTTCACTACAAGGTGACATAATATTGTGTTTTTATCATTGATTCCTTTGGTTTTTGGGCTTTGTCTCATAAGGGCACACCCTCTTTATCTGACAATGGTGTTCAAAGACTTAAGTGTCCTCCGGGGTTTGACTGAGGCAAACCTCTAAACACCACAACCCTCAAACCAAGTCCTGTGATTGCAGGTTACAGGTGTCGCATCTAGGAAAAGTGGAGTTAGAGGAAGGCTTGGAAGACATCAGGGATTTAGAATCTGAAGAAAATTTAGACAAAGGAGCACTTCTAGGACTAGGGTGATCGCTCCAGTGTCCTCCACAGACATATTTCAGAAAATAGAAGTTACATGGCTAATTAGTGTCTAAAGGAGGTTCAAATTCCCTAAAAAAGTAGGTACCTTGGACTTGGGCACCTGCTCGAGTGTCTCTGACTATTCCACTTTGGAACCCTCAAAAATAGGTATTCTATAATTTGGTATTTTACTCCCGTCTGCAAGAGCTTTTTCCGTAATTCATTAATTTGTTGTCGTATTTTTATAATTAGGGTTTTAATGGCCAATTGAGCATTGATAATTGATTCCATAATCCAAGTTTCCCTACATCTAAAAGTGACTCTAGGGTATCATAGTGCTTGCCACTCGACCCTAGATCCTTCAATGTTTAGTGGAGAGGTAGATTTTAACATCTAAACAACAAAAGATTAACAAAATCCAATTTTACACTAAACATTTTGGTCAACCCATGTTTTTGAATTTAAATTGCAACTTTATGAGTGTTTTTCTAAGGATTTGGTGTGATTTCATTCATTCATATAGGCATTTACTGTATTGCATTGAGAAAATTTCAAAAAAATTGAAAACTTGGAAAAATACAAAAAAAATTCCATTGTTGGGCTTACTAAATTGTGTCAATTCTTCCTAAATTTTCCTAATTCATGATTTTTTCATCAGATATGATATATACTACAGTAAAATATAGAAATTCAAAATCTTACATTGCATTTTCATCATTTAATTGCTAGGGTTTTATGGAAATTTTGACAATTTTTAGATAACCTAGTAATTCCAAAATCTAGAGTTTGTAGGCAAAATCTTTTATCAGATTTTTTTACTAATTTTAGAGGCTCATTCAAATTTTGATTTATCTTTATTCTTGTAGTTTAGTGTGAATTTTCATTTAAATTTAAATTATTCGCATTTTTGCATTGAAAATTTCAACAAAAACTAGCAATTTTGGTGCATTTTCATTAAATTTGCATGGGAATTTTGCATGATTAAGCTTGAAAATATTTTTTATATTTGAGAGTATGTAATCTCCATAAAAAATCAGACTTCAAACCATTCTCATAGCATTTTGTTTCAAAATCTCAAACCTAGGGCTTCGAAAATAACGATTTTCCCTAATTTTAGCCTAATTGACTTCATAAACTTGCACCATATGTGTGTTGTGAAAGATATTTTTGCATTAATTTGTTTTTATCAGGGTATTAATTTTCTTCCCCTCATAAAAATCTTTAGAACACCTATTTAACAGGCTCTTGTAGTGAAAATTCGGTGAAAAACTACACTTTTTGACAATTTTTACCCTAGGGTTTGACCTAGTTTGCACTCCAAGTGTGTTGTGATCAGTTTTATAGATTGAGGTGACTGATATCACTGATATTATTTTCTTTCCCTCCTACAATTCCTTACAACACCTCTTTTGCTAGGCCTTGGAGTTGGAAAACCATGAAAAATAGCTTATTTTTGCTATATTTTCACTATGGTTTTACCTAGTTTGCATTAAAAGTGTGTTGTGTTGGATACTTTTGAATCATGAGGCTATTATTTCTGATATTATTCACTGTCCATCATCATTTTCCTTACAATACCCTTTTTTATTCTCTATTGCATTGAATTTTGGTGAAAAAAGTGCCTATTTTGACATATATTCACTATAATCGACTTGGCATTATCTTAGATTTACATCAAGAGTGTGTTGTGATCTTATTTCCATTTTGGACTGATATCAGACATATAACTTTCTTCCCTTGATCAAAATCCTCCAACAATCCTTTGTTCCATTCATTGGCATTGAAAACATATAAAAAAATCAAGCGTTTTTGCATATATTTTGCACTAATGGATTCTCCTAATGGTAAATCTTTAGGAGACTTATATGAGTACATGGTGAATTATGATAAATTTTGCAAATTCAATAACAAATATCCTCAATTTTTGCATCAAATTGCATACATCTATGGCATTGACATAACCAACACTACTACATGTGACATCCTTCGATCAATAGCTTACTTTGATAGCTTTCGTGAGACTGTAGATGTTTTTCCTTCAATCATGGAGAATCTTAAAAAAATTATAGCTGAAAACCACCATGGAGAAAGTAGTGATGATAAATTTACCCCCATTTTCCCTTTGTTTCATGATGATATAATGCAAATCCTTTCTGAGACCTATGAAAATGAAATGGCAATGGGTGATCTATCAAACAAAGAGACTTGTCCCAACATAACCCCACTTGGTGAGGATATATTGGCACAAGAAGAAGATATCATTGATACCTTTATCCACACCACTCTACAATCCTTTCCTGATCTTCCCAATCAGGATGAAGCTTTGGATGATGCAGATTCCCTTTGTGACCATTTGCTTAATTCTAATGATAATTTGCCACCTGATGTCCAAGAACTTCTCAATTACATGCTAAACCAACAACCGGATCATGAACTGTCACATACTTTGGAAAAGCAATGAAATCCTAGATGCTGTGGAAGAACAAGCTATCCCTCTAACTCAAGCCATTCCAACACCCTACATAGGGACTGAAATGGGTATCTTTTGGATGCCTCCACAAGCTCACTTAAATGGCATTTCGAATGCTCCTATAGCTAACATAGACAATGGCAAAATCCCCTCTCAACCATTATTAAGAGACACCTTTCCTACATATTTACCCCCATGAATTCATGAACATAGGGAAGAGAGAAGAAGTGATAATGCCTTAACCATTAAGATAAAGATCAAGATTCATGATACCCGCTAGCCTGACAAAGACCCTACAGGTAAGTATCTCTAACCCTTTATCCCTCTCATGATGTGCTTCCCCCGTGATGTGTTATGTGTTGTTTAGGGCTCCTGGGATGACCTCGGATTCTCCTGTAAGGTTCAAGATACTAGGAGACCGCCTCTATTGTGACCTTCTTCTATTTGTATCAACATTCTTCTATATTGCCTGTTGTTTATTTCATTGTTGTGTGTTGTGTCTTGCAAACATAGTATTGTGGTTGCTGACTTGGGGGCACCCTCTTACGTGATTGTCCTTAAGACACTTGTTTCTCCTCTCTCATTTATTATTTCCCTTCCTCTAGTGTTTCCACCTAGCAGGTGGATGACGACAAACATTTATACTGATACAAACCTAGTGTCCCTTTTGAGAGCAATCAAAAAATGGACTTAGTTCCTAAAATGATGATGGGGTTGTATATCTTATCTGACACTTGGCTAGTGGAAGCAATCATGCTCTTTGCATAGTGAATTTGATGATGTGTCTATCGTATTTACAAACCTTAACAATACTACTACTCTATGCACCTTTGTTTGCCTTTGAATCTAGTCTTGGCGGTAATTTGCAGAGCTTCATGATATAGCCACATGGTTATCCTTGAACTCCAAATTCGTTGTATAACCTTGGCTCTTTGTGTGGTTAATCATATGCATTGATGTCATTGTTTATCATGATGTTGTAGACACTAACATCTTTCTTGCAGGGATGTGTTTGTGGGAACATTTGGTGATCATAAAGTACATGTCACCTCCAGGGGGCATGGGCTTTGCGAAAGTCAGTGTTCCCTTGTATGTCTTCTTCCCACCTTAATGTACTTGATATCGATAACTGATATCAACCACATTAAGGTGGGGGAATATAAGGTCAGCTATCTATTATAGATGTTAGCAATGTGTTTCACCTTAGATGCATAGACTTGTGCCCCAGAGTAGTGCATCGTGCATCCTGAGTTTGTTTGCAATCAACCAATCAATCATGTAAGCCCTCTATAGAGGCGGGATATTGTGCGTATCCTTTTTCTTAAGTGCTCTGCGAAGGTGGGGATGGTTTATTTCTCAGAGCAGATTGCATCATCTTGTCATTCTCAAAAGTCCTCTGCGGAGGCGGGGAGTGGTTCTATGACTAACTCAACCCTTAAGCATGTTTTAAGTGATTGTTGTGGCGAAGCCCAATTGTCAGTGTGTGCCTATAATGTGCCTGAGATGGTGATGAGCCTAGAAATAGAGAACATACCATCGCTTGTCTGCTATGTTTTCTTCATGTCTTCAAGTGTGTGTGTTTTGGTGTGCTTGTTTTGTATGGCGTGTTTGTTGCCCCATATGCATAGACTAGCGCCTTTGAGTAGTGCTTCGTGCATTTTGGGAGGTTTAGCATGTGTGTTTCCCCATATGCAGAGACCAGCACCTTTCAGTAGTCCTTCCTACATTTTGGGAGGTTTGTTTACTTTCCAATACTTGCATTTTAATTTCATATATATATGAGAAAAATAAAATAAAAGATATCATTTCTGTCTTCCATGCATTAATGTGTCTTGTATGTATTAACTGTCTTCTTTGTGTTCTACATGATTGTAACTGTCTTCTCCATGTTTTGCATGCCTGTTACTATTTTCTATGTAATTGGCATGTCTTCTCTGTGCTTGGTGTGTTTTCTGTGTTTGTGACCTTACTTTAATGCATGTATTGGCCTTGCGTTTATACATACATTAAAGTGGGGGTGAAATGTAACGTTAGAAAATGTCCCCTTGGGGGATTTTCCCTCATAAGGTTTAGCTCTCGGGTCATTAGCATACATTTAAGATATTTTAGTTCATATTTTAACACCCCGATGGAATGAGACCTAGGTTCCTTGGCAAATAGGGCCTAGGTGGACCCCTTGATATGTACCCTACCCAAAATAGGGGGGAGGACTTGGGTGCCCACGCCCTAGTCCTACCCTATTTTGGGGTAGCCCCAATTTCTAGGTGTTGGTTAGTGACTGTTATTAGGTCCCTTTGCTAACACGGTAAGTTTGAATTTCAAATATCTTGGAGGGAGTGCTTGTAGATGCATATTTAAGCATACTTAGGCATTCATTTGTAAACTAGATGGTGTTTATTTGATTTTGGCATCCTAAGGTGATTGAAGGATTTCTATTGTGTTGCAAGAGCAGACTTGTATGTTTTGTATATTGATATTTGCATATTTGAGCATCAATCTCCTCATGGCATGAAGAGCATCTTCCTCCATGAGAGCTGCACTACAAGGTGACATAATATTGTGATTTTATCATTTATTCCTTTGGTTTTTGTCCTCTGCCTCACAAGGGCATGCCCTCTTTATCTGACAAGGGTGTTCGGAGACTTCAGTGTACTCTAGGGTTTGACTGAGGCAAACCTCTAAACACCACAACCCCCAAACCAAGTCTTGTGATTGTAGGTTACAAGTGTCGCATCCAAGAAAAGTGGAGTTGCAAGAAGGCTTGGAAGACATCAAGGATTTAGGATTTGAAGAAAAATTGGACAAAGGAGCACTTCCAGGACTAGGGTGCTCGCTCCAGTGTCCTCCTTAGATAGATTTTAGAAAATAGAAGTTACAGGGTTGGTCAGTGTCCGAAGGAGGTCCAGATTCCCCAAAAAAGCAGGTACCTTGGACTTGGGTGCCCGCTCTAGTGTCCCTGATTATTCTGCTTCAGAACCCCAAAAATAGTTATTCTGTAATTTGGTATTTTACTCCCGTCTGCAAGAGCTTTTTCTATAATTCATTAATTTGTTGTCATAATTGCATAATTAGGGTTTTAATGGCCAATTGAGCATAAGAAAAGGAAAATTTGATAATTGATTCCCTAATCCAAGTTTCCCTACATCTAAAAGTGACTCTAGGGTATGATAGTGCTCACCACTCGACCCTAGATCCTTCAATGTTTAGTGGAGAGGTAGATTTTAACATCTAAACAACAAAAGATTAACAAAAACCAATTTTACACTAAACAAGTAGGAGGCTGATTATCCAATGGTGAAGGCAATGAGCCATTATTTGGCTGGTATTCCATGTTCTAGGTGGCCTAGGAGCAGCATTGTTATTTCTATTGTTGTTGAAATTCCTGTCATTATTATACCCCATGTCTAGGTATCTAGACCTCTCATTGTTGTTTCCATATCCTCTATTAGGATATCCTCCATTCTAATTTGACTGAGAATAAACAATTTGATTTCTCATATGTGTGACCTCAATGGTTAATTTTCTTAGTTGCATAGATATTTCCTTGATGTCATATTTCTCCTCTTGAACTTTGGTTACTACGTTCTCTTATTGAGGTTTGAAGAAAGAACTATCGTGGCCAATGTTTGTGGCATCTTCAGGTGCTTGTCTAGGATGAGATATCACTTGGCCATTTCCATTTGGAGGAAGCATAATACTAAGTGGAGGTACCTGTAATGGACTTGGCATTATGGCTAGAGATATCAAGGATCCATTAGCTTCTGGTTGTCCAGGATATGCAAGATATCCTAGATTAGGAGTGAAGTCAGGTGTTAGCTATTGATTGACCTTGATGTCTTCCTCATAAGCACCTTCTAGAGTAGTAATTGTAGGATGTGTTCTCCTGATAAACATGGATGTAAGTGGATCTAAGGCTGAGTAGTATATTGATCTGGCTACGTCATCATCTACATTATAGGGAGCAACTAGCTTGGAATACATTTTTTGGAACCTAATGTTGAAATTGGAGAGTAACTCTCCCTTAACTCTCTTTATTGTAGAAAACATGTGGTATGTCATAGCTAGATCTATAGGTATTTTGAATCTCCCTAAGAAATCTTTCTCCAAGGTAACCCAAGTGGCTATGGAAGACTGGGTGAGACTAATGTATCAACTATATGCTTCTTCTCCTAATGACTAAGGGAATAACCTACACACAACATCTTCATGATCTATTCGAGCTCTAAAACATGCCTCTTTGTATGTTCAAATATGATCCTTTCCATCTTGATAAGGATGATAGTTCAGACAAATCTTGTCTGGGTTCTTTGGCAAGGGGTGAAATGCTACAAAGATAAGTGGTGAGTCCAATGCAAAGAATGACATTGTAGGAGGTGCCTAAGGTATTTGAGGAACTACTAGAGATATTGAAGGAAGTGTAGTAGTTATCACTAGGGATGCTAGTGAACTAGGACCTAGACTGTGGTGAATATTTGTTGTATAAGGTCTGAGTCGATAAATTGGCAATTTTTCAAAAGGTTCAGTGGATCTCGACCTGGTATTAGGTCGGTGAGCCATAGTTTCACAACTTATAACCAGATATGGATACTTTGACTAAATTTTTGCAAAGATTGGGGTATTTACTCTCCTAAAGTAAATATTTATGATCAATTGTTCAAAGTGATGGGATACTTGTAGGATATTTGCAAAAAGTGCAAATATTGTCTTAGATTCATGAATTTTAGGTAACTCATTGTAAAGATTGGTATCTTTACTCCTCTTAGGTGGATATTTGTAATCAAATGTCTAAAATGCCTAGATATTTGCATTGTTTTTGCATAAAATACAAATATTGACTGGAATTATGGAAATTTAAACAACTGACAGTAAATATTAGGTCAACTACCTACTAGGATGGGATATTTGCAAACAAATTCTCTAAATAACTGACAACAGGTGAAAACTTTGCATAAATGTAGAGATTTCAAGTAATCATATGAAATTTTCAAATTGAGCATAGGAAATAATATCCAGGTGATAGATTTTTGAATTGGAATGCTTCACAACCCTCCTTCTAGCGTAAATTTATGTTGATCATGATGTTAGTCATAAATAAACATAGATAAAGAAATGCAAATCAAACCTTTATCATCTTGAAAGATATGTTGAATTTAGAGAATTCATAATCCCAAGTCTTCGTAGATTAGTTCATAATTGTCTGGCATTACTTAGTGGTTTGATGTGCATTGCTATTTTCCATTCAAGGGCCTTACGTTTCTGATTTGAAATTCTATGTCTGGATATGCTCTATTTCATCTGGTTTCTGTAAATTCTCAACAAACAAGGTCAGATTCTACTATATTTAACCTGATCATGTAGATATTTATGTAAGTTTGATCAATTCTTCTATATATCACTTGATCTACATGAAATTGGAATAGTCTTCCTTGATTTTACTTTTGCACTGTAAAGTTGTCTAAATGATGTGCCTATAAGCATGTATTCCATGATTAATATTTTTATTGTTGTTCATTTGTAGGATATTTTTAGATTGACATGCTATTTTCTCAAATATGCTAAAGATATTCAGTTACCTACAAGATATCAGCATATTTCTCTATATTTGCTTATTATTTTCTGTGTATTTGCAATTATGATGATAATTTTATGAAATTAAAGAAATTTGACTTTATTCTTTCTGAGTTTACTAAAATAAGATGAATCTTCAGTCATTGATCTATATATATCCTTGATACTGTAATGAAGAGAAGAAAATCATACCATATTTTCACTAGGTCATTCCATAGCTAGATATGATTGATGCTAACTTCAATGGAAAAGAATGAAGACAATATGTATAGACTGAAATGCACGCCAAGGGATGCAACAAATTAAAGTAACATGCCTAGAATTCATCCACAGATTACTCAAAGTTTACGATTAGTTGTAATCAGAGGTCTTCATCTTCATTAAGTATGCAAAAGAGTATATATTTACAATTGACTTTGAGGATTGGTCTTGACATTCTAGCAATCCAATCTCAATTAAGCTTCTGAATGAATCTTACAAAATGTACTCTATCTCCTTTTATAGATCAAGGTGATTACAAAAGATCCGATGATCAAGATTTATCTATTATCATCAATAGTTCATATTTCTTTGATGAAGTCAACGTACAAGACACATGGTACAGATTGCTAGATGGTAATCCTCTAGTGGGGATAGGTGTCATTCTCAAATATTCTATGATATTCCATTTCATCCAGTCAGACTGTAGATACTGATATGACCAAAATGCCTTAGAAAACACTTAATGCTATTCTCTCTTCATGCAAATGGATCTTCTTCATGTACCTACATCCATGTATCTATTTTCTTATAAGCTTCATATGCTTGCACAAATGTGTCTACCTGGAATTTTCTTATTGTGGTAGCTCTCGATTTAGCATTATTTAATGCTCCTGTTTGTTCATCTAAGGGTCCTAGCATGGATGTCCTTTTACCATCTTCATTACTGTATGTCTTCACCTTCACATTTAGTTTGGCATTTCATCAATAAAATCCACAGTGAAGAGCTCCTTGAGATCTTCAGCCACTTCTATAAACTTATCCTTGAATATCTAGATGGGTTCATCCAATTCTGGCACCGCCTCCTCTATTATAGTATCATCTAGTAACTCTTCCATTACCCTTAATTCTTTAGCTGACTAATCATGAAGCTTAGTCTGAATGTCCCTCACTTTATTCATGTTATCTTTTAATACATTCAATTCATAATCTATTTTTGTCATCCAGGTTCCCATAAGTGGTAAAGTTACATTTGTAATGACCTTATTTTTCAGCAGTTCATCATCTATCATGTCCTTAGCTCTTTTGTGTCTTGCCATTGCATAATTGCACTTTTGAATCTGCTGAGTGAATTCACTCTTCAAAAAATCAATTTTTTCCTTTAGCTTAGATAATGGATCCCAATTGGATATGGATATCTTTATTAATTGTTCTCGAAAGGTCATGAATTTAGAAAACCATTTATTCATTATGTGAGATTGGTGTTTCTGGATATCTAGAACAATTATCTCTACTTCACTTATTAAACTTAATACAGCTAGCCACTCTATAACTTGTAAGGTGGATGTCAAGATGTCTAGTTCACCAACCCTTGTATAAACTATTACAATTGCATATTTTGCTCCTTCAGTTCTTTCTTTCTAGCCTTTAGCTTTTTCAACTTAGTCACTATTTCCTTAGTGCTCTCTAGGTATTCTTGTATTTCATGTTCTATGGTAGTATGACCCAAGTCAACCTGAGTCACCTAGAATTCCTCTGGCCTAATTTCTCTTCTAGCCTTATCAACTAGAGGCACAACAATTTGAGCTATCCTCCTTCCAGTTTTTGAATCTCTTTTATTACTAGAGACTGTCTTAGCTCTCCTTTTTGCTTTAGTAGAATCAATTGTAAATAAAGACTTGAAATCAAAGGGTACCTATTGTATTTGTTCTTGGCTTACCTCTAAGGAAATCAAATCCAAAACATCAGATTGTGATCCTTTATCCTAATTTGGTTGCTCAATTTGAGTATCTTGAATTCATTTATCTTGCTCTTTCTCTTGATCACTTGGATCTTGTACATTATCTTGATGTCAGTCCCTAGCATCTAGAGCTTCATCCTCATGCAGTTGCTCCTTTTTCCTTTGTTCTAGAGGGGGTAGATTATCTAATGTTAGATCTTCATATTCCTTTGGAACCTCGTCAGATTTAGGCTCTTGGCATTTATTTTCTTTGTCGTCTCGATGGCTATCTTCTTTATATTCATCCTTTTTTCCTCCTGCAGCTATAGGTGGTTCAACTGCCTTCTCCTATTCAAACTTGTCTACTAGGATATCCTGTTGGGCCATTTGCTCTTGCACATTATCACCTTTATTTTCTATTTCCATGGGAATACTTTCTTCTTGAGATTGGCCAGTTTTGATGACTTCTCCTTCTTTATCCTTTTTTTCAAGCACATATGTCAGGTCCACCACAATTGGATTAGTCACAATCTCAATCAATGTGTCTAGGGATCCCATATGCACTTATACCTTAGGAGTCTCTTCTCTTTCTTATCTTCCATCATGTGTTTCCCCTACCATGTCACCTTTATCTTTTGTTTCAGTATGTTGTAGAAGGGTTTCAATGGGGTGATTAGTGATATCTTTGACCAGCTCATCCTCTTCAGTCAAGTCAATTGTGGAACTTAATGGAAGAGCTCTAGATGCCTGCTCTCTTTGAGCTTTATTCTTCAACTCCTCTACCATTTTAGTCTTTACTTTTACTATAGTTTCCATGGGAACATCATGTTGTAATTCCTTAACTATCCCTTCAGTTGGATTCGCTAATCCTAGTGCTATTACTTTTGCTGGTGAAAGGGCACCTCTCATGCATGGACTCTAATATCTAGAGTGCCTGGGGATCTTTACACCTTGTAATAAATCATCCCTCTTCCTCTTTAATGTTTGAAGGTGCATCCCTTTTCCTTCATCTTCACTATCCTCCTCTTCAACAATAGTCTTCGTAAGACTTTGTATTGCATCTTTGGAAGTCTCCCCTTGTATTGTAACTACTTTGGATATAGATATAGCAATAGCTTTTAGTGGGGTGTCCTTAGGAGCTGAGGGTGACACATATACTAATGAAATTCCTTTAGTAATGAGTTATTCTACAGCTCCAGATGAACTAGGCTCTACTACCTTTGCTTCATGTACTTGTCTCTTCCTTATCAAAAAATCATCAAAGCTTAGTTCTTCTCTTTCTTTCACCTTCTTCTTCTCAGAGGTAATTATGATACCTTTTTTTTTCAACTCATTAATTTTTCTTATCAACCCAGTTCTTTGACCTCACCATGACTTTGGCTATGAGGACATCAATGGATGTTTCCTCCTTTTGTTTCAAATCTGGAGATGATATTGTTTCATTATATACCTTTTTCTCTTCATATTTAGGATCCATGAGGTCATCATCATCCTTTTTAATTTGTGAAGGCACCTCAGATTTTCCTATGGTCCTCATCTGATCTAGAGTTAACCTTTTGTACTCTCTTCTTCGTGCCTCATGATCATCGTCACAATCTACCTATTAGTCCTCAAGGTAGACACTGTGCTTATATATCTTGTTGAACATTTTCACTATCCTGTGATATGGATCATAATCTCTGGCAAGAGGAAACAAGTTTAATTCAAGCTTTTCAAATTTGTCTCTACCTTCTTTGCATTTTCTAAGGATCCAACAAGGAACTAGTTGATATCAAGGGGGAATTTTCAGTAAGGGTTTCCTTCTTTAACTTTGGACAAATCAAATATAGGCAACTTTTGCCTCATCATTTCTAGTAGCACTACTTTATCTAAAGGATATCTTGGTAGAATATAAGGTTTTCCACTGAAACCTTCCACCCTAATATATGTGTAAGTTTTGGCTTGGATGAACCACAAGCCATATTGCTTGATTGCTTCTATGGCACCAACTGTGTACTTCTTAGCTTTGTCTCCATCCATCAGTCTAACCATATGCATTATCAAAGCATCATTTACAAGTTTGTAATTCTGTATGGATAATCTCCTTTCTAGCTAGGGATAATAATCCCAAGGAGTCTTCTCATTAGGCAACTTTCCTAACTTTCCTATAGTCTACAATGCATCAAATGTGTGTTTTGTTGCACAAGTATACACAAGATATGAGGTCATTCAAAAAATTGAAATCTTATTTTTTTTCCGTCATTTGATCATGTATGGTGTCACTAATAATCTTGGCCCACTGGACCTTTACAGTCTCTGACTTATATTCCATCAACATCCTTATTAGCCCAAACATCCATGGTTTGAATGTTCCACAATTGATCAAGCCATTCATCCAGCTGATCATACACATTATATACTAGACTTCCTCATTGAAGTTGAATTTGTACAAATGCATTACCATTTTGGTAGCTTCCCTAGCTATATTATCTGGGCTTCTCCATTCTTGATAGATGACCTTTCTGTAATTATTATCATTGGCCTCAAAATCCTTGGCCAAGGCATCTAAATCAGGCACATACATGTTCTGTGTTACTGGCAAATGAAGCATTTCTGCAATACCATCCACTGAAAGATCACCATAGAGCATGTTCCTATTTCTCCACCTTTCTAGTGTTGATGTCATAATTTTGTGCACATTCTACCATGAGCTCAGTGGAATATGGAAAGCCAACTGCATGGAACAAACCAAATGCTACTATATTTTGTAAGGTGGGATTATCTTCTCCAACCTCTATTCTCATTCTAAATTCTTCCATGTCTGTACCACCTGCATGAGTATCCTCTTGATTGCCCAACTTACAGTACACACTGTGCATTCTAGGGAACATTGGGCTTTTGAACTCAACATCTTGCTTTTCGATTCATGGTTGTGACATTTTGTCCTACGATTCAAATGTACTAGTCTTAAACAATAGCATATCTTGGTCCATGGTTAGCATAATAACATCTTTATATAAATATCAAGAGTTGAATTACTCATTGCATATCTACTGTCGATATATTCCCTTTTTCTATTTTCAACTTGACTAAGGCATGACTCATAACATGATCAAATGGAATAGGATTTATGCATGCATATTGTGCTTCCTTAACCTTTAATTGATGTAGTAGCAGCTAAATTACCATTTTGGAAGTATTCTCCTATTTTTTGCTTCTCTATTTCCGCTCTGGTTCACTGTAAGCTCTAAACAATGGAATTAGGGTTTTTTAATGAAATGTTATCGATTATGATCATGAAGATGCCCTTTTAACTTAGGCAATTTGTAATTTTAGGGCACATTAATGGTGAAAATATGATTTGACACCCTCTTTCAATAAATTGGAGCAAGATTTCTATAGGTGTCCATTGGCATGCTTTTGAATTTAACCGCCAACTATCGCTTTATCGCATTAAATGCAAAAAGCGCAAGTATGGGGATATCTAGATGTAGATATCCGGATGACACTATGTGAATTGGGACATGAACGTGGACACACATCATTACTTCACAGCAATGTGGAGAATCTTTCTTGATGACAAGATTCTCTCGCGGGGATTCGTTACCATTTGATTTGGATCTCGTTCACCAAATATAATATGATGATGTCATTGGGGTCAAGATGCATTAAAAGATTTAGACACTAAGTTAAGTTTCAGATATTGATTAGGATGAAGGCACAAACTAACATCCCATATATGACTTGTAACTAGGTAGGCCTCTTAAATTTGATGTCCATATATGATCAAAAATAAGGATATTATATAAGATCAAGATATTAACTAATATCCTTGCATTTCGATGTTTAAATGATTAAGTCACTTAACTTTGACGTCTGGACATTATCAGGCATCAGGATACTAACTTAAGATCAGGATGCTAAAAAATGTCCTGACATTTGACGTTGGGCTCACTAAGGCTTCTAAATTTGATATTTAGATATGATCAAGGGTTAGGATATTTTGTTAAGATCCAGATACAGTGTAATACAAATATCTAGTTGATTCATTAACTGATCTTTGACCGATCATAACTTTTTTATTCCTATGGAATGTTGAGGTGATCCAAAAGGTGAACCTGCTTAAAATTTTGCACTCTTTCAGCTCGCAAGGTTCATGACAACAAATTTTAACTTCATATTTTGACCAGGATCTTGAGGTCTTAATATGCAGAGGATAACATTTTGATATGCATCTGAGGCTAATTTTACCACACGACCCAAAGCAAGGAAACAATCAAGCAAGCAAAAGGTGGGTCCTTATTTTGTTGAGGCAAAATTGGACATGTGCAACCACACAACATGTCTAATTAAGAACAATCTATGATCCATCTTCAAGTGAAACAAGTTGAGATATGCTACGGTTGGATTTTCTGGTCTCCAAATGATTCTATGATGTTCATAGATGTCCCTTGAATGCATTGAAGGCATGTGATAATCTACAAGCTGCAATGAAGATCTTGGAAGTGTGTGTTCAAGTGTTCTTGGTGATTGCACCTATCTTGCCAACCTGGATGACTAACACTCTTTGCGAATGAATCTCTTGAATTGTAGTAGAATGTGGTAGCATGTGAAGATATAATTGAGTCTATGTTAAGGTGTGAAGTGTTCCTCCTTTATTCACTTAGTCTGCAATATTGGTTAGGTCTAGTCCTAGTTTGATGTATGCATGTATGCCAACCTTGGCGATTGTTCCAATGGTTGATGATTGTAATGCCGACCTTGATGTACATTCCAAGGTTGATGAATTGTATAAATACATGTAATGAATTTGTGTTTAAGGTGAGTATACAAAGATGCAAAGATAAGATGTCAGTTGTAAAAGCTTGATGATTGTGATGCCAACCTTGATGTACATTCCAAGGTTGATGAATTGCATAAATATATGTAATAAATTTTTTGTTTAAGGTGAGTATGTGAAGATACAAAGATAAGGTGTGAGTTGTAAAAGTAGAGAAGAGAAAAGGAGATATACTACACTTCAATGGAATTAAACTTAGGCATGGTATAGATGCCACTATATCAGTTCAATCATTAGTAGTAAGTCACATCTGGCAGTGAGCCATCCCTGGCAGTGAGCCACCCTTGATAGTGAGCCATCCTTTTGGGTAGTGAGCCCTTTGGTAGTGAGCTACCATTTGATATTCGGTATTGTTAATACATTTATATTGTGAGCTAACACTCACTGTGGTTTTTCCCTATTTAGGGTTTTCCATGTAAAAATTTTGGTGTTCATGTGCATGTGATGTTGATGTGTTCAAGTTTTTGATTCTTCTATTGATGTTTATTTCTGATAATAGAATAAGGAAATAAGTTAAGTGATTGAGAAATTGATTGTGGTTTATAGAAGTTAAAATTTTGATACAACTAATTCACCCCCCTCTCAATTGTCTTATGCCATTCAACAATTGGTATTAGAGCAGGTTCCTTTGAAGAAAGCCTAACAACTTAAGGAAGATTGGTTATGGCACACAAAAAGGACACACCTCAGTTTGATGGAACTGACTACACATACTGTAAGATATGAATGGAAAGTTATCTTATTTCCATAAGTTACAGTGGCTGGATGATAGTCAAAATGAAGTATGAAATACCTAAAAATGGTCCAAAGACCGAAGATGAAATCCAAGAGTTTGAATTGAATCACAAATCTAAAAATACTCTATTGAATGCTTTATCAAATGTTGAAATGGCTAAAGTGGCAAATCTTACAACTGCTCATGAAATTTTAGAAATATTGAAGAATGTTTATGAAGGTGATTTATTTGTTAAGAAAGTTAAGCTATAGAATTTAAAGACCACATATGAAGCCATGCGAATGTCTAAGGATGATAACATAACAAATTATATACATAAGATTGATGAAGTTGTCATCAACATCAAGGACCTTGGTGGAAAGTTAGAAGATGAAGATGTTATTGATAAAATACTCAAAACTCTTCCAAAGTCCTATAGTCATAAGGTATCTGTCATTGAAGAATTGCTTGAGTTAGGTAAACTTAGAAAAGATCAATTGCTTAGTAAACTAACTCCCTTTGAAATAAGGTAATTTGGTACTATTGATGGTCCTATGAAAACTGAGACTAATTTCAAGGCAAAGGAAAAAGGACTTCTTGATCAAAGAAGTATGCTATGGAATCAGATGAAGAAGATTTTGCAGAACTTGAGGCTAAGTTTATAAGAAGATTAAAAAGAGGTAGCAAAGGAAAATTCAAAGTTAAGTTACCCTTCAAATGTTTCAATTGTGGAAAAATTGGTCACTATGCTTCATGATGTCCTAACAGAGCCTTAAAATTCAATGAAAATAAAGGAAATGTGGTAAGAAAGAGTTACTATGTTAGAGATGATGATGGTGTAACTAGTGATGATAGTTCTGCTGATGGCAATAGTAGTGAATGCTTGTTTATTTCACTTAGAGAAGAACCTATTTCTACTAACCTTGCTAGCTATGTGAAGGATAGAAGTCCATGAGAGTTGTCTACATTTCATGCTAAAAAGGAAGATGAATGGATCATTGACAGTGGATGTTCAAATCATATGACTGGAGACAAAAGTAAGTTTGTCAAGTTTGAAAAGTATGATGGAGGACTAGTAAGATTTGGGGATGATGTAGCTTGTAAGATTTGTGGAAAAGGATCGATTACTTTTCATGGCAAGCATAATACAGATGATGTTCTTTATATCAAGGGCTTGAAGCATAACCTTCTAAGTGTTGGACAAATGTGCAACAAAGGATATAATCTTGTGTTTAAGGACAAAGGATGTGAGATCTAATAAAAAGCTTCGGAACCATAATTGGTGCTAGTAAGGCTCATGGTAATGTTTATCACTTGAAAGGCTCTGACAACTGTTGTTTGTTGGCTAAGACAAATGAAAGTTGGCTATGGCATAAAGGAATGGGTCACATCAACTTTGATAATCTAGTGAAAATCAATACTTCTCAGATTGTAAGAGACATATGTAAGATTGTGAAGCTTGCCAATGCTTCATGTTGTTGGTGTTCCTAACTGATGGTCTAAGTTTCCTAAAAAGTAGCTAGCTTTTATGCTCAAGATTCTTAGGTCAGTGACCAACAAGCAGTAGACAATTATTTGTTATCCTCTGCACTCTAGGGTCTATTAGACCTAGGGGTATTCCCTTGATTCAATATCTATATGATAGATCCTTATCTCACTAGATATTGACAACTAAAGAAGATTTGTTCTCCTATATAGAAACCAAAACTATATAATCACTTCAAAGTTGGCTAACTCTGGTAATTACTTCATTGAATGGCTTAGAGAACATGAAACTAAACCCTACTCCTAAAAAAATAACAAGTTGATTTGTTCTTATTTTAATGTATATCATTGTCTGATTGTGGGTATTTTGTGGAAATAAGCCCAACTCTAATCATTGCCAATCCTAGGGATTAGAGTCAACTCCTTACAAATGTAGGTTACTTCTCATAAGAATCACAAACATACAGATTCAAAGGATTTACTATGTTCCTGTCTTACATAAAACAATCCAAGAATGGGTAATTCTAATAATTCTTCTTACAAATATCCTTATTGGAAAACACACCTCCACATATCTCACTTAAAGCATTTTAATCTATTCCTTGAATAGAAGCAACAAACCAAACATGTAATATAGCAAATGTATATTCGTGAACTCAGAAACCCTTAGCTTCCTTATTCAAAAGAGAAATGTAAACAACACAGGAGACAATTATTGGAAACACATGCTCAAAGGCATTTTTCATATAAGTGCAATCTAAAACTAATAAAATGCTTATAAAGAACATACATTCAACAATACAAGAAACTGAACATATAACTCAAAAATATAGACAACCTCCCAGAATTGCTCTGTATTTTATTATCAAAGTTTCCCAAATATTTTACCAACAATAAAGTAGTACAACATGCTCTTTTATAGACACAAGAGCATTTTCCCAAAAACTTGTTAGCATATGTCAGTTACAGAATCTTACATACAAGCCACTACCCATAGGCATTGGGAAACTAATTTGAATTACATATGATAGAGAAAAGACAAAACTACAATTTATCTTGGAGATGACAAAAAACCATTGGAGATGATTTATTCCAATGATGAAGAAGACCTGTCACATGATTGGACCTTCGTTCATCCTGGACACATTTATCCATATTTCTCCACCAAGGCTGCACATGACATCTCCAATGGCCATTGAAAAGGAATCAATTTTTCTATCTTCTCATTATGCATTGTATACCTTGCATCCAATAAAATCTTTGTTTCTTTGCAAAAGATCTCAAAATTCAACTCCAACACATGCAACTTATCAAGTGTAGAACAGAAAATTTTCATGCTCGGATCACCATCTACACAACTGGAAGATATAATTTGGCTAGCTATACTTTCAAAATCATCCTTTCATTTATCTAAACTTTTGATTTGTCCATCATCCTCCAATATATTTGGCATAAGCCTCTTATCTATATTCTCTATTGATTGTATTTTCTCATTCAAAACTTTATCCAATTTTAACTAAAAGGCAACCACCTCTTCTAACAAAATTAACATATTTAGAGTCAACATTATTTTTGGTGGAGCATCAGTGGCATACCTAGAACATCTATAGACTTCCCTTATCTCTCCAATTCTTGGCATCCATACTCTACGCATCCATTTTATGTTTATCTAGAGTTGTCTTCAAATTTGAATTATACATCCATGTGTCATCAACTATGGTTGTGATCTTGGATAACCTATGATTGATCATATTAGTAGCAATTTATCTAACAATGCTCTTTCTCTCATCCTTCAGCTTCTTCACTTCTCCTTTCAACTCCTTGATTTTTGAGAGTAGTTCTTCCCTATCTATTGGAAATGCTTCTGTAGTTTGTATAAGAGAAGGAATAGTTTGAGCTAAAGTACTTGGAGCCAACAACAAGTGCTCCTTATATTTATTTAATTTTGAGATAGCTTGCCCATACTTCAAAAGAAGCTCATCATAATCTCTTTGGAATTTATTTGTAACAACCTCAAAAATTTAGGTTCTTTGAACATTCAGGCTTGTGGCTTGAGGAGCTAGAGTGTTTGACAATCTTTTTATTATTACATCTCTAGTTAATTCTCCTAAACCAATGATTGGATTATTATTGTTTGGGGCCAATGCCCATATTGCCAAGGTCAAATCAAGGATTAAATCCTGCACTAGAGAGTGCCTTCTCCACCTAATCATCAGACACATTTGTGTCATTCCTTGTAATAGTATCAAAAGCAATTGCATCTGCTAAAGTCCAATGTGGAAGCAATAGCAGACCATGTTGGTAAGAGACAGTGCTCATGTATAGACTTGTATGTTATCTTTGATGGCAACAAGACTTAGTGTTATGGGTAAAATGGGATAATATTAAATGAATATAAACACCCAATAACTTCAATAGAATATGCAAATAACAAAGATTTAAGAACAAGTAAACAATACTCACAGTTCTTTGTTACCTAGCGACTTCCATTGCTCGCCTATTCTCGATTGATCTTTGGTGATAAATATAGCCCTCAGGAAGCTTTCTTTCTTGCTTTGATTCCTCAAGATGACAAAGGAGAAATGGCTTGGATACTTATTGTATTGAAGATGAGCTTCAACACAAGATAGGATGGATAGTGAATATTGCCAGAGTGGGGGTGCCAATGGTGCGCTATGGATTCGATAGAGTAATTCTACTTGATAGATTCTTGATTATCAAAAATGGAAGAAAAGAAGGGTATTTATAGACTTGTGAGAGAAGATCAATTGTGTAGAAGAAATAAGAAGATCAATGGTGGAGAAGATTGGTGAGAATGTGCACGAATAGAAAGAAGACAAGTGTCAAAGAAAAAGCTATTTTGTTTGAGTTAACTGCTTTCATGACTAAGATAAGATTTGCTTTCATAAATTAGAATGATTTATTCTAATTTAAGAGTTGTTGAGAAAAACATGATTGTTTTAAATCAATAACTTAACTTTTGCTTCTGCATGACAAGGAAGATTTATTTTTAGAAGATTTGGAAGATAAGAAAGCACATTAAATAAATAAAATTATTTAATTATTTGTGCAAGATATAAGAATAAATAAAATATTTGACTATATTTTATTTTTAGATATTGAGAGGATTAAAATAAATTTGATTGATTTATTTAAATGTGGAGGAATAAATGACTTAATTAAATAATTTAAGAATTATTTAATTCTTTGGAAGAATTAAATTAAATAAAGGATTTTATTTAATTTTGACTTTAGAAGAGGTAATTAAATATTTCAATATTTAATTATCTTTAGAGAAATATGAATCAAATAAATAAATTTGTTTATTTATTTATTGATAGAGGAATTAGATGCAATAAATATTAAGAATATTTATTTAGACAAAGTCGTGTCATTTTTAGGTGTATACATTTTGCCCCTCTTTGATGTAATGTGTTTTATCACATTCTTTCAAAGAATAAGATTTCTTGAAAATGATACATGCCCCAGTTTGCCCCTGGTTTGCCCCTGGTACAAGTTTAATGATGATAGGATGCCCCCTCAGGAGATTGGATGGGAAGAAGGCAGAAGGCGTGATATGGATAATCTCATGATGAAGAAGGTGAAAAACATGTTAGGATGAAGAAAAATGGGTTGAAGAAAGAGCCGAATGATATGCTATGCAAGATAGAATGATAACACACACATGCAAGTAAGCAAGTGTTTACAAATGATACAAGAACAAATAATTGATCGACATTGATACTAGTGTTGTCATGGCTGGGAATAATATATCCCTAGAGCAACACAAAGGATAGTGTTGTCATGGCAAGAAACGATGGGCCCCTAGAGCTCACAATAGGATAGTGTCTGGTTTCAGTAAATAAGACATGTCATGTAAGACACTTGTGTTGGTCTAATTTCAACAATGCCACATCCTATATAAGACAATTGATTGAGGTGGTTTACGACCAAACAAGGATCAAGACTACTGATTGTGATTGGATCATTTCACAAGATTGACTTGACTCGATTGGTATGGATTAAGGATATTCTTGCATTTGGATCACTGCTCAGATTGACTGGATTGGGATGAAAGACACAATGATAGATAGAAAGTTGATCAATAGAAGAATTACAAATGAAGGACTCACAAGCTTTTATTTGTAAACATTGATACTCTGCAAAAATTTTTATTGATGGATATGGATATGGATATGAGACATAATTGGATATGTTATGGATATGGATAAGGAATGCTTTTTGGATATGTTATGGATATACATATGGATATGGATATGAGATGCAATTGGATACGGATATTTGTCATCTTGATATTGCAAGTGTTTTGAAGTGCTTTGTTTCATCATTGGGCTTTTTAAAATGTTGTAAGAAAATACAAGCATCAAGGTATAATTAAACCGAGATGACCTGAGCATCGCTTACATGGATTTTGATTTGGCAAGTTAATACAAGCATCTAGGTATAATTGAACCGAGATGACTTGAGTATTTCTTGAGTATCAACAAACAAGGATTATACCTGTTTCATGTTAGTCTTCTGATGTCCTCGATGATCATTTGAGTTGATCATGTCCTTAAACAAGGCTTCACATTACTAAAGATAAACCCACAAGCAACAAACAAAGAAAAGAATCGTTCCCCTATCATAGGATCTCTAGCTTTTGGCATCCTTGAGTAGCATAGGAAACATGATAACAAAAGTGAAGACTTTAAGACACAACTAATTTGACACAAAACATTCTTGTATTTGGATGTATCTTTCTTGCCATAATTTAGATAGGATCATTTGGATCGGTTTGTCATTGCTTTTTATTTTTTGCTTTGCTTTGGGTAGGTTGATGTCTTGCATCAAAACTTCTATTTGGAAATGGGCTTTGTTGTGCACTCTTGTGTCTGGTGAAAGGTACCACAATCCTTTATTGGTATCCTCTTAGAACATGTGGCATTCAAGAATCCAAATCTACAACCAAGGTGAGGAGTTGCCCCCCAGTGGAAACTAAGGATCAACTTATTATGGATGACACAACAAATGGATACGGAGAGACGAACCCTAAGGGACTAACTTAGTGTCTTGGGGGCTCATTGCTAAATGGCCTTGCCTACATGATGATGCAGAGGCAACGTAGTTCAGGGTGAACTTGATGGACCTAGGACCTAGGCGATGCCAAAGATGCAGAATTGGTATGGATAGCAGGACAGACGACACTTGAAGGAATGGAGATGAAAGAAGTGGAGTGAAGCCTCGGGAGCGCATTGAAAATAGCCTTGCCTATGTGATAACTCAAAGGTGACATAGTTCGACAAAGGTTCAATGGATCGGTTCAAGATGAACAGTATGATGGACACAAGAGAAATGAGGTCACAACAAATGGAGGAAGTGGTTTGTCACAGATAGCTCCTATTTACTAGATTTTCACCACTTGCTTTTTTTTGCATGAAAGTTAAAAGTACACATGAAGCCTGTTTGCCAGGTTTTCACCATGGTACCTATCCAAGGTACCTATTTTCTAGGTTTTCACCATTGGCCAATTTTTTGTTTTTCCAATTTTTTTGATTTTTTTGCTATTTTTCATTTTTTGATTTTTTTGCTATTTTTCATTTTTTATTTTTTTGTTATTTTTGACTCCCTTGCACTGGGGTATAAGTGTAGAATTTGCAAAGATGCAAGTTGTTGATGGGGTCCTCAAATAGTTCGCCCTCTGATGTAGCCAATTGATAAGCTCCTGACCCATAGGCTGCGATGATGACATAGGGACCCAGCCAGTTGGGTTTGAACTTATCTTTTTTCTCTTGATCTTACTGATTTCTAGGATTTTCTCTAAGGACTAGATCACTAACTTGGAATACTCGAGGCTTTACCCTATGGTTGTAACTTTTAGACATTCATTGTTGATACACTTTGAGATGGTTAAAGGCATGTTTCCTTCTCTCTTCAAGCAGCTCTAACTCTTGAAGTCTGGACACTCTGTATTCTTCATCAGATATGAGACCTTTTAATGAAACTCGCAAGGATGGGATCTCAACTTCAATGGGCAAGATGGCTTAAGATCCGTAGACTAGGGAGTATGGTGTTGTACCTGTGGGTGTGTGTATACTTGTACGATAGGTCCATAATGCTAGATTTAATTGGATATGCCAATCATGGCCAGCATCATTGACAGTCTTTTTTAGGATTTTCAAGATAGTTTTATTTGATGCCTCTGCCTGGTCATTGCCTTAGGGGTAATAGGGGGTAGAAAAGTGGTGTTGGATATGGAATTTGTCACATAGTTCCCTAACATCCTAATTTTTGAATGGTCATCCATTATCCATGATATGGGATGAAGGGATACCATAGCGACAAATGATATAGTTCAAGATAAAGGAGGCAATCTACTTACCTGTGATATTGGCTAGGGGCACGACTTCAAACCACTTCATAAAGTACTCAGTGGTGGTGATTATGAATTTATGGTTGTTGGATGAAGGAGGGTGGATCTTGCCCACTAAGTTGAGTCCCCACTGACAAAATGGCCAAGGAGTTGTTAATGGTTGTAGCTCTTGTGCTGGTGCACGTATCAGGTTCCCATGGATTTGGCACTTCTTGCACTTCTTTACAAAATGATTGGAATCTTGTTCCATGGTTGGCCAGTGGTATCCCATGCATATAAGCTTCTTAGCTAGGGTAGGACCACTAGAGTGGGTCTCGCATATACCGTCGTGCACTTCGCTCAGGGCAGTTTGATATTCCCAATTATTGAGACACCTAAGGAGACTACCATCGAGACGTCTGTGATATAGGGTATTGGTGACAATGACATACTCAGATACCTGACGAATGAAGGTTCATTTCTAGTTGCTGGAGAGATCCAGTGGGAGGGTATTCTCTTTAAGATAGGCAAATATTTTTCCATAGAGGGGGGAATCAATTTCGACAATGTGGCAAATGATATGGGATTCAGTGGTGTTATATGAAGGATAGGATATTGGCTCTACCTAGAACTCGTAACGTGATTGTTTATTTGGAATATCGAGGAGAGACGCAATCATGGCCATGGCATCCGCAACTTTGTTCTCAATCCTTGGTATCTACTCAAAAGATATCTCGACAAACTATTCCTTGAAATCATCTACCATCCATTTGTAAGGGATTAATTTCTCATCTTTTTTTTCTAGTAGTCGTCATTTACTTGATTTATGACCAGCTGTGAGTCACCATACACTTGAAGTTCTTTGATATTCCATTCCACTGCTAGCTTGATGCCAATGACAAGGGCCTCATATTCTGCCATGTTGTTAGTGTAGGGAAAGAGTAATCTATATGATTAGGAATAGTGTCGCCACTAGGGGTGATCAACAAGATACTTGCTCCTGACCCATGCTGAGTGTATGAGTCATCGAAGTACATTTTCCAGGTTGTTGTGGTTACGTGAAAGATAGATTCATCTAGAAATTTTAAACTCAAGGGGTTATCATCTGTTAGAGGTACCTCTGCTAGTTGATCTGTAAGTACTTGGCCTTTTATTGCTCTCCTATCTATATATTTGATGTTGAACTCACTGAGGAGCATGACCCATTTGGACAATCTACCTATAAGGGCAGCTTTGTTGAGTAAATACTTGAGTGGATCAATCTTTGTTACTAGTTTGATAGAATGTGACAACATGTAATGTCTCCACTTTTGTGAAGTGAAGACCATAGTGAGGCATGCTCTTTCAATTGGCATGTATTGGAGTTCATACCAAACAAGTGTTCAGTTGATATAGTAAATCACTTGTTCTTTTCCTTCATAATTTTGTTGTGTTAGGAGAGCTGCCAGAGCCATGGGTGTGGATGAGATATACAGTAGCAAAGGTTTACCCTGAATTGGTGGCATCAATATAGGTGGTTTCATGAGATACTCTTTTAACTGCCGCAATGCCTATTCACATGAATCATTCCATTTGAAAGGGACATTCTTATGTAGGAGGTGGGAAAATGGGTGGCACTTGTCTACCAATTGAGAAATGAATCTTCGGATAGACTGTAGTTTTCCCTGCAAAGACCTTAGTTGAGTCAGATTCTTAGGAGGTGGTATTTCCATGATGGCCTTTACTTTAGCTGGGTCAACTTTGATTCTGTTAGTAGACACTATGTATCCCCGTAGCTTGTTTGATGTTACTCCAAACACTCACTTCTTTGGGTTGATGCGCATGTTAAATTGTTCTAGTCTTGTGAAGATTTTATCCAATACTACTAAGTGTCCTCTTGTGAGTGATTTTGCCAATATGTCATCAACATAATCTTCCATTATAGTGTGCATCATGTCGTGGAAGATTGTGGTCATAGCTCTTTGATATGTTGCACCAGCATTTTTCAAACCAAAGGGCACAACACACCAACAATAGGTGCCCCATGGACATGTGAACATAGTCTTATGTTGGTCTTCAGGTGCAATTTTTATCTGGTTGTATCCAGAGAAACCATCCATTAGTGACAGCATGGTGTGCCCTACCATGAGATCCACAATAATGTCAATGTTTGGCAGGGGGAAATCATCTTTTGGACAAGCTTTATTCAGGTCTCTGAAGTCATTACATATTCAGACTCTTCCATCTAGTTTGGTAACTAGTACTATGTTTGAAATCCACTCAGGATAGTCAATTGGTTTGATGAAGATGACATCTAACAGTTTCTTTAGCTCTTCTTTCACCATGAGGGCTACATGCGGGTGCATCTTCCTAGGTTTTTGCTTTACTGGAAGCTCCTGGAGCTAAGGATAAGTGATGCATTATGAGATTTGGATCTAGCCCTAGCATATCCACATATGTCCAAGCAAAGTTGATTTGTTTTCTCTTGAAGAATTCAGTGAATGTTGGCTTTTCTTGTGCAGTTAAAGACTGTGCCATATGAATCATTCTAGGATTGTCCCCTATGCTGACATTGATTGGTTCTACTGGTTCTATTAAGATTGAAGATCTCTCCTGATGTGTAAAACTAGGTAAAGGGTCAATCCTTCCATCCTTTGGTGCCACAGAGAGGTTTTCACCATTGGATACGTCTATATTTTTACTTTTTTCATGATCTAACACTGCTATAGAGCGGTTTTCACCATTAGATCTTTGTTTCATTTTGACATTTTTGATACTGAAAGGCTTGGCACTCTCTCCAAAAGAGGCCTTGTCATTGAGTTCTATGGCATAGATAGCTCTGTGGTCCACTGCGGGTATGTGATCTCTAAGATCAAGATAATCTATGATGGCTTCATCATTTTGGAAGGTATCAAGCTCAAGGGGAGTGTCTTGCAAGTCCCAATCTATGAGTTTTGGGTGTAATAGTGGTAAAGGGTCATTGGGTTGGTCTGGTTTGATGGCATTTATGGTCAAGATAGAAGTGTTATGGTGGTCATTATAGGCACATACACCCTGTGATGGTACTCTCCATTAGTTGATCTATCAAGGGGGGGTATCATTCTTTCCTCATGACTTTCACTATCATTAGTATGTGGGTCAGACTCTAGCAGTCTAGCCCTTGAACTTTGTCCTTCAGTTGCATGGGTTGGGTCATACTCATGGACCACATAGATCTCTTTTTCATTGCAAGATAGCTTAGAGAGGCTATCGCACTCATATTCATTGGAGTCAGTCTCACTCCATATTTGCAGTCAGTGAATTTGATCAACCAAATTAGTGGTAGATGTTTCTGGTTGTTTGCCTTTATGCTTGTTTGCTCTGTTGATTCTTGTTGTACCTGTGCAACCTAGCCCTGTAGTGTCTTGGACTATCAAGGTATGAGGTTGGATGGGTTCAGTGATACCTTCCCTTCTCAAACTAAGGGGACCATGTCGTTCATACCCCATTCTTTATAGCATTTGGAACCCTTGACCGTATTGCTCAGTTTGTGTCATGGAGTGATGATCTTGTTAATTTGATAGACTGACTTCATCCTTGTATAACCATTGAAGGATGTCCTTTTCATCTCTCTCATCTTCTAGGCTTCGACTATCTAGGATTTGTTCATGGAAGGCCTTCCATACGATCTGGGAGATATAGGGAGTTGTGTCAAGCATAAGGATTGGGTGATTGTGTACTCACCTAGTCCCTTATCTTTGAGTTTGAGTTCAGGTTGGGAAGCTTTTGATGTGGAAGCAAGCAAAGTTGGGTCAACTCAGGATGAAGAAGAAGCAGAAGCATGGTTATGAGGAATCACAACTTCAGGTTTATATTGAGTGGAGTTGCAATACTAAAATGGATTGGGATCACCTTGGATGGTGATCTTTTGGCCTTCATAGTGGAATTTAATACACTGGTGGTATGTGGATGGTACCGCTTTCAGAGCATGTATCCAGGGTCTCCCAAGAAGAATGTTATACGCTAACTCCATGTCAAGGACTTGACATGCCACATCTTTTACTACAGGTCCAACTCTGATTGGTAAAACCACCATTCCTTCAAAAGTTCTCTCCTCCTCATCATAGTCTTTGATAGTGATTTTCTTTTTTGGATCTATAGCTTTCTCTAAAAACCCCAATGGAAGAATTAGCTTCAAGGTGCAAATATTCAAACCGGCTCCTCCATTGATTAGAACCCTTTTTATCTTATGTTTGTGGATGAAGGCTTCGATATGAAGAGAGGCGTTATGAGGTTGGGTAATTGACATATCATTTTACTGAATGATAGAGAGTGACGCAAGGTAATGTGACCTACCATGTTTTGAAACTGTTCTTTAGTAAGGTTCATGGGAACAGAGGCTTCTGAAAGAGCCTTGTCAAGTATGACCCTATGAGACAGGGATAGACGCAGAAGTTCCTAGATGGAGATATGAGCAGGTGTCTTATGGAGTTGATCCAAGACATTATATTAATTATCCAGAGAGACTAGGACTCCTCTGAGAGTGACTCTATTACTGTGGGTGGTAGCATTACAATCCAAGTCTTTGTTTATAGTGATCACGTTGACATGTGAATCCTTCTCCGAGATGTGATTAACAACATAGTTAAAAGACATGTTTGTGTAATTGGCGTTGTTAGTTCAACCCTTGTTCTGATTGGAAGGCCCTCCCTACTCATAGTTAGGAAGTGGATCCTTGAATGCTCGGTGATCATTATTAGAGGTGTGTCCATCAAGTGATACTTTGTTTTGCTCTATTAAATCTTGGATAGTATGCTTGAGTACAATGCAATCATTGGTTTTGTGCCCCCTATTTTGGTGGTACTCATAGAAATCATTGTCATTCCACCAAGGAGGTTTGACATTTAGTTCATATTCCCACACTACTGGAAGTGTTATGATTTTACTTGTGATTAACTTCCATAGGGCGGTTTCCAATGATTCTCCCAAAGGTGTAAATTTTCTTGTAGGTTGATAGTTCGTAAATTGTGATTCAGTGTTTCTTGGTTTATATGGCGGGGGGTTGTTTTGTGGATTTGTCAAGTTGAAGATTGGTTTCTTTGGTGCCACATCTTTGGCATCCACCACCCCATCATTCACAATGTTCTTGTTCTTTGTCCAGAATCTTGGTTTATCTCCGTTGGTATTGGTACTAGGAGTGTCCTTATAAAGCTTTATTTGACCTTTGGTGATTAAAGCTTTTCCAATGATGAGACCCATCTCAATGACCTTAGTAAAGGAAGTAGGACATTGGATTTATATCTGGTAGCTTAGGTCAATTTGTAAGTTATGGACAAACATCTCCAGCATTTATTTTTTAGGTATTTGATGTGGGCATTTACTTGCCAGCTGTCTCCATCTTTGTAAGAAGGCGGCAAAATATTCTCCACCTTTTTGCTTGGTTACTTGAATATAAACACCCAATAACTTCAATAGAATATGCAAATAACAAAGATTTAAGAACAAGTAAACAATACTCATAGTTCTTTGTTACTTGGCGACTTCCATTGCTCGCCTATTCTCGATTAATCTTTGGTGATGAATATAGCCCTCAGGAAGCTTTCTTCCTTGCTTTGATTCCTTAAGATGACAAAGGAGAAATGGCTTGGATACTTATTGAAGATGAGCTTCAACACAAGATAGGATGGATAGTGAATATTGCCAAAGTGGGGGTGCCAATGGTGCACTATGGATTCGACAGAGTAATTCTACTTGATAGCTTCTTGATTATCAAAAATGGAAGAAAAGAAGAGTATTTATAGACTTGTGAGAGAAGATCAACGGTGTAGAAGAAATAAGAAGATCAATGGTGGAGAATATTTGTGAGAATGTGCGTGAATAGAAAGAAGACAAGTGTCAAAGAAAAATCTATTTTGTTTGAGTTAACTACTTTCATGACAAAGATAAGATTTGCTTTCATAAATTAGAATGATTTATTCTAATTTAAGAGTTGTTGATAAAAACAAGATTGTTTTAAATCAATAACTCAACTTTTGCTTTTGCATGACAAGGAAGATTTATTTTTAGAAGATTTGGAAGATAAGAAAGTACATTAAATAAATAAATTTATTTAATTGTTTGTGCAAGATAGAAGAATAAATAAAATATTTGATTATATTTTATTTTTTGAGATTGAGAGGATTAAAATAAATTTGATTTATTTATTTAAATGTGGAGGAATAAATGACTTATTTAAATAATTTAAGAATTATTTAATTGTTTGGAAGAATTAAATTAAATAAAGGATTTTATTTAATTTTAACTTTAGAAGAGGTAATTAAATATTTTGATATTTAATTATCTTTAGAGAAATATGAATCAAATAAATAAATTTGTTTATTTATTTATTGATAGAGGAATTAGATGGAATAAATATTCAGAATATTTATTTAGACAAAGTCATGTCATTTCTAGGTGTATACACTTAGAAGTTTCATCAGCATGAAAGGAAGACATTTCTCAGGAAGGACATATTGGATTTTAGGTTCGGTTGACAAAAAAAGGCTAAGTATGGGCATATACAGAGTAGAGGATAGTAAGTGGGTCAGTATGCCTCCATAGATGATGATCTAGTAATGCAGTTTGGGAATGAGGTTAGTGATTGGTTGGTGGTGTCATGCTCTAAAGATTAAGTTCTGACTTCTTCCAGAAGTCATTTAGAAGAAATAACTAAGTCTGGGTGAACAAAGGTATAGCAGAGACAGTGAACAAGGCACATTGTAATGATCCGTATTCCTCCATAGGTGAGTATTTTGTTATGTGAGTTTAAGGTGTTGTAAACACTTGTATGAAGTGTCTAATTTTAGAGTTATGAGATCTGAAGTCCACTGAAAAATTAGTTCTAAGCTACTAAGTATCGGCATAGTGTTTGACAGAGTCGACTGAGATAGAGTCTGAGCTTTGATAGTCCGCAATTCTCTACAAGATGATATCATGCCTTACAGTTTAGAGGGTAAGTTTGGGAATGTGTGAAGAACTCTTGATATGATTTTGGAAGTGTTTTGTGATCCGCAGTAAAAGATGTAAGTTGACAGATGAACCTGATAGGCATGCTCTTAAGGGATACGCTGACTGATATGATAAATCATTGTGTGAAGAAGAGATAGTGTGTGAAGGATCTACTTAAGTGATTGTATGATTAGATCTGACCTATTTGAACACGTTTGGGTAAAGTTTTGGGTCCTCATAACATTTAGTGCATTAGATTGAGCTGATAAGCTGCACCTTTCTATGTACATGTTTCACTTCTTGAATGACAACCTATTTGTGGATCCAATCATGATGTGGATATATAAGAGCAATGAATTTTAGTTGAGATTAGGGTCATGTGCATGTAATTGATGCAAGCATACAAATAGCAGAGTAGAATTAGAAGATCAGCAGTAATGAAGACTTGGGATTCAGAATTCAGTTGCTAAGTGACTGCACCTTGGCATAGTGACATATGCTTATGTAGTATTTAGTTTTCATGAGAAATTTGATTTGTACTTGGTAGTGAGCTTGGTAGTGAGCCTCCATTAGGGTTTAACAACCCTTATTGTAATCATTCTACATTTAGGGTTGAGGCAGTGAGCCTGCTAGACCTAGTTATACTTCATGGCAGTGAGCTAGCATGTTCCAAGCCCGTGGAGTGACCAAGCTTGAACATCATTATTTGTAAAGATTGTAATATATATTTGTGATCTAATCCTCTTCGTGGTTTTTCCTATTTTGTGTTTTCCACATAAAAATCTTGATGTCCATGTGTCATGCTTTTGTGGTTGCTTTTCGTATGCTTGTTGTACCTTTGTTTAATTAATTTTAGAAAATGGTTGAAAGTTAAAGTGCATCAAAAGATTTTTTGAACACTGATTCACCCCCCCTCTCAGTGTTCCTGACATTCAACAATTGGTATCAATGCAAGGTTCCTTGAAAAAAGTCTAACGGCTTAAGGAAGATTTGGGATAGTGCGATCTTGGCAGCAAGAAGACTTGGAAATTATGAAACCAACAAGCAACTAGAAGCGACTCTTATGGATCTTGAAAATTCTGAAGCAGAAGTCAAGGATCTCAAAGAAAATTTGTAACAAGCTAATGAATGCATCTCAAAGCTAAAAGAGCAAGTCAAAAAATTCAAAGACAAATACAAATAAGTTAATGAGTAACTGATATCAGCAAATGAAGCCCTGAATGAATTGGAAGAATTTATAGAAAGAACAAGAGCAGAAGATGATCTGAATCTAATTGTGAAGAATAGATTAGAAGATTGTGCAAAACTTGAAAAAGAAATTGTAAGTCTAAAAATAGATCTGGAAAAGGCCAGAAGCTTTGAAGAAAAATTCAAGATAAGTACTACAAATCTTGATTAAATGATTGCTAGCCAGAAGAGTGTTGATGATAAGCAAGGATTAGGATTTGAGAAAGGGGAAAGTTTAAAATCTAGTCAAGCAAACACTGAATTAAAGAAAAATAGAGGAAACCAGTTCAGAAATTAGAGAAGAAGACCTCTAGTTAGACAAACAAATTCTCAAAGGTACCCATCTTTCAATGGTTATTGTAATTCATGTAATAAGTTTGGTCATAAGGCTACTTAGTTTAAGAGCAAAATAAATCAAAAGGTTCCATCATTCTCTAGTTAGTGTTTCAATTGCAATAAAATTGGTCATAGAGCAGTTGTGTGTAGAAGTAAAGTGAGTCAGAATTCTATTAGGTGCAATGCATGCTATAAAATGGGACAGAGATCAAATGAATGCAGAAGTTTGGTAAGAGATGTTTTTCAAAATATAAGGAATAGTCAATCATTCAATGGAAAGTGTTTTACATGCAATAGATTTGGACATATAACTAATCAATGCAGATAAAATTGAATCAATAAATAGATGAAGGTCAAAAGAATGTGGTGTGCTTCAATTGCAACAAATTTGGATATGCTGCAAAATTCTATAGAAGCAAGAATGTGAAGAGAAATTACTATGCTGAAGAAAGAAAAATAGAGCGGAGGAATGATAAGAGAAAAGAAAAGATTGATCTAGTTGAAACCAAGAAGGAAATGAATATGATCTGGGTCAAGAAAGAAGTAATTAAAGAAGAGGATAGATCCGCACCAGAATCTGATGCAGATACTTCCTATGGGAGGTAAATTGGAAGCTCTGGCTTAGAGGGGAGTAGTGTTGAAAATCCAAAAACCCCAGCCAAAAAGTGGGTACTAGAATTAGGCATGAAGGTGTATGATGAAATCTCATGTGACAAAACTCTTAAAAGAAAAACCAAACGAAAAAGGGTCAATGTGGCATATTGTGAAGCAATCCTAATTGATTGTGTTCTATAGTGAAGGGTTTTGACAGGTTTTTGGGAGTGAGCATTTAATGATGACTAGGTCAAGCTACGCAGAGGATAAAAGGAAACTTGTTTGGTTTCAAAATCACTTTACACTTGAAGCTATCAAGTATTCAAAGAGATTGTAGCAGACTTTGAGTATGACAACCAAAGATTTGAAGATCTTGGAGATTTGTAGAAAAAGGAAACCCTAATTTGGTGAAACAAGGTACTTTCATTCAAACCCTACTTGTGAATCTATTAAAATTCTAAGATGATGTCACCACAAGTTGTTGATATTACTGAGCAACCTTGACCAATATTCAAGAAACACCCATTCAAATCAACCAAAGTCGATCAGTTGGACATATTCTCAAATATTCCTCACAGAGTCATGCATGCAAAGGATGTTAGGGCATATATTCATGTTGCCCTAGAGGAATTTGGTGATAGCGGGTTTACTAATATCTATACAAAACACTTGAGTAAAGAGAATCTTGATCTGAAGAATGAATATCAAGCATTGGAAGAAAAGAAATTTAGTCAGTACTTGGATTTCCCAACATTTATGGAGGATGAATGGGTCTGGTATGTGTTAAGAAGAATTCATGATGAATTCATATGGATTGAGAGACCTTTCAAGAATACAAAAGATGCTATTAAGGCAGTTACTGGATTATGTTCTATCAGATCAGTACCACTATTGAAAGTCATGAAGAATGATATAGTAATGGTAGCTACTAGAGCAAAATTTGATAAGAAAACCTTGACAATAAATGATATTGAGGATCATGCTGTGAGATTTGCCTCAATGGTGTTGGGATTCAAAGTTTATTTCACCAACTAGGAAAACTTTGTTTCAGGCATGGCCATATACCTAGCCTATCAAATGATTAAGGAAAATACTGACTATGACATATATGAATTTCTCTGACAGCAAGTAATGGATAACATGAAGAAGACAATAGAAACTAAATATCCCTTCAAATTTGGAACACTAATCATGTGTCTATTTTTCTATTTTATGCAAGAGTTTTGTGGTATGAAGAACCTATTCTAGACCAATGATAAACCTATTGCAGTCAAAATTAGAAATTTGTTGAATAGCATAGGCACCATTGATGCACAGAATATAGCCCTATGGGGTTATTTCAAGAACTTCCAAAGATCAATGCAAGCTAGAGAAAGAGTCCCCAAAATAGTTGTTGAAAAATACAAGGGTACAATCTGCTTCATTATGAGAAAGGATCAGTGTTTAATGGAGGCTATTGAGTCCAGAACGGTCTAGGTTATGCCTATGGGATATGAGGTAGAAGGAGCTGTATTGGAAAACTATGCCAAATATATGCTAAGTAAACCCAGAGATCCCAGGGAAGAAAGATTTGGGACTTATATGGAATTGCATGCTAAAATTCATGTTGAGGTATGAAAACCTGAAATCTCTAGGAAAATGAGGAAAGTGGTAGAAGAAATTTCCATAAAACATGGATTCACAAAAGAAGAAGTGACAAAGGCAAGGGAAAAGGCACATGATTTTAAGGAAACATAAGAAAAGAGAAAAGGTTAATCATCTGGAGCTCTGAAAGAACCTAAAAGTGAGCCAGAAAGGCTAGAAAAGTCAAAAAGAAAAACTAGAGCCTCCACCTCTATAGAAGCCACATCCACTCCCTTTGGTTCCACACCATCTGCAAATGTGGAAACACCCACCACCAGTTCCCAAAGAAAGAAGACTAAGGCCAAGAGAATGCATGTAAGTATAGCTATTGATGAAGAAGCTACAAAGTTAGATGAGGAAGTAAAGATAGAGACTAAGGCCACAGGAACTAGAAAAATGAAACCCTCTGGTAAGAGTAGATCTAGGAAAAGGTTAAATCAAGATGAGCCTCAGATAGAGGAAGCAACTATAAGCCTTGAAGATGTTCTCAAAGCCATAACAGTGGATGGCAATCTAAAACCCATTGCTCAGCTATATGATGAATACAATGACCTAGATAAGAGAATCATTGAGACTGCTATTGTAGAATATCTAAACATCTACAATAAGGCTCTGATTGAAATCATTATTGATCTTCCACATAGCCTGGGTAACATAATGAGTACAAGAAAATAAATAGCTATGGCAAAAGATGTTGAGCTGAGAGAACACTCATTGATATGATTATGTCTAGGAATCACTCCTGAGGAGAAGGCCAAAATCTCAAAAGAAATCAAAAAATACTTTTAGAACCAAGAGCAGAATGAACTCATTGATGTTGGGATAAATCAATAAAGTTGTCAAAGAAACAAAGAGATCACTTTGGCTGCATTGAAGAAAAACAATATTCCTACCATCGATGACAATGAAGTTACAAATGTTAGAAATGACACATTTATTCTGAAGTCAACATACATTAAGGCTTAGAGCAAACTGATACAAATCCTCTAGTAAAAGACATATTATCAAAAGAGAAAAAGGAAGAATTTGATCAAACCCCTGCTACTAATGATCAAGACATAGCTGAAAAGGATAAAACTGAAACAAGTCTAGAAAGCAAGGAGAAAATTGATGAGCATATTAAAGTTGATAATCAAGAAATTGATTAAGCTGAGAAACGCCCTACACCGCAGTAAAACTCAGATCAACAAGAAAATATGGAAATGAATCCTCTTGAATGGAGTCAGGAATAAATATCTGAGAAAGTAAGAGACAATGCGGATGTCTCAGTTGGTTCTAGCAAATAGCAAATTGTAGATGAGTTTTATCTCCTTCAAGGACCAATCAACTTGGCCTCATTGTCACCTGTATAAAAATTCAAGTTAGTATCTATTGTTCAAGCCAAGGCATAGGAAGAATGTTGATATGCATCGAACAACTAAGAGGGAGGGGTGAATTAGTTGTCCCAAAAACTTAAACACTTTCTACAATTAAACATTCATCACTTATCCACAATTATTATGATTTAGAATGAGTGCATGAAATCAGAAACATAACCACAGATATAACATCAAACACAAGAGACACCAAATTTTACATGGAAAAACCCCAAGGTGGGGAAACACCACAGAGAGGATTAGCTCTCAATATATATTGCAATCTTGAAATAATGATGTTCAAGCTTGGTCACTCAACGGGCCTAAACATACTAGCTCACTGCCATGAAGAACAACTAGGTCTAGAAAGCTCACTACCTCAACCCTAAACCTAGAAAGATTACAATAAGGGATGCTAAACCCTAAGGGCTATTAAACCGTACTGGTGGATCACTGCCAGACTCACTACCATGATCAACACCTTTCTATATTTGTGACTGAAGTACAATAATTTCTCTGATCTAATCTTCCTCTTCTTTCTTATGCCTCTTCTTTGCTCTATCTTTTGGACCTTTCTTAATATCTTTTCATTTCCACTCAAGGACAACTTATCATGACTCAACTACAAGTATTTATATACTACAACAACCTTGGAATGATCATCAAGGTCAACATCACAATCATCAACCATTGGAACAATCTCCAAGGTTGGCATTACAAACATTTACAAAATAGGTCTTGGCCTATTACAACATTAGGCAAAGGGGATGAAGTAAATTATACGTGGACCACACCATGCCTTAGCTGGGACTCAAACATGATCTTCCATGCTTCAACATGCTTCCACAATCTTCAATAGATCTCCAAAATCATTGGGATTAACCAAGTCGGCTAAGACTGGTTATACGCTACATTATCTGAGAACAATCTTCAAACACAATCTCAATTTCTTAATGCGGACCAAAGTCCAGATAGGAACATGAGTAGGAGATATCCACAAGCACATTATAATCATCAAGAGTAACCACACAACCTTTAATCACTTTACCCATAAGAATCTTCACACTGGAACACATGAACTTTACTATCTTCAACTATCATAAAGGAAAGATAGCTTGTAGACCACCAAACTATGAACCATTGCAATTGTAGGCACTTATCATCATCCCAGACTTCCTTCTAGAACTGTAGGGCAAAATACTTTATTCTAGAGGAATGCAGAGCAAAATACTTTCTTTCTATCCCAACTGAACTTACAGAAAAAGTAGGTTTCACTCTGGTGAACACAACTCACTTAGATCTTCATGCAGAGGGTTCAAAACTAGAATGTAGCATCCTTAGTCATATCTCTAACTTACTTCCAATCTGTAGACCATGATCTTCAAGTAGAAATAAATGCAAAGCAGTTTACTAGACTGTTCTTTAGCATACAACTCTCTGTCTATACTGCACTTCTCTGTAACTCACTTGTTTCTTCTGGAGAAGCTAATTTTGTCAATATCCTTAACATACAAGTCTTTGAAACAAGTAATAGAATAAGATACAATTGACATCAATGACAACAAGGATATGTTGATATCAATGACAACACTGATTAGGCACATACTTGCAAAAATCTCCCCCTTTGTCATTGATGGCAACCTATGATGTGAAAAACTATAACAACCATCAATAAAAGATTCTCTCCCTTTATCTTACACATATGCACTCTAAGTTTTTCACATGACTTCTCTCCCCCTTTGACATCAATGGAAAAGGGCACATACTTGCACTCTTCTACTCTGATCTAATCTCTCTTCTGAACTCTCTGACTACTCCCCCTAAGAAGTAGCCCTAAAAAACATCAATCTAGACCTCTGAGAAGTTTCAGACTGATGCACTATTGTGCATCTAAGTTTAGAAAAGAAAGGGTGATAACCCCTAACTTTTCTTTGAGATACTTAAAAGTATCCTTAGGTAGAGGCCTTGTAAAAATGTATGCAATCTGATCCTTGGTAGAAACATACTCCAACTTGACTTCATTCTCTATCACCTTTTCTCTTAGAAAATGATACCTGATGGATATGTGCTTTGTCCTTGAATGTATCACTAGATTATTTGATATATTTATGGCACTTGTGTTGTCATAAAAGATTGGAATGGTATCTTCATACACAATTTTGATGTCCTTCAAAGTCTGCTTCATCCATAACACTTGAGGGCAACTGCATGCTGCTACAATGTATCCTACTTTTACATTAGATAGGGATATTGAATCCTATTTCTTGCTCAACAAAGATACTAATGTTTTTCCCAAGAAGAATGCACATCCACTTATATGCTTTCTGTCATCCACATCTCTGACCCAATCTGCATCAGTATATGCACTGAGATAGTCCTTAGGGTAGCACAAACCATAATCCATTGTACCTTTTAAATATCTTAGAATTTTCTTAACTACCATCACATGTGATTCCTTGGGTTCTACCTGAAATCTTGCCACAAGACATACTGCATGAATTATGTTAGGTCTGGTTTGAGTCAGATAAAGTAATCCTTCAATCATAGATCTATACCTTGTTTGGTCTACCAAGGGTGAGTTATCATCTTTACTCAACTTACAACTAGTTATCGTAGGTGTGCAAACTGGTTTAGCATCTTCCATCCCAAATTTTTTTAACAACTCTTTCACATATTTAGACTGAGAAATGAAGATACCTTTATCTGATTGACTTATTTGCAGACCTAAAAAGAAGTTCATGTCTCCAAACATAGAAATTTCTAATTCACTTTGCATTTCTCCAGAAAACATTGACCACATACCTTCATTGCCTCCAAAAATAATATCATCAACAAACACTACAATAATCAGGGTTTGTTAATTATTGATCTTGGAGTAGAGATTACTATTTGTAATACCTTTATTGAACCCTATCTATATCAGGTACCTGTCCAACCGTGCATACCATGCCCTGGGAGCTTGTTTTAATCCATACAAAGCTTTCTTTAATCTGTATACCATGTCACCCTGATCTGATGACTAAAATCCTTTTGGTTGTTTGATATAGACTTCCTCTTCCAACTATCCATTTAAGAAAGTAGACTTCACATCCACTTGATAAACCTTGAAATCTTTGTATGCTACAGAAGACAAAAACATCCTTATTGCTTCAATCCTTGCCACTAGAGAAAAAGTTTCTTCAAATTCTATTCCTTCAACTTGAGCATATCCTTTGCATACCAATCTTGCTTTGTTTCTTACCACTTCACCATTCTCATTCATCTTGTTTTTGAAGACCCACTTTGTACCAATTACATTATTTTTTGTTGGTCTAGGAACAAGATCTCAAGTCTGATTCTTCTCTATCTACATCAATTCCTCTTCCATAACCTTTGTCTAATTCTCATCTTTGCAAGCCTCATCCATAGTTTTAGGTTCAATCTTGGAAATCAAACAAAAATTTACTTGTTCCTCTACAACTTTTCTTCTGGTTAAGATCCCTTTGCTCTTATCTCCTATGATTTGATATTTAGAATGATTGATTCTTACATATCTTGGAGTTTTGGTAGCACTTACTGGAGCTTGTTCTTCTTCATCTGGGTTGTCTTCATGTTGCACCACTTTTGAAACATCTAGGTCATTTGACTCATATTCACTTGATTCTGAAGACCTTTCCTTACTGTCATGCCCACATTTCCCATGTGGTCACAACACACAACACATGTGTCATGTCCACATTTGTCATGTGGTCATGACATGAAATATCAAAAACTTTTCCACATGTCCGTAGAAACCCCCTCGCATGCATTAGCGTGCTTGGTGGCAATACACATAAGGTGTAAACATGTCAATCAATCTCGGGGAAGAAAGTTTACATACACAATCCCCTATGTGATGATATCTGACTAGGCAGTTATGCGATGCGAGGAGCATCACTACTAGGGTTTGGATCGACTAGACCCAAACGTAAAGTTTCCTAAGTGAGCGGCATGATTATGATAAGAGTCAAAATCCAACCTGATTCTAGAGCATAAAATTAGATTAAAATATGCCTTCATTAAAAATAATAATTGCAAGGTAAAATAAATGTTAACTAATGTCAAGGGAATTTCATTTAAACAACTGCCCTAAGTCTCAAAAAAATTTGACAGCATAATGCATTTTTAACGTTTGAAATAATTATTTTAAAAAGAGTCTCCCTCGAAAATATTTAGGAGAAAAATTAAATAAAAAGATTAAAATAAAATTTACTTAAATAATCTTATAAAATTACACTCAATAATCAAAAAACATCAATTAAATAAAACTAATAAATAATTACCCCAACAATAAAAATTCACTAATAAATAAAATTCCACAATTATATTTATTAAGAGTCCAAAATAAAATACTACAAGAAAGAATTACAATAACCTTACCCATCCCAACAAAATCAATTAACAATATTAAATTAATAAATGTGATCTCCAATCTAATCACAATAAATCCCACTAGGAAAATTAATAATACAAAGTCTAAAAATTAAAATTCAAAGGGAAAGAAGAACCCACTTAACTACTAACTACATTACCCAATTAAAAATCCCACACAATAATTTAAAACAAACAAGGTCAAGTAAAAATAATTAATAAATAAATTCCCTCACCCATGGAAAGAACCCAACTTAAAAATCACCCAAAGGAAATATAATTAAAATTTCAAAAGAGAAAAGGAGAGGGAACCCAAAAGTCACATGCAAATAAAAAGGGAAATAAAATAAATTCATTTAATCAAATTTCCCACTCAAATTCTCAACCCTAAGCCTATCTAATATTTTATTAGTTTCTTTTTTTGTTTTGCCCTAACCCTATCTCTTCTTCTCTTCTTTCATTTTCGTTTGCCTCCATTTTGTTTCTCTTGTTTTTGTTTGTTTTGTTGTAGGTAGGGTTTGTTCTCAATGTCTAGGGCAGCCATGAAAATACCTCACACACACACACACACACACACACACATATATTATTAGTTGCAAATCTGGGAATACATTTAATATATATATATATATTCCCAGATCTGCAACTAATAATATATATATATATACTTATTACTGGGTATTATTTTTTTTGTTTAAAAATAGAGAGTGATATATATATATATATGACTACAAAAATATCATTGAAAAATGCAGATTGGGACTGAGTTAAATGGCAAATTCTAGAGGTTTAACAGTAATGGGGGCGACGACATATAGAAGCACCACTACCGAATCTTCCAAATGTAGGTTTTAAGTTTCAATAAGGGTGAATGGGATGTGGGGAGGGGGGCTCGACTCCCTCCCCACACCCCCCCGTGGCTCACATAAAAGAACTTACAGTTGGTGGCGGCCATGGCTGCCATCCACCAGTCTCTTTTTTTTTTCCTTCTTAAAAACAAAACTCAAACCCCATTTAACACTTGGCTTCAGCTTTATTAAAATCTCAAACTTCTTCTTTTCGTTCACTGTGGGAAGATGAACTTTGGGTAGTATAACACTGTTATTCGAATATTTTATTTTTTTATAAACAGTTTCATTTTTATTAAGATATATATATATATATATATATATATATATATATATATATATATATATATATATATATATATATATATATATACAATGTTTTACATAGTTAACAGTAAGTTTAAAATATAATTGTAACTATATATAGTTTACACACACACACACACACACACACACACACACACACACACACACAGTCATTTAACTAAAATAGAATAAATTAGATTTGTAAGACTTATAAGAAACTAATTGTATGTACATTTTTCTTGCAAAATAAAATAAGACATAATACTATTCCCTTTTTTTTTAATAGTAAACTAAAATAGGATATTATGCTATCCTTTTTTTGAACAACTAATTTTCTCTTTTTTCTTTTTGATAGCAAGTAGAATAACAGTCACATTATTGTTCTTCAAAAACAACAAGTATTAAGAGAAGGATACATTTTCCTATGAAGTTTAAATTAGAATTTAACTATTTTCTTTCTCTTGAAAATGCAACTATAATTTCCCCTCTTTCCATGCATCTAAACAACAACTAAACAACATTAATAAGTTACTTCTTTCCTTTTTCATACTACTCAAATACATTTCATTTTAGCACCAAGAGATGAATACATATTTTTAGGATAGCAAGGAAGATATAAATCAGCAATACAATTTCATTTGCAATGTAGAAACACTACCTGACATAAGGAGGAATTTATTACACTACTTCAAACTTTAAGAGTACAATTTTTTTGACAACAAAATACAATAAGGCCTCCAAGGCCATGGCTCACAATACAACCATCATGAAAATGAAAATAAGGCTAAAATGAACATTCTCCAAAGTTCCAAAGACCCCTAATAACCTGCAATAAATTTTCAACACAAGGAGGGGAAAGCCAAGCCACAAAAATTGCCCTCCTCCCTACCATAGACCCACTAGTAGGTCACCTCCGAGCTGGGAGGTAGATCTCACATGGGTTTTAAACACTCCACAACAAAAATCACAATGCAACACAAAATCACCCATGGTTTATAGACAACACAAAACTCAGTAATGAGTTTGGAGGGGTAGTGGAGTGGACCCCTCGACTCAAGAGGTCACTCCAAAACTCAGTCTCAACACCACAAGGCCTCAAGCCAAAATAATATCTCCATGAAATACAAAAATCACCATGGCACTCATGCCAACCAAAATAATCCCATAGTCCAAATAATGCCCTCAAGACCATAAATAAACCAACACCAGGAGGTGACCTCGAGGAGGTTCACTCTCCCCCACCCCATACAAGTTGAGCATTTTCTCCAAATGGAGAGGCTCTTACCAACACCCAAAACTCACACAAAAGAAAATAACACCCAACACAAAATTTCAAACACACAAGCAAAATGAAACAAGCATAAGGAATGGCTAAATGCCATAGGGCTTACCTTAAGAGCCTAACAATGAATGCAAGTTGAAGAAGAGCCCACAAGCTTTATCCAAGCCTCCAATCCTCTAAGTTTCCTCCAACCCTTCCCCAAAAAACCTCTAAAGATAGAAATTTTTTAAAAAGCAAGAACGCCCAACTCCTCTGCAAGAGGAGATAAAATAGGCCTCCATCCTAGACCCTGAGGAATGAGAAGGTGACACATGTCACCTTCTCCTTCCTCATCACATGTCACTTGCAAGGGAGAAGGAATGTGAGGGTGACAATTGTCACCCTCTTGTCCATTCAAACCCTCATCCTCTCCACTTGTGCCCTCACACATGTGTGAGAGCAAAAGTAGACAGGCGGCATCTCTCCCCATTGCTCCATGAGGATAAGGGATGACACATGTCATCCTCTTATCCTCCAAGAGAGCCTCCTCACTCCAAGATGCTCTCGCACATGTGTGAGAGTCTTGGAGGGAGGTTCCACACACTTGGGGGTCTTGAAGACTCCCCAAGTCTTCAAGGTGGAGGAATCCCCAAGCCTTGGGAAGGGAGATGGGCCTTTTCCAAGGCATGACTAATCTCCCACCCTTAGCCATTTTGAATTTTCGCCACTTTTATTTAACCCAAGTTTAGGGTGACTAGATGGGAGTTACCCTAGGGTTTAGTAAGTCCAAATGGACCCTAGACCCTAGGGGTACCACCTAGGGTTAGTTTGGAACTCTAGTAAACACTTAGGGAGGTGTAAAATCACAATAATGGCTCAAAAATAAAAGAACACCAAATGGTGTGAATTAAAACACTAGTTTTACAACACATTGATTATATTAAATAAAAGGGGTGAACTAGGCCAATTAAATAAAATCAAGCATTCATGAAAACATCATTCGATCATACATGATCCTTATTCATCTTGGGGATGGATCATCTTAACAAGGAAAACACATAAGTGTAAGATCGACCTCTGATTTTTCATGGCCTAGAAAATTACCTGCACACTTGAACAAATGGTTAATCCAACATAGGTATATCATAGTTGAAGCAACAAAATGTAATAATCATGTCATCACATAATTCATACACCACATTAAACAACTCACATCATAATTAAGATTTACAATTGCATTTTCTATAAACTAACTTAGAAATCAGAATCACAAATCCATCCATATAATGAACTCATAATCAACATCACTAATAGTCATCAAGTGTATCTCACATGTCTAAGATCATAATTTAGCATCAAAATAGGATCTAATCAAATCACCACATAACTAATCAAAGCTAATCCAAAATTAGGAGATGTAGTCTAAATCTACATAATGGGAAATCAATAGTCTCTAAATGTCTAAAATGTCTCCAACTGTCATATGAAATAGTCAAAATAGGGAAGTGAAATAAATTAGCCTCACACTTACATTCATCAACTTTAACATTTGCACTTTCAATGATCTTATTCAGCCTCTTATTATAGCACTGGTAGGCCTTGCTCTTGGTGGAGTAACCAAGGAAGATTCCTTCATCACATCTAGCATCAAACTTTCCTTATTCTTCTTCTCTTTTGACATAACATTTGCTACCAAAGACTTTTAAATATTTCACAATAGGAACTCTACCATGCCACAATTCATAAGGAGTCTTTGAACTGTTACCTTTTACTTGAACTCTGTTTAGGATATATACATCGGTGTGAATTGCCTCTCTCTAATATGCTTCTAGAAGATGAGCTTCCTTCATCATGCTTCTAGGAACGTCTTAAAACTATTCTATTTTTCCTTTCAACAACTCCATTTTGTTGTGGAGTTCTACACGTAGATAACTGTCTCTTTATTCCATGTTCTTCACAAAAGAAATTGAATTCATTTGATGTGAACTCTCCTCTTGTATCAGACCTCAAGCATTTGATTTTCAAATCCATCTCATTTTCAACCATTGCCTTAAATGCCTTGAATTAATCTAGAGCTTCAGCTTTCTCTTTCAAAAAGGTGACCCAAGTCATTCTAGAATAATCATCAATAAGCAACATGAAATACCTATCTCCTTGCAAACTTCTTACTCTGGTAGGTCCACACAAATTTGTATGCACTAGCTCAAGTAGTCCTCCAACTGATTGGTCCTTGCTTTTGAAACTTATTCTTGTCTATTTCCCAAATTGACACTCCTTGCAAATAGAATTGCAGGCTTCACAAGCTTAGGTAAATCTCTAACAACCTGTGTAGTACTTATCTTCATAATATTATCAAAATTTATGTGACACAACCTTTTATGCCATAACCAACTCTCATCAGTCTAAGTCAATAAGTAATAGTTATCAGTTCCTTTCAAGTGATAGATATTACCTCTGGTCTTCTTACCAGTTGTAATGACTGTTCTAGAGCTTGTCCTAATCTTGCATCCATTGTCCTTGAAGCTTAAATCATAGCCCTTGTCACACATATGAACCACACTCAAAAGATTGTGCTTTAATCCTTTCACAAACAAGATATATTTAGTATTATGCTTGCCATCAAAAGAAATAGATCCTTTCCCACAAATCTTACCAGTAATATCATCTCCAACCCTAAACAGTCTACCATCATATCTTTCCAAACTCACAAACTTACTTTTTGTCACTAGTCATGTGGTGAGAGAAGCCACTATCAATAACCCATTTATCCTTGTCCTTAATGACCTAAGCAACCAAAGCACTTTCCACTTGTTTTTCTTCCTTCACACAACTAGTAGAATTAGTGGACAAAGAATCTTCCTTAATAGCAATAAAAAATCATTCATTTATAGAGGAACTAGTATTATCTAGTTCACCATTATCTGATACTCCTTCATCATCATCAAAATCTTCAACATATCTTCTATTTCTTTCAATTCTTTAAGGACATCTGGAAGCAAAATGACCTACTTTTCCATAGGAAAAACATTTGAAAGGTAATTTTCCTTTATACTTACGAGATCCTATTTGCAGTCTGTCCATGAAGTTGGTTTCAACTTCATCAAACTCATCATTGAATTCTACCTTGTACTTTTCTAATTTGGAAGTACTTCCAGGAGTAATAGCTTTGAAGGTCATCTCAACATTCAGCAGAGCATCACCAAACTCTCTCATTTCAAAGGCAGTAAGCTTACCAAGCAGCTGATCCCTATCAACCATTTTTACTTGCATGAATTCTTCAATTGTGGCTACCTTGTGATAGTAGGACTTGGGCAGACATCTGAGAATTTTCATAATAACTTCCTTTTCATTGAGAGTTCCTTTTATGGCTTTTATCCCTGTAACAAGTTCATCAACTCTTTGCATAAAGCCTGATATGTTTTCATCATCATTCATCTTCAAACTTTCATATTTCACTTTCAGACTTTGTAACTTGGCTTCCTTCATAGAATCATCTCCTTCATATAGATTTTTCAACTTTTCCCATAACTTATTTGTAGTTTCAAGATTCACAACTTTCATGAATATTGAGTTGGTTAATGAGCTTAGTGGAGCATCCTTTGACTTTACATCTATCTCATATTCTTTGATTTCATCTTCAGTCATTGGACCATTTTGAGGTATGGTGTATTTCGTTTCTATAGCTTTCCATACTTTGTAACCAAGACAAAGAAGATGGCTTTTCATTCGAGCCTTCCAGAGAACATAATTCATTCCATCAAAATGCGGCGCTTCCTTCTTCTAAGACATTTTGGATCTTCCTCAAGCTGTTAAAATTTCTTCAAAGGAACTTGGCTCTTATAGCAATTGTTGAAATCCACCGAACATGATGTAGAGGAAAATTGGATAGGAGAAGATAGACAAGAAAGACAAGGTTCTACTACACCCAAAAGCCCAAAATTAAAGGTCAGTTTACAAAAGTGGGAAAAATAGTTAAGGGATTTGATTTCTCCATGAAAATGGTGTTTAGGAATGTATAGGGACCCATCCCATCCATTGGCAAAGGTAGGTCAAACTTTGAAATAGTACTTCCTTCACAAACCCCAAAAATGGCTTGTAGCCCTTCAAAAGGAGAACAATCCTAATAACTTTTGATCTTCTCTTCCATCTCCTTGAACTTCTTGACCACTTCGGTGGTCATCCCCTTTGGAGGCATATTGCTAGCCTCTCCATCACTCTCCTCTACTAACATATACCAGGTCTTATACCACCAACAATAGAACCTTTTATGGCTCTGATACCACTACGATGTAGAGGTAAATTGGATAGGAGAAGATAGACAAGAAAGACAAGGTTCTACTAAACCCAAAAGCCCAAAATCAAAGGTCAGTTTGCAAAAGTGGGAACAATAGTTAAGGGCTTTGATTTCTCCATGAAAATGATGTTTAGGCATGTATAGGGACCCATCCCATCCATTGGTAAAGGCAGGTCAAACTCTGAAATAGTACTTCCTTCACAAACCCCAAAAAGGACTTGTAGCCCTACAAAAGGAGAATAGTCCTAATAATTTTTTCTATAGGTCTTCAAATGCAAATGTTAGACAATCCATAGATACCCATTATGGCCCCTATCACATATCCCAAATTGGGTATGGGTTGTTTTAGACAGAATACCTCAACCAATAGCCCCTCTCAATGACCTAGAGCTCCAATTAGGCTTGAATTACAAAGAGACTACAATAGAATGCAAGCCCAGAACTCAACCAAGGGTTTGAAAATTTAGAATACATTCCAAAACAAAGGATTTTGTGGGTTTTGTACTTCTACTCTCTGTTGTTCCCAAAAATACATCTATGGTTCCTTCAATGTGCCTTTAAACATCACCTAACACATGGTTTTGTTAGGTCTTTCATAAACAACAACAAATCACCTTCTCTACCCAAACCCTTTGTAAAATACATTAAACCTACCTTGCAACAATCCATCCCACTGATCTATGCCCTCCTACATTAGTGGAATGGAAGGAAATACATGAATTGCAATCAAAACCCTAGAGGATGGTTTTACAAACCAAATTTAGAAGAAACCTTATAACTCCTCACAATGCAACTTTAAAAATACCAAAACCACTTCAAATAATAGGTAACTCTCTATACTAATTGATCAAAACATGAAGGAGTAAAGATAGTCCTGTACCTTCACATGGTACGACCTGAGGCAATAGATTTCTTCAAGAAGACAGAGATTTCAACAAACAGATTCAAGGAAAATGCTTACAACTTGCCTCATGTCCAATATCATAACCTCAAGTCATGTTTGAATGAAATCTAATTCACCATACTTCACTTCCTAACCACTTAGGATCCTTGACGATTCCATATAGGAGAATGGTATGACCTATTTCTCCAGAAAATTTAGAAAAACACTAAAAACAACAGAGTAATGGTGTTTTATTGCTTTGAATCTTCCTCACCTTCTTACATTTTACATGATCAATGGTATATATGCTTGTATACACCTTGACAACTCTATTGAAATCAGTTTGGTCGATGGGGGAGGCCATAACCAATTCAAACTTCCTGAACTATTTTGTGTAGTTTGAAAACCTCAACTAATTCTTAGTTTGTATGCATTGACATCGATGTTTAGGAGTTTGAAACTATTTTCAAACAAGATTAAAATGCATTAGACCATCTTAGACTTCTTGACACCATCTTAGACTCCTTACCATTCCTTAACAAAGCTTGCAAACATGAAGACTATCTCTACATGCCTTAGGACAGCAATATGTAGATATTTGGACATAGTCCTTATTACATGGATGGTCTTCTAGGACCTTATTGAAACAAGACAACCTGATCCACAAAACATGAAATCAATTTTGAAAACAAACATGGATGATCTCCTTTGTGCTCCTGCACCATACTCCCCAGGTGGAAAGAGAACTCAAGTCTCTTGAGGAAGTAGATCAGCAATTGTGACACCATGCTTCAAGATGTCTTCTTCACTCATCCAAGTGGCATCTTCAATGGGTAAGCCACTCCATTTGACAAGAAACTATTTGTATGTCTTCTTTCTAGTCTTCTTCAAGACCTTGGTGTCAAGAATGCATTCCAACTTCAATGGCTGATTGGGTGGAAGACCCTTGACCCAATCTTCATCTCCTTCTACTATCATATCTACCTCTAAATCTGCACTAGAATCACCTTTGAAAGGGAACAAGTCTGAAACATTGAAGATACGAGAAATGGCCAAGCCTTGAGGAAGTTCAATCTCATAGGCATTGGGCCCAAACTTGTGCACAATCTGGCATGGTCCTATCTTCTTCATGAGGAGTTTAGTTGGCTGCCCCTTAGGAAGTCTTGCCTTCTTCAAATGTGCCATAACCAAATCCCCAACCTTGTATTGTACATCTCTCCTTCTCTCATTGGCTTTCTCCTTGTACTTGTCAATGTTCTTTTGAAGAGTTTCTTTGACATTATCATGAATATCCTTCATGGCCAATGCAAATTCTTCACCTTGAGCACTTTTCCTTTACAATCCATGGAGATCTCTCAATTCAAGAATACCTCTTGGATGAATGCCATAAACAATCTCAAATGGACTCCTTCCTGTGCTCCTATTGGTAGAATCATTATATGCAAACTCTGCTTGAGGAATGATCATATCCCATGCCTATCCATGTTGTTTGGTAAGACACCTGAGAAGATTTCCCAAGGACCTATTCACCACCTCAGTTTGGCCATCAGTCTAAGGGTGATAGGCTGAAGTAAAGGACAATTGAGTGCCCAACTTCTTCCACAAAGTGCACCAAAAATGGCCTACAAACTTTGGATCCCTGTCAGTCACAATGTTAAGAGGCAAACCATGGATTCTAACAATTTCTTTGAAGAACAAACCAACAATGTCAGAAGCATCATTAGTGTATTTACATGGCAAGAAACAAGCCATCTTACTGAATCTATCCACCACAACAAATATACTATCAAATCCTCTTTGAGTCCTAGGAAGACCCAAGACAAAATCCATGCTAGTACTTTACCATGGCCTATTAGGAATAGGAAGTGGCTGATATAGACTAGCATTAGATGAAGTACCCTTTGCCCTTTGACAAATACTACAACATTCAACAATTTTTCTAATATCTGATTGCATTTTAGGCCAAAAATAAAACCTCTTCACCTGATCCAATGTTTTATCCAACCCAAAATGACCTCCAAGTCCACCACAATGTTTTTCCTTTATGATGTTCTCCCTCATGGAACACCTAGGAACACATAGTTGGTTGCCTATGAACAACAGCCCCTGTTGTAACAAAAACTAAGAAAAATTAGAATGATAAGAGTCTAAAAATTGTGAACAAACTTCATATACCTCCTTGAAATCTTCATCATCCTGATACATATGTTTGAGAGCATCAACCCCTACACTTTGCAACTGACTTTCTTGAACCATACATACCCTTCTACTCAATGCATCTACCACTTTGTTAGCCTGCCCCTTCTTGTGTTTGATTGAAAAAGTATAGGCTTGGAGTTGCTCAACCCATTTCATATGCCTATGATTTAGTTTTTCCTGTGAATTCAGAAAACTAAGTGCATGGTTGTCAGTATAAACAATAAATTCTTTTGGCAAAAGATAGTGCCTCCATTTTTTCAAAGCTTGTACCATTGCATACAATTCCAAGTCATACGTAGAGTACTTTCTCTTAGCATCATTCAATTTTTCACTAAAGAAAGCAACAGGCCTGCCTTCTTGACTTAGGGCAGCCCCTATAGGGAGGTTACTAGCATCACATTCCACTACAAACAACTTGTTAAAGTCAAGCAAAACAAGTATGGGTTGTTGTGCTACCTTTTGTTTCAAAATTTCAAAAGAATCATTGGTTGCCTTTGTCCACAAAAACTTACATTTCTGCCCCCCTTTGATGGTATCCAAAATTGCTGCACAACTATGACTAAAACCCCTTATGAATTTCCTATAAAATGTTACCAAACCATGAAAAATTTTCACATCACCTGCTGTTTTTGGAGTTGGCCATGACAAAATGGCTTCTACCTTTGTTGGATCCATCTTCAAACTACCCTATGAAATCACAAAACAGAGATAGGTGAGTTCTTCCTTCATGAAGACACTCTTTTCCATGTTGATCATCAACTGTTCATCATGTAACTTCTTCAAAACCTAATCCAAATGTTGTAAATGCTCTTCTTTAGTCTTGCTAAAAACAAGAATGTCATCCAAGTAAACCACAACAAATTTTCCAATGAAATCCTTCAACACTTCATTCATGAGACGCATAAAAGTACTTGGGGCATTAGATAGACCAAATGGCATCACCAACCACTCATAAAGACCCTCATTGGTTTTGAATGCTATCTTTCATTCATCCCCTTGTTTGATTCTAATTTGATGATACCCACTCTTAAGGTCAATCTTAGAAAAGTATCTAGCCCCTCCCAAACAGTGCATTAGGTCCTCAATCCTTGGCATAGGGAACCTATATCTTATGGTAATCTTGTTAATGGTTCTAGAATCTATGCATAACCTCCATTTACCATCCTTTTTAGGGGCTAGGACTATTGGGACAACACATGGGCTAAGACTCTTTCTCACCAATCCCTTATCCAACAATTCTTGCACTTGCTTAGCAATCTCTTCATTTTTTGAAGGTGTCATCTTGTAGGCTACTTGTTTGGCAAAGTAGATCTTGGTATGAAGTCAATTTGATGGCTTATGTCCCTAATATGTGGTAACTCATTAGGCATTTCTTCTACCATAATCTCCTTATACTTCTCTAGAAATTGTTGTACCTCATTAGGAACTTCTTCCTTACTAGGATCATGCAAACTAGGACTATTTTTAGGCTTCAAAATCATAGCATACCCTTGGGTTCCTTCCTCCTTAAGGGAATCTAGAAACTCTTTACCATTCACAGTCATGACATTTGACCCAACATTCTTCTCTACATGCTCATCAGGTAATGGATCCATTCTATACTTTCTACCATTCTTAGTTATGATGAAAGAATTAGTTTTACCATCATGTTGTGATTGAACATCATATTGCCATGGACGTCCTAACAGCAAATGACAAGCATCCATAGGAATTACATCACACAAAATTTTGTCCTTATATTCTCTTATCTCAAATTCAACCCATGATTGTTCATCTACCAAAACTTGTTGCCCTTTATTCAACCATGATACTTTATAAGGACTAACATGAGGAAGCCTTTTCAATTTCAATTTGTCTACCATTTCAATGGAAACCAATTTTTTAGTTGAGCCTGAATCAACAATTACCTTGCAAATCTTACCATAGGCCTTGTATGTTGTCCTAAACAATGTCTTCCTTTGAGGGGGTTCTTGTGTTTGAGGCACCTTCAACATGGTTCTTCTCATCATCAAACTTTCTCCTTTATGGACTGGGGATGCACTTCCAATTGGAGAGTTGACACTTTGACAATCTTCTTCTTGGATCAGTTGGTTCCTTCTCTCTCCTCCATGAGAGCTTGAGGCTTGCTTTTTAGGACACTTGAAGGCTGGATGTCCCACTTGGTTGCAATTGTAGCACCTTCCTGTGAAGACATTAGGACCTCTCCCTGGTCCACCAAATCTACCTCTTCCATTAGGCCTTCTTCCTCTAAAGCCTCCTCTAGAACCTGATTCTCCACTTTGCTCTTGGGAACTAGATTCTCCTTGGCTTCTTTGGGACTGATTTCTACCCCCAAAACTACCCCTACCTCTAAAATTTCTACCACCTCTTCCTCTATTTTGCTGCTCACCTTTCCTCTTCAACTTCTCTTCAGCCCTTAATTCCACTTAAAAGCATTTTTCCACAGTTTCAAGGGTTAATAAACTTATCTCATCTTCAATATTAAACCTCAAACCATTTAGATACCTTTCCACTTTAGCTTTTTCATCCTCCATGTACCCACAACGAAGAGTGTATTTGTGAAACTCCTTGGTGTAAGTAGCCACATCCAAATCTCTTTGCTTGAGATTTTACATCTTATTGTAGATCTACACCTCATAGTCTGATGGAAGGAATTGGGACTTGATTCTCTCCAAAATTCTTCTCCATGAAGAGATCATACTCTTCCCATTCTTTACCCTCTCACCTTGGGTGTAATTCCATCATGTAAGGGCAGCACCTTTGAGTTTAGTTTTTGTAAACTTCACCCTCATGCTTTCAAGAACTTCTTTGTATTCAAAGTAGTTGTTTAGAGCCTCAGTCCACTCCATGACTTCATTAGCATTCATCTTCCCACTGAACATGGGAATGTCCATCCGAGCCTCCGAGGAATCCTTGCCAATTACCTTGATGGCTTCAAGGAAATGCTTTTGATCAGCCGGTACCTCTACCTCTTCTTGCTCTTCTTCTTCTTCCTCTTTCTCTTCCTCACCATCTAAACCTTCATCTATCCTCTTCCCTATCCTCAATGCCTTCAACTCTTCTTGGAGTGCTTCCTTGACTCCACTTTTGATCTTCTCTTCCATCTCCTTGAACTTCTTGACCACTTCGGTAGTCATCCCCTTTGGAGGCATATTGCTAGCCTCTCCATCACTCTCCTCTGCTGACATATACCAGGTCTTATACCACCAACAACAAAACCTTTTATGGTGATAATACCACTATGATGTAGAGGTAAATTGGATAGGAGAAGATAGACAAGAAAGACAATGTTCTACTACACTCAAAAGCCCAAAATCAAAGGTCAGTTTACAAAAGTGGGAACAACAGTTAAGGGTTTTGATTTCTCCATGAAAATGATGTTTAGGAATGTATAGGGACCCATCCCATCCATTGGCAAAGGCAGGTCAAACTTTGAAATAGTACTTCCTTCATAAACCCCAAAAATGGCTTGTAGCCCTTCAAAAGGAGAACAGTCCTAATAACTTTTTCTATAGGTCTTCAAATGCAAATCTTAGACAATCAATAGATACCCATTATGGCCCCCTATCATATATCCCAAATTAGGTATGGCTTGTTTTGGACAGAATACGTCAACCAATAGCCCCTCTCAATGACCTAGAGCCCCAATTAGGCCTAAATTACAAAGAGACTACTATAGAATGAAAGCCCAAAACTCAACCAAGGGTTTGAAAATTTAGAATACATGCTAAAACAAAGGATTTTGTGGGTTTTGTACTTCTACTCTCTGCTTTTCCCAAAAATGCATCTATGGTTCCTTCAATGTGCCTTTAAATATCACCTAACACATGGTTTTGTTAGGTCTTTCACATAAACAGCAACAAATCACCTTCTCTGAGCAAACCCTTTGTAAAATACATTAAAACTACCTTTCAACAATCCATCCCGCTAATCTATGCCCTCCTACATTAGTGGAATGGAAGGAAATACATGAATTACAATCAAAACCCTAGAGAAGGGTTTTACAAACCAAATTTAGAAGAAACCTTATAACTCCTCACAATTCAACTTTCAAAATACCAAAACTACTTCAAATAATAGGTAACTCTCTATAATAATTGATCAAAACATGAAGGAGTAAAGACAGTCTTGTACCTTCACATGGTACGGCCTGAGGCAGCGGATTTCTTCAAGAAGATAGAGATTTCAACAAACAGATTCAAGGAAAATGCTTACAACTTGCCTCCTGTCCAATATCATAACCTCAAGTCATGTTTGAATGAAAGCTAATTCACCATTCTTCACTTCCTAACCACTTAGGATCCTTGACAATTTTGTACAGTAGAATGGTATGGCCTGTTTCTACAGAAAATTCGGAAAAACATAGAAAACAACAGAGTAATGGTGTTTTATTGCTTTGAATCTTCTTCACCTTCTTATATTTTACATGCTCAAGGGTATATATGCTTGTATACACCTTGACAACTCCATTGAAATCAGTTTGGTCAATGGGGAGGCCATAACCAATTTGAACTTCCTGAACTATTTTGTGTAGTTTCAAAACTTCAACTAATTCTTAGTTTGTACGCATTGACATCGGTGTTTAGGAGTTTGAAACTGTCTTCAAACAAGATTACAATGCATTAGACCATCTTAGACTCATTACCATGCATTAACAAGTCTTACAAGCATGAAGACTATCTCTACATGCCTTAGGACAGCAATATGTAGATATTTGGACATAGTCCTTATTACATGGATTGTCTTCTAGGACCTTATTGAAACAAGACAACCTGATCCACAAAACATGAAAATAAGTTTGAGAACAAACATGGATGATCTCCTTGGTGCTCCTGCACCAGAACAACTAAGAGGGGGGATGAATCAGTTGTCCCAAAAACTTAAACACTTTCTGCATTTAAACATTCATCACTTATCCACAATTATTATGATTTAAAAATGTGTGCATGAAATTATACACTTAACCATAGATACAACATCAAACACAAGAGACACCATATTTTACATGGAAAACCACAATGTGGGGAAAAACCACGGAGAGCATTAGCTCTCAATATATATTGCAATCTTGAAATAATGATGTTCAGGCCTGGTCACTCCACGGGCCTAAGCATACTCGCTCACTACCATGAAGAACAACTAGGTCTAGTAGGCTCACTGCCTCAACCCTAAACCTAGCAAGATTACAATAAGGAATATTAAACCCTAAGGACTATTAAACCCTACTAGTGGCTCACTACTAGACTCATTGCCATGATCAACACCTTTCTATATTTGTGACTGAAGTACAATAATTTCTCTACTTTGCTCTTCCTCTTCTTTCCTCTGCCTCTTCTCTACTCTGCCTTTTGGACCTTTCTTAATATCTTTTCATTTCCACTCAAGGACAACTTACCACAACTCAACAAAAAGTATTTATACACTACAACAACCTTGGAATGATCATCAAGTTTGACATCACAATGATCAACCATTGGAACAACCTCCAAGGTCAGCATTACAAACATTTACAAAATAGGACTTGGCCTATTACAACATTATGCAAAGGGGATGAAGTAAAATTATATGTGGACCACACCATGCCTTAGCTAGGACTCAAACACGATCTTCCACACTTCAACACACTTCCACAATCTTCAAGAGATCTCTGCAATCACTAGGATTAACCAAGTCAGCTAAGACTGGTTACACGCTACATTATCTAAGAACCATTTTCAAACACAATCTCAATTTCTTAATGCGGACCAAAGTCTAGATAGGAAAATGATTAGGAGACATCCACAAGCATGTTATAATCATCAGGAGAAACCACACAACCTCTGACCATTTTAACCATAAGAATCTTCACACTACAACACATGAACTTTACTATCTTTAACTATCATAAAGGAAAGATAGCTTACGGACCACTGAACCATGAACCATTGAAATTGTAGGCACTTATCATCATCCTAGACTTCCTTCTAGAACCATAGAGAAAAATACTTTATTGCGGAGGAATGTGGAGCAGAATACTTTCTTCCTATCCCAACTGAACTTACAGAAAAAGTAGGTTTCACTCTAGTGCACACAACTCACTTAGATCTTCATAAGGAGGGCTCAAACCCAGAATGTAGCATCCTTAGTTATATCTCTAACTTACTTCCAATGCACAAACCATGATCTTCAAGTAGAAATAAATACGAAGCAGTTTACCGGACTATTTTCTTTAGCATACAACTCTCTATCCCTACTGCACTTCTTTGTAACTCACTTGTTTCTTCCGGAGAGGCTGATTTTCTCAATGTCCTCAAGATAAAAGTCTTCTAAACAAGTAATAGAATAAGATATAGTTGACACCAATGACAACAAGGATATGTTGACATCAATGACAACACCGATTAGGCACATACTTGCAACAAAGAAATGCTGAAATCTCATCACCAAGACAATAAATTAATCAATGATGCATCCAACATTCTGGAAAAGATGATGCCATCTATTCAAAAGGACACCTCACTGTCTTCCACTGATCATCTCAAAGGGCTATTAGACTATAAGTTAGGAAAGAGTTCGATGAAAAGAGATTGATTGAGTTAAAGGCTATGTTAACAAAAGATAAAACTACATTAGAAAATGTGATAAAAGGTATACAAAGTGCCATTGAAGAAGCCTGTAAAGCTTATAAATTTTGCCTATCTTCGCCAAAATTTACAAAGGAATTAGAAGACAAAACCAAAGTTTTGTAACTCAAACTGCTTAATATCTCTGAGACATAATCTGGTAGTTGAGTCAATAAATGCCAAAGAAGCTCAAGTTGCAAGCATTCACAGTGATTTAAGCACTTTGATGAAGAAAAGAGGAGAAATTAGAGATAGGTTGTGCCAGCTAAGGGGAATGATAAGTTCAAAAATTGACTCCATGACCAATTTGGCAGATGAAGCCATGAAATCAGTCGCACTACTTGATACACAATCAGATGTGAAGAGGGTAGAGAAGCTAGTTTTTCTGATGAATGGCCATGTCCATATCCTAGAAAGTACAAGGAATAGATGGAATGGAGTGATAGCTTTGATAAAGACTATCTATAGTGACATTTTTCCTTCAGTCAGAAATTAAGATGTACTTGTAAAAATGCAACATAGTATATAAGTTTTTTGAAATTTTGACATATTTTTGAATTCAGATCACACCCTTTTCCATTGATGTCAAAGGGGGAGAAGAAGATTAGTTAAAAATGGGGTAAACATCTCAAGGGGAGTAGGAGAATAAAGTGTATATAGTAAGAAAGAGCAGTTAAGCATTTTTCACTAAGTGTTGCCATCAATGCCAAAGGAGGAGATTGTTGGCAAGAGACAATGCTCAGGTATAGACATGTATGTTGTCATTGATGGAAACAACACTTAGAAGTTTCATCAGCATGAAAAGAAGACATTTCTTCGGAAGGACATATTGGATTTTAGGTCAGGTTGATAGAAAAAGGCTAAGTATGCGCATATACAGAGTAGAGGACAGTAAGTGGGTCAGTATGCCTCTATAGATGATGATCTGGTAATGCAGTTCAGGTATGAGATTAGTGATTGGTTGGTGGTGTCATGCTCGAGAGATTAAGTTCTAAATTCCTCTAGAAGTCATTTAGAAGAAATAACTAAGTCTAGGTGAACAAAGGTATAGCAGAGACAGTGAATAGTGCACATTATAATGATCTGCATTCCTCCATAGGTGAGTATTTTGTTATATGGTTTTAAGGTGTTGTAAATAGTTGTATGAATTGTCTATTTATAGAGTTGTGACATCTGAAGTCCACCAGAAATATAGTTACAAGCTACTGAGTATCAGCACATTGTGTGATAGTGTCGACTGAGATAGAGTTTGAGCTTTGATGGTTCGCAATTCTCTGCAAGATGATATCATGCCTTGTGGTTAAGAGGATAAGTTTGAGAATGTGTGAAGAACCCTTGATACGACTTTGGAAGCGTTTTGTGATCCACAGTAAAATATGTAAGTCGACAGATGAACCTGAGAAGCATGCTCTTAAGGAGCAGGCCGACTGGTATGATGAATCATTGTACGAAGAAGAGATAGTGTGTGAAGGATCTACTTAAGTGATTGTATTATTAGAGCTGACCTATTTGAACATATTTGGGCAAAGTTTTGGGTCTACATAACATTTAGTGCATTGGATTGAGCCGACAAGCTACACCTCTCTATGTACACGTTTCATTTTTTGAATGCCGACCTATTTATGGATCAAATCATGATGCAGATATATAAGAATGATGAATTTCAGTTGAGATTAGGGTGGTGTACATGTGATTGATGTGAGAATATGAATAGTAGAGTAGAATTAGAAGATCAACAGTAATGAAGACTTGAGATTTAGAATTCAGTTGCTAAATGACTGCACCTTGGCATAGTGACAGTTGCTTATGCAATATTTAGTTTTCATGAGCAATTTGATTTGTACTTGGTAGTGAGATTTATTCTTCAAGGCATTGAGTCTGGAAATGAGCCTCCATTAGGGTTTAACAACCCTTATTGTAATCTTTCTAGGTTTAGGATTGAGGCAGTGAGCCTGGTAGACCTAGTTGTACTACATGGCAGTGAACATCTTATTTGTAAAGATTGCAATACATATTTGAGAGCTAATCCTCTCCATGGTTTTTCCCATTTTAGGTTTTCCACATAAAAATCTTGGTGTCCATGTGTCATGATTTTGTGGTTGTTGTTCATATGCATGTTGTGCCTTTGTTTAATTAATTTTGGAAAATGGTTGAAAGTTAAAGTGCATTAAAAGATTTTTAGAACACTGATTCATCCCCCCTCCTCTTGGTGTTCCTAACATTCAATAGACCACTCTTCTCCACTAAAGCTCTTCCCTCATCTTGGTTCATCTTGCTAATATCTTGGCTTACTTCATTTAGCACCCTCTAAGTTATTTCCTCACATTTCTTTCGATCTACGTCTCTCTTGGCTTCTCCTATCTTCTTCTAGAATTATTCATTTCTCACCTTCAATACATATCCCTTTAATTCAGGGGTGTTTACAAAGGCATAATCTTCCAAAAATTGTGAGCATGCAAGCACTCTGATATCCTTTGTATCTATTTGATAACCAGAAACTGACCTTTCCAATTTGTTATCAGGAGATGCATAAGGCCTTATTCTCAAACGTGAATTCACATGTTGGGAGATTTCTTGTTCTTGTTCATTTATCTCCTCCTACAAGTCTATCAGTTCTACTTCTTCTTCATGCTCCAAGTCAATGATTTTCACTTTCTTGTTAGGAGGTGCATCAGGTGATGCACTTCTTCTGTATGTCCTACCTAAACTACTTGGGTAATAGGCATGTCTCTTTTCTCCTACTAGAGCACTTTCAATCAAATTATTTGTATTGACAAGAATTTTTTGGATCCTTATTATGGGATCATTCTCTTCTGCAAATGCCCCTAGATATGCAGAATTCAAATTCTTTGACAAACATACATATAAATAGATCTAGACCTAAACAAAATTATCTAAGGGAAAGATGTATGTGGATCATGTTATGCATTAGGTGGGACTCAAATGATGTCTTTCATGCCACAACATGCTTCCACAATCTTTGATGTATCTCTACAAGAAGTGAAAATAATGAAGTCGGCCAAGACTGGTGTTAACATTAAGTCTTCTAAGAACAGTCTTCATCCATGATCCAAATCTCTCTTTGTGAACCAATCCAAAGGTAGGATCATGATCAAGAGACATCCACAAACACATTGTAATCACCACGAACAACCGCACAATCTCTAAACACTCTATCAAGAAGATTCTTCAAACTAGAGCACATAAATAACATTATCAGCTATTGTTGTAAGGGAAAGATTGCTTGTGGACCACCAAATCATGAACCATTGGAGTTGAAGGCACTTATCATCATTACAAACTTGACTCCAGAACCATAGATTGAAATACTTAAATGTGAAGGAATGCTGAGCATAATACATTCTCCCTGTCACCACCAAATATACAAAAAAAAACTTTTTTCACTTTGGTGAACATAACTCACTCAAATCTTCATATCGGAGGCTCAAAATTGGAACATAGCATCTTCAGACATGAATCTAAATAAATTCCAATCCGTAGACAAGGATATTCATTCTACAAAAATCTGGAGCAATCTACTAGACTATTCCACTTTATCAAGAATACTTATTATCTTCAACACTTAAGCAAGCATCAAAACAAGAGCACAGTTGACACCAATGACAACATAGATATGTTGACATCAATGACAACATTGATTGGTGCAGGAGCACCAAGAAGACTAAGGTATTCAGTTTTCTTGCTTTGATGTTTATCTTATTTTGTTCAATAAGGTCCTAGAAGACCATTCATGATTGTAATAAGGAATAAAGGACTATGTCCAAATATCTATCATCATATTGTTGGGGCAGTCACATGTGTAAAGCCTTCTTAAGGCATAGAGATAGTCCTCATGTTTGTAAGCCTTATTAAGGAATGGAAGGTGTCTAAGATGGTGTCAAGTATTCCAAGATGGTATCAAGGAGTCTAATGCATTGTAATCTTGTTTGAAGACAGTTTCAAACTCCTAAAACTGATGTAACTCTGCTAACAAAATAGGAAGTAGTTGCTGCAGTTATAAAAATAGGGTACCTAATGGATATTACATAGTTCCATCAACCAAACTACCTTGTAACTACTTCAATGACCTCAAGGAAGATTAATAAGACTCTGTAGATGTCATTGTATGAGGGAGAAGCATTGTTTGTGAAGAAATCAATAAGACATATTAGTTTCTGCCAGTGTTTTACTGTTCCTTGATGTTGTTGCATGTACCCTATCTGTGTACGGACGAGTGGTGGTAGTTGGGTATGTTGGAATGAAATTTTGGTGAGTTGCCTCCCAAATGTATATATTTTGAGTTCTTGACATTTCTCTAGAGCATTGTAATCCACATTTTTTTGTAGGGTGGTCTGAGAAACCCTTACCTAGGGTTCTGACAGAAATATAACATGTTTTCACCATTCCACTGACTTCCAAACTCTTTGATTAGTGGAATGGGTATTTTACTATCTATTTTAATGCCTTGTAAGAGTATTTTAGGCAGGAACTTATTATTGTTAGGATTTCATTGATGAAACTTAGCAAAACCATGTGCTAAGTGTTGGCAATGAGCAACAGTAGTGTGAAATTTGATAACAATTAGTCCTAAAAACAAATGAAGACTAGATTCTATGGTTTTGGAGGGCCCTTGACATGTCCAAGAGGTCCTGAGAGTCATAAACCTCCATCCAAGGGTAGTTTCTTCACAAATTAGGCCTAATTGGGCTCTAAAACACTAGGAAGGCTATTGGTTGAGGCATACCATCCAAAACAACCCAAACCCAATTTGGGATATGTGATAGGGGGCCATAATGGGTATCTACTGATTGTCTAAGATTTGCATTTGAATGTATGTGTCAAGAGTTATCAGGATTGTTCTCATTTAGTAGGGCTACAAGCCATTTCTTAGGTTTGTGAAGGAAGTGCTACCTAGAAGTTTGGTCTATCTTAGCCATTGGTTGGAATGGGTCCCAAAACATCTGAAAACACTTTTTCAATGAATAAATTAGAGTCCCTAACTATTGTTCCCACTTTTCCATAAAGAACCTTGAATTTGGGCTTTTTGGGGTAGTAAGAACCTAGTCAACTTGTCTATCTTTCTCCTATCCAAATTGCCTCTACATCACCGATTAGGCACATACTTGCAACACCAAAATATTTAGATTGTTTACCTTGGGGTGTATATCCATGGCCATATGACCATGGAGGGATGTTGACATGGATAGGCTCCAAAATACCTTATTCATGCCTAAGCCTTTACCTTGATAGTTCATGTTTTGAAGTATGAGATGGATAATGGGACTAGATGTGTTTTGGACACTAGAATTAAGCTTATTATTGGATGGAGAAGGTGAGGTGATGATAAAGGTTGTTGCTTTCCTAAAGAGGAACACTCATGGATGAAGGTGGATAGACCAATAGGATATGATGATGGACTTGAAATGTGATCAATGGTAGATGACAAAGGATCATTAGGATCTTGATTATCATGATGTTCATTAATATCCAAGGTATTGGTTTGATCATCTATGTATGCTTGGGAGGCAAGCATCTCATCATGGGAAGTGGATGTTGGTGTTTCATGGATAGGTGGAATGATAAGCTCTTGACCATGGAATGCATAAAGTTGGCTAAGAGGATCATCATGGTCTTCTTGATCATAGAGGGGATCTTGATCATATATGGGAGCTTGGTCATGGAAAGGATTAAGCATGCTATGTATAGGTTGAAGGGAGGTCATTTGACCTTGATTTGGATTAGGGACTAATGTTTCCTCATGCTTTAGATTATGCTCTTAACATAGCTCTTAACTTTGGGTGGAAGTGGATGTGGATGACTCTTGGGGAGGCTTAATGGGTAGTAGACTACATGATGGAGTTAAAGGGATGGACATGGTGTTGGAAGGTTCTTTTGTAGGCTCAAGAACATAAATTTGGTGACATGGTTTGCTCCTTTCTAGTATCCCTTGGACCACATCCTTTCTAGGTGTATGGGTGGTGGAAGTTCAAGGCTTAGCATTTTGATTAGGTGGAAGGCTAATAAGGTTATTAGATGGATGGGGAACAAAAGGGGTGTTGGATGTTGTAGGCTTAGGCTTTGGACTTGGATTAGATGGAGGATCAAAGGGGTTGAATGGATTGGTGGATTTAGATGACCACCTAGGTTTTCTTTTACAATGTTTGAACTTAGGGCATGGAGTTGGAGGATTAGATGGTGGAAAAGATAATGAAGGGATTCCATGAGCTAGATTGATTTCAAAGGATGAATGTTGGGTGCTCATTCCACTTGCATAACAATACTTGGAAACTAGATGAGAATGGATATCCTAGAGGAAATTTGACAGCATGAGGCTACTTGAAAAGTGGATCCCCCAATTGGCTTGGGAGAGGGTTGATTTATAGGAAGTGACTGATTTAAATGAAAGGCTATGATTGAAAGTTGGTTTCAATGATGTGGATGACTAGGATTGAATAGGGTTTCCCACTCCATGAGGAGTTGTAGTCATGTGACAAGTGTAGGGAGGACCTAATTTAAATAATGTTTTATTTAAATTAGTGGGACATGTTAAGTGTATTGAATGAAAAATGTAGTATGTGACATGTGTTTGATTGTGATGAAAGGTGAGGGCCTAATTCAAATATTTTATTTGAATTAGTTGGAAAATGGAAGAGGGAAATAAATTAAATAAATAGGATTTATTTAATTAATTTGCAAGTGGGATAAGTGGGATTAGGAGTGGGATTAGGACAAAATGTTATATGATGTCTCTAGTAATGTGTCAACTAGGTGATGTTGTAAGACAAGGACAAATTTGAGTTTCTACAGTAGCCTCTAACATCAATCTAGAATATGAAATGAAACTTGAACTCCACCGGACTGATGCATCACCTTGCGCATCTAGTTCAAAGAAGGAGGGGTAATAATGCCTAACTTCTCCCAGAGATACTCAAATGTATCCTTAGGAAGAGCCTTGGTGAATATGTCAGAAACTCGATCCTTTGTAGGCACATACTCAAGCATCACTTCATTCTCTACAACCTTCTCTTTCAGAAAGTGATACCAAATTGAGATATGTTTTATCCTTGAGTGCAACACCAGATTCTTTGAAATGTTAATAGCACTGGTATTATCACAGAAGATAGGAATTGTCTCATCATATACAACACTAATATCCTTCAAAGTTTTCTTCATCCACAACACTTGTGTGCAACAAGATGTTGCAGCAATGTATTCTACCTCCGTAGTAGATAAAGATATTGAATCTCACTTCTTACCTAGCCATGACACCACTCTGTCTCCAAGAAAGAATGCATCACCACTTATACTTTTCATGTCATCAACACATCCATCCCAATCTGCATCTATGTAAGCACTTAGAGTAATGTCATTATCCATTGGATACCACAAAACATGATCTAGAGTGCCCTTTAAATATCTGAGTATCCTCTCCACTATTACAGCATGTGACTCTCTAGGATCTTCTTGAAATCTATTCATAAGACAAACTGCATGCATAATATCTAGTCTAGTAGTAGTTAAGTATAACAATACTCCAATCATTGACCTATATCTGCTTTGATCAGCCTTAGGTGATTCATCATTCTTGCTCATCTTGCAACTAGTTGTCATAGGAGTACATAATGGTTTAGTATCTTCCATTCCAAACTTCTTTAACATTTCCTTGACATACTTTGGGTGTGAAATGAAAATACCTTTATCTATCCGATTGATCTGTAGCCCAAGGAAGAAGTTTATTTCTCCACACATTGACATCTCAAATTCTTCCTACATCTCATCTGCAGAGCTCTTACACATACCTTCATTTCATCCAAAGATTATATCATCCACATATACTTCAATAATCATAATTTGATCTTCTCTTACTTTGATGTACAAATTGCTATCTACATAGCCTTTATTGAATCCTTTCTATAATAGATACCTACCTAACCTTGCATACCAATCTCTGGGGGCTTGCTTCAATCCATATAGTGCCTTCTTTAATCTACAGACCATGTCTCCATCTAATAACTGAAATCCATCTAGTTGTTTTATGTATACTTCTTCTTCCAACTCACCATTCAAGAAAGTAGACTTCACATCCATTTGATATATTTTAAAATCCTTATGTGTTGCACAAGCCAAAAACATCCTGATGGCCTCCATTCTTGCCACTGGAGCATACATTTCGTCATAGTCTATTCCTTCTACTTGTGAGTAAACTTTACACATAAGCCTGCCTTGTTTCTTACCACTTCTCCATTCTCATTTAGTTTCTTCCAGAACACCCACTTAGTTCCAATCACATTCTTGTTTGGTAGTCTTGAGACAAGTTCCCACACCTGATTCTTTTCAATCTGCATTAGTTCTTCTTTCATAGCCTTGATCCAATACTCATCCTTGCATGCTTCAATCACTATTTTAGTTTCAACTATAGAGAGCAAACATAGATTTACCTGTTCATCAATAGTTTTCCTTCTTGTCAGCACACCTCTGTTCTTGTCACCAATGATTTGATCTTCAGAATGATGCTTCTGCACATACTTGGGAGTTTTAGGAGTCTTTTCTAGAGCTTCTTATCCAATCTGTACATCCTTTTTATTAGCATTTTCTTCTTCTCTGCAAGATGACTCGACTGATTCATATCCATCAACTTCTAAATTCTTCTATAGGTCTTCATCAACTTTGACATTTGCTCTCTCAACAATCCTTCTCAACCTCTTGTTGTAGCACTGGTAAGCTTTGCTTTTAGTAGAATACCCAAGGAAGATACCTTGCATCAAACTTTCCTAGATTTCCTTCATCCCTTCTGATATAATATTTTCTTCCAAACATTTTGAAGTACATGGCACTCAGAGTCCTTCCATACCATAACTCATAAGGTGTCTTTGTACTATTTTCTCTTTCCTACACTCTATTTAGTATGTAAATGGTAGTTTGAATTTCTTCTCTCCAGTAGGTTTGCTTCTCTTATCATTATGCTTGCAGCTTCTTGAATAGTCCTATTCTTTCTTTCACCCGCTTCATTCTGTTGAAGAGTCCTAGGGGCAGATAAGTGCCTCTTTACTCTATGATTCTCATAGAACATGCTAAACTCATTGGAGGTGAACTCTCCACCTCTGTCAAACCTCAAACACTTAATTGTCATATTAATTTCATTCTCAACCATGACTTTGAATGCTTTGAACTTATCTAGGGCTTTAGATTTTTCTTTAAGAAAGTAACCCATGTCATCCTAGAATGATCATCAATCAATAGCATGAAATACCCATCACCTTGAAAACTCCTTACCTTGGTAGGACTACAAATAACTGTATGCACCAATTTGAACAGTCTAGTAGAATATTGATCCTTGACTTTGAAACTTCTTCTTGCTTTCTTTCCAATATGACATTCCTTGCAGACAACATTGATGGGCTTTGTAACCTTTGGTAGTTCTCTCATGGCTTGATCTGAATTTATCCTTACTAGGATATCAAAATTAATGTAACACAATCTTCTATGCTATAGACATCTTTCACTAATCTAAGTCATGAAGCAATAGCCACCACCACCTTTGAGGTGATATACATTTCCATCTGTCCTCTTTCCAGCAGCTGTCATAGTTCCAAAATCTTTTTTGATCTCACAACCACCATCTTGAAACACAAAATTGTATCCTTTTCTACACATTTGTTCAAAACTCAATAGATTATGCTTTAAACCCTTAACATAAAGAACATCATCAGTATTATGCTTTCCATCAAAACTAATTGAGCCTCTTCCACATATCAGAGTAGCTCTATCATCACCAAATCTAACTAATCCTACATCATAATTTTCAAGTTTAACAAACTTACTTTTAACACCGGTCATATGATTTGAGCATCCACTATCAATGACCCAAAGGTTCTTTTCCTGTGTAGTATGAAAAGTAGATATCAAAGTGCTTTCAACATTAAGACCTACTTCTGAAGCCTTTTCCTTCACACATTTCCCAGAGTTAGTAGAAATAGTATCATCTCTTAAAGCTATGAATAGACATTCCTTATCCTCATCATTCTCAAAATTAGATTCATCATTAGATATACTTGCATTCTTTCTAACATAGTATCTTTTCTTACGCACTCTACTTTTATTCTCCCTATTCTTGCTCCTCAAAATTCTTTTGGAACATCTTGAACCATAGTGACCTATCTTTCCACAACTAAAACACTTGAAAGGAAACTTACCCCTACACTTACCAGTACCCAATTTCATTCTTCTTGCAAAATTAGCTTCCAAATCAATTGTATCATCCTGATCTGATTCCACAGTCTTCTCAAATTTTCCATCCATGAAAGCAGTCTTAGCCTTTGCATTACTTGTACTAAATTCTCTTATTTCAAAAGCAATTAATGTTCCAAGAAACTGATCTTTGGTAAACTGATTCAGATTTTGTAATTCTTCAATAGCAGAAACCTTATGACTATAAGATTTAGGAAGAGTTATGAGTACCTTCAATATCACTTCTTTTTCATCCATTTTTCCACCAAGGCCTTTGATGTCATTGACAACTTCATCCACCCTTTGTAAGTTTCTTTAAATGTTTTCATCTTCTAACATTCGCATGGTCTCAAACATGAGCTTTAAAGTCAGCATTTTAGCTTTCTTGACGTTATCATCTCCTTCATGAATACTTTCTAACTTTTTATAGATTTGATTAGCAGATTTAAGATCCATGACTTTCACCAATTCAAAATTAGAAAGACCACTTAAAAGAGCATACCTTGTTTTACCATTGATTTCATAGGCCCTTCCCTCCTCTGTAGTACTCAGACCATTTTTAGGCATTGTATATTGATTCATTGCAAACTTCCATATGTCATATCCAAGAGAAATCGGATAACCTTCCATTCTTATTTTCTAGAAATCATAGTTAGATCCATCAAATAGGGGAGCATACTTCTTGTGCACCATCCTGGATCTACCTCAAGTGGTTAATCTCTCTTCCAAGGAATCTTGCTCTGATACCAATTGTTGAATTCCCAAGACAACTAAGAGGGGGAGGGGTGAATCAGTTGTAGCTTAAAATTTTAAAACCCTCACACACATTTAGATCTGCATAGATTTAATTAACCCTTAAACTGCTATGATGATTAAGCATGAAAAGAAAATAATAGAAATTGAATCAAATCAACATCAAACATAAGAGAACACCAGATTTACATGGAAAACCCAAGAAGTTAAAAACCATAGTGAGTATTAGCTCACAATATAAAGTAGTAACAACACTGAATTACAAAAGGCTCACTGCTAAGATTTGAACTACTATAATTGCATCTAACTTATGCATGGAGTACAGTTCTAATTAATCTAAAAAAACATAACCAATATTCACCACAATACCATCACATTCGCAACATCACTAAAAGATAGTAGACACCTTCTACTCACTACCTCTAGTAATCTAACACATGAAGGCCTGCACTGCTCTACATACTCAGCCACACTGTTACTCACATCACATCCATCATGGACACACTTGATCACGATCCATTGACACCCATTTATACTATCATCAACCTTGCAAACATTCTCCAAGGTTGGCAAATCACCTTAACCCATAAAATTCAAATTAGGTAATGGACCTAAACACTCCCACAGTGGAAAAGAAGGAATGCGGACCACAACACATCTTAGCTTGTATGTAAATTCATCCAAGCACTCTACTCCACACTTTCACAATCACCAAAGCAACTCCGCAATTAGTGTAAACACCCAGGGTTGGCCAAACCTATGTTAACACAATGAAATTTTAAGTACACACTTTCTCAAACCCAAAATTGTAACATCACATTCCATAATGCTCACGATTAAACATAAATAATCATCTTAACAAGAATTAGATAACATCATAAATATCCAAAGCATAGTTAAACAAGAATTATTCATCATCATAACAATAATTAAGCATGTTATTCTTTACTAGAACATAACAAAACTTAGAATTACAATATCCATTAATCTGCCATTAGTGAATAACCTTCACTAGGCAAATATAAAGTTATGCTCAAGGAATCAAATATCAAGTTATATACAATAACTAACAATCAAGTCATATTGAGAAAAACAACTGTATCTGGAACATATGACATCTATCTTCATAAGCCTTGGCTTGTCTTCTACTTGGGAAGGAGAGCATCATCTAAGTGATTTTCCTCCAATCATAGACCAGTGGTCCCCCACACAACTTCCTACCTGGAAGTATCTAGTTTTATGTCCTTCATAATGCCTCACGGTCACACAACTATAGATCCACTCTAACTATGCATGACACTATTGGAGACATTATGCCATCTAGAACACCGGGGACCAATAATGCATGCAGAGATAGATGTATTACTTTGGCCAAAGATTTACATACATATATGTTACGCATTGAATGTCATTTTATGTCCACCACCCTGACTTGACTTATAAGTTGTCATGTTCTATAGTAAACATTTTGACCTTTCTTGGTCTTCCATAGATAAGTTTAAAATGTCTTAGTCCATCCCATGGACATTCAACTCTTGTCTCGATAAATCAGTCCAAAGGGTCTTGTTGATTAGGCAATAGGGAACTTGTGATTCCACATCACACTATCCCACATTTTCATTAAGAAATAAGTTCATTCATGTTTTCAACACTTAACCTCCCCTGGTTGGTGTATAATTTATTCACCTAATTTCAAGGTTTATACTTAGCTCATATCATAACAAGGAATACTTATATTGACTCATAGAGTCGATCTCTTTTGAAAGTTCTCTATGAAGATATCATTTTATTAGCATGTACTCAATATTTGTCATTCACAAAGATGGCTTTCATTTTCTTTTATACAACAAAGTTTGTAGTAACATAGGGTATGTTCTTATAAAAGAAAATATCAAAAGTATAGCCATCCCATAGGGAATATGTTATGCATTCATGGCTGCCAAGAAACTATCAACATGTCTATTTTAACCTTCCCACTTCCATGTGAAGTCACTATAGTTTCAGCATGCAATATATGCACAAAGAATACCAATATAAGTCAGTCAAAGGTTGAAATAGTTTACCTCAAGTTGATATATTAAAGTATTAAGTGCACATGACACCAAACTTAGGTTTACCACTAAGTAAAGAGTGGTCACTGCTATCATATGGTTCAACCATAGTTATCATTACACGCATAGTTCTGAAGGTATCAATCTCATATACCGATATCCTCAGCTTATACTCATTAGGCAATATCACCCTATCGAGCTCATTATAAACCATTATGTCTACATTCCTTATTGGTCAATGAACAATTATAAGGAAATATTATTAAAAGTTTCATGGCTTGACAGTGTTTAGACTCGTTTACCATAGGTAAAGCTCTCACATGCGCAGAGATAAAATGACCTTTGGCTGGACAAATGTCAACAAATTTAAATAGCTTCAAAGAACATCATAAAAAGAGTATAAAGTGACCTTTTGGGCCTTTGACTATAGTGTGCAATCACTATATTACCATAAGGTAAATCATCAAAGATATATACGAATAGATTCAACTTTACCAGCCAAGAACACATGTTATTAACTATTACAAGTCAACACAGTCGATGCCATGATTTACCAAAGAAATTTAATCGTATCAAACACTCTTGGATATGAGCCAAAAGCTTCTCGAGAATGATATACCTGTACTACGACATAGTAGTATATATCTTGCTTGTGAAATGCTTAATCTTCACACTAGGCTCAATCCTTCTTGCCCTTCCCTTATGACTATAGCAGCCTCTAACAACATTGTTACTCGATATTCATCTCATTTTTACCTTCACCATCTCTGCCAAAGAGCCACATAACCACAATGATCAAAATGATGATGCCTCCTTTTGATGGCATTCGATACCAAAACAAGAACAAGGTTATTTGCATGCCTTACTAGCTTGCCACCTCACAGGATCTTTTGATCCATACAGTCCACCACGACCTATCCTCAAGGAAAGCTCCAACAAGGCTTATGTCATTCCCTCTCCCCACTCCTCATGGGTGATGGGTGTTAAGGATATCAAGTACATGGATAATATAATACAATTATATACATATTGAATGATATTAATGTGGTTAGCCTCAAAGGAGGTTCGAACCTTAAAAACTTATATAATCGCACTTAACAAAATAATAAGAGTTAAATAACCACTATGATATCATAGATTATCATCATAATGAAAACTAATGATGACACACCAATAGATTATGGTTTTGGGGTCAGATAACACTCCCCCTCACATGACTATAAACCTTAGTCAAATAAAAAAATATAAAATCTTTAAAATCCCATTTCAAAAATAAAGAACAAGAGAGTTCTTCAATACTTAACAAGACTAACTCTTGGATTGCGATGATGTTCTAAAAATGTAGTCGAGTTGATGAAAACATTGTCGAGATAACACAACTAACATGACAACTAAAAAAGGAAAATCATCTAACAAAGAAAAGACGTAACTCACACCAACTTACAAGGGTTCATAAGGACATAAAATTTGATACTCAGATGGAAATTTGGCCCATTTCTCGACATCTATCTCTTCCTCCCAGATGATACTCTCCTTTCGTCTTCGAAGGAAGGTTCATTTCTTGTTTTCACTCACCAACAAAAAATCATGATCAGTGCATGATCATCTATTTCTCAATTCATAAAACTTCAATAATCATATGAACATGTAATCCCATGTCTAACTAACATTAGTCAGTATTCACATAATCAATGCTTAATTTAGATATTTCCACAATATCTAATCATTACACTATGGTTAATCCTCCTTATTACCACACAAAAATAAGATTAAGCTAAATCATGAGTTGGGAATGTAAGATATCCCCCCCCATATAAATCAGCATCCCCAATGATTAATTTTCTTAAGAGTTAATCGAAATAATAAGAAAAATATTTTATGAGCATAATAAAAGGTTTTTCAAAAGAGATGAGGAAATCTCGAGTAAATGTCATCATAGTTTTCCTAGGTGGCATTTTCCTCTGCATATTGGTCCCATTGGACCTTGTACTATGTTATCTCTTTGTTATGTAAGCGTAGCTTACGTATTTCAAGCACCTTGATGGTCTCAATCACCACCACCCTTGGGTCCTTCACCTATATAGCATTCCAATCAAGAATAGGAATTTGATTATCTGCAACATTAATCTTTTTCAAATAGGAAAAATGAAAAACCTTATACATCATGGGAAGAGCTAGTAGTAGAGCAACTCTGTATGCAACTGGGTTGACTTCTTTGAGAACTTTGAAGGGACCCATCTATCCAAGTCCCAGTTTGGATGTTTTTCCAAATTTCATGGAACTCTTCTAAGGTTTACCCTTAATAGGACTTTTTCACCCACTAAGAAGTGTCTTTCAATGCGTTTAGCATATGCATAACTCTTTTTCCTATCATTGGCTTCTTCTAACCTTTTACTAATTAGATGGACTTGCTCTTCCATTTCTGATAGCATTTCTAGACCAAGGCTAACCCTATCTTCTAGCTTGTCCCATCTTACAGGGGTTTAGCACTTTCTTCCATATAGTGCTTCAAATGGAGCCATCTTAGTAGTAGAATGATAGGAATTATTATAGGCAAATTCCATAGGAGGAAGATAATCTTCCCATTTGTATTACTAGTCCATGCAATACAATAAATGTTCTAGCACTTGGTTTACCCTCTCAGTTTGGCCATCCATTTCAAGATGATAAGCAGAGCTTATATTTAACTAGGTTTCAAGTAAAGAGAACAAGGTTTGCCAAAACCTCGATGACATTTGTGCATCCCTAGATCTGAGATAATCTTCTCAGGAATTCCATGCAATCCAAAAATCTCTTGAACAAATTTATGGGCTATGATGGGTGCCACATCCATCAAGTTCCTTGATATAAAATGAGTGGCTTTGGTGACTCTATCCACGACAACAAAATAGCATTGTGCCTATTCCTAGACATAGGAAGCCCTTGCACAAAGTCCATGCTTATAATTTGCCATTTCCACTGAGGAATTTCATAAGGGTATAAGAGTCCTATAGGGTGATGGCATTCCACCTTCACTCTCTAGCATTCTATACACATAGCTACAAAATTTGTAGCATCCCTCTTCATTCCTTTTTACAAGTATAGGGGTTTTACATCAACAAGTAACTTTGTTACTCTAGGTTGTCTAGAATACGATGCAGAATGAACCTCCTTCAAGACTATATTCCTTAACTCTACAGAGTTAGGTACATACATCCTTCTTTTAAACCTTAATAACCCATCCAGTTCAAGGTTGAATCCATCATATCTTACATTCTAGTAGTTTTCCACAAGAGCCTGTTTACCTGATTATAAAACTCATCCCTCTTAGATTTTAGTAGTATCTATTTAATCTCGGAGTCATAATCTCAGAGTCATAATCTGAGATGAATTCCAACTATCTTCTTTGACGACCATTAAGTTGTGGTTGAGTAAATAGATATTTAAGCCCTTGATGGTCTATTTTCAACTTAAAGGGTTTCCCGACAAGTAGTGTCTCCACATTTGCAGTGCATGAATAACTGGTGCCAATTCCAAATCATGTGGAGCATAGTTTTGCTCATAAGTTTTCAGTTTTTAGGATTCATACGCAATGACTTGTTCATCCTGGACTAGTACACCAGCTAAGCCTTCTCCTGAGCTATTGGTAATGACTACAAATTGACCCTCTAGGTTAGGTATTCTCAAAATTGGTGCTGAAGTCAATTTTTCCTTCAGTAGGTCAAAGGCCTCCTAACACTTTTCTGACCACTCAAATCTCTTGCCTCTTCTCTACAAGGAAGTTATAAAGGTATCAATTTTTGAAACATTTTCACAAACTTCCTATAATAACCTCATGAAACTTTGGACCTCATGAACATTTCTTGATATCATCATTCCAAAATAGCCTTAATTTTAGCTAGGTCCACAGCTATTCCCTTAGTTGAAATTATGTGGCCCAACCACTAGATATCTTTTTGAAAGAAAGTACACTTAAAGAGCATTCTCAGAAGTTCAACCCTAGCCTCAAACAAGCATTGCTCTACCTAAGCCTTGGTTTGATTTGCATATTCTACTGACCTTGTGTTTTCCATGAATCCAACTTTTCTAAGAATTTTGATTACAATTTTAGTGGAAACAAAACATTCAATAGCACCAGTATCAATCAAAACTAAAATCAAAAAACCAAATAATGGACTTCTAAAGAATTATTCTACTGACCTTGTGTTTTCCATGAATTCAACTTTTCTAGGAATTTTGATTACAATTTTAGTTGAAACAAAACATTCAATAGCACCAAAATCAATCCAAACTAAAATCAAAAAAACCAAAATTGGACTTCCTTTTGAAAGAAAATACACTTAAAGAGCATGCCATATAATTTATGCTCTCTCAACCTCTAAAGAACTATCCTTAGATGTTGAATATGTTATTCCTCATTCTTAGAATAGATTAGAATGTCATCAAGAAATACTAGGACAAATTTGTCAAAGGAATCCCTCAACACATTGTTCATTAGATTCATAAATGTTGCGGGTGCGTTCGTTAATCAAAAAGGTAGGATAGTGAACTCATAATGCACATACCTTGTTCTAAAAGTTGTTTTATGGATGTCCTCATCCTTTAACCTCAATTGGTGATATCCAAACCAAAGATCGACCTTGTAAAACACAGTTGCACCTATCATTTGATCAAAAAGATCATTGATGCAAGGCAACGGGTATTTATTCTTAAATGTTTCTTTATTCAACATGCAATAATCTATGCATAACCATAAGCTGCCATCTTTTGTTTTCACAAATATAATTGGTGCTCCCCAGGGTGACACACTGGGTCTAATCAGTCCCTTATCCAACAATTCTTGTAATTGAGCCTTTAGCTCAATTAGCTATGTAGTGATCATTCTGTAGGGGGTTTTAGAGATAGGTTCTGACCCTAGAATAATATCAATAGAGAAGTCAAAGTCTCTTTTGGGTGGTAATCCCAACAACTGATCTAGAAATACATCCTCAAAATCTCTAAGAAAAGGATGCATGTCCATATCTAATCTCTCCTGATCTATGGACTCCTTTTTCCTAGCTTCATTGAGTTTTTGAGATTCATAAAACATTAAATCATCTTGGAAATTGGTTTCCTTAAAGCCGTTTAGTTTTTCAATTTTGACAGAAAAAATATGGCATCCCTTTCTTTGAGATCTTTTCATTTGCATGATAGAAATTTGTCTTAGTTTGACTTCCCCAGGGTTCCCTTGAAGAAAAACCTTGTTTCCTAAGTCATCAAGACATTCTACTATTTTGGCATAATAGTCCACTTTGGCTCGATGTCTCCATAACCAATTTATTCCAAGGATAACATTGTATGAGCCTAGTGGGGCTACATAAAGATTTACTTCTGTGAAGAATCTCAAAAGTTCAACCCTAGCCTCAAACAAGCATTGCTCTACCTAAGCCTTGGTTTGATTTGCATATTCTACTGACCTTGTGTTTTCCATGAATCCAACTTTTCTAGGAATTTTAAGGGTTTCCTTGTGGATGTGCTCCCTACATCTTGTTAGGACACTGGTTGGTGTAATGGTATCTGCCACATGTGTAGCACCCTCCCATAGGTCCTTGCCTCTCCTGCGGTTTCCCAGAATTGCCTCCATTTCTTTTGGAGTGATTATTTCCCTTCTTCTCCCCTTTGGACTTAGTTTTCTTATGCTTGGCCCATTTATCATTTTTCTTAGTAAAATATTGCTTTCTCCCCTTTTTATTAGAGGATTGAAAGGATTAGGACCAATTATATCTCTTTCAATTACTTTCTCTATAAGCCGACATAGCTTTCATTTTTTATTCATGTTTAATGGCCTCATCATAGACCCGGTCCATTCAAGTAGGACCATGTACATCAACCTTGCCCCCAATCTAGGCGTTCAATCCCATTATAAACTTCTAAATGTCATATCTCTCATCTTGTTGGTATTGTGGTACATACTTAAGAAGGTGGGTGAACTTTTCCCAATATTCATTCACAGATAAATTAGCTTGTTTTAGATTCTAAAAATCTATAAGCTTTTGGTCATAGAACAACTGAGGCAACCATATTTTCCCATAACATTCCATGAACCTATCCCACATAAGGCTTGTAGATGTCAAGCCTAGTTCCATCTTTTTGTTCCATCCACCATGTAGATGCTTGACCTTCTAAATGGAGTGCCCCATACTACTTTAGTGATCTCATTATGGTTTCTAATTTTAAAATACTTTTCCATTTCCATAATCCATGACTCCACAGCATCTATGCTTACAGATCCATCGTATTTGGGAGGCATGACCTTTTTCATGTCTCAAGACAACTCCAAAGCCATATGGCTTCACCTATCCTCTTGTTCTCTAGCCTTGGAGTTATTTTCTCCATGCTCACTTTGGGTGGTGTCCTTATGACATACCTCATCATCACCCCCATCATAGGCATCCTCCTTGGGTCCTTGCTGACCCCTAACTTCCTATTCGAGACTTCTTACTCTGGCTCTTGTGTCTTGAAGCAAGGTGATGATCCGATCAATTTTAGATTCAGAGTTCTCTGAAGGTTGCCCTTCATCTTGGCTATCTCCCATCTTGGTTCTTATTTGAACCTTATTACAATCTACTTCTCCCTGAAGTTTGCAAATTAATCATGGATTAGTTTTCCATGTCATTGAATCCATTTATAATACAAATCTATTCGTAATCATGTAATCTTTAACAAGAAAGGAAAGATTATCAAATTTTTTCAATTGCATTATAGTTTCCATTAGATTACATATAATCCATAAAAATTACAAAATTCTATTTACACCTTGCTTCTGCAAGTCATATTCAATGTGGGATAGCTTCCCATGTTCATTTATCAACATTGAGGTTTATCATTTCAGTTTTAGGAGGTGGACGTACACACAGGTACTCTTCCACAACCTCCTTGGTTATATCAGAATCCTTAGGATTGTTTTCCATAGCCTGTGCTTTAGGTGCAGAGGGTTCTGTTGATACATCATTAGAGTTAGGAATAACAATCCTAACTACTTTCCTGAACTCTTGTTTGATGCATTCAACTGCATCAACAAAGGTCTCCTCATCAATCAGCCATGCTCCTACTAAGAAACTAGTCTGTTCAAATCATTTCATTCTTGAGGCTCGCTCCCTCAAGACCTTTTGAAAACATAGGTAACATCCATTTTCCATTACCTTCTTTCTGAGTGTTGTTCTAATTCTTACCATTATGGCATAGAACATCCAAACATTAGCATCTACTATTGTTGGATAAAATAATCATCAAGTAGTGAGCTAATAGGTCTATTGGTGTTCCCAGCTAATTATTTGAGTTTCCCTAAAAAGTAGTCATATTCTATCCATAGGATCCCTAGGTCAGTGGCCAATAAACATGAGACAAACTCCAATGTCTCCTCTACACTTCAGGCTCTGCAAAACCTAGGGGGGTGTCCCTACAAAATACCCATGTAGTAAATCCTAACTATAACTTGGTATTGATAGAAGAGCAGATAAATCCTCTATTAAGCAGACCAAAACTGTGAGATGAATACAAAGGGGCTAGCTTTGGACCCTACTTCAATTATGAATCAATGAATTTGAGAACCTAAACCCTACTGCTAATATCCTATAGTTTAAGGTTTTGAGTTGATTCAATTTTTTGTATGTGTGGCTGCCATATTAGGATTTGACTCATAAATTTAATGCATGTATTTGATCAGTGCCTATCCAAGGGGATGGAGTCCAACTTAAAATGTATAGATAAATTTCCATAAACCAAAAAAACATACAAGTCTTAGAGGGTTTGTTAGTTCCCGCCTAATAGAGAACTCCTAGGATTAAGTGTTCCTATTAACTCTTCATAAAATTATCCCTATTATCACACATATTTCTCCATATTTAACTTAGAGCATTTTAATTATGTTCCTTAAACAGCAGTAAGAACTTAAACATGCAATGCAATAGATATGCATTCTAGAACTTAGAAAGCCCTTAGTTACTTCATTCTAAAGAAAGATGTAGACAACAAATGGAGATAATTAACAGAAACACGTGCACATTGCATTACTCATATAAATTAATTTGAAACTGATAAATGGCTTATGAAAATTAATACACACATTGAAGTGGAATGCACAACACAATAGAGAGAGCAACCGACCAAAATTTTGTATTACTTTTACTCCTCAAAATCCCAAAACTTCCAACAACCTTACAATATGGAGTAGCCAACTCTTTATAGACATAGAGCTTGGTGCTAGCATTCATTACATTTGCTGGTTTGGTGAAACTACATTACAGAGAAACATTCAAGGGCATTGAGACATTTATTACATTAAGCCTAGAGAAAGATAGAAAATAATGTCACATGGGACCCAAATGATTTGAGGAGCCCAAATACACAAATGCAGGGGAGAGGTAACTCATTGTTCATTTCAGGTACACCTAACCATACTTCTCTGCCCACTCAACATATGACTTCTCTAAGGGCCATTGGAATGAGTTCAACTTGGAAATCTTGTCATTGTGTCTTGTGTACTTTGCATCCATCAAAATCTTCGCCTCCTTGCAGAACAACTCAAAATTTATTGCTAATACAAGTAGTTTATCCAAAGTTGAATTCAAAATTGCCAGCTTGGGGTCCCCATTGGTGTAACAAGTAGATATTAGTTAGCTGGCATTGTTAGTGAAATCAACTCTCCACTTGTCAAGGCTCTTGACCTCTCCATTGGCCTCCAGTATACTAGGCATTATTTTATTATCTATTTTCTCCATAAACTGCTTCTTCTCATCTAGTACCTTATCTAGCTTCAATTGAAAAGATACAACCCCTTCAAGAATTTCTAGCATTTTAAGGGTTAGCTTCATGTCTGGTGGCACCTGTGCATCAAACTATGCACACCTAATTAGATCTATCAACTCTCCAGTCCTTGGTAGTCATGATCTCTACATTGTCTTGAGACACTACTTATCTTGCTCATGTCTGTCCAATGCAACTCTTAAATTAGAATGAGACTTCCATGTCTCATCCATCCTTGTCACAACTTTAGTCACTCTATGTTTGATCAAATTGGTGACCATATCTTTGAATGAAGTCTTTTTCTCCTCTTTCAATCTCTTTACCTCCTCCTTCGTTTCTCTTATTCCTGCCAGCAGGGGCTCCGTGTCAGCTGGAAATGACTTTGCTGTTGGGATCACAGGTGGAGGAGTGGAAGTACTACCCCATAATGATAGTTGCTCCTTACACTTATTTAGCTCTACAATTGCTTGCGCATATTATAGTAGCACCTCATCATAATCTTTCTACAGTTTGTTAGTTACTACCTCAGCAAATTGGATAGTCTGTACAATTAAGCTTGTAGCTTGGGGGGTAGGTATGTTAGATACCCTCTTGATTATTACATCTCCTGTTAATTCCCCTAGTCCAATCCTAGGCTTATTGTTATTTGGGGCCAATGCCCATATTGCTAAAGTTTTAAACCTAGGGTTCAAAGCTGCACCAGAGAGTGCCTTTTCCACTTGCTCATCTGTTACATCAAAATCTTCTCTTGTTATTGTGTTGAATGTAATTACATCTGACAAAGTCCAATGAGGGAGGAGCAAGATATTAATTTTGGCAACCAATGCCCTCCCCTCCTCTAGAGTCACTGTGTTGATGGCTGGATTAACTTATTTCAACACCCTTTGGGTGATGGCTGTTACAAGTATGAGGTGAACCAATGTTGTCATTGATGTCAACATACTCATATTGCATTGACCAGAAGGATTGGATGAGCTATGTGTTGAGGATATTGAGACAAGTAGTCTCAATCAGGAACAGTGAAGAATAGTGATAAGAAGAAGGCAAATGTACTCATTAGGTTCAGAATCAGAGGATGCAGATTAAAGGGTTTGTAGATATGAGTCTTGAGATGATCTAGTTAAGATTTCAAATGTCCGCATGAAGATATGAAAAAGTTGTGATTGGTTAAGTAGAACCAGTTCCGGGAGATGCTCCAGAGGAACAGAGTGTCACAAAAAGGTCCGGTGAGATCCGGAGGTGCATTATCAAACTCTGTAGATTGGAAGGAGTGTTTGGGATGTCCTTGTGATGTTTCATCTCAGTTTGTACAAAGTTTGGAGGTCCAGAAGAACCTTTTTCAGTTTGACAGTCGCGACAAACTATGTTCTTGAAGTTCTGGATGAAGAGGAGAAGAGATTCCAGTGAGTAGAGGAAGTGCGGATGTACCTGGTTAATTAGGCAAGCTTGTGAAGGTTCTTGGATCATGTTGAGGTTATGTTGTTGGTCCGCATTGGTGGTAGAGCCCAGAATTGAAGATATTCTTCTGGATGAAGTTCTTGTTCAGACTAGCCGACCAGATGAGTTGTTCATCTTGCGAATGTTCTTGTGGTGGCCGACCGGATGTATTAATCATCTTACGAATGTCCTTATGGTTGATTGCTGACTTAGATGATTGTTCCTAAGTCAATGTCTTGTATAAATGAAGGTTTATGAGTTCATTTCAAAGTGTGTCATGAAGCGGATGAGTGTGGTATAGCAAAAGAGTGAAGGGCAGAGAAGAAGTACCTCGGGCTTAAATGGAACTGATTTAGACATGGTAAAGATGTCAATCTCTAGTTCAACTTTGTGATTCTTATCACTTTGTAGACAGTGTGTCTCTTGTAGGCAGTGTGCCTCTTTGTGAGCAGTGTGCTCAGGTAGTGAGCCCTAATTGGCATGTGCCATTCATTTTTCTTATTCTTCTAACAGAGAATAATCCTTGGGTTAATCACCTCGTGGTTTTTCCCTTAACTGGGTTTTCCACATCAAAATCTTGGTGTCTAATGTGTTGATGTTTGTGATAGGTGAAAGTCAGGTGTGGAAGATCAGACATAGTCATGAAACCCTAACCCTACCATCATCAAGGAATCTAACCTAAATGAAATCAAAGGATAATGCAATTCAAGCATAACATCACCTAGACCGTGCGATTCCTTGTTTGAGAGAGAGATGTGGACTGCTTCTTCAACGATAAGCAATTACAAAGCTGAAAGCTGCCATTGATGGATGATAAAAGATCGAATGCTCGGATGCTCAAGATGATAATGGAGGTGCTATATGATTGCTGAATTGCTAGATTGCTGGATTGCTATATGATTTCTGGATTGCTGCTATATGATTTCTGGATTGCTGCTATATGATTTCTGGATGTCTCATATGGAGTGAGAGGCTGTTTATATAGGACTCAACCAAGATCAATCAACGGTGGAGATTCAGAGGCTATGTGAATGGCTAAGATTGAAAGTTACTAAATTTAGGTCCAATTAGTTGTGCATGTGAAAGATTTTAAATGAAAGTTGTCTTACAACACATGATGAATGGGAAATGGACAAGTGTTGAAATGTGATAAATGATAAAGGCTTAATTCAAATAAAGTATTTGAATTAGTTGGGATATGAGTTGGAAATTAATTAAATAAATAAAATTTATTTAATTAATAGGATAAATGCATAAAATGAGATAAGACATGATGTGGAATTAATTAAATAAATACAATTTATTTAATTAATTGGCTAAGTGAATGAGAATGGGATTTTAATTAAATAAATAAAATTTATTTAATTAATTGGATAATGGATTAGTGATTTAACAAGGTGTCGCTAGACATGGACAAATTTGGGTGTCTACATTTTGCCCCTCTTTGATACAATGTTCGATAGAATGTTGTGTCAAAGAAGATGTGAGATGCGTTCGATAAACAAGTCATGCCCCAGTGTAACTGGCAGGTGATGCCCCCTCGAGAGGTAAGCCAGGTGAACCAGGAAGGGCTGGGTTGGCTCTTGATAGAAGAAAAGGCGGAAAAGAGGGCAGACGCGAAGGAAAGGGGGGTTGCATGGAAGAAAATAGGCTGTGGTATAGAAGAATTAGGGTTTGGGGAAGGGCTATAAGTAGGGGCTTCAAGGGAAAATAGGCTCATTTGTGCTCATTTGTGCTTAGAAACTTAGAGAAATCCAGAGCTCCTGAGAGTGATAGTGGCAGAGCTAGCAGGATGGTGATTCCATGCAGAGATCATCGTGCGGAGCGAGTGAGGACACATGGACGACTAGAGGGAGCAGGCGCACCAGTATGTTTCAAAACTTTTCCCAAAAGCGTGCATTTAATAGGCTAAAAGCGTAATTAATTCACACATGTCACCAAAAGCGACTAGTTTAGGACATGGCACATATAGGTCGCTTATGTAGGAAAAGAGGTCGCTTAGAGTAGTTCAGGTCGCTTATAGGCGCGGGTAGGTCGCTTAGGGAAAACGAGGTCGCATCCTGTCGGCGGGAAAATATCGGCGGAAATGCGCATATAGGTGAAAACTAGTCGCTTATGAGCAAATAGTAGTCGCATAGGGTAATGTAGCTCGCATAGGACTAGAAACAGCTCGCATATGGTAGATCGCTCGCGTATAGGGCTAAAATAAGCGCATATAGTGATTGGGCTCGTGTATAAGGATAAGATAGGCGCATTTAGGAAAAGAGCTCGCTTTTAGGGTAAATAGAGTCGCACATAGGATATGGCTCGCATATAAAGCAAGGATAAGCGCATATGGCAATAAAGGTCACGTATAGGAAAATAGTAAGCGCATGACGTAAAAGAGCTCGCGTTTGGTCAGAACAGGAGCGTAAATGGTAAAGGGGGTCGCTAGTGAGCAGAAAAAGGTCGCATGTGGTAAAGTGAACCGCATATGGTAGGTGTAGGATAAAATAGCAGATAGATAGGCAGATTTTGATATGAATGATTAATGGGATGGACTGACAAGAGTAAATAGATGATGCAGGATGTACTACCGCCATTGCTATCATGGGAGCCCCATCCGAGAGATTTGCGGCTGGTGAGACGGTTGGATGTAGAGGAGCTGCTGGTGTTAGAGATCCTGGGTTTGGAGCATGTTTCACGATTAGAGCCAGTTCAGGCACATCGAGGGTTGATGACTGCGATGGTGGAGCGATGGATGAGCGAGCACATTTCATTCTTGTTACCGACAGGTGAGGCGACCATCACCTTAGAGGATGTGTTCCAGATTTTGAGGATTCCGATAGATGGGGATCATGTAGATTATGATCCAGAGATGGGCCCAGCGGCATTCAGGAGATTGTTTGGGACACCAGACATCAGAGCAGAGGGTTCAGAGATACCGATGGGGAGGATGGAGGAGCTCTGTGACAGGTTGCAGCGGGTGGTAGTGGCTATCATTAGATGGCTAGTGGGTGATAGGAGAGCCAGAGGGTTTCCTGTAGGATGGGGGACAGTGATGGAGGGCATGTTCTCCTATGGCACGAGATATGCATGGGCAGAGTGCGTGTTGGGACAGCTCTATCATTACCTGCATGATTGCGCATATATGTTTGGAGCGAGCATGTTAGCAGGAGTGACAGTTTTGCATGTATGGGCTTATGAGTACATTCCGGTGACGAGACCAGAGGGATGGGTTGCTAGAGCAGCAGGAAAGCCATTTGCACGTATGTATAGAGGAGCCTTGACGTATCGACAGCGCCGAGGGGTGGTATACTGGCGACGGAGGTTGGATGAGATAGACAGATTTGTATGGAGGCCATGGCTAGGATGTGAGCAGTGGGAGGAGGAGGATACCGAGCTTGCTTATGCGAGACAGGCGAGGTACATTTTTGGACGCGGCGTGTACATTATAGAGCGCTATTTGCCAGAGAGAGCCCTGAGACAGTTCGGAGAGGCACAGGCAGTACCTGTAGGGGATGCTATTTTTGGGAGGACGAGACAGGAGGTGTTCGATTGGGGTCTAGAGGTTGTGGTGGACACAGCCTTGGCAGAGAGAGATGGATTGCAGCCAGTAGCATGGCAGTGGAGACAGGGTCCTGCAGATCCAGGTACATTGCCAGAGTATGATACACACTAGGCGACAGCTAGGCCGACTCGGTTGACACGAGATGGAGAGATTGGGGAGATTGGGATGGAGAGGTCAGTTTGGAGGTGATGACGACGGGCTCCACCAGCACAGGCAGTAGTGCCAGCTGCACCAGGGATACAGATGCCAGGGCAGGTGCCAGGTCAGCCTGCTATATTAGCACAACCACAGGCACAGATCGGAGCAGGAGATGATGTGGGTATTCAGCAGCTGTGGAGATGGATCAGAGAGGAGAGGAGATGGAGGCAGCGGGCACAGATGAGGCTGAGGAGAGTGGAGATGGATAGGCATCAGGCCGTGATTAGTCTGAGGCATGCTAGAGCACAGGCACAGACTTATCAGGCTCAGCTACAGTTGGGAGCTCAGAGAGGAGATGGACAGGATGATGGTGCTCTCGTGAGAGTTACAGGAGAGAGGGATACATCTAGGCAGCATGAGCAGATGATGAGGCTTGAGCGAGATACTGCAATACAGCAGGAGCAGGCTATGAGAGCAGAGAGAGATGGTCTGCGAGCTGAGAGAGATAGGGCAGTACAGCAGCTGCAGGTTATGACTAGTGAGCGGGATAGAGCAATGACTGCCTTGGGGACTGACGGAGCTACCATGTACTTGGCCACACAGTTGACAGCGGTACAGGCCGAGCTTCAGAGAGTGTAGGGTGAGGCTGAGTATTATAGGGGCTTATATTATGGAGCTGTGCCGGCAGAGCAGAGACAGCCTAGCTTCAGGAGCAGGTCAGGGGCTTCGAGCTCACGGAGGTCAGGTGGATCTCGGTCAGTAGCTTCAGTGATGGGGCTACCAAGAGATGGAGGACCAGGTACAGGACCTGTTGGTGGTGGTGGTCAGGGCGAGGGAGCTGGCAGTAGTCGCTAGGGCATACCTTGTTGACATTGTATCATGATGAGGCCTAGAGCCATTGTTGTACATTCATTCTTTTTCAGGGCTCAGCTTGTATTGTAGACACTTGTATTTTGACACACATGTATATATATATATGGCAGTTTTGGCGATCTATATGATGTTATAATGGTTGTGATGTTGATATTATGATGGCTATGCATGTTATGTGTATGGATTATATATGGATTATGGATGGATGTTTATGCAAATGGTAATTGATAGAAAATGTTTGAATATGTAAAAGGTAATGATATGGATAGATGTATGCATATAGGTAGATGGTAAAGAAAAAGATATGGACTTATGTATGGCTAACACTTGTTTTGCAGGAGCGGAAATATGGACAAAGGATGATGGAAATGATTGATCTTGGCTGAGGATAACGGAACGAATGGATAGATAGAATGAATAAGATAGGATGATGATGGGCAGCTTTCAAGTAATTGCTCAAAATGAAAAGAAATGCAGTCCTTATGTTTGATATAGCATATGGATGTTATGCACCAGGGCATAAGAAACCAAGGTGTCAAGGTATCCAATGCGTAACTAGCATGTTACAATCTTGTCTGAACGCATGTGGTCAAGTTGTGGAGCCAACATGCACAAGATATGAATAACAGCTAGTGTTGGACTTTGACGCTATAAACAATGGTTTGAACTTATCTCCACTACACATAATGATAGCTTGCTGGTTATATGTATGGAGTTAGTCTTAACATAGAATAGTCTCAAATGCATAAGAGACTATTTAGCTTCTCAGATGCTAGAGATATTGATATGTAAGATGCTAATCCCAACACGTGCAAGATACCAAGACGCATAGGAAGAGAATAAGATCATCCCGCAAACACAGCATACGAAAGCTATATGACCATGCCCCAGTCCTTACTTCATCGCAACATACCAAGATATAAAGAGATCATGGTAGTCTTGACTAGGTATAGAAAAGGGACAAAAGATAAATCAAAAGATAAAACAAAAGATACTGTCATCACGTTCTCTTGCCAAATTTGGGTGCTCTTGGATAGATTAAGCTGGTGCCTTGTTAAGAGGAAAGCTACATCCTGTTGAAGGCTAAAGTTGTTGATATACTGCTATAGCAAATGTTGACTTAAGGCATGCGGACAAATAGCTTCTGGCTTACCTTTGATTGGTTAAAGTGCTGGAGCTTGCAATAGACACATGGATTGCTTCCTGTTTGAGCTGATCAAAGAGAAGAAGATGGATGATGCATGAAGATGAAGAAGATGGGGTGGATCATCTGTGCTTGAGTACTGGAAACTTCCTTCGTATCCCAGACTGCCTACATACCATGTATCCACGGGATCAAAGCACATTTACGATGAAGATGAGACATGATGAATATGTAGTTCTGGGTTTTATTGATGATGTATGTGATGAAAGATAGAAGAATGTGAGCTGAAATATTGAAGGATGTTTAGAAGACAGATGACTGATGAAAGGGGCTATCATCTTAGCCTGAATCAGAGTGCTTCCTTCGCATCTCAGATTGCCTACATACCCTGTATCCACGGGATCAAGGTGTCAACGATAGAGCTAGATGTAGTTCTTATATGTATGTGGCTAATCGATTGGATGTTTGATCAAGCGATGTTTGTTGTGATTGTTGGATGAATGTGGATGGATTGCGAAGGTATGAATCCTAGTTGCAAGTCGTTAGGTCATATTTGTCGGTGGACATGTGCCATGGTTGAAGTTGATAAGGTGTGCTGTGTTGTAAGCTGAGTTGTTTGACATGTTATGAGCTAGAGATAACAGGATCCACTTCCAAATAAGACTCAACAAATGCCCCCAGTGTGGGATGAGGTTTATTATGCAAAAGCGACAATGCAGAAAAGATGTAGCCAAGATGCTAAGGTGCCAAAAGATATAGATATCACGACAATGTCTCAAGTATGATAGCTAGCATTGGCAAAGGATGAAGAGGAAAGGTTATGTGTGAGATTGCGATAGGGCTTATGAGCATGGCTAATACAAGATGCAGTGGGGAAAATGATCAAACGAACCAAACAAATGAGGGAAGCTGGTCACTACACATAGCGCCTGTTTGCCAGGTTTTCACTATGGTACTTATCCAAGGTGCCTGTTTACCAGGTTTTCACCAGAGGACGGATTATTTATTGGATGTTTTTATATATATATTTTTTTTGTTTTTGTTTTTTTTTTTTGTGATTTTTATGATTTTTTTGTGATTTTTGTGGTTTTTTGGGGGATAGCTGAGATTCATGGATAAAACTTCTTGAGATGAACGTTGTTGACGGGTTCATCCAAGGGAATGCCTTTAGGTGTTGACAAAGTGTATGCACCGGATCCATAGACTGCGGTGATAATGAAAGGACCAAGCCAATTTGGTTCAAACTTGCCCTATTTCTCTCGATGCTGTTGATTCCTTTGGTTTTCTTTAAGGACAAGGTCGCCAACCTGAAATCTGCATTCTCTGATCTTTTTGTTGTAGCTTCGGCGTAGCCGGTTTTGATAGACTTGAAGATGGTTCAATGCTGTAAGGCGGCGTTCATCTAAGAGCTCAAGATCATGGAGTTGGGACACTCGATATTCTTCATCTGAGATAGTATGTTGCAAAGATATGCGCAAAGAGGGGATCTCAACCTCGATAGGCAAAATAGCTTCAGTGCCATAGACTAGAGCATAGGGTGTGGCGCCAGTAGGAGTTCTGACACTTGTTCTATATGCCCATAAAGTAGGATGCAGTTGTAGATGCCAATCTTGACCAGCTTCATTAACAGTCTTTTTAAGGATCTTGATGATTGTCTTATTAGAGGCTTCAGCTTGACCGTTGCTCTGAGGATAATAAGGCGTAGAGAACCTATGTTGAATATGGAACTTATTGCAAAGATCTCTAACCTCTTGGTTCTTGAAAGGTCGGCCATTGTCTATGACAATAGCTTGAGGAACTCCATAACGGCAGATGATGTAATGTAGGATGAATTTAGCTATTTGTTTACCCGTGATGTAGGTCATTGGTATGGCTTCTACCCACTTTGTGAAATACTCAGTGGTAGTGATAATAAACTTATAACCATTTGATGAAGTAGGATGGATTTTACCCACAAGATCAAGTCCCCATTGCGAAAAAGGCCATGGAGTGACAATAGGCTGAAGCTCATGTGCTGGTGCATGTATTAGATCTCCATGTTTCTGACATTGTAGACATCTCCTTGCAAAGTGTTGGGCATCTTTTTCCATAGTTGGCCAATAGTATCCTGCTCTTAGAAGTTTCTTAACAAGGCCAGGGCCAGCGGAATGCGAACCGCAGACACCTTCATGTACTTCACGTAAGGCCATTTTTGCTTCCTCAGAATCAAGACATCTAAGAAGGATACCATCAAGACTCCGGCGATAAAGGGTGTCTCCTAAGATAGTGTAACGAGAGGCTCGACGGATAAAAGTTTTACGTTGGGTGTTGGATAGTTGAAGAGGCAAGGTGTGATTACGGAGATACTCGTATATATCTTTGTACCACAACGAGTTGGGACCAACAATCTCACATATGAGCTCAGACTGTGGAACTTCAAATGCTGGGATCAAAAGCTGTTCGACCAAGAATTCACATTTATGGGTGTTAGATGGCATGTCTAAAAGAGATCCAATCATAGCCATGGCATCGGCTGCTCTGTTTTGTAGTCTTGGAATTTGCTCAAAGGTAATGTCCTCAAAATATTGCTTGAAATCGTCCACCATTAGCTTATATGGAAGAAGCTTCTCGTCTTTTGTTTGATATTCATCTAAGACCTGTTTGATAACTAGCTGAGAATTGCCAAAGACTTGTAACTGTTTGATAGCCCATTGTACTGCCATGCGCAAACTTGTTATTAAAGCTTCATACTCTGCTATGTTGTTGGTACATGGGAATGCTATTCTGTATGATTTAGGTATGCAGTCTCCTTGGGGAGTGACAAACAAGATACCTGCTCCAGATCCATGTTGAGTGTATGATCCATCAAAGTATAGCTGCCATCATGTTGGAGAGCTTAAATTAAACAATCCTTCATCAGGGAATTCTGGATATATTGGCTGAATGTCTGTGATAGGTGCTGCAGCTAATTGATCAGCAATGACTTGTCCTTTGATAGCTTTACGGTTCACATATTGTATGTCAAATTCACTCAAGATCATAACCCATTTTGCTAATCTCCCTGTGAGAAGTGCTTTTGAAAGGAGATACTTGAGGGGATCCACATTAGAGATGAGCTTTGTTGTTTGGTTCAGCATATAGTGTCGCAACTTTTGAGAAGCAAACACTAATGCTAAACAAGATTTTTCCATGAACGAGTAATTGAGTTCATATCCCACAAGAGTTCTGCTGATGTAGTAGATAGCTTGTTCTTTTCCTGAATTATCATGTTGAGCGAGAAGTGCACCCAATGCTGCGGTTGTTGATGATATATACAGCAGTAATGGACGATCAAGTACAGGAGGTATTAACACAGGAGGTGCTGCCAAGTATTCCTTTATCTTGTCAAAAGCCTGTTGACACTTTCCATCCCACTTAAAAGGTTCACCCTTACGAAGAAGATGCTGAAAAGGATGACATTTATCTGCGAGTTGTGAGATAAATCTGCGGATAGATTGTAGCCTACCCTGTAAACTGCGGAGCTGTTTGAGATTCGTTGGTGGAGGCATTTCTATGATAGCTTTTACCTTAGCTGGGTCCACTTCTATTCCTCGTCGAGACACAATATATCCCAATAGTTTTCCTGATGTTACGCCAAATACACACTTCTTTGGGTTTAGTCTGACTTGGTATTTTTCTAATCGATCAAAAATTTGTGCCAATACTTGTAGATGTCCTTCCCTTGTCTTAGATTTTCCCAGGATGTCATCAACATAGTCTTCCATGATAGTATGAAAAAGGTCATGAAAAATAACTGTCATGGCTCGTTGGTAGGTAGCTCCAGCGTTTTTAAGACCAAAAGGCATTACAACCCAGCAATATGTGCCCCATGGACAAATAAAAGACGTTTTATCTTGGTTTTCCTCTGCTATTCTGATTTGATTATAACCTGAAAATCCATCCATCAAAGATAGCATTTCATGTCCTGCTGTAAGATCAACAATGTTGTCTATGCTTGGTAATGGAAAATCATCTTTAGGACATGCTTTGTTAAGATCTCTAAAGTCTGTGCAGCAGCGAACTCGTCCATCTGGTTTTGCTATAGGTACCAAGTTTGAAACCCATTCTGGATAATCAATAGGCTTTATGAACTTTGCTTCTAACAGTTTCTGAATTTCTGCTTTGACCAATAAGGCAACTTGTGGATGCATTTTGCGCAATTTTTGTTTGACAGGCTTTGCATCAGGGAATACTGCTAAATGATGTACCACAAGTGAAGGATCTAGTCCTGGCATGTCTGCATAAGTCCATGCAAAATTTATAGCTCGTCTCAGAAAAAATGCTGTGAAGTTCTTTCGTTCTTGCTCTAATAGTGATGCTGCCAAAAAAGTGATCTTCGGATTTTGTTCTGTTCCCAAGTTCATGTCTTGTGATTTTTCAACTAGCACAGTTGATTTCTCATGGTAATCAGCGGCAACAGGAAGATCAAATCCCTCATCCTCAGGCGCCTCAGAGAGGTTTTCACCTTCGGATACGTCCTTTATTTTTGCTTTTTCACAGTCAAGAGGCGCCTTGCGGTTTTCACCTAGTGACCTATTTTGTTGAATTTTGTTTATTTCACTTTTGCGACTGAAGGATTTGATACTTCCGCCAAAATATGCTAGTTTAGGTAATTCCATCATGAAACCTGCTTTGTGATCACCCAATGGGATACCTTGTCTCAAACCCATGAATTCTGCAATGGCTTCGTCATTTTCAAATGTATCTAATATCGGTGCCCCCTGTTGGTCCCAATCGATGAGGTCAGGATATACGAGTGAGAGGCTAAAGGAGGGATCGTGATGGCTAGAAGAGGTTGCAGAAAACATGAAGATGGAATGTTCTTGAAAAAGGTCGGTGATATGAAGGGAGGAGTCATCGATGATATCCGAGTTAGAAGTCTCTCCTACCGAAGAAGGTCCAACGTCAATATCGGAAATACACTTAATGTCTTTGGGTCGCGGTACCTCCGGTTGGTAACCAAGGCCTTGCTTATTAAACTTCTTAGACACAATAAGGGGCTCAATAGGTCCTTGTTCCTGTGATCCCAAGCCGCCATGTCCTTTATAGCCCATGTTCTTTATGATACGAAACCCGTTGTTGTATCACTCTACTTCAAGTTGGACTTGGTCATTTTCATCAAAGAATATCCAAGAGTCGATGTCCTCAATGTCTTCGTCATCCAAGAAACCACCTTTAATGAATACAGTAGGGGGAGCTTTGATAACAGCGGAGGATGAAGTGGGCTTAGATGTAGAGGGCTTACCGTAGGATTTAGGAGATAATGGAAGGGTACCAATGCAATAGGATTCCTGCAATTTGTATTCACCAGGTCCATGTTCGGTATATTTGATATGGAGGTTGGAAGCGGCTTTGCTAGATGAGGGCTTGAGGAGATCGGATGGGTCTACATAGGAGGATGACAGATATGCCTCAGTGTTGAGAGGGATACGGTTTGGACTCTGATATTTAGCTTGAAAGGCATGGCAAAACTCAAATGGATTGGGATCAGCTTGAATGGTAACTTCAACACCCTTATGTGGAAATTTAAGGCATTGGTGATATGTAGATGGAACTGCTTTAAGGGTATGGATCCAAGGGCGACCGAGGATGATGTTGTAAGGCAGATCAATATCAAGAACTTGACAGCGAGTTTCTGTAATGACCAGTCCAACTTGAATAGGCAATAAGATGATCCCTTCAGTATCCCTTTCAGCGTCATCATATGCTCTGATGGTAATAACCTTGGAAGTGTCAACATCTTTCTTAGAATATCCCAATTGTTTGATAAGTTTCAAAGAACATATATTTAGACCAGCTCCCCCATCTATCAAGACTCGTTTGATACGGCGTTGGTTAACAAATACTTCAATATGGAGGGCCTCATTGTGTGACGGATGAATGGAGGGTTGAAGATCTTTGTCGGAAAAGGTTAAATGACAAGGGGCTGCAAGGCTAGCGACCATGGATTGAAATTGTGTGATATTAATATTATTAGGCACCGAAGACTCTTGTAAGGCCTTATCAAGGATAGCTTTATGTGCGGGTGATATGCGGAGCAGCTTAAGGATAGATATGTGTGCGGGTGTTTTACCAAGGTGATCCAAGAGGTTATAGTCAGAGAGAGGTCGAGGAGGATGAGGAGGTGCTCCTTGAATGGTAACTCGACCTCTTCGCGTGGTTACGGCACAATCAAGTGCTCCTTGGATGGTAATGGTAGAAATGCGAGCATGGTCAATGCGGCCAATGGTAGATGATGCATAGCTATAGGGAATAGCATTTCCAGCTTGAAGATTATTTGTCTGATCATGAGATGGAAGTGGATTCTTGAAAGTCTCTAGATCATAGTTTGATGTGGATTGTTGAGCAGGTTGAGCTGTTGAAGGCGTGACGTTGATTAGACCTTGATCAATGCAGTCTTGGATAACATGTTTTAAGCGCATACAACCATTTGTTTTGTGTCCTTTAACTCGATGGTAATCACAATACTCATTCTCTTTGTACCAAGGAGCTTGAAAGAGTGGTTCGCCATTTGGTGGTGCATCGGGTAGAATAACATCTCCGGCTTGAAGCAGCTTTCGAAGAATAACTTCCATGGGTTCCACTAATGGTGTAAATTGTCGGCGTGGATTAGAAGTTTGGCGTTGGTTTCTTCATTGTGGAAAAGGCTGTCTTGGTGGAGAGGCTACTTGAATGTTGATGGGAGCTCTCATAGTTTGGATATTCTTTGTATCAACAATACCGTCATTGACAACATTCTTGTTCTTGTTCCAAAAGCGAGACTTATCATTGGAATTTTGGGGAGAATCTTTGTTATCACAAAAGATCTTGATAGTTCCTTTGGCAATTAAAGCTCATTCAATAATAACTCCTTTGGAAACTAGTTCATCAAAGGTGCTAGCACTTTGCAATTGTAGTTGGAATGACAATTCAGGATGAAGATTTTGAACAAAGATGTCAAGCTGTTGTTTCTCAGGGATTTCCCATGATAATTTGCTAGCCATATTACGCCATCGTTGGGTAAATGAGGAAAAGGTTTCACCATTGCGTTGTTTGTTGTTGACAAGGTCATTCATGTTTACCTCATGTTCAATGTTGAAGGCAAAATGTGATCGAAACTTGTTTGCCAATTCTGAAAAAGTCTTAATTCCTGGAGGTAAATGGGAAAACCATTCGAGAGCTTGTCCTGCTAAGCTTCGAGGAAATAGTCTCAAAAGATATGTATCATCATAGGCAACATCGAGACATGCCATGAAAAAGGCTCAAAGATGGTCGTTCGGATTTCCTTTCCCTTTGTACTTATCAAATTGTGGGATTTCAAAGTGTGGTGGAAAAGGTATCATATTAAGGGACTTGTCAAATGGATAGGCGCATATGTTTTCGAGAGAGAAAGGTTTCTTGCCTTGTCCTACCCTTTCATCGATCATCTGTTGGATATCGGCTGAGGATAACTGCTGTTGTTGCGAAGGGGGTGGAGTGTGATATGAGACATATTGTGGTTGCAGTTGTGGTATATGTGGAGTTGTGACTGTTTGTTGTGGTTGTGGGATGTATGAAGCTGTGACTGTTTGTTGGGGTTGTGTGCCCACAATGTATGTCAAAGGAGTGGTATGTGACATGTATGTGTTAGAGGATTGCTTTCCTTGAGACACAAGTGGCAAGTGGGTGTGCATCACATGAGAAGCAGATGTTGGATTGATAGTAGCAGATGGTTGGGAAGTTGGGATTAAATTCATGACATGGTAAGTGATGGAGGGATTGGTAGATACGACAGAAGGGTGAACATTGGGATTGGTATGAGGATTGGTATATGTCATGTGTTGGGTGATATTAGAGAAGCCTTGGGTAGCATAAGATGGATTGATGGTGTGTAAAGGATTGGAAGAAGAGGACAGCATGGATGTAAGCTGATCAACATAAGCGATCTTATTGTTTGGATTGGCTTGAGAAATGAGGGAATCTCTCATGTCAATAAGACTAACGTTGGGATTATAGGATAACATGGAGGAATTAGCAGTTGGTGTATGAGATGTGGTAGAGTGGAATGGTTGTGAAGCATGGACAGCATGTGTTGTTGGAATGGTTTGAGAGGTATGCACACCATAAGATATGGGAATTGCTTGTGATGCTTGAAGTGTTTGCGCTTGTGTTGCATGGACAGCTTGTGTTACTTGAGGCATGGAAACAGTCATGGTAGAAGGAGAGATATGTTGAGGGACATGAAAAGGTGGGATGTTGAGGTTTTGTGACATGAGAGGAAGCACATTGGTGGGCACTATCAATGGTTCTAAAGTATGCTCTGATCATGGTAACTCAAATGAAGCAACAATAGGCAATGAGGATGGTGTTTGCGAGGTAATAGAAGATGATGTGACTATAGTAGATGGTCTATGTGCAACAACAGCAGCAGTGTTGGGATCGTGCTCTCTAATAGTGGATATATCAAAGTCTTTAGGTAGTTTAGCACCCATGTGAGCAAGTTGGAGAAAACAGCGATCAGGCTCAGATATCATGAGTTTCTCAACTTGGTCCCATAGATAGGTATCTTGGAATTCTGATGAGTCGTCTTGAGATTGTTCTTCGAAAGTTTCCAAGGATGGTGGAGGTTGCATTTGTTGTGAAGATGATTCGCCCCTAGTGTACCCTTGAGGTATAAACATATGAGAAGGCATACCAGTTGTGAATTGAGTTGCATCCTTAAGAGGTGTCGTGAATTGTTTCATCTCAGCTTGCAATTTGGCATCCATTTCAGCTTTCAATTTGGCTTCTATTTCAGCTCGATATTGACTCCTAGTTTGAGGCATGATGTTGATGATGAAGTTGAGCTTGTCAAAGTTTTGAGACCCAAAAGATGATAGTTGGTTGATTGGTTGTTGTTTTGGTTTGCTGGTTTGGCTAAGTTGCTTGGTTGATTTGTTTTGGCTGAGTTGTTGTTGGTTGTCCCTAGAGGTAGCTTAATCACTCAAGGGAAAGATTGTTTGCTGTTGATGTTTGTTGGAGCTAAAGCTAGAAGAGATTGTTTGCTGAAGCTAAAGCTGAAGGATGTTTGTTGGCTGAAGCTAAAACTGAAGGTTGTTTGTTGATTGAAATGATTGGATTGATGTCTGATTTGCTGGTTGGGGTCTCAAAAAAATGGAAAAGCTAATGAGTTGTGATTGATTGATAAGCTCAGAATAGGAGACAAAGTCCAGGTATTTGCTGTTGATCAAAGAGAAGTCTGAAAGCTGATGTTTGAGGTTCAAGCAAGCTGGTCCTGAGGCTAATTCAGCTGATGCACTGAGATTTGCAGGAATTTTAGCTACAGGCGACTGATGATAGCTCAAAGGCGACTCAAAGGATGCTAAAGGCGCTTAATGATAGCTCATATGCGACCTGGTTTAGTTTTGACAGAAAAATGACAGTGCTAACCAGAAGCGAATGCTATGCCAGAGGCGATGACTGTTGGTTCAAAGGTGATGACTGTTAGTTCAGAGGTGACTCAGATATCCCTAAAGGTGACAGTCTGTTGTTCAGAGGCGAGCTTGTTCAGGAATCAGGCGAATAACTGCGGCTTAAAGGCAATCTAGCTCAGGCAATATGCGATTGGTTATGACTCAGATGCGACTTGGTTCAGATAGTAGGTGATCAGCTGTGGTTCAAAAGCGATTCTGTTCATTCAAAAGGCGATCAACTGCGGGTTAAAAGCGACTCTATTTAGGCAATATGTGGGCAGTTGTTGCTTAAAAGCGATGCAGTTCAGTCAATATGCGAGTCACTACAGTTCAAAAGCGATGTCGATGGTCTGTGCGAGCAGTTTAGGTTCAAAAGTGACTGTGTTTGTGTAACAGTGGTCTGATTTTGTAGTTTTTCAGCAAGAAAACAATGATAACAGTCACTCACACTCACAACAAGCACAAACTGATACAACCTAGGCTAGGATAGGACAATATCTGTTGAATCCCCTAGCTGCGCCTATTCAAAGCGGGTAGCTCTAGGATCTTGGTAGCACCGGCTCCTCCTTACATTTGCACACACTTCTCATGCATACCAAGATCCAGGATTCTTATAAGGCTTGACCCTCTCCAAACCTTTAGATTGTCCCTGCTACCTCAGCTAAGAACCGCATGAATCGGGGCCGCTTCAAGGGTTTTTCCCTCTGCGTCAACAGATAGAAGGTTTTTGGCTACTACACAAAGTTGCTAATAAGGGCATCCGTTCGGGTGGCTATACGTGCGGCATCGCTACTCTCCGTTATGGAGTCTCCCAGCCTCCAAGGGTTGCGCCTTGGAGGGTTTTGGGGGAGGTTGGCTGTCGGTATAACACAACTGCACCCGTTGTTTGTGGCTTTCGACACAAACACTTTTCTTATATAGCGGTTCAGAAGGACTTGGCTTTAGCCCGTTACCGCTTGGGTCGTATCCCTTCTCACACCGGGAAGGCAAGCCCTCTAAAGATAATGACAAGTTCTCATACACCCAAGATCCATTTGATAGGCAAGGGGAGAGGATACTTTTGTCATTAAATTTGGGTTACAATCAAGCACATGCAAGCAATCAAAAAAGATAAATCAAGCACGGAGCAAACAGTAGTTCATTTTAAGCACCAAGCCCAAATATGCCTAATTTAGTGAAAAAAAACCACAAATCTTGGACCGATCGAACCTACAACAGATATGTCAGTAGTTTGATAACCTCCTTTCTTGGACAGATCGAGAAGATGCTGCACAAATACCCAATTAATAGCCAAAAATCAAACTGGAACTGAAACAGACTTGAAAACAACAGAACTTTACCAGATGCGATTCACTGTTGATTAAAAGTGACCTCTATTATATCAGAGGCGAAATACTGCAAATCATATGCGACGCGTAAAAACACAGCATGCGACCTCTGTCAGCTCATAAGCGATGTACATTAGCCATAAGTGATCGGTTGAGGGCTGGATGCGACCTGTTTCTGCAAAAACATAGCCGATAAACAAAAACCCTAGCCTAACAGGCGAACAATATCAGTCCATAAGCGATACAAATGAATGCAAAAGCGGCCTCTGTCGTGTCATATGCGATCCCGATATACCAGAAGCAACCTGTTGTAAGTCGAAAGAGACCTGTCCCTGCAAAACAAAAAACTAAACCCTAACCTGTACAGGCGAACATTATTAGCTCATAAGCGATTCATATCAGAATAAAAGCGCGCACTGTTAGGTCAAAAGCGATGCGAAATTGTGCAAAGGCGGCCCCTGTTAGGTTAAAAGTGATCTGATTATGCGTAAAAGTGGCGGCTATTAGGTCAAAAGTGGCAAATACAGTGAACACAGTCGCATACATTACAGGTGATCATTTTAAAGATAAAAGCGATTCGTTTCACCTGAAGCGACGACTATTTGTTTCAAGGCGATCCAGAGAGAATAATGCAGCCTGTTCCAGCGTAAAAGCGGCGCAGAAATTTGGAAGCGGTGGCTGTTTGTTTAAAAGCGACTGGAATTTTCTGCGAGCACCTGCAAAATCTGATCTTCAAGGAAACAACTCCAAAAAATGAAGTTAATCAGGGAAGTGAGTCCCACCGGGCGTGCCAAAATGTGATAGGTGAAAGTCAGGTGTGGAAGATCAGACATAGTCATGAAACCCTAACCCTACCATCATCAAGGAATCTAACCTAAATGAAATCAAAGGATAATGCAATTCAAGCATAACATCACCTAGACCATGCGATTCCTTGTTTGAGAGAGAGATGTGGACTACTTCTTCAACGATAAGCAATTACAAAGCTGAAAGCTGCCATTGATGGATGATAAAAGCTCGAATGCTCGGATGCTCAAGATGATAATGGAGGTGCTATATGATTGCTGAATTGCTAGATTGCTGGATTGCTATATGATTTTTGGATTGCTGCTATATGATTTCTGGATTGCTGCTATATGATTTCTGGATGTCTCATATGGAGTGAGAGGCTGTTTATATAGGACTCAACCAAGATCAATCAACAGTGGAGATTCAGAGGCTATGTGAATGGCTAAGATTGAAAGTTACTAAATTTAGGTCCAATTAGTTGTGCATGTGAAAGATTTTAAATGAAAGTTGTCTTACAACACATGATGAATGGGAAATGGACAAGTGTTGAAATGTGATAAATGATAAAGGCTTAATTCAAATAAAGTATTTGAATTAGTTGGGATATGAGTTGGAAATTAATTAAATAAATAAAATTTATTTAATTAATAGGATAAATGCATAAAATGAGATAAGACATGATGTGGAATTAATTAAATAAATACAATTTATTTAATTAATTGGCTAAGTGAATGAGAATGGGATTTTAATTAAATAAATAAAATTTATTTAATTAATTGGATAATGGATTAGTGATTTAACAAGGTGTCGCTAGACATGGACAAATTTGGGTGTCTACAATGTTTATCTACTCTTGTGTTTATGCATTATGCTTTCATGGATGGTTAATTGATATGCTATTAACTAACAAAGAAGAATCAAGTGTTTGAAGTAGAAGCAAGTTTTTGCACAACTGATTCACCCCCCCTCTCAATTGTGTGCCCTAGATATAACAATTGGTATCAGAGCCAAGTTCCTCTGAAAGGAGCTTAACCGCTTGAGGAGATCCAGGATGTCGTCATACAAGAAGGATAGTCCAAAGTTCGATGGAACCAACTTCACTCTCTGGAAAGGTTGCATGAAATGTCACTTGGAATGTATGGGAAAACCATACTTGGCCATGGTCTCAAAACCATATGTTCCTCCACAGGGTGGTCCGACAACTCTAAATGAAATCACAGATGCTGAAAACAATCTACAGACCAAGGAAGCTCTTCTAAGCGCATTGAATGACTCAAATCTCTCAAATGTTATTGACCTACCAACTGCATATGAGATCTAGACTAAACTGGACCTTCTATATGAAGGAGATGAGTTTGTCAAGAGTGCAAGGTTGCAAAGTCTAAAAGGAAAATTTGAAAGATTGAAGATGAGACATGATGAAAATATCACTACCTTTATGCCAAGAGTGAATGAGCTAGTGTGTGGAATCAGGAATGCTGGTGGAGTTCTGGATGAAAATGAAATTATCTGCAAGATTCTTAGATCCCTTCCTGCTACCTACAAGATCAAGGTTGCTACCATTGATGAATTCAGAGCCCATACAACTGTCACAAGAGAGCAACTAACTGGCAAACTGGCTGCATTTGAAATGACTGAGTTTGGAGATGATCCCCCCAAGACTGAATCTGCATTCAAAGCCAGTGCCTATGTGAAAGGCAAACAAAGATTTGATCCAGGAGAGAACTCTTCAAGGAAGCTGTCATGGTATGAACAAGCAAGGAAAGATATGGAAGAGGAAGAAGCAGAAATAGCTCAACTTGAAGCCCTCATTGCAAAAAGATTACCAAGAGGATCTAGTAAGTATGAAAGAAAATTACCTTTTAAATGCTTCAACTACAATAAGATTGGTCACTTTGCCTCAAGATGTCTGGAAAGATCTACAAGGTCAGATTCTAACAGACAAAGGTTTCAAAAGAATTGTTATTATGTTCATGAAGAAGCTGATAATGAAGGAGTAATAGATGATGAATCAGAGATAGGAGACAAATCCGGAAATGAATGGGTGCTTATTACTATCAGGGAAGAAGATCCAATATCTATCAATCATAAAGGTGAAGAAAGAGCTTTAGCTGCCCAAGTTCAAGAAAAGGATGATTGGGTTATTGATAGTGGATGCTCTCACCATATGACAGGTGACAAGAACAAGTTCTTAGAGTTGGAAAGATATGAAGGGGGAGTGGTAAAGTTTGGTGATAATTCAGCAGATAGAATCAAAGGAAAAGGAACTATATCTTTTAATGGAAGAAACAAAACTGGTAATGTGTTGTATGTTGAAGGTCTGAAGCACAATCTTCTCAGTGTTGGACAGTTGGTGGACAAAGGTTATGATCTCCGATTCAAAGATGGAAAATGCAGAATCTTAGAAAGATCCAGAACAGAGATTGCATCCAGTACTCAAACTAAAGGTAATATCTTTCACTTGGTTGGTACTAATAAAAGTTGTCTGCTTGTTCAAGTTGATCAGAGCTAGTTATGGCATAGAAGGATGTGTCATGTTAATTTTGATAACATCATTAGGATAAGCAATACTCAAGCTATTAGAGATCTTCCAAAATTGGTAAAACCTACAAAAGGTTTGCACAAAGAATGTCAGCTAGGCAAATAGAGTAGAGTTTCATTCAAAAGCAAAGATCAGTCCTCTACCAGATTATTGGAATTAGTTCATACTAATCTATGTGGTCCGACAAGAGTCAAGAGTTTGCAAGGTGATAGATACTTCATGTTACTAATTGATGATTATTCCTGGATAATGTGGGTCACCTTTTTGAAAGAGAAGTCAGAAGCTTTTGAAAAGTTCAAAATCTTCAAAGCTATGGTAGAGAATCAAACTGGATTAAAACTAAAGCATCTGAGGTCTGATAGAGGTGGTGAATTCACATCTGGTGAGTTCATAGACTTCTGTGAGAAGCATGGTATAAAGAGATAGTTGTCTGCTCCTAGGACTCCATAGCAGAATGGAGTAGTTGAAAGAAAGAACCGGACCATCCAGGAAGCTACCAGGACAATGATGTTGGAAGCAAATGTTCCTCAGGTGTTTTGGAGAGAAGCTGTCAGCACTGCAGTTTACACTCTTAACTGAGTTCAAATCAGGAATAATACCGGTAAGACTCCTTATGAACTTTGGTTTGGTGTAACTCCTACTATGAGATATTTCAGAGTATTTGGTAGCAAGTGTTACATCAAAAGAGATGAAGATCTAGGAAAGTTTGATGCTAGAAGTGATGAAGGAATTTTCTTGGGTTACTCCACTCAAAGCAAAGCATATCGATGTTACAATAAGAGACTGAAAAAGATGATAGAAAGTACAAATGTGAAGGTTGATGAAGGAATTAAGAAGCCCTCAAGGTTTTATGAATATGATGAAGATGATTAGTATGGTGCTCTGATTCAAGGAACTCAATCCCTTCCTGAAAGTCAGATTCAGACTGATCCGGTAAATCAGGAAGAAGAGGTTTGTCTGAATGAACCTAATCAAGAAACAACAGTGCAAGAGACTCCCAAAGTTCCAAGGTATGTAACTTTAAATCACTCTAAAGATCAGATCATAGGTGACAAAAGCAAAGGGGTACAAACAAGGAGGAAAATTGCTCAAAATTCAGATGAATGTTGTTTGATTTCAAAGATTGAACCTAAGACAAAAAATGAAGCATGCAATGATGAAAATTGGACAAAAGCAATGGAAGAAGAGTTGATGCAAATTGAGAAAAATCACACTTGGGATCTTGTTCCCAGACCTAGAAATAAGAATGTGATTGGAACCAAATGGGTCTTCCAGAACAAACTAAATGAGGTTGGTGAAGTTATCAGAAACAAAGCTAGATTGGTCTGCAAAGGCTACTCTCAAATAGAAGGAATTGATTTTGAAGAAACCTTTGCTCCGGAAGCAAGAATTGAAGTAGTCAGATTATTTCTTGCATATGCTGCCTTCAAAGACTTCAAGATATATCAGATGGATGTCAAGTCTGCTTTCCTAAATGGTGATTTGGAAGAAGAAGTATGCATTGAACAACTGGATGGATTTCAATTGTCTGATAATGATGATATGGTCTGCAAGTTGAAGAAAGCATTGTATGGATTGAAGCAAGCCCCAAAAGCATGGTATGAAAGGTTGGATAAGCATCTTGTGCAGATTGGATTCAACAAAGGTACTACTGACAGTAACTTATATTTCAAAATTGATCATGAAAACATTTTGATTGTTGAAGTGTTTGTGGATGATATCATTTTTGGAGGAACAAATAGTATGTGCAAAACTTTTGTAAATCAGATTAAAAGTGAGTTTGAAATGTCTATGCTTGGTGAAATGAATTTCTTCTTGGGTCTGTAAATTACTCAAACAAAGAAAGGGATCTTCATTTCTCAGACCAAATATGTGAAAGAATTGTTGAGGAAATTCGGTATGGAAGATTCAAAGCCAATGAACACTCCTATGGCAACCGAATGTAAGTTGAGCAAAGATGATGACTCTCCAAAGGCAGATCAGACAAAGTATAGATCAATGATTGGTAGATTGTTGTATCTCACTCAGACTAGACCAGATATAATGCAGGCTGTTGGTCTTGTGGCAAGATTCTAGGCTGAACCTAGAGAATCTCATGTTATGGCAATCAAAAGAATTTTTAGGTACTTGAAAGGAACAGTTGAGTATGGTCTATGGTATCCTAGAGATCCGGATTTCTCTCTTCACGCATATACAGATGCAGATTGGGCAGGAGATGTGGATGACCGAAAGAGCACCAGTGGTGGAGCATTCTTTTTGGGAAAGAGATTGGTTTCTTGGCTAAGCAAGAAACAAGAGGCAATATCTCTGTCTACAACTGAAGCAGAATATATTGCAGCAGCAAGTAGTTGCACTCAAATTTTATGGATGAAGCAGATGTTAAGAGACATGAAAGTAGAATATGAGGAGCCTATCACAATTTTCTGTGATAATTCAAGTGCAATAAACATTTCTAAGAATCCGGTGTTGCATTCTAAGACCAAGCACACATCTATCAAGTTTCACTTTCTGAGAGAACAAGTGAACAAGGATGAAGTCAGATTGGAGTATGTACCCTCCAAGGATCAGATTGCAGATATTTTTACTAAACCTCTTCCCAAGGACTCTTTTGAGTATCTCTGGGAGAAGTTAGGGGTCATGGCCCCTCCAGTGATGAACTAGGATGCACTGATGTGCATCAGTTTGGTGGATATCACAGTCATATCTTGTGATCCGGATTGATGATGGGGAGCTGCTACTAAGGGAGAGTAGCTGGTATGATTCTGATGTGTTAGAATTGCAAGTATGAGCCCTTTGCCATTGATGTCAAAGGGGGAGAGAAGACATGTGAAAAATAAGTGGTTGATGACAAAGGGGGAGTAGTAAAGGAAGAGAAAACATGTGAAGAGTTGTTGTTGATAGGGGGAGCTGTGACAGAAAGGAGAAGTTCTTGTCTTGATAGTTTTTCACATCATATGTTTCCATCAATGACAAAGGGGGAGATTGTTGCAAGTATGAGGTGAACCAGTGTTGTCATTGATGTCAACATACTCATATTGCATTGACAAGAAGGATTGGATGAGCTATGTGTTGAGGATATTGAGAAAAGTAGTCTCAATCAAGAACAGTGAAGAACAGTGATAAGAAGAAGGCAAATGTACTCATTAGGTTGAGAATCAAAGGATGCGGATTAAAGGGTTTGTAGATATGAGTCTTGAGATGATCCAGTTAAGATTTCAGAGGTTCGCATGAAGATATGAAAAAGTTGTGATCGGTCAAGTAGAACCGGTTCTGGGAGATGCTCCAGAGGAACAGAGTGTCACAAAAAGGTCTGGTGAGATCCGGAGGTGTATTATCAGACTCTGCAGATTGGAAGGAGTGTTTGGGATGTCCTTGTGATGTGTCATCTTAGTTTGTACAAAGTTTGGAGATCCGGAAGAACCTTTTTCAGTTTGACAATCGCGACAGACTGTGTTCTTGAAGTTCCAGATGAAGAGGAGAAGAGATTCCAGTGAGTAGAGGAAGTGTGGATGTACCTGGTTAATCAGGCAAGCTTGTGAAGGTTCTTGGATCATGTTGAGATTATGTTGTCAGTCCACATTTGGTGCAGGAGCACCTACCTGACAGCTGGCCTCCATGAGGTAGTTAGTTTGTTATAGGTCTTGTTAATGTTTCCAAGAAGGTCTTATAAGACCAATGCATGTAATAAGGTCCAAATTGACCGTGCTTTTCTATTTTTAGGTAGTTTGTTATGACAGCTGATGACAGATGTATAGTTTGTTAGTTCAGTTGGATCCTCCCAACCGCTTGGAAGCTCCCAGCCGCTTGGAATCGAGTGGTAGTACTCACAAGCAGTTCCTATTTATGTAGTAGGATCGGTTGGTCTTAGGACAGATAGACAGATAGAGAGATAGAGAGGTAGATACAGATTGAGGAGTTAGATTTTAGAGTGAGATAGAGTACTGTATTTGCATCTTTTGAAATCAATAAAGAGATCCTGTTTGTGTCAATTTTCTGTTTGGATTCCATTGTGTAATCGAGTTGCTATTCTGGTGGTTACATGGATTCACTGATCCATTCCACTGGTTGATTCATCAAATCGGTGGAATGGCTATGTACAATAGTTTAGGATTTAGTTTGCATTTTCTATTTGTTCACATGTATGTTTGCAGGATCGCAGTCGAGAGGTGTTGAGAACCCTAGCATGGGCATGTGCTAGGTCGTGCTAGTTGTTAGAGTCTGGAAAGTTGTCCAGGAAGCAGATCGGGTCACCTCAGGAGGATCGGTGGATCAAAATTTGCTAAGGTTGGAAATCCATCTCAACGGCATCATCAGGATATTTCTATGTATATCCTGCAGTTACTTCGGGTGTCATCTGACTAGATGGAGGTGAGCATGATGCAATCATTTGCATAAGGTGAATGCGTTTCGGGGTGATCATCATCAGGTGTTGCCGAGGAGGAGCGTATCGGCATAAGGTAGAAGATCGGGTTGATAAAACCATCGTGGGCCGATAATGTTAAGTTTGGCCGACAGCAGGATATTGAAGGAACTGCATGTGATGTCATCGTCATCAGGATAATCATCATCAGGATATCGGGGCAGCAGGATATTGGAGGAACTGCATGTGACGTCATCGTCATCAGGATATTGGGGTGACGTAAGCATCGAAGGAAAGGTGCGTGAAGTGTCATCATCAGGATATATGGGAGGAACCGGATATTTTATATCCTGCTGATGAAGATGATGTCGAACATCATGATGCTGCAGAAAGCGTTTGGCGGTAAGATGAACAGTGATCGTCAGGAGGATAATTACGCTTTCCGAATATGATGAAGCTGCCGATAGCTAGATATGATGATGCTGCTGACAGGCGAAAGGTCGAAGGTTTGTCTGCAGGAGGATATCGGTCGGCAGAGAAAATATGATGATGCTGACAGTGTTAAGGGAAATATGATGATGATGATGATGGGTTGTAGACATACATGCTGTATGTCAAGGTTTTACTGTGGATGCCTCTGCATCATAGTGGTATCAGAGCTCAGCAAAAGGTCTGGGCTGTTGTGTGTTGATTCTGTCACTGAAAAGACAGAGGTAGAGGAGTGAGAGGTTGACAAAATGCCTCCGAAAGGTAATGGTACTGCAAGGGAATTGCAGGAGATGAAGGAAAAACATGCCAGAGAGATGAGGAAGATGAAGGAGCTTGCTGAAGCACTTCAAGCCAGGCTTGTAGCCCTGGAAAAGAACAAACAGAGGGAAGTGGACAACAGTGAATCAGAAGAAGATGAAGATGCTGTTGAAAAGTATGAAGAGGTAGCTGAAGATCTGGATGCTGAAGACCAGAGATTTGCAAAACTGTTAAAGGCAGTGCAGAGTGATAAACCTAAGGTAAAGGTTGATGTTTCCAAGTATAATGGAAGTTTGAATGAAGATGAGTTACTGGATTGGATTGCTGCACTTGATAATCACTTTGAATGTGAAGATGTTGCTGAGGATTAGAAGGTAAAGATTGCAAAGACCAAGTTAGGAGGTCATGCTTTGGTATGGTGGGATTATGTACAATCCGAGAGAAGGAAACAAGGAAGGTCAAAGATCACTTCATGGGATAAAATGGTAGCAAGGATCAAAGGTAAATTCTTGCCCAAGGATTATGAAATTCAGATGTTTAAGAAGCTGCAATTTTTAAGGCAGAAGGAAATGGATGTGAAGGCATATACTGAGGAGTTTTATAAATTGAGTATGAGATCTGGTCATCATGAGAATGAGGTAGAAAAGGTGGCTAGGTACTTGGCTGGTTTGAGATTGAACATACAGGATGAGTTAGTTTTAGCTAACCCTAAGAGTGTGGAGGATTGTTACCAAATGGCAATCAGGATTGAAGAAAAGATGAATAGGAGACAAGATAAGTCCATGAGAGGAAGAGGCAGCAATATGAGGGGAAGAGGATTAGCCCCTACAACAAGGCAAACTAATGAGGGTCAAGAAGACACTGGTAAAGGACAGGGACAGTCTGATTTCAGAGGTGGATGGAAAGGTAATAGAGGCAGATTTGGAGGTGGTAGAGGTTCTACTACATTTTCAGGAAAGTGTTACACCTATGGTAAGTTTGGTCATCCATTTTTCAAATGTCCAGAAAGCAAAGGTTCATCATCCAGAAATGAGAGAACGAATGACAAGAGAGTACAACTTGTGCAAGAAGAGAAAGTAGAGCAAAGTGTGCAAAGTTTAAACACTTATCAAGATAGAGTTCCTGACAATTATGGATATCCTGAGGAGGGAGAAGCATTGATGCTAAGGAGAACTAGTTTGCAGGCATCAAAGGATATGATGCAAAGAAGAGCTCTTTTCAAGACCACATGCAAGAGCAATGGTAAGGTATGTAAGGTTGTCATTGATACTGGTTCAACAGACAACATGGTATCTCAGGAAATGGTGGATAAACTGAATTTGGAAAGGATTCCACACCAACACCCTTACAAGGCATCTTGGGTGAGTGATAGTCAATCACTTTTTGTCTATGAACAGGCATATGTGGATTTTCAGATTGGAGCATATCAAGTAGAGTTTTGTGTGACATTTTGCCCATGGAATGTTGTCACCTACTGTTGGGTAGGCCATGGCAATTTGATAGGAGGGTACTGTATGATGGGTATGCTAATACCTACACCATCAAGAAAGATGGGAAAACTATTATGTTGATGCCATTACAGGAAGATGCTGCAGCACAGGGGGTAGCCAAAATCATTTTAGTGGGAAAGGAGTTTGTGTAGATGCCTATAGGAGCAGGCATAACGGCAGTTGAGGACATTGCAGGGAAAGGAGTTGTTAAGGACAATAGTTTGAAGACAGTTTCAGTTGTGACTGACAGAGGTCAGCAACAGGTTCAGAAACAGGTTTGCAAATAGCAACCAGTTGAGAGGAATGACAAGGATGTTGTCATAGTTGGGACTATTGTTTGTCCTATAAAGGTTGAAAGGAAGACAGAATTGAACATTGCAGAAGTTCAAGAGGCAATTCCTAAGGTTATTCAACCAGGTATTCAGACAGAGGTTCTGGTAAGACAACCTAACAAACACAAGGTATGTGTGAGAAGGGCCTACATTGACAGGCATGAGGGTTTACTTGCAAGACAGCAAGTTACAGTTCAGAAGTCTTAGAGCCACCGAGAGCTAGCAGAGGACAAAGCTGGAACAGGTCCAGACACTGCAAAGGCAAAGTGTAAAGGTGGAGGACTTCCACAACCTAACTCATGGGACATGAGTTCTTTTCTGTTGGGGAGTATGGTGCAGGAGCATCTACCTGGCAGCTGGCCTCCATGAGGCAGTTAGTTTGTTATAGGTCTTGTTAATGTTTCCAAGAAGGTCTTATAAGACCAATGCATGTAATAAGGTCCAAATTGACCGTGCTTTTCTATTTTTAGGTAGTTTGTTATGACAGCTGATGACAGCTGTATAGTTTGTTAGTTCAGTTGGATCCTCCCAACCGCTTGGAAGCTCCCAGCCGCTTGGAATCGAGTGGTAGTACTCGCAAGTAGTTCCTATTTATGTAGTAGGATCGGTTGGTCTTAGGACAGATAGACAGATAGAGAGATAGAGAGGTAGATACAGATTGAGGAGTTAGATTTCAGAGTGAGACAAAGTACTGTATTTGCATCTTTTGAAATCAATAAAGAGATCCTGTTTGTGTCAATTTTCTGTTTGGATTCCATTGTGTAATTGAGTTGCTGTTCTGGTGGTTACATGGATTCACTGATCCATTCCACTGGTTGATTCATCAAATCGGTGGAATGGCTATGTACAATAGTTTAGGATTTAGTTTGCATTTTCTGTTTGTTCACATGTATGTTTGCAGGATCGCAGTCGAGAGGTGTTGAGAACCCTAGCATGGGCATGTGCTAGGTCGTGCTGGTTGTTAGAGTCTGGAAAGTTGTCCAGGAAGTAGATCGGGTCACCTCAGGAGGTTCGGCGGATCGAAATTTGCTAAGGTTGGAAAATCCATCGCAACGGCATCATCAGGATATTTCTGTGTATATCCTGCAGTTACTTCGGGTGTCATCTGAGTAGATGGAGGTGAGCATGATGCAATCGTTTGCATAAGGTGAATGCGTTTCAGGGTGATCATCATCAGGTGTTGCCGAGGAGGAGCATATCAGCATAAGATAGAAGATCGGGTTGATAAAACCATCGCGGGCTGATAATGTTAAGTTTGGCCGACAGTAGGATATTGAAGGAACTACATGTGACGTCATCGTCATTAGGATAATCGTCATCAGGATATCGGGGCAGCAGGATATTGGAGGAGCTGCATGTGACATCATCGTCATCAGGATAATCGTCATCAGGATATCGGGGTGACGTAAGCATCGAAGGAAAGGTGCGTGAAGTGTCATCATCAGGATATATGGGAGGAACCGGATATTTTATATCCTGCTGATGAAGATGATGTCGAACATCATGATGCTGTAGAAAGCGTTTGGCGGTAAGATGAACAGTGATCGTCAGGAGGATGATTGCGCTTGCCGAATATGATGAAGCTGCCGATAGCTGGATATGATGATGCTGCTGACAGGCGAAAGGTCGAAGGTTTGTCTGCAGGAGGATATCAGTCAGCAGAGAAAATATGATGATGCTGACAGTGTTAAGGGAAATATGATGATGATGATGATGGGTTGTAGACATACATGCTGTATGTCAAGGTTTTAGTGTGGATGCCTTTGCATCAACATTGGTGGTAGAGCCCAGAATTGAAGATATTCTTTCGGATGAAGTTCTTGTTCAGACTAGCCGACCAGATGAGTTGTTCATCTTGCGAATGTTCTTGTGGTGGCCGACCGGATGTATTAATCATCTTGCGAATGTCCTTATGGTTGATTGCCAACTTAGATGATTGTTCCTAAGTCGATGTCTTGTATAAATGAAGGTTTGTGAGTTCATTTCAAAGTGTGTCGTGGAGTGGATGAGTGTGGTATAGCGAAAGAGCGAAGGGCAGAGCAGAAGTACCTCGGGCTTAAATGGAACTGATTCAGACATGGTAAAGATGTCAATCTCTAGTTCAAGTTTGTGATTCTTATCACTTTGTAGATAGTGTGTCTCTTGTAGGCAATGTGCCTCTTTGTGAGCAGTGTGCTCGGGTAGTGAGCCCTAATTGGCATGTGCCATTCATTTTTCTTATTCTTCTAATAGAGAATAATCCTTGGGTTAATCACCCCGTGGTTTTTCCCTTAACCAAGTTTTCCACGTCAAAATCTTGGTGTCCAATGTGTTGATGTTTATCTGCTCTTGTGTTTATGCATTATGCTTTCATGGATGGTTAATTGATATGCTATTAACTAACAAAGAAGAATCAAGTGTTTGGAGTAGAAGCAAGTTTTTACACAACTGATTCACCCCCCCTCTTAGTTGTGTGCCCTAGATCTAATGTCAAATGTAATTACATCTGACAAAGTCCAATGAGGGAGGAGCAAGATATTAATTTTGGCAACCAATGCCCTCCCCTCCTCTAGAGTCATTGTGTTGATGGCCTGATTAACTTCTTTCAACACCCTTTAGGTGATGGCCTCATATTCAGAGGGATCAGCCCCACTCTTGGCTTCCTCAATCTTCTTCTAGAATTCCTCACTTCTAACTTTCAATACATAACTCCTAAATTTATGATTGTTCATGAATTCATCATCTTCTAAGAATTTGCTACAAGCCATTACTCTGACATCTTCTATATCTATAGTCTAGCTTGTCATGGTCCTCATTGCCCTAATTTTAGGAGAGGAGTAGAGCCTTATTTTGTTAGGTCAATTCACCTGATGGGTAGCTTCTTACATCTATTCCTCTGTCGCTCCTTCTAAATCCACTACTTCAATTTCCTCCTCGACCTCTAAATCAATTATTTTTGGCCTCTTGGTAGGGGAAGGGTCAATTGATTCTCTCTTCATAGCATACTCTCCTCTAGAGCTACCAGGCTAATGGGAAGGCCTTTCTTCTCCTATAGGAGCACTAGGAATTAGTTTCTCTACATTATCCAACATCTTTTGAATTCTTTGTATCAGGTCTTGTATCTTTGCAAAGGCACCCTGATATTTAGCATTCACATTCTTCCTCATTCTTTCTCCTGACATTATTGTGTCCCACTTGATTCTCAAAGTGTGGACATCATTCATCATGAAATAGTTTTTGATAGTATCCTCATCATAATCAACTTGGTGAATGTACCTCGGTCCCTATTTGTTAACCCTAACTCTGTCAATGAAACCCTCAGGGTCAAATATCCTTGGCTGCTCCAAATACATCCGATAACACTATAGCACCAAATTGATCTAATCCAACCCACCTTTGTCAGCAGTCAAAAAGTCACTAAATCTAAAGGAGATGGGGGAAAATGATCCTTTCTTGAGCTTCCTCAGATGCTCCTTGTCTGATTCATTCAGTTGCCTAATGATTTCCAAGAATGTAATTCTCTTGGGTACATCTTTAGGCAAAATGTGGGGAGAGACCTCACACCCATAGACCCTAATGCAGGTGGTGTGATGATGATAAAACCATTCACCCAATTGTGATTAATCCCCAAGTGAGGGGTTCTATCCAAAGGCCTTAAAAAATATAATACATCTGGGTGTAGCCTTTCTCCTTCTAGCTCCAAGAATCTAAGAACACTCCTCACAAAATACTCTTCAAAGATTACATAGTCAGCATTTACACAATGCATATCTACCATGCATGCCCAAATTCTTACCAGCAACATAATTCCTTGTACATTAGCCATTATGACGTGTAAATTTTGGTGCCACATTCCAGATAAGGTGAACAAAGGCATATGGCACAGAATGGAATACCATGTGAATTCAACATAGGCATCCACAATAAATAATTGGCTCTTGATTGCTGTCATTTGTTTGTGCATTTTATCTATAATGTAGGAGGCAGAGTCATATGGATCCTTAGTCTCTTGACTCTAAATATCCACTACCATCATCATCAGAGAGATGGGCATCCTGTCTTAGGCATCCCTACCTAGCACCTGCCACAGGCTATGGTAGTTCTTCACAAAATAATGCATGAATAGATTGCATTGGAAAGGTTCCTCTTCACTATCTGATATTTTTACAAATTTACCATCAACTCCCCTTAGTCTATGCTTGGCCAAATTGAAATCTTTGTATGCATGCTTGACAGTTTGGTACCTTTTCTTCAATGTACCTAAGTCAATTGGCTTGCTAGCTGCAGAGTTCAAGTTAAACATAGTGGCAATGTATCCCTTTATGAACTTGATAATCTTTGTGTCATTTCTTACCAAGACTATCCTCATTTGAGGGTCGTACCTTTGTGCTATTGCCCTCACTAGGTCTAGATTAGGGAATACATTGAGGCAGATTAGCTTGGCTAAATCAAAGTGCCAAGCATGGCATACTGGGGCTTTATAGTCCAGTTGTGTGGTTACACAACACGCCCCATTTTGACTTGACAAAACAAGGACCCAAATTTTTGGCTTGTGTCTTGTGCTTTCTGGTGGTCTGGTAAAAGTAAGTCATGCAGATCATCATGCATTGAAAAGACTGGGTAAGTGATCATCATGGGGTCAGTTCATCAAATTTCATATTTTATTCCAAAAGCCTCATATTTAGAAAGAGCATTAAATTCCATGTAGGTTTGTCTTTTACATCACCCTGATATTCGTCAGGATGTGAAAGTTCTGAGTGGTCAAAGTCTGAGTCAAACCTGATATTCCTAGGGGGAGGATCATATTTCGTAACATCCGTCATATTATAAAGGTCACCCTGATATAGTATATCACTCGATAAAATCATGTGGTCCAAATATCCGAACGTCAATTTTAGGTGATAGTATTCGTTACCCGTCAATAGCCTTATGCATTTCCTGAGGATCATATTTGTCAAAGTTACCTGATATTTCATAATATCCTCCTGCTGTGAAATATCCCCCTAAGCCAATATCCTAATGACATCATCCAAGTTCGATAAATGAAGGAACAAACATGATGATGACATCATCATCACATTTACCTCTTGACAGGATATTTCATAAACATGATCCTGTTCCCATATTATGATGATGATGTCATGATGCCTTGCCGATACATTGAGTGAATATCTGGATGATGTCATCCTGATATTTCGAAAGAGAGACATGTAAGTTTGTCCGATCATCATCACTTTTGAAACATCACCCGATATATCAAGATATCCTCCTGATGTGCTAAACATAACCAAAAGGTGCACTCATCACATGATGTGGTCGCGATAGTTTTTTCTCTGAAGGAGGATGATCATTTTAAACTCGACCCGATATTTACGAATATCATCCTACTTTCGTGATATCCTATCATAGGAATATCATCTTGCTTTAATGCACGCAGACATGGTAGGTGGTTCCCACCGACCAAGAAACTCGATGGAACACTTGGCAAGATCTTGCATTTTCGCGCGGATAATCAATGAGTAAAATCCAATCTGTCAGAGTTGCCCTAATTTTAACCTAAGTGCATCGTTAAAGGGATGAATTCACCACAATTTCAAATTTACCTTGCAAAAAATTTGTTTTTATAGAGCACTAGCCACCATATCCTCATACACGTGATAGTTGCACGAATTAAGCTCATAGACAGAAGGAAGTGCGTGATCATTAGCTAAATAAAGAGTATTGTCAGCAAGTACACTGGTATAAGAGGAAGTTTGCATATACAGGTAAGTAAATGAAACCCTTGTCCTATTTTTTCTGTAAAAAGTCAGGTATGAATGGTTAATCTAAAGTTCTGGTTTATGTATCCATATGATTAAGTAATGTTGAACATCTACAGTAGGCATGATGAGTAGTAAAGTTAATTGTAATATGCATGCATGTATATACCCATTGTAAGAGAGGATTTGTTTAATTGCAGGCACCCATGGCTGACAAGAGGTTAGTAAAGTGTCAAGCGGAATTTGAAAGGCCCATGTTCTCCTCCCAGAGGGGCGTCCTGTTCAAGTATGGCACAATTACGGATACCCATCAGGGAAGTACCAATTTGGAAGAATGGTTAGCCAAGTTGAACGATGAGAATAATAAGAGTCCGGTGCTAGATGCAGTTTTCATTTTCAGGATGTGGAACGCCGCCGATTTTCCATACTCCATGGAATCTCCGGAACTGGTGATCAAGTGTGCCAGGAACTACAATCCAGAAACCAGGTAGGTGATGAAACATGGGAGGATATATGCCGACCTATCCATCAAGGGTCTATCCAAGACATTGGGATTGCCATTGGGCAGCAAGGTCAAAAGTGTGGACCTGAAGAAGCTAGAGAAAGAATATGAAAATAATAAGAAACAAGCTAGGAAGAATATGTATCAATGGAGGGATAAAAATAGTACATATCCTGCAGTAGCCAACTTCCTATGCATCTATTCAAATATGATCTTGCTGATGAATATCAATACATGATCGCACTACTGAACAGTGTAACAGGCCAGCTTGATGCTGGTAGTTTCAGAGACTAGATGTATGGTATAATAATGATGTGTTTATAATCAGATATCAAGCCACTGTGGGGCCAGCTAATAAGTGATGCTCTGCATGAGCAGTTGATGAACCTAGGAGGTTCAAATTGTGCTTTCTATATGACCTCATACATCATCTACTCCTGTGCATATAAAGGCACATTTGACGCATTGGTTACAGATGGGAAAGTCACAGGAACAATTAATGTTGTACATATCTGGGATCATCATCCCCAGCTGCAAAGAGCCAATTACCTCCAAGACTACAAACTGGTCAATGATGCATTCTCTATGCATCTGGTGAGGACCATGGAGGAAGACAAAACAAAGAGATTTAGCATGGAGGCTCAAGAGATAATTTACAAGCATGGAGCCTAGTATATTCAGTTTGCCACCTTTTCATACATAAGGATTGAGGGTTTTGAAGGAAATCCCCTCATGCTGCCAAGGTATCCCACTGATGCAGTGATACTGATGGATTTCATCAGGCAGGGCTCCACAATGATAAAAACATACAAGGATGCCAAGAAGCTGCCACCAATTTTGTTTCTAGTCACCATTGGCTGGTACATGTGCCCCGATTCAGACCACATAAAGAAGGTGATGGTCACCTTGACTAAAATGAAACTACAGCCTTTTCCACTAACAAGAGAATATGATCCTTATGGCAGGATGCAGAAAATAATAGGAAAGCCTATTCATCAGAGGCACCTAGAGGACTTCTGGGCCGACTGTGAAAATGAAGCAGAGGCAAGAAGAAGAAGATATCAAAGGCTTACTTTGAATCAAATAAGAACCTTTGATTGCATCCCAATTCCCCAACAATTGAAGAAAGATAATGGTAGGATAATTGCATATGAATATGAACAGAAGAAGATATATAATGATACCATCTCTGCACCTAACCTCACCATACAGGAGGATATATCCTTGGACCCCTTCATTGCCAGGACCATACAATTAACCCAAGCCTGGGTTGATGAACAGATAGGGGCATTGAAGAAGAAGGGTGTTGCCATTACGGTGGACAACAAGAAGAAAGGGCAGGATATTCTCGATGGGGAGTATGATGACTTCCTAAATGAAAAGAGGAAGTCTAAGGGAGATAGACTCCCTCCACCACAACAACAGAGAAGAAGACCCCCAAGGGGCAAGAAAGTAGATAAGGAACCCAAAGGGGTTATTATCGAAAAGGCAGTATTTGTAGCTGAGGAGGTAGTAGCATTAGGATCATGATCTGGATCAGGATCAACATCCCCTCCAAGGACAAGGAAAGGAAAGTCCAAGAAGAGTAAAACAGTAGAGGCTGGAATTACAGAGACCCTAGAAGAGGGTCAATCCTCAAGGAAACATGATGAAGAGGATATCCTCATGGAGGAAGAGCCTGAAGAAGAAGAGGCCCCTTTGATAATAAAAAGAAAAAGAAGAGCTCCACAGGTCGATGTGTCTACCCCACCTAAGAAACTGAGAACCTCCATGAGGAGTGAAATAAAACAACCCCCTACATTGTTACAAGGGGTAGGTAGTGAAGTGCACAAGGAACTATAGCATAATGTTCCACTTCCTACCATCGTCAAGTTCAAAACTAAACTTGCAGAAGAGCAGATGAAAGAAACCTTGCTAGGAGGTCATATCTCATTAGAGGAGATAATTAATTTGTCTAATGACGAGGTTGTGAAGGAGGTATCTTCACAAAAGATGGAAACTCTTGCTACAAGTACACAAATGACCCCTCATAAGCCTCCAATAGTTTAAACGATACTGGAGGTGATGAAGCAAGTGGAAGCTAAAAAGGAAAAGAGCCCAGAGTAGGTAGCCCAAGAAATAGGGCTAGATACACTGATTATAGAGGTGACAAATCCTGCAGTGGTAGATTTGACAGATAAACAGGATGCAAGTCCTGAACATCCAACAGGATCACCTGACAAAGGGCAACCTGCAGAAGAAGTGAAGATGGCAGAACCAGAGGGCCATGCTTAAGAAATAAGCCCACCAAGTGCACAGGATGCATCAGCGGAACCTGCTATAATAGAGGTTCAGGAAAAGAAGGCTGATGAGAAGGATATATCTGAAGATCCTGCTACCAAAGTTTAGGAAGTAAGTAACACAGGTGCAAAACAGATAATGGCTTCAGAACAAATGCCAACACCTAAGGAGACTTCCCAAGTATCCACGGCTGAGAATGTTCCTCAACAGGAGGAAAAGCCAAAAGAGGATGAAGTAATGACAGAAAAAGATCATGATCATCATGATCAGCATGTGGACATAGCACAAGATCCTCCACCTCAAGAAGATGCTCCTCTAGAGAAAGAAGTTCCTCAACAGGAGGATGTGCCACAGGATCAACATCAAAGTGAGCATCAGGAAGAAGAAATGACAAAATCACCTTCTCCACCACATCTGCTGACAAAAACAGGAGACATAGGTGAACATCATGATGATGCAGAAAAACATGATCAGGTGCCTCCGTGGTTTGAGAAAGAGGTAAATATAGAAGAAGAATTTGAAATTCAAGAGTTTGATGTCTCCACCCTATTCTCTGAAAATATAATAAAACCTAAGAGGAAGGCTAGAATGATATTGGCCATCAAAAGAGATCCGACAACTGGGAGGAGGACTGCACAGATTGCAGTACCTACTTGTTGATGATGATGTTGATCATGTACAAACATAGAATAAAAGTTACACAACAACCTTTATTCATCTTGAAAGATACGATGAATTCAGAGAATTCATGATCCCAAGTCTTCGTTGATTAGGTCTTAATCTACTGACGTTACTCAGTGGTTGATGTGTGTTGCTGTTTTCCATTCAGGGGCCTTACGTATCTCTGCAAAGTTCATCATCATTTCTTCAAATATCCTGCTCTGTATGTCTGCTCTGCATAAATCTCCAACAATTCTACCTCTGCACTGTGAATTCAGTTAAATAATGTGCCTACAGGCTGATATTTGCATGATTTCTACCATTATTTACAATTCTTTGCATGATATTTTCAATACTGCATGCATTTAACTCAAATATGCTAATGATGATCAGTTACCTATGGGATGTCAGCATATTTTTCTGTTCTGCTTAAGATTATCAGTTTATTTGCAATTGTGATAGTGAGATGCTCTGAAATTGAAAGAAATTAAAGGAAATGCTTCTAATTAAGTTGAACCTTCAGCTTTTGATCCACATACATGCTTGATACTGTCATGAGGAGAAGAAATCAAACCATATGTTCACCAGGACATTCGACAGCTAGATACAGTTGCAAACTTCAGAGGATAATGAATGAAAACAATACATGCAACATGATGAGCACTCCAAGGGACGCAGCAAATCAAAGCACATATCCAGAATTCAGACACAGATTACTCAAGATTTACGAAGATTTGTAATCAAAATACTCTTCCCTTTCATTAAGTATGCAAAAGACATGTACATCTACAGCAGCTTTGAAATAAGTCCTGAATACTTCAGCAATCAAATTTCAATTAAGTTTCGAATGAATATAACAAGGCATTCCACCACCTTTTATAGAATAAGGTGAGGAATCCGTTACAAAAGATCCACGGATCAGATATGTCAATACAAATCAATGGTCATCACTTCATGACTTGTCAATTTTACAAAAAGGCACAAGTTGCCAACTGGCAACTATCTATACTGCATATGCAAGATATTCCCCTTCATGATGTATCTTCATCATGCTCTTCATCTGATGCATGCGGGTCATCATCATGTGTATCGCTTTCTGAACTTTCGCTATCTGGATGATGACGCTGTTGCATATGGGGTTGCATGCTGCTTTGGATCCGTTTGTATGCCTGCACAACCTGATCTATTCCTCCGCCATCTTCAGTCTTTGCCTTGATGATGGCGTGTTTGTGCGCTTCATACTTATCCCTGCTGTTGTCCAGCTTATTCTTTCTGTCCTGTAGTGTCTCATTATAGGTCTCCAGCTGGCAAACAGCATATTTGACAATATCCTCCTCATTTCTGGTTCATGTTGCCTCCATGTGCAACTTTGTAATTATCAGCTTCAGCAGCAGCATCATGACTTCCTGCAAATAAACAGACAAACATTAAGTTCATCATCATGTGGATAAACAACAGGAAGTAAAATGTTTTATTAAACAGGCCTCCGAAATGTGCAGCTACAGGCAATCGGGCTCTCAAATTTCTATCGCTCTATTTTCCCGCCCATTTTCTTGTATATCGGGCTCCAAATATGATCATGTATGTATCGACGTGACTACACACTGTCGGAATGACAATTTTACATTAGGCCGACGGCTAAACTTATACCAACGCCAAAAATCATGATGATGTCCATCCAGCGGGAAGACATGTTCTACCGGCATGATAACTCAAGATAAGGCCGACAACAAGACTTAAAACTTTCGTCTGCATGATATTTTGGAAATATGATGCTCCCCCTTCCGAATGTCCAGATGATGTCACTGTCATGTTTCGCTTCTGTATATTGGGGAAAAGAAAGACATCATCATCATCATCATGTCGAAGGAAAATAGGAGGATATGAAAGATGATCCTGCTGCTGAGGAAAGGAATATCATGGTGACGTCATCGTCATACCCGGGCTTCATTAAAATGCAAAAGATGACGTCACCATCATGTTTAGTTAAGATCAGGGGATAAATGTAATATCGGGTCACCTAAGGACGATGATCAGGTGGTGAATGTAATATGACCCCTTTGCGGCCAAGGTAATCATCTCGAAAGATCAGGATGATGATGATCATCAGGATATCCGGGACTTTTGTTTAAACTTAGAACATGACGTCATCGTCATATTCGCGAACCGGATCATGTTTTGGAAAATATCCTGCCGAAGGGAAATGTGATGATGATGTCATCCTGATATTTGCTTCTTCATTTATCAGATTGGGATGATGTCATCAGGATATTTGCAAAAGGTCATATTTTTCGGCAGGAGGACATTACGATATATCAGGTAGACAAACAAGATTATGATGATCTTGACAACATGACAGGATAAAAATATGATGAACCTCCTCATTGAATATCATGATGGCATAACCATCATATTCCGCCTTCGAAGCATGAGGATGAGTTGAGGTCATCATCGGGTTAGCGCTAGGGTGATATTTAAAATATGATCCTGCTGCTGAGAGTATCACCCCCTTAAAAGATAGGGTGATCATCATGATCATGCAAAAGGAGATCAGGAGGATATGATGACGTCATCATCATATTAGAGAATATCAGCAAATATGACCCTCCCTTGAAAGATCAGGATGATGACCCTCCGATAGGACTTTGACATGCGCATGCAAATTATGCAGATAGTGGATTTTCTAAGCAGGGTGATATTATAATATCAGCATGATATTATAATATCAGGTGATGTAAAAATATCATGATGCTTGTTGTTATGAAATATGACCCTCCTAAAATCATGATGCTCACGATGCGCCTAAGGTCATTTGACGGGTAAAGGGCACTATCACCTAAGATTGACGTCCAGATATTGGGACTGCATGATTTTTATTGGGTGATAGATCAAGATCAGGATGACCTTGACAACATGACTGAGGATATAAAAATATGATGATCCTCTTGCGATTATTAGGTTTGACCAAAACTTTGACTGCGCATAACTCCCTCATATGGACGAATTTTCAAGTGATGTAAAAGGGAAACCTACATGGAATTTCAAGCTCTTTCTAAATATGAGGTCATAGAAACAAAATATGAACTTTGACAAACTGACCTCATGATGATGACCAACCTCATCGAATATCATGATGATGATGCACCTGACCTATTTTTACCAAACCGCCAGAAAACAGACAACACAAGCCAAGCCAAAAGTTGGGTCCCTGTTTTGATAATGCAAAATGGGGCGTGTTGTGTAACCACACAACAACTTGCCACCAAAGAAAACAACAAAATTCAAATGATTCAAGTGATATGATCATATTCATCTATAGTATTCTAATTCTTTCTAAGTAAAATCATCATGATCTTTGAATGATAAAGTTTCATCAAGGTAACAGTGCTAAGAAAGGATCATGTGTGTGCATATGATTAATTATCCTCATCTTGAAAGCAAGTTGAAAATATAAGTAACTGGTGTCAAACTACATAGTTGGAGATCATCCCTCATAGCCAACCTGGATAGAGCCTTGCTGCCAGCAGGCGTCCATAGCCCCGGCAAGGTTATCTATACAATCTCCCTAAGTAGAGCCCCACTGCCAGTAGGCATCTATAGCCCCGGTAGAGTTACTTAGATGGCCTAAGTTTATTGTTTATATATATATATATATATATATATATATATATATATATATATATATATATATATATATATATATATATATATATATACTTTTTTTTTATTTATATATCTGATATCATCATGTCAGCTCATTTGTACAAGGTATGGTCACTTGCAGCTTTAGGTTGGAGATTGTATTGGTAGCAAGGGAGTCCCTTTAGATTTTTCACTTAACACCTATACTCATATCTTCAACAAGCCCAAGGCTGTTAGGTGTTTCATTGTGTTTGATTCACTTTGGACAAGAAAAGGCACCTGATGAAAAGATATTATAAAACCTGATCATGAATATTTATCAGAATGAATTACAATCTATATCTAAATCTGATCTCATCACTTGAATCCTAACAATTTAGTTATTTTCTTAGGGGATGAAGTGCATCATCTTGACTTACCAAAACAAAAACTCAACCAAAACAACACAAAATAGAAGAAACACTATACAAACAACTAACCTACAAAAAGGAAACAACAGAAACAGAACAAGAAAGCAAAACAAGCAAACTGTACAAACAACTAACCTACAAAATTATATACAAACCACTACTAGGCAAACAAGAACCAGAAAATGACCTAAGTACACCTGTATTTGCATACTTCTTTTGATTGTGCAGGAGCATTAGGGTATTAGTTATGGTTCTCAACCTAGCAAATTTATCTTTATATTCTGAAAAATATTCTGATATTCTAAATTCACTGTATTCAACAAAACAACTCTTGATGATCAGCAACTGAGGAAGCTCATCATGTTCATGATTAATCCATATGCATGTCTTATCTCCTGAATTTCCATAATCAAAATAGTAATCAACATCATTTACTGTGGAAAGGAGAAATACAACCTGGTGTATTTCTGATTTTGTTGGACATGCTTCTTCATTGGCAGCTGATCTTCCATTTGTCATTATATTTTCACTGCTTAGCCCAGTGCCTGGTCTCGCTTCAAATTGAAGGATGTATGACTCTTGATGTATTAATTCTTCATCTTTATCCAGCCTTATCCCTTCATTCTAGATGTTCAATTTATCCTCCAGTTCAGGAAACTTCTCAATATTTTCTTCAATTTCCTGCACATCAGCATCTAAATAAGTATCTTTATTATCACAACCTGATATACAGAAATTTATCCCTTCTAAATCATTTGACTGTAAAGGAGAAACAACTTTCACTTGATAAGGACACTCCCCTGTTTCATTCTCAAAATATTTCTGGAGTGACGTCTGATCATGCACAACAACTCCAAAATCTTCTACATCTTCATCTTTCAGGAATTGTTCATTAAATAATTCACATCTTCTATCTAGTAGAGGATCTGGTTCCATTAACCTGCAACATTCTTGTATTTGATCATTTAATTCAAAGAAGTCAGGTAATAAATCAGCATTTATTTTCTTTTCTATGACTCCCTGAGTTACCACTATAGGAACTTCATCATCAGCAGTAGTGCATTTGGATTGTTCTACTATTTGTTTACACTTCTCTTTACCATAGAATGACTCCAGGAAAGATGTTTCATCTTCTTTATCAAAAGTATTAGGATCAGAATCAAAAATATTATCCTGATGAGTGGTTTCTTCTCTAAAATTTTCACAAGATTCATACCTGCATACGGACTGATCCTTACTTGTATTAGGAAGTAGAGAACTCCTATCAATCTCACCATAGAATGAATCAAGGAAAGATGTTTCCTCTTCATTACCTTCTGGAACTGATTCAGCTATTGTATTTTCTAGAGTCTTTTTCAACATGATCAGGCAGGCATAACAATCCCTTTCTGAATGCTCTGCATCATGTAATCTACACCAGCTTTCAATCAAGACATCATCAGTGGATAAACCTAATATTTGACTACATTGTATATTTCTAGACAAGTATAATTCAAAATCCTCAGATCGGTCCACTTTAGTGTCTGGACAATTAATAACTTCTGGTGCTGCATCTGCTTGTTGCTCCAGAATTTCCTCATTTTCCTGGCAAACTTCAGCCCTGAACACATCCGGGAAGAATATTAGTCCTTTCAAGTATAAATCCAACCTTGTAAGGAAAGTTAAACAATTTATTTCGCTGTGTTCCACAGTCTAGTGTATCCTGCAATAGGTAGATAAACCAAAGTTAGACAAACTGTGAGGGTAAAGCTGCCTACTCAAAGTTTCCTGAAATAAAGGAATGTTAATCTGACAATTGCCTTCATATGCATCCATCAAACTGAGACTCTATTTTTCAATTTTTTAGTATTTCCATCATATCTCAGAATAAAATTTGAAAGTCCAGAAAATCAAACAAATATTTGAGGCTTTGGGCTAGATCTTTGCAAAGGTGCAACCAAAACATCTCAGATAAGAGATATTTGCAGACATTTAACTCAAATGCCAAAATATTTATGCAATATTTGCAGAAATCCAGAAATTCTCCGTTCATGCCCTCCTTCTGTTGATGATGCTGAGAAACAGCTCATGCCCTCCTTCTAGCGCCAATTTATGTTGCGTTAGAAGCGAGGGGCCTGCATAAAATGAATGATGACTGAAGCAATAGTGTCTTTTCTAGTTCTTCCCTCCTTCTAGCACCAATTTATGTTGATGATGATGTTGATCATGTACAAACATAGAATAAAAGTTACACAACAACCTTTATTCATCTTGAAAGATACGATGAATTCAGAGAATTCATGATCCCAAGTCTCCATTGATTAGGTCTTAATCTACTGACGTTACTCAGTGGTTGATGTGTGTTGCTATTTTCCATTCAGGGGCCTTACGTATCTCTACAAAGTTCATCATCATTTCTTCAAATATCCTGCTCTGTATGTCTGCTCTGCATAAATCTCCAACAATTCTACCTCTGCACTATGAATTCAGTCAAATAATGTGCCTACAGGCTGATATTTGCATGATTTCTACCATTATTTACAATTCTTTGCATGATATTTTCAATACTGCATGCATTTAACTCAAATATGCTAATGATTTTCAGTTACCTACGGGATGTCAGCATATTTTTCTGTTCTGCTTAAGATTATCAGTTTATTTGCAATTGTGATAGTGAGGTGCTCTGAAATTGAAAGAAATTAAAGGAAATGCTTCTAATTAAGTTGAACCTTCAACTTTTGATCCACATACATGCTTGATACTGTCATGAGGAGAAGAAATCAAACCATATGTTCACCAGGACATTCCACAGCTAGATACAGTTGATGCAAACTTTAGAGGATAATGAATGAAAACAATACATGCAACATGATGAGCACTCCAAGGGACGCAGCAAATCAAAGCACATATCCAGAATTCAGACACAGATTACTCAAGATTTACGAAGATTTGTAATCAAAATACTCTTCCCTTTCATTAAGTATGCAAAAGACATGTACATATACAGCAGCTTTGAAATAAGTCCTAAATACTTCAGCAATCAAATTTCAATTAAGTTTCGAATGAATATAACAAGGCATTCCACCACCTTTTATAGAATAAGGTGAGGAATCTGTTACAAAAGATCCACGGATCAGATATGTCAATACAAATCAACGGTCATCACTTCATGACTTGTCAATTTTACAAAAAGGCACAAGTTGCCAGCTGGCAACTATCTATACTGCATATGCAAGATATTCCCCTTCATGATGTATCTTCATCATGCTCTTCATCTGATGCATGCGGGTCATCATCATGTGTATCGCTTTCTGAACTTTCACTATCCGGATGATGACGCTGTTGCATATGGGGTTGCATGCTGCTTTGGATCTGTTTGTATGCCTGCACAACCTGATCTATTCCTCCGCCATCTTCAGTCTTTGCCTTGATGATGGCGTGTTTGTGCGCTTCATACTTATCCCTGTTGTTGTCCAGCTTATTCTTTCTGTCCTGCAGTGTCTCATTATAGGTCTCCAGCTGGCAAACAGCATATTTGACAATATCCTCCTCATTTCTGGTTCATGTTGCCTCCATGTGCAACTTTGTAATTATCAGCTTCAGCAGCAGCATCATGACTTCCTGCAAATAAACAGACAAACATTAAGTTCATCATCATGGGGATAAACAACAGGAAGTAAAACGTTTTATTAAACAGGCCTCCAAAATGTGCAGCTACAGGCAATCGGGCTCTCAAATTTCTATCGCTCTATTTTCCCGCCCATTTTCTTGTATATCGGGCTCCAAATATGATCATGTATGTATCGGCGTGACTACACACTGTCGGAATGACAATTTTACATTAGGCCGATGGCTAAACTTATACCAACGCCAAAAAACTTGATGATGTCCATCCAGCGGGAAGACATGTTCTACCGGCATGATAACTCAAGATAAGGCCGACAGCAAGACTTAAAACTTTCGTCTGCATGATATTTTGGAAATATGATGCTCCCCCTTCCGAATGTCCAGATGATGTCACCGTCATGTTTCACTTCTGTATATTGGGGAAAAGAAAGACATCATCATCATCATCATGTCGAAGGAAAATAGGAGGATATGAAAGATGATCCTGCTGCTGAGGAAAGGAATATCATGGTGACGTCATCGTCATACCCGGGCTTCATTAAAATGCAAAAGATGACGTCACCGTCATGTTTAGTTAAGATCAGGGGATAAATGTAATATCGGGTCACCTAAGGAAGATGATCAGGTGGTGAATGTAATATGACCCCTTTGCGGCCAAGGTAATCCTCTCGAAAGATCAGGATGATGATGATCATCAGGATATCCGGGACTTTTGTTTAAACTTAGAACATGATGTTATCATCATATTCGCGAACCGGATCATGTTTTGGAAAATATCCTGCCGAAGGGAAATGTGATGATGATGTCATCCTGATATTTGCTTCTTCGTTTATCAGATTGGGATGACGTCATCAGGATATTTGCAAAAGGTCATATTTTTCGGCAGGAGGACATTACGAAATATCAGGTAGACAAACAAGATCATGATGATCTTGACAACATGACAAGATAAAAATATGATGAACCTCCTCATCGAATATCATGATGGCATAACCATCATATTCTGCCTTCGAAGCATGAGGATGAGTTGAGGTCATCATCAAGTTAGCGCTAGGGTGATATTTAAAATATGATCCTGCTGCTGAGAGTATCACCCCCTTAAAAGATAGGGTGATCATCGTGATCATGCAAAAGGAGATTAGGAGGATATGATGACGTCATCATCATATTAGCGAATATCAGCAAATATGACCCTCCCTTGAAAGATCAGGATGATGACCCTCCGATAGGACTTTGACATGCGCATGCAAATTATGTAGATAGTGGATTTTCTAAGCAGGGTGATATTATAATATCAGGTGATGTAAAAATATCATGATGCTCGTTGTTATGAAATATGACCCTCCTAAAATCATGATGCTCACGATGCGCCTAAGGTCATTTGATGGGTAAAGGGCACTATCACCTAAGATTGATGTCCGGATATTGGGACTGCATGATTTTTATCGGGTGATAGATCAAGATCAGGATGACCTTGACAACATGACTGAGGATATAAAAATATGATGATCCTCTTGCGATTATCAGGTTTGACCAAAACTTTGACTGCGCATAACTCCCTCATATGGACGAATTTTCAAGCGATGTAAAAGGGAAACCTGCATGGAATTTTAAGCTCTTTCTAAATATGAGGTCATAGAAACAAAATATGAACTTTGACAAACTGACCTCATGATGATGACCAACCTCATCAAATATCATGATGATGATGCACCTGACCTATTTTTACCAAACCGCCAGAAAACAGACAACACAAGCCAAGCCAAAAGTTGGGTCCCTGTTTTGATAATGCAAAATGGGGCATGTTGTGTAACCACACAACACTACTGTGGAAAAAGAAAAAGTTAAAATTACCTTAGATGAATTCCAGATCAGCACAGTAGACTTAGGATTTGCCAATGAGGACCAAGAAGGTCAAGATGGCAAAGATATTATTGATTCTTTAATTCAAAGGGTGAAAAGAGAGAAAGAGAAAAATAAGCAACATAAGGAGCACATTGCTCAGTTGCATGCCTACATAGGCAGGCTAACCAATACTGAAGATACTTCAACTGAACATGCAGTCCCATTGACTGTTATCTCTCAAGAGGAGGTGAATAAATTAGACCTCATGAAACATGAGGTGTCTATACTCAGGAGATGGATGTCATCCACATTGGGTGATGCAGAGGAAGTAGTAAAGGCCTCTTTGAAGAGGTGGAATACTCTTAGTGACTCCAGGACCAAGGTAGACAAATTGCAGATGCAGACAGGAAAAAGGTCTTACCAACTGGAAAGAGTATTAAATATACTGGGAGAAATAAAGAGGATAAATCCTCAGCTGCTCATCAATAAATAGGTACTAAACAGTAATACTACCTTGCTGATTGACATATGGTATAAGGACATTCAATTTGAATGTGGAGTACTCAGAAGATGCAATAATAAACTGAGAGATATCAGCATGAAGTTGCATGATTTAATGTCTGTTGAGGCAGAAATATTGGAAACATTAGAAGGAAAAGTGGAAGGGAAGGTTGAAAATCAAGATGAGGAGTTTGCCATCAATGCTTTACACAGCAACTTCTAATCAATAGCAGATGATCCACTTGTTCACTTAACAGAAGAAGCCATAGATAAAATAATGAGAATCAAAGTCAAGATAGAGAAGTACAATGAAACACTGCAAGATAGGAAGAGCAAGCTAGATAGCAGTAGGCATAAATATGAGGCACACAAGCACGCCATGATCAAAGAAAAGACTCATGATGGCGGGGAAATAGATAAAATTGTGCAATTATATGAGCAGGTCCGGAGCGTCATGCAACCTCATATGCATAGCCATCATCATCATGATGAGGAAAGTTCAAGAAGTGAGGCACTTGGTGATGAGGAGCATGACTCTGATAAAGTTAGTGATGATGCATCATAGAGTGAATATCAGCATCAGGTACTTAGTGGAAATAGTTTTTTTAGATAGTTGCCAGCTGGCAACTTGTGCCATTTTGTAAAGGTTGAAATTTGTTTGCTAAAATACTCAGGGCTCATTTCAAAGCTTTTTGTATACATTTATATCTTTGCATACTTAATGAATGAGGAGCGTTTTGTTACAATTCATAGTAAATCTTGAGTAATCAGTGTGTGAATTCTGGATTTATGTGGTGATTTGCTACGTCCCTTGGAGTGCATGTCTACTTACATATACTATTTTCATACAATTCCTTTGAAGTTAGCACTTACTGTATCTAGCTGTGGAATGTCCTCGTGAACATATGGTTTGGTTTTCTTCTCCTCATGACTGTATCTGATATACATGTGGTTCAATAGCTGAAGATTCATCTTTCATTTGAAGCATTTCTTTCAATTTCTTTAAATTTTAGAGCATTTCACTATCATAATTGCAAATAACTGAACATCTAAAGCAAACAATACAAATATGTGGACATCTCATAGATAAGTGGAAATATTTAGCATATTTGAAGCTAAAGTATGCATTACTGATAAATATTATGCAAATATTTGAATGTAACTATATCATCGAATCAAATAATTGTGTAAAGTGACCCCTCTGTGAAGAATCTTTGCAGAAATAGCGTCATGATGATGAACTCTATGTAAGGCCCCAAAATGGAAACAACAACGCACATCAACCTCTGAGTAATGTCAGAAGATTAAGACCTAACCACCAGAGACTTGGGATCATGAATTCTCTAAATTCATCGGATCTTTCAAGATGAATAAAGGTTAATGTGTACTTTTATTCTATGCTTGTTTATGACTAACATCATGACCAACATAAATTCGCGCTAGAAGGAGGGCAAATCCGCAAGAACACGCTCATCATCATTATTTTTAGGTTTGATAATGCAGAGAGTAAGGTAATCCCAGTGCATTCGTGAATTTCAAATATCGCTCAAATATTTACTGTAATAGGCTTGTACATGTTCATTTTGTGTAAAGTTCCTGAAATTAGTCACAAATGTTGCAAGATTTATAGTACATCATCATGGATTCACAAATATCGGCCAATGATAAGTAAATCCATTCAAGCTTTGAAGAGTTTTGGCTTTAGAAAATTGATATCCTGTGGTAAGAGTCATTGTACCTCAAATATCTGTCATATTTGCAGTATCTTTGCAAATAGTTCATAAATATTCAGTCTGATCAGTCATCTGACCGTAAATATTGTCTCAACTGGTGAAATTCATTCAATATTTACTATCATCCGGTTAGCTTTAGCCAATTTGCCCCAAATTTGAGAAATCCTGGCTCACAGGATAAATACCAGGTCTATATCTAGTGGAATCTTTGAAGAATTGCCTGTTAGAGGTTTCAGACCTAGAACTGTAGACATCCATCATACTCCTAGGTCTAGTGCATCAGGAGCTTCACCAGAACCTCCTCTTGTAACTCCTGTTGGTTTACAAGTACCTTCTGGGATATTTGTGACACCTCCCGTTCAACCTCAGCTAGCTGTACCACCGGCTCAACCTCCTCCGGTCACAATGTCCTTCTTTGCTGCAAAGTCACCTTTAACCTTCAACGCATATCATGAGTTACCAAAGAATCCAGACAAACTTTGTCCAAAATATCATCCTTATCAGGATGCTGATGATCATGTCAGGAAGTTTAAAGAGGCTTATTGTAGAGCCAGAATAGAACATGAAGATGTTGTATGCAGATTATTTCCTTTTTCCCTAGGGGAAGAGGCTTATAATTGGTTTATTAGTCTTGGCCAAGCCTCTGTTGGTTCATGGCCTATCCTAGAGAAAGCCTTTCTTGATAGGTTCAAGGTCCCTATTGATCCATCTATGAATTACCACATGTTTGCTAAATCAAAAGATTCAAGAATGAACCTATTGCCAATTTTAATGCTAGGTTCCAGAAAATGCTATCTAAGTTAGTTGCTCCTTATGTAGTAGCAGATGCTTCTGCTAGGAGTATCTATTATTCAGCTCTGGATCCATTGACTTCCATGTTCATCAGGAGAACACATCCTGAGATCACTACCTTAATAGGAGCCTTTCAAGAAGCTATCAAAGTAAATCAGCAGCTAGTCCCAGCTCCTACTCCAAATATTGCATTCCCTACATTGCCTGGCATGTATGCATCATATCCTGCACAACATCTTGCATCATATCCTCCACAATATCCTAATGGTGCAATGATACCCCCAACAGTCATGCATGCACCTTTGCAGGTGCCTCCATTAAGTATCATGCCACCTCCTAGTGGGAGTGGCCAGATGTCACAATATCCTGCACAAATTCAGGCACCTCAGGGTGCTGATCTGTCTAACAATAACCATGGATCCTCTTTCTTCAAGCCTCAAAGTGAGAATGTAGTAGCTAAAGCTCAAGAAGAGAAGGAGGAAATTAAGGAAATTTCTGCTTAACTGAGAAAACTCACCACAGAAGTGACACATTTGAGAAATCAAAGTTTCTATTCCCAGTCAAATCATAATAGAAATTACTCCAATGATAGACCAAATTATCCAGACAGAGGATACAATAACAATAGTAATTTCAGCAATGGTGGTGGAAATAACAATAATCCTCAAAGACAGCCCAGAGTATGGAATTCCAGGCCAAATAATGGTTCATTACCATCACCTTTAGATAATCAGCCATCTGGTGAAGCTAAACAGACTACTAGAGTCAATCTTGCTGAGGCAACCCTCACCAACTGGTGTAGGATCCATAACACGAATGCTCATGCAGAGTTGGACTGTCCACAATTTCAAATCACTGCCAGCATTTTTCAAACAGAAGTGTCTAATATTGCAGGACATCCACCTCAGGTAGAAGGTAATGAAATAGTTCCTTGTGGATATGATTCAGCCCTAGTGCTAGAAACCTACACTAATCATCCAAATTATTCTCATGCATATGAAGAATCTGCTTTAGCTTTTGAGTCAAACTATGTCTTCCCTTTTGAAGATGAGAATAATCCTTCTATTGAACATGAGGAGGTGCATGCATACTAGCAGCAATATCCTAGCAAACATAACTATAACTTGAGAAGCAGCTCCAACAGATCTAATGGTCCACTGACGTCTTCTTTACCTCTAAATAATTTCAATACACCTCCTGATCCCAAAGCTAGCAATAATCTTGGGTTCCCCAAGGTAAATGTCCAATATCTGTCGCCACAGAATACAACATCAAAGGCTGTTAGCTTGCCTCATGAGTCTGATAAACTCGTTACTTACTTGGTAGATGAAATGAAAAAGATAAAGATCAGCCTGTCCTTATCAGAGTTATTGAAAACTCCTGCAATCAAAAAAGCATTCATGAAGTCACTAGATGATCCTGCTCTTAAAGAGGATATTCCTTCTCTAGGTCAACCTAGCAATAAAGATCATACTGCTAGAGATGGTAATATCAAACCTAAAATGCCAGCTACTATCCAAGTTGCATAAACATCACATATGACATTATATAGAGATAAGAATGAGTCACCACCGTTCTTCCTTACCATAAGGATGTTTGGAAAGAATTTACATAATTGTTTGGTAGATTCAGGTGCATCTACGAATGTGATGCCCTTGTCCATATGCAATGCCTTAGGACTACATCCTACTAAATCCCTAAAAAAGGTGACACAGCTAGATAAAACAGAAGTGAGTGTAGTGGGAGAACTGACTCACATACACATGCAGCTAGCATCTGATCCCAGGATCCAATATTACATCGATATCTAGGTAGTTGACATACCTGATACATATGGGATGCTACTTAGCAGAGACTGGTCAAAAACTTTGAATGGATATATGTCCACTGACTTCAGTCACATGTGGTTACCTTGGAAAGGTATACCAAACTAGATAAGAATAGATGCTGAACCTAGAATGAAGCACATGATAACCGAGTATAATAAAATGAATGAGATCATGTATGTTGACATTGAGCCTAGAGTTTATGCCATTAGACAACTGACTATCAGGATAGAAGAGATCTTGATGCTTGACTTTCATAATCATCATCATGATGATGATCATCAGGAGGGTGTGCCAATTGTAGAAACTGATAATAATTTTGAGAACGAAAATGAAATAGATCGCTTCAGAAACTTTGAGATGCATTTGTCCAAACAGGTAAAGCGTTTTCAATTGTTAAATATACCTGCTAATGATATTTTGATTAATGGATGGTGCAGATTACACAATGAAGCGCATTTAGAAAAGACTTGTGAAACATGCTTAGACATGATGATGCTGGAGCAGACATGCAGCGAGGCATCATCATCACATTCCGAGGTAAGTTCTACATCTGGTGATGATGATGATACTGATTCTTTTTTGTCTTATGCAGGAACCATAGAAAAGGTGACAGATCATGATGAAGGTCATGAACAGAGAAGAGAAGAAATTCTGGTGTACAATCAGATGAATGTTAGCAAAAAAGAAAAGATCACCCCAGGGAGTGATTGTGTGATGGAGTCAGACTATGAATTGTCTGATGAAGACAAGGGCAGTAACCTAACCAGATTTGAAGGGTTCTTGTCTGAAGAAATTAAGAAAATGATAAGACAAAAGAGACATCCACAGGATGCACTAACTGAAGGTTGGTGTAGGTTGCATGAGGCACCTCATTTGGAGACCGCCTGTTCACTGTGTCTGCACATTTTGAAGAAACATACAGAGCCTGATCCAAAAGATCATCCTCCTGATGATGGAAAACAAAAAGAAGAATTAGCTTCTCAGAAGGAAGAAAAGGTGGAGCCCGAGAAAGCTAATATTCCTAAGTTAAAATGGATATCAGGTGGGGCAGCTGCCAGAGCTACAAAGAAAAATAAAGTTTCAGCTAAACCTCATGATGAAGATAAATCTTGGATACTTAGATTTGATGGATCCAAATCCAAGCAAGGAGCTAGAGTAGGAATTGATCTTATTGATCCATCAGGAAAATCCTACTTAGCTGCGTACAGATTACAATTCCCCTGCACTAATAATGTGACAGAGTATGAAGCTTTTATTCATGGGATACTGTTTTCTCTCAAAAAAAAGTGAAAATTCTGCACATCTTTGGAGACTCAGAATTAGTTGTCAGACAAGTAAGAGGAATCTACTCTTGCAATTATAAAAAAATGTCAAATTATAGACACAGAGTGTGGGATTTAATTGAAGACTTTGATGCATTTAACATCACTCATGTCCCTAGAGAACAGAATCACAGGGCAGATGCACTTGCCCAAGCTGCCAGTACATTAGAGCCACTATCTATATCAGGTCTGAAGAGATTTTCAGTAGAACTGGTATATGTACCATCAGTACCTGATAATGTGACCAACCTCCAGGTGTTTGATGATGATCAACACATTTTGGATTTCATCTCAAACAGAGATGTATTTGATGCCCAAATCATAGATGAGAATGGTATGGAAGATCATGTTTGGGAAGAAGATGAAATATTAGAGTTGCCTAGTAACAGAATTCCCAAAGGCATGATTGAATTAGAAAGAGCCTTTGATTTGGATAATATGCTGAAGCCGAAGGATCTTCCTAAAGCTAATGGAGGTCAGTATTCACAAGTGAATATCAGACAAGATGATGACAAGAAAAATGTCTTGATAGGTAAGGTTTGCACACCAGAAGAGTTAGAAGGAATAACTTAGGCCCTTAAGGATTACATCCATGTAATTGCATGGACTCATGATGAGCTGAAGACATATGACACATCTGTCATAACTCATACTATACCTCTCAAGCCAGATGCTAAACCTTTCAGATAGAAGCAAAGGCCAGTCAATGCTTTGCTTGAACTAATAATATTTGAAGAAGTCAAGAAATTGTTAAATGCTAGGATAATTTTTCCTATGAGGCATTCCACTTGGGTGGCAAATCTAGTGCCAGTTAGGAAGAAGAATGGAGACATCAGGCTATGTGTAGATTTTAGGAATCTAAACAGAGCATCAGAAAAGGATAATTATCCTTTACCCTCATTAGATAAAGTTCTACAGATTGTAAATGGAGCCAAAATGATGTCCTTCCTAGATGGCTTTTCAGGATACAACCAAGTGATGCTTGATAAAATTGACAGATTGAAAACTACCTTCACCACCAAGTGGGGGATATTTGCATATAGACGTATGCCATTCGGACTTATAAATGCTGGAGCAACATTCCAGCGAGCAATGGCCATAGCCTTCAGAGGCTTAATAGGAAAATGTATAGTCATCTACATGGATGACTTGATAGTATTCTCCAAAGAAAGGGGAAATCATGTAGCAGATCTCAGAAATGTGCTGAAGAAATGTGAAGAGTATGGAATATCCCTGAACCCCAAGAAATGCATATTTGGGGTGACAATAGGAAAGTTATTAGTCCATTTGATAACTAAAGATGGAATCCTCATTGATCCTAATGGGGTGGAGTCTATCATGAAAATACAACTTCCTGGAAGCAAGAAAGAACTTAAGTCTTACTTTGGTAAGATTAACTTTGTAAGAAAATTCATAACTGGTTTTGCAGAAATAGTCAGACCATTAAATGCTATGTTGAAAAAAGATGCCAAAATTGAGTGGATAGCAGAAGCTAAAGCTGCTTTTGAGGACATAAAGAAAGCCATATCAGATGCTCCTGTACTCAACAGTCCTGATTACACAAAGGATTTCTACATCTATTAATTTGCTTCAGAACATACCTCTGCAGCAGTGTTAACTCAAAGGAATGAAGAAAAGGAAGAGAAACCAATAGCCTTCATGAGCTATCCTTTCAAGGATGCTAAACTAAGATATGTGGATGTTGAAAGACAAGCACTTGCATTAGTCAGGGCAGTAAAGAAATTCAGGCATTATATACTAAGAAGCAAGGTGATTGCAGTAGTGCCTGATGCAGCTGTGAAGATGCACTGGTGAGAAAAGAGCCAAGTGGATTACTGTATTACAAGAGTATGACATGGAGATTACACCAATGAAGCTGGTAAGATGACAGGCTTTAAGCCAAATGATATCTGAAATTGACCCAAACATCACAAGTTAGCAGTATGTTATTAATGAGAAAGATAATAAAGAGTGGTATTCAAATATCAGGCACATCCTGATTACTGGAAGATGTCCCCTGAGATTGCAAGCTTCACAAAGAAGAGCCTTGAAGATAAGGTCACAAAAGTATATGATGAAGGGAGGAACCCTATTCAAGAAGAATTATGAAGGAATATACCTGAGATGCTTAGAAAAGCCAGAAGCAAATAAGGTCCTGTCCGAGTTACATGATAATTTCGGAACAACACATGGATCAGCCTTGGCCAAGACACATGCAATCCTCAGAGCAGGATATTATTGGCCCACAGTTTTTAAAGATATAGCTGATCATGTTAAATGTTGTCATGTGTGTCAGGTTGCTGCTAACAGAGAGAAATATGCTGCACAACCCTTGCAACCAATGATGGAAGAGCGCCCATTTGCACAATGGGGCATGGACTTCATAGGACCAATCAATCCTTCGTCCTCCTCAGGCCATAGGTATGTCCTAACAATTACTGACTATTGTACCAGATGGACTGAGGCTATCAGCAGCAAGACTTGTACTGCAGATGATGTCATCAAATTTCTGGAGAGCAACATTGTCACCAGGTATGGAATTCCTTATGCTTTGGTAAGTGATAATGGTTCTGCCTTCACTTCAACTAAATTGTCAAGTTGGGCTTTTGATCATGGGATCATACTTAAGTTTTCATCCAACTACTATCCCCAAGGGAATGGATTAGAAGAATCCACCAACAAAAATTTACTGAATATCATAAGAAAACTAATAGAGAAAAACCCTAGAGAATGGAACTCATTTCTGAAATATGCCTTATGGGTAGATAGAACTAGAATGAAAATTGCATTAGGAAACTCACCTTTCCAATTGGTATATGAGGTGGATCCTATCCTTCCTGTGAACTTGAAAATTCCCACTTTGCAGTTTGCCCAAGAATATCTAGGCATTGATAATAGACAAGAAGTTAGGTTGCTTCAACTGATGCACCTGGAAGAGAAAAGGAGTCAAGCAATTGACCAGTTTGCAAAACATCAGGCTATTGTCAAACATTGGTTTGACAAAAGAGCCAGAGTTAAAGCCTTTAGGATATCTGATTTAGTCCTGATGTGGGATAAAGTCCATGAAAGGAAAGGTGACCATGGCAAATTTGATAGACTATGGATAGGTCCCTTTCAAATTTCTGCGATACTAGGAGACAACACTTATAGGCTTAAGAACCTGACAGGTGAGGATGTCCCATTTCCAGTCAATGGACAATTCCTCAAGCATTATTTCTAGGCCTGAGTGACTTCATGACAGTCATGTGTATCATATTGTACATTTGTATAGTTGTCTGTACAATTTGTTTTGTTTTTGTTTGTTCTGTTGTGTTTGTTGAGACCTTGTTTTGGTTAGTTAGGATGATGCACCTTATTACCACAGAAAATAGCTAAATTGTTAGGATTCAAGTGATGAGATCAGATTTAGACATAGGTTGTAATTCAGCCTAAGAAGGATTCACGATCAGGTCTGTGATATCCTTTCATCAGGGTGCCTTTTCTTGATCAAAGTGAATCAATCACAATGAAACATCTAACAGCCTTGGGTTTGTTGAACACATAAGTATAGGTGTTAAGTGAAAAATCTAAAGAGACTCCCTTGCTACCAATACAATCTCCAACCTAAAGTTGCAAGTGACTATACCTTGTACAAATAAGTAGAAATAATGATATCAGACACACATTTTAATAGAAAAAATTTAGAAAGGAAATAGAATTAGGCCATCTAAGTAACTCTACTGGGGCTATAGATGCCTGTTGGCAGTGGGGCTCTACTTAGGGAGATTGTATAGATAACCTTGCCGGGGCTATAGACGCTTGCTAGCAGCAAGGCTCTATCTAGGTTGGCTATGAGGGATGATCTCCAGCTATGTAGTTTAACACTAGTTACTTGTGTTTTCAACTCGCTTTCAAGATGAGGATAATTAATCATCTGCACACACATGATCCTTTGTTAGCATTGTTACCATGACGAAATTTTATCATTCAACAGATCATGATGCTTATGCTTAGGAGGAATTAGAATACTATGGATGAATGTGATCACATCACTTAAATCATTGGAATTTGTTTATTTTCTTTGGTGGCAAGTTGTTGTGTGGTTACACAACACGCCCATTTTGACTTGACAAAACAGGAACCCAACTTTTTGGCTTGTGTCTTGTGCTTTCTGGCGGTCTAGTAAAAGTAAGTCATGCAGATCATCATGCATTGAAAAGACTGGGTAAGTGATCATCATGAGGTCAATTCGTCAAATTTCATATTTTATTCCAAAAGCCTCATATTTAGAAAGAGCATTAAATTCCATGCAGGTTTGTCTTTTACATCACCCTGATATTCGTCAGGATGTGAAAGTTTTGAGTGGTCAAAGTCTGAGTCAAACCTGATATTCCCAGGGGGAGGATCATATTTCGTAACATCCATCATATTATAAAGGTCACCCCGATATAGTATATCACCTGATAAAATCATGCAGTCTGAATATTCGGACGTCAATTTTAGGTGATAGTAATCGTTACCCGTCAATAGCCTTATGCATTTTGTGAGGATCATATTTGTCAAAGTAACCCGATATTTCATAATATCCTCCTACTGTGAAATATCCCCCTAAGCCAATATCTTGATGACATCATCCAAGTTCGATAAAGAAAGGAACAAACATGATGATGACATCATCATCACATTTACCTCTCGACAGGATATTTCATAAACATGATCATGTTCCCATATTATGACGATGACATCATGATGCCTTGCCGATACATTGAGCGAATATCCAGATGATGTCATCCTGATATTTTGAAAGAGAGACATGTACGTTTGTCCGATCATCATCACTTTTGAAACATCACCTGATATATTGAGATATCCTCCTGATGTGCTAAACATAACCAAAAGGTGCATTCGTCACATGATGTGGTCACGATAGTTTTTTCTCTGAAGGAGGATGATCATTTTAAAATCGACCTGATATTTGCGAATATCATCCTACTTTCGTGATATCCTGTCATAGGGATATCATCCCGCTCCCATTGCCACCATTGTCATTTAATGCGCGCAGACATGGTAGGTGGTTCCCACCGACCAAGAATCTCAATGGAACACTTGGCAAGATCATGCGTTTTCGCGCGGATAATCAATGAGTAAAATCCAATCTGTCAGAGTTGCCCTAATTTTACCCTACGTGAATCATTAAAGGGATGAATTCACCGCAATTTCAAATTTACCTTGCAATAAATTTGTTTTTACAGAGCACTAGCCTCCATATCCTCATACACACGATAGTTGCACGAATTAAGCTCATAGATAGAAGGAAGTGCGTGATCATCAGCTGAATAAAGAGTATTATCAGGAAGTCCACTAGTATAAGAGGAAGTTTGAATATACAAGTAAGTAAATGAAACCCTCATCCTGTTGTTTCTGTAAAAAGTCAGCTATGAATGGTTAATCTGAAGTTCTAGTTTATGTATCCATATGATTAAGTAATGTTGAACATCTATAGTAGGCATGATGAGTAGTAAAGTTAATTGTAATATGCATGCATGTATATACCCATTGTAAGACAAGATTTGTTTAATTGCACGCACCCATGGCTAACAAGAGGTTAGTAAAGTGTTAAGCAGAATTTGAAAGGCCCATGTTCTCCTCCCAGAGGGGCGTCCTGTTCAAGTATGGCACAATTACGGATACCCATCAGGGAAGTACCAATTTGGAAGAATGGTGAGCCAGGTTGAACGATGAGAATAATAAGAGTCCGGTGCTAGATGCAGTTTTCATTTCTGAGATGTGGAACGCCGCTGGTTTTCCATACTCCATGGAATCTCTGGAACTGGTGATCGAGTGTGCCAGGAACTACAATCCAAAAACCAAGTAGGTGATGAAGCATGGGAGGATATATGCTGACCTATCCATCAAGGGTTTGTCCAAGACATTAGGATTGCCATTGGGTAGTAAGGTCAAAAGTGTGGACCTGAAGAAGTTAGAGAAAGAATATGAAAATAATAAGAAACAAGCTAGGAAGAATATGTATCAATGGAGGACTGAAAATAGTACATATCCTAAAGCAGCCAAACTTCCTGTGCATCTATTCAAATATGATTTTGCTGATGAATATCAATACATGATCGCATTACTGAACAAAGTAACAGGCCAGCCTGATGCTGGTAGTTTCAGAGACTAGATGTATCATATAATAATGATGTGTTTATATTCAGATATCAAGCCACTGTGGGGCCAGCTAATAAGTGATGCTCTGCATGAGCAGCTGATGAACCTAGGAGGTTCAAATTGTGCTTTCTGTATGACCTCATACATCATCTACTCCTGTGCGTATAAAGGCACATTTGATGGATTGGTTATAGATGGGAAAGTCACTAGAACAGTTAATGTTGTGCATATCTAGGATCATCATCCCCAGCTGCAAAGAGCCAATTACCTCCAGGACTACAAACTGGTCAATGATGCATTCTCTATGCATCTCGTGAGGACCATGGAGGCTCAAGAGATAATTTACAAGCATGGACCCTAGTATATTCAGTTTGCCACCTTTTCATACATAAGGATTGAGGGTTTTGAAGGAAATCCCCTCATGCTGCCAAGGTATCCCACTGGTGCAGTGATACTGATGGAGTTCATCAGGCAGGGCTCCACAATGATAAAAATATACAAGGATGCCAAGAAGCTGCCACCAATTTTGTTTCCAGTCACCATTGGCTGGTACATGTGCCCTAATTTAGAGCACATAAAGAAGGTGATGGTCATCTTCAATAAAATGAAACTGCATCCTTTTCCACTGACAAGACCATATGATCCTTACGGCAGGATGCAGAAAATAATAGGAAAGCCTATTCATCAGAGGCACCTAGAGGACTTCTGGGCTGACTGTGAAGATGAAGCAGAGGCAAGAAGAAGAAGATATCAAAGGCTGACTTTGAATCAAATAAGAAGCTTTAATTGCATCCCAATTCCCCAACAATTGAAGAAAGATGATGGTAGGATAATTGCAGATGAATACAAACAGAAGAAGATATATAATGATACCATCTCTGCACCTGACCTCACCATACAGGAGGATATATCCTTCGACCCCTTCATTGCCAGGACCATACAATTAACCCAAGCTTGGGTTGATGAACAGATAGGGGCATTGAAGAAGAAGGGTGTTGCCATTACGGTGGACAACAAGAAGAAGGGGCAGGATATTCTCAATGGGGAGTATGATGACTTCCTAAATGAAAGGAGGAAGTCTAAGGGAGATGGACTCCCTCCACCACAACAACAGAGCAAAAGACCCCCAAGGGGCAAGAAAGTAGATAAGGAACCCAAAGGGGTTATTATCAAAAAGGTAGTATTTGTAGCTGAGGAGGCAGCAGCATCAGGATTAGGATCTGGATTAGCATCAGCATCCCCTCCAAGGACAAGGAAAGGAAAGTCCAAGAAGAGTAAAATAGCAGAGGCTAGAATTACAGAGACCCTAGAAGAGGGTCAATCCTCAAGGGAACATGATGAAGAGGATATCCTCATGGAGGAAGAGCCTGAAGAAGAAGAGGCCCCTTTAATAATAAAAAGAAAAAGAAGAGCTCCACAGGTGGATGTGTCTACCCCACCTAAGAAACTGAGAACCTCCATGAGGGGTGAAATAAAACAACCCCCTACATTGTTACAAGGGGCAGGCAGTGACGTGCATAAGGTACTACAGCACAATGTTCCACTTCCTACCATCGTCAAGTTCAAAACTAAACTTGCTGAAGAGCAGATGAAAGAAACCTTGCTAGGAGATCATATCTCATTAGAGGAGACAATTAATTTGTCTAATGATGAGGTTGTGAAGGAGGTATCTTCACAAAAGATGGAAGCCCTTGCTACAGGTACATAAATGACCCCTCATAAGCCTCCAACAGTTTAAATGATACTGGAGGAGATGAAGCAAGTGGAAGTGAAAAGGAAAAGAGCCCAGAGTAGGTTGCCCAAGAAATAGGGCTAGATACATTGATTGCAGAGGTGACAAATCCTGTAGTGGTAGATTTGATAGATAAATAGGATGCAAGTCCTGAACATCTAATAGGATCACCTGACAAAGGGCAACCTGCAGAAGAAGTGAAGATGGCAGAACTAGAGGGCCATGCTTCAGAAATAAGCCCACCAAGTGCACAGAATGCATCAGCAGAACTTGCTATAATAGAGGTTCAGGAAAAGAAGGCTGATGAGAAGGATATATCTGAAGATCCTGCTGCCAAAGTTCAGGAAGTAAGTAACATTGGTGTAGAACAAATAATGGCTTCAGAACAAATGCCAGCACCTAAGGAGACTTCCCAAGTATCCACGGCTGAGAATGTTCCTCAACAGGAGGAAAAGCCAAAAGAGGATGAAGTAATGACAGAAAAAGATCATGATCATCATGATTAGCATGTGGACATAGCACAAGATCCTCCACCTCAAGAAGATGCTCCTCCAGAGAAAGAAGTTCCTCAATAGGAGGATGTGCCAGAGCATCAATGTCAAAGTGAGCATAAGGAAAAAAAAATGAGAAAATCACCTTCTCCACCACATCTACTGACAAAAACAGGAGACATAGGTGAACATCATGATGATGCAGAAAAACATGATCAGGTGCCTCCGTGGTTGGAGAAAGAGGTAAATATAGAAGAAGAATTAGAAATTCAAGAGTTTGATATCTCCACCCTATTCTCTAAAAATATAATAAAACCTAAGAGGAAGGCTAGAATGACTTCAGCCATCAAAAGAGATCCGACAACTGGGAGGAGGACTGCACAAATTACAGTACCTATTGTGGAGAAAGAAAAAGGTAAAATTACCTTAGATGAATTCTAGATCAGCACAGTAGACTTAGGATTTGCCAATGAGGACCAAGAAGGTCAAGAGGGCAAAGATATTATTGTTTCTTTAATTCAAAAGGTGAAAAGAGAGAAAAAGAAAAATAAGCAACATAAGGAGCACATTGCTCAGTTGCATGCCTACATAGGAAGGCTAACCAATACTGAAGATACTTCAACTGAACATGCAGTCCCATTGACTGTTATCTCTCAAGAGGAGCTGAATAAATTAGACCTCATGAAACATGAGGCATCTATACTCAGGAGATGGATGTCATCCACATTGGGTGATGCAGAGGAAGTAGTAAAGGCCTCTTTGAAGAGGTGGAATACTCTAAGCGACTCCAGGACCAAGGTAGACAAATTGCAGATGCAGACAGGAAAAAGGTCTTACCAACTGGAAAGAGTATTAAATATACTGGGAGAAATAAAGAGGATAAATCCTCAGCTACTCATCAATAAACAGGTACTAAACAATAATACTGCCTTGCTGATTGACATATGGTATAAGGACATTCAATTTGAATGTGGAGTACTCAGAAGATGCAATAATAAACTGAGAGATATCAGCATGAAGTTGCATGATTTAATGTTTGTTGAGGCAGAAATATTGGAAACATTAGAAGGAAAAGTGGAAGGGAAGGTTGAAAATCGAGATGAGGAGTTTGCCATCAACATTTACATAGCAAATTCCAATCAATAGCAGATGATCCACTTGTTCACTTGACAGAAGAAGCCATAGATAAAATAATGAGAATCAAAGTCAAGATGGAGAAGTACAATGAAACACTGCAAGACAGGAAGAGCAAGCTAGATAGCAGCAGGCATAAATATGAGGCACACAAGCACACCATGATTAAAGCAAAGACTCAGGATGGTAGGGAAATAGATAAAATTGTGCAATTATATGAGTAGGTCCGAAGCGTCATGCAACCTCATATGCGCAGCCATCATCATCATGATGAGGAAAGTTCAGGAAGTGAGGCACTTGGTGATGAGGAGCATAACTTTGATAAAGTTAGTCATGATGCATCATAGAGTGAATATCAGCATCAGGTACTTAGTGGAAATAGTTTTTTTAGATAGTTGCCAGCTGGCAACTTGTACCATTTTGTAAAGGTTGACGTAGTCAAAAGAAATATTGACCGTGGATGTGCATAGATGAATCTGGATCACTGATCTTTTTGTAATGGATTCCTCACCTTATTCTATAAAAGGTGTAGGAATGCCTCCTTTGTAAACATTTGAAACTTAATTAAAATTTGTCTGCTGAAATACTCAGGGCTCATTTCAAAGCTTTTTGTATACATTTATATCTTTGCATACTTAATGAATGAGAAGATCATTTTAGTTACAATTCATAGTAAATCTTGAGTAATCAGTGTGTGAATTCTAGATTTATGTGGTGATTTGTTGCGTCCCTTGGAGTGCATGTCTACTTACATATATTGTTTTCATACAATTCCTTTGAAGTTAGCACCTACTGTATCTAGCTGTGGAATGTCCTGGTGAACATATGGTTTGGTTTTCTTCTCCTCATGACTGTATCTGATATACATGTGGTTCAATAGCTGAAGATTCATCTTTCATTTGAAGCATTTCTTTCAATTTCTTTAAATTTCAGAGCATTTCACTATCATAATTGCAAATAACTGAACATCTAAAGAAAACAATACAAATATGTGGACATCTCGTAGATAAGTGGAAATATTTAGCATATTTGAAGCTAAAGTATGCATTACTGATAAATATCATGCAAATATTTGAATGTAACTATATCATCGAATCAAATAACTATGTAAAGTGACCCCTCTGTGAAGAATCTTTGCAGAAATAGCGTCATGATGATGAACTCTATGTAAGGCCCCAAAATGGAAATAGCAGCACACATCAACCTCTGAGTAACGTCAAAAGATTAAGACCTAATCACCGGAGACTTGGGATCATGAATTCTCTGAATTCATCAGATCTTTCAAGATGAATAAAGGTTAATGTGTACTTTTATTCTATGCTTGTTTATGACTAACATCATGACCAACAAGTCCCTTCTATAATGCCAATGTTTAAATAAAACCAAACTAGGAATAGGTAATTGGGCATCTCTGCAATTGTAACAATAATCTATGAATTTATCATCTGGTCCTCCAAGACCATGCAAATTTAAAACTTTCCTAGTGGAGCTCAGGAGTTGGATCATAAGATCCTCATCCAAACTACGCTTTGAGGTGGAAGCTTGACCGGATTGGCTCATTTTTTTGAACTACGTGTTTAACTCGGGCTTCTTATATTGACAATTATCTATCCTCCCAATCAAGCAGTCAACTTAAAATATGTCAGGCACAGTTAAACATAATGAACTTACTAGTTTATGCTTGCAGAAGTTTGAATTTCTTTCTTTACTCACTTGATGCAAAAAGCCCTAACTTTTCTCCTTTTAAGATTCATAATATACGCTCTAAGGCATTAATAAAGGTAGCCTCAGCCTTAATCTCTCATTTGTGTCATAGGGCACCTTCAACATTCTTCATGAAAGTTTAAATCTATGCTATTGATCTGGGTCCATTGTTGTGAGGTCCACAGCCGTCATTTTCCTGCCAGATTTGAAAATCCAAGTTATCATAGTTGGAAAGTCATCAGTGAATAAGAGCAAGTCAAATCAAATGTACCTCCTTCGCTAACCACATCACTTTTCATCCAGCCTAGACACGTGGCACCATCTCATAGTGTCACAGCCATAAATGGCCAACCACTTACTTACCCTACATGGGTATGATAAAGCTTCTGTACGTGTACCTTTCATTTGTATTTTACTTCCTAAGTGATGTAGAGTGGCACAAAGGAAGCAACAATGGTTCACTCTTCTCTACCCACTCACCCACTTCACCACTTCATCCAACCAAGGTCATACTCAAGGGTAAATTAAGGATTTGTTATCTAGGATATCATTCACTCTTCAAGGCTCCTTCCCCACCTTAAGATAGGTCTACAAACACCTTTCCCATAGTTGGTTTGATCCCCAACTTATCACAACTCTCCAACCCTTACTTGGCCTAGTGAGGCTACTAGCCCTCCTAATCCAGTTTTCACTATACAACTTGACAAAACCCTTAAGAGTCAAGCAAACAAATGGTGGATTCCAATACCCTCTATGGAACTCCAATAGACCTCCAAGCCTTCAGTTCCAACTCTACTCTAGCAACTCAACACACCCACTAGGTCTCTAGGCCTAATTGATCAAGTTAGGTCTAGGTTACAAAGCAAGTGGTCTAATTTGGGTTTATAAAATTGTGACAAGAACTTGGATTACCTCCACAACACCCAAACATCTCAAAACCACCATCCATTCACCCACCCTATCAAAATTTTGTCATTTACATCACCAAATTACATAATTTTGGTCAAATACATAGGGATATTTGACCTAGGGCATCACTCCAAAAGTCGAGGACTGTTATTCCCAACAAAATGCTTTTGGAATCCTATAATATACATCCCTAGCCTACATTTCACCAAGTGGCATGAAGTTTCATTAGTTAGAATGCATTCTAGGGCTAGATTTGTATGACAAACCCTAGGAATGAGGGTTTCAGACCAGTTTGAATTCAAACTCCAATATCTTCCTACTGCGATCACTTCAAAACCTCAAACTTGATACATTAGAATCCTAATTCAACCTAGTTTCAGAAAAACCACATTGATCCACTTGGCCAATCTATACAGGCCATACACCAACAGGAATTCTTGGAAAAATAGTCAGTTTTATTGGTTTTTGTGCCTAAATCTCCGTACATAATCTTCTCACCCCTACTGGAGTAAGATGACAACAATATCAACCGATCCAAGTCGGTAGGCAACTTCCAAAAATAGTTTCAACTCTCAAAAGTGAGTTGCAATTGTCATGACACCTTAACAACATTGGACAACTATGGCATTTTACATTAACACAAGGATCCCAATTGGTTTAGCTTGTCCAATGGAATCCAAACAACTACCATACTCTCTAAAACATGCCAAAACATCAAAACTATCAAATAGACTCAAAAAATCATCCATAGACCTACTAGGCCTAAGTGACATAACTAGGGTCCAAATGGACTAAGAATGATTTGAGGTTTATATGATTACCCCAAACCTCTTGACCATACAAAATGGACCTTATAACCATGGCTATAAAGCCTTATTACAAAACATATTGAACAAGAAACTCAACTTATCAAACTACTCTTAGGAATCAAAATGCTCCTAGGTGCCCTGCACCATACACCCCCTGACAAACAGAACTCAAGTCTCTTGAGTTGGGATTGCTGTCAAATGTAAATCCTGCCTTCTCAATGGCTTCTCTACTCATCCAAGTGGCATCTTCCTTAGGCTTATTGAGTGAAATGAGGCCACGTGTTGCCATCTCGAGATCATGCAATGAAGATTCCTTTTTGACAAGATTCCCTTGTGATGATATGTAACCATTGGATTTAAACTTTCCTAGGGATTATTTCTCAGACTGACACTTGGCGACATACGGTTGCTCAATGTAAGATTCTTCAATAAAGGTGTGTAAGCCTAGATCCTTTGATAGGTGTCCCTTGTCATGGCCACACAAGGAGGATGATGAAATCATGGGCGGTGTGCTGCGAGGCTGCAATATTCATTTATATTAAACCTTATAACCTATACAAAAACTTAGGACATGGGTTTAAATTTTTTGTGGACTATAAGGGGTAAGACTAGGACATGGGGCCGGTCAAGTCATAACTTAAGGGACCGGAAACCTTCTACAGGCAGTCAACAAAGATCTAAAAGATAAAGCACATAAGCAAATCCTTGTAATGCTCCTTATAAGAAGATCCTTATTTTCCACCTTGCATATGAGAATTACTTCTTAAAGGAAACATTAGTAATAGATATTAAAATAATCAAATCAGGGTTAGTAACCACATAAATAGTATCAACATAAATCAATAATTCAATTATTCATACTTAGGGTTGTCTATTATATGTTAGCCTTATTCATTTTGAAACCCTAGTGGAGATGGGGTACAATCTCATGTTAGGTTGCATGAATCATCCTCTACGGGTAGTGCCTTTGTATGATGTAGCACATGCCCATTCCACCCTAGCCCTTACTAACTGCCCTTGTATGATGTAGCACATGCCCATTCCGCCGCAAGTCTTACTTATTGCCCTTGTATGATGTAGCATATGTCCAATCCACCGCAGGTCTTATCTATTGCCTAAGTATGATGTAACATGGTCCATTCCACCGCCGGTCTTATCTACCTTTCAAGATATTAATGTTACTTCTTCCTAACAAGTCTACCTCCAATCTCTCAATATGTTATATGATCTTATATCATGGGTTTGTTTCTAAGGACCTTGCCTTCGTTATATAAATCATGTATGATTACTCTTTATTGGAGCTTACTCCTAATGATGATGGATTCTTTTATATATATAGTTGGATTATCTTTACTATATCATGATCTTATGGATCATGAGATGGTATATTGATTATATAGTTCCTCTACGAGAACTTGTCATCATACCATCTCATGGTAAAGCTTAATTCATTAAATATAATTTAAATAGAGATGAGACATTATTCATTGATTATTCTTTAAAGGACTATGTCCATTCTATTACTATAGATATTATTCATTCCTTGTTTTGAACATTCCTTAATATCATTGCAAGCATGTCATTTTATTCTACCTTAATAGCTAGTAATCATTTCCTCTTATCTGTTGTTATGTTTCATATTCTGTATGACCTATATTTCCTTCTTGATTCCCTATTGATTCCTTCTTTTTCATCTTTTTTCAATATTAGATATATTCTCTTTACAATATATATATATATACTGTTAATTCTGAAAATATATCTTATTCCTTATTTTGCCTATTCAAAATCAGATATTTGTTTTTTTCTTCCTCATTGAAATTGATGGGAATTAAGGTGTCTCAACCTGGGTAATTCCTTGTATTTTTACATTGTATTTATTTATTATTTTCCTATTGTAAAATAAAGATGCAAATCCTATGTTGTCATATTGTGGGAGTTGGCACGATGATGTGTCATCCTACATGGCATATGACCACATGTAATTCTCTCCTCACATGAGGAGATAGGCATCCCACTTAGTGGTAGGAATAATTTGCCATGTGTTGGCATCTTGGATGTTGTGTAAGGGAATATTGACCGAAACGGTTATGATCGATTCCTATGACGAAGTTATGACATGTAAGAGTTAGAAATAGAAGCTTGTAAGACAGGTGAAGACATGTGTCATGAAGAATCATTGAAAAAGGCATCTTTGGGCACCCCAAGGTGGACTGACATGTTGTAAGAGAATATGCTATTCATAGCCTGTGTATGACAGATTCTCTTATAGCTGTAAGTTGTAACTGCTATGACAAATTCTATGATGGTCATAAGAGTCATAAGAGCATCTGTCATAGACCATTTTGGAAATAGGTGACCTCTTTGGGATGGGAATTGCGGACAAGTGTCAGGAACATTCTACAATGTTGACCAAGTGTCCCTAGGCATGGGTTTTGGGCCATGAGGCCAAGTTGGATGCCTATTCCAAGATAGGACCAATATTGCCTTGTATATTCTATATAAACAGGTGCTTGGATGAGTAGAAGTATTATAGGTTTTACAAGTATTGTTATGCTACCGGATTGACTCTAGACACAAGTATTGAAGACCATTGAAGCTTGCATTGCAAGTGTATTGTAAACATTATACAGTTTTGATAGTACATTGTGAGGGTTTTTGAGTGTGGGGTTTTTCACCTGATAAGGGTTTTCCCCACCATATATCTTGTCTCTCTTCTTCTGTCTTCTTTCTAGTTCTATGTGTATTGCTGCAATATCTCTGCCATATGCTTTATGTTGCTGTAATAGTTAGGATTAAATTGAATTTACATAATTCTCCCCTCATTAGATTAGTGTAGGAAGCAATTTCCGCATACCTAGCTTGCTTTCAGTTGGTATCAGAGCTTGATCACCTTTGGTCCTAGTTGTTGGGTAGGGGTTTTTTGAGCTGATCTTAAGTGAGTGGGAGTATGTGTAGAGTATTTTGAATCTTATTGTAGCAAGGAGATGGCAAGCATATCTGGGAGGATAGAGGTGGAGAAATTCAATGGTAGTAATTTCGAGCTATGGAAGTTCAAGATGGAAGACATGCTTGTAGACCAAGACCTCTGGGAAACTATCAGTGGAACTAAACCAGCTACAATGTCCCAAGCGAATTGGGATATAAAGGATTGGAAGGCTAAGGGTCTCATAAGACTTAGTCTTATTGATTCTGTACTGTTAAATGTCCATGAGGAGACTACTACAAACTTGCTTTGGAAGAAGTTGGGAGATGTGTATCAAGCCAAATCCCTAGTTAATAAACTTTTCCTGAGAAAGAAGTTATGTTCTCTTTGAATGGAGGACAAAAAATCTATTGCAGAACATATGAATGCTTTTAACATGCTGGTTGCACAATTGACATCCATTGGTGTGAAGATGGAGGAGGAGGATCAATGTATGACCTTGTTGTATTCTTTGCCAGATTCATGGGATCACCTTGTCATAGCTATTGGAAGCACCACATCCACATTCAAAATGGATGAAGTGGTTTCTTCATTTTTGTCTAAAGAGATGCAGAGAAAGTCTTCTGAGGCAGCCAAAGAGGCTCTTGCGGTTCGTGGAAGACCTAAGGAGAAAGGGAAAAAGAAGGACAAGAGAGCTGAGAAGGGTAAATCCAAATCCCGTGGGAGATCTAAATCTCTTGGAAAGTCCAAGGCTCTCTATTGGAACTGTGGAAAAATTGGGCATTTCCAAAAGGAATGCAAAGAGGAAAAGAAAAAGAAGAAGAAATCCCCAGACTTAGATTCTAACAAGTCACAATATGATGGTGATGCCTTCATTGCAGTCCTAAAAACCCATGTATCTGATGATGTGTGGCTGATTGATTCTGGTGTATCATTCCACATGACCTCTCATCAAGTCTGGTTTACAAAGTATGAGGAGTTCGATGGTGGAAAGGTGTACCTAGGTGACAACTCTGATATGAAGATTGTTGGTCGTGGAAGAGTCTTTATTTGATTCCCTGATGGATGAGTGAAGGGGATCTTTGGGGTTATGCACATCCCAGGCTTAGCATGGAACTTGCTTTCTATAAGTATGTTGAATGATGTAGGTGTGAAGGTTGTCTTTTCAAAAGAAGGATGCAAGATGACTAGAGGAGCTATGGTGCTTGCTAAAGGTACTCAGAGAGGTACTCTGTTTCAGTTGGAGGCATGCATTTCACAATGCAATAGTTCTTCTGACTCAAGGAAGAGGGCAGCAGTCACTTCATCCCCACCATCTGAATGAGCAGTGAAGAAATCTGTTGTATCTAGTCCTGATGGTTGTAATCATTCCTTGGAAGTTAAGCTTCCTACTGAAAAGATAATGTTATGGCATAAGAGATTTGGCCACATTGGTGAGAAGGGTCTTAGAACCCTGAAAAGTAAAAACCTCGTTGATGGGTTAGATGATTGTAATCTTGAGTTCAACTTTTGCAAACATTACATATATGGAAAACAAAACCGTGTTCAGTTTTACTCGAGTTCTCATAAGTCTTCTGCTGTGTTGGACCTTGTTCATTCTGATGTATTTGGTTCTGTTAATGTTCCTTCATTATCAAAATCTATATACTTTGTATATTTTATAGATGACTATAGTAGAAGGACATGGATTTATTTTCTCAGAAGCAAATCTGAAGTCTATAGTAAGTTTAAGGAGTTTAAAGCCTTTGTTAAAAATCAAACTGGTAAAAAGATTAAATGTTTGCGAACTAACAATGGTGGTGAGTTCTATTCTATAGAATTTGATAAATATTGCAAGGAACTTGGGATTGAAAGACATAAGAGAACTCCATACACCCCGCAGCAAAATAGAGTTACAGAGAGGATGAACGGGACACTGATGGAGAAGGCTAGGAGTATGATTAGTGGAGCTGGCCTATGTTTTTGGTTGTGAGGCATATGCACATGTGTCTAGGGAGAAGCGACCAAAATTAGAGAACAAGGCTATTAAGTGTATCTTCATTTGCTATGGTGTCGGTGTGAAAGGATACAAGCTTTGGGACCCTGTGACTGAAAAAGTGTTGTATAGCAGAAGTGTCATCTTCAGAGAGCTTACACCTTCTTCCACTATTATACAGCTAGAAGAAAAAGAAAAGAAAGAGGATGTTGTTCAATTTCCTGCTACCCCTAAAAGACTAAATAGAAAGACAATGTTGGACTTGATGATGAGGAGAGCTCTAGTAGCTCTGAAAGCTTAGATGAAGAGGCTGAACCTCAACCTTAGCTCTTGAGGAGGTCTACACAGATAAGAAAGCAACCTAAGAGGTTTAGTTTTACATTGCTTGATTCTAGTTGCATTTTTTCTTTGTTTACTAACAGTGATAAACCTAGAACTATGTCAGAGGTTATGGACATGAAAGATGTAGGTTCCTAGAAGGAGGCCATGGAGGATGAAATGACTTCTTTGGAAAAGAGTCAAACTTGGGACTTGGTGCCTTTGCCTGATGGATAGAAACCCATTGGATGCAAATGGGTGTTTAAGAAGAAGTTTGGTGTAGATGGCAGTGTTGAGAACTATAAGGCCATATTGGTTACGAAGGGGTATCACAAGTGGAGGGTATAGATTATGGTGAGATCTTCTCTCCCAATGTAAAGCTAACTGGTGCAGGAGCACCCGCACATGATCAGGATATAGGTCCGCATGATGATATACATGATCAGGATATAGGATAATTATCAGTATGATGACAGGATAGCCTATTTTTAGTATGTTTGACTTTCTCATGTAATAAGGTCCATTGGACCGATGCTATGTATTAGATCAGCATAGGAGTATGTGTAGGCAGTTAGAGATCGGGATAAGGTTATCTGAGCTGTCCTCTCTCCCAGCCGCTTGGAAGCTCCCAGCCGCTGGGAAGTGAGTTGGTAGTACTCGAAGGATTTGTTATATATACCTTCGATCTGTTAGGGTTTAGGGATAGATTGCTAGATTGATAGTTCATATTGATATTGAGATTGATGTTGATAGATGTATTGGTGTTGTGTTGAGTTGAGAGCAGTTCAGACATTGTGCATCTGTATTCAGGACTTTTGAATTTCAAGTGAATAAGATCTCATCTTTTGCAATATCTGGTTGTATCAGTTGTATCTATGTTGATTTCCTTTCTGTTTGCAAGTTAATGGGTACTTTCAACCCTTCCACCGGTTGATCCTGCAAATCGGTGGAATGGTCCTGTATCATAGCTTAGGTTGCATTTGTGTTTTCTGTTTGTGCATTCCATTGTTCAAGAGATCTGTTAGGAGCATGCTGTGAATCAGCCTAGCATCCTCATGTGCTAGGTATAGAAAAATAAACTGTTAGATTTTTGGGGAGAAGGTGATCCGGCCCGGTCGTCACATGATCTTTGTGAAATTATGCGGTTTTGAGTGTTTACATATAGTGGACGGATACACAGGAGTCTGCATGAGCGTTTCCAGTCGGAACGAGCTGCATCATCATCTGCGAATCCATCACCATCAGGATCGGGTCATGAAGTTGTTGAAGTTTGCAAGTTGCAAGTGCATCAGGATGTTTTGAGTTGGATATATACTCAGTGTATATATCGCAGTCAGGATCACCTCTCGGGGAAGCTCATCATCCGCATATCGTTAACGGATGCGGGTGTGAAAGTTAAGTTTTTTTGTCTAAGTATTGAAGAGTTCATCAGGATGATGTGTGACGTCATCGTCATCAGGATATGACGTCATCGTCATCAGGATATTAAGAAATCCCTCTATGCGAGTTTATCCTGTTGTCGCTAAGTGGTTAAGTATCGGCGAAGGCAGGAAGTTGTGATAACATCATCAGGATGTTCCAAGACAACTGGATAAGTTAGATCATGATGTTGTTACTTGTATCGTCGGGCAGTGGAGCGTCGAAGGCAAGCAGTTGAAGGAGATCGTCATCAGGATATTAGAAGCTACCGGATATTTGGATATCCTGCTGACGAAGGTGATATTGAATATCATGATGATGACGCTTGTATTTGGCACCCGATGAACAGTGCAACCGGAGGATGTTTGCGCCCGTTGAATATCATGATGATGTTGATAGGCGACAGGCGGAGGAGGTGAATAGTAGTCGGCAGGAGGATAATTGCGATCATCCGAAATATGATGATGCAGTTGGTGTTTCTAGGAAATATGATGATGATGCTGAGCCGATAGACATTTTTATCAGGTTGTTTGTATTGTTGGCAGCTCCTTCCTGTTAGTTAGCTTCCGTTGCGTTTCGCCGATACTTAACCACTTAGCGACAACAGGATAAACTCGCATAGAGGTTATCATAGGGTTTTGTCATTTCACAAGGAAAGCTGCAGATGGATAAGGAGAAGGTGAGCGCCATATTGAATTGGCCAACTCCACAGACCATGAATGAAGTCAGAAGTTTCCATGGGTTAGCAACCTTCTACAGAAAGTTCATCAGAGGGTTCAGTCATATTTGTGCACCCATGCTGGATACCATCAAAGGAGGACAGAAGTGCAGGTTTGTTTGGACTCAAGGAGCAGATGATTCCTTTGAGGCATTGAAGAGGAAGGTGGCACAGCAGCCAGTCCTTGCACTTCCAGATTTCAACAAGATCTTTCAGGTAGAGTGTGATGCTAGTCACATGGCCATTGGAGCGGTACTCAGTCAAGAGGGTAGACCAATTGCATTCTTCAGTGAAAAGCTCAATGATGCTAAGAAAAGGTATTCATCATATGATCTGGAAATGTATGCTTTAGTTCAGTCCCTAAAGAAATGGAGGCATTACCTGATGCCAAAGGAATTCATAGTCTTCACAGATAACCAGGCTTTGAGTTTCATCAACAGTCAGGAGAAGCTGAACCACAGACATATGAAGTGGGTAGAAACCTTACAGGCTTTCACTTTTACCTTGAAGCATAAGAAAGGGGTCAAAAACAAAGTTGCAGATGCTTTGAGCAGGAGAGTTCTCACCGTCAATTAGATTCAGTTAGAGAGTGTTGGTATTGATTCACTCAAGACCATGTATGAGTCTGATGCAGATTTTGGAGAAATATATCAGGTCTGTACTTCTTTTGGGGAGAAATACCATGCTGAGTTCTCTGAATTCCTGATCCAGGATGGATTGTTGTTCAAGGGTGGACAGTTGTGTATCCCAAGGTGTTCCATGAGATTAAATATAATCAAGGAGAAACATAGTGGAGCCATGGCAGGTCATTTTGGTCTAGATAAGACCCTTGATCTGGTCAGGAGGCATTATTTCTGGCCTAAGTTGCAATCAGATGTCAGGAAATTTGTGGAGACATGTGTCATATGCCAGAAAGCTAAAGGCAGGTCAACTAATGCAGGGTTATATCAGCCCTTACCCATTCCTTCCAGACCATGGGAAAGTATCAGTATGGATTTTGTTTTAGGTTTACCAAGGACCAGGAGAGGATTTGACAGTGTTTTTGTTGTAGTGGATAGATTCAGTAAAATGGCACATTTCTTGCCATGCAAAACCACTGCTGATGCCTCATACATTGCAGATTTATTCTTCAGGGAGATTGTCAGAATTCATGGATTGCCTTTGAGCATAGTTTCAGACAGAGATGTGAAGTTTGTGGGTCACTTCTGGAGAACCCTTTGGAGGAAACTGGGAACCAATTTGTCTTTTTCCTCTGCATATCATCCTCAAACGGATGGACAAACTGAGGTAGTGAACCGTTCCTTGGGGAATCTGCTTAGATGCTTGACAAAACAGCATGGAGAGAAGTGGGACAATATTCTGTCTCAAGCGGAGTTTTCATATAATGATACTGTCAATAGGAGCACAGGGAAATCGCCTTTTCAGGTAGTGTATGGAATGCATCCCAGAGGAATTTTGGAGTTGCGAGATCTACCTACAGCAGATCCTGTTAGTGCAGATGGAGAAGCTTTTGCTGAAGCCATCAAAGAAGTTCATGATCAGGTCAAGACCCAACTCCAGCAAACCACATTGAAATATAAGGAATATGCTGATAAGAAAAAGAAGGATGTTCAATTTGCTGTTGGAGATTTGGTTTGGGTTCACTTGAAGAAAGACAGGCTCCCTAAGGGGAAGTATACTAAGCTCATGCAAAAGAAAGTTGGACCATGTCAGATTTTACAAAAGCATGGATAGAATGCTTATGAGATCCAACTCCCACCTGATCTTGGTTTGTCTCCTATCTTCAATGTATGTGATTTAACTCCATACAAGGCTACTCCAGATGCAGATCAGGATATCCTACAGGATACAGTTGCTGCCGACATTCCCCAACATGATCCGCCACAGTTACAGAAAGTTTTGGATACCAGAGTGGTCAAACAGACCAGGAACAAAAAGTACTTGGAGTACCTCATCTCTTGGAAGGGACAGCTGAATTCTGAAGCAGTATGGATGACTGCAGAACAGATACAGAAACATGGTGCCGACCTTGATACTCTCATCTCAAGTGGACTTGAGATTTCTTCTTTTGGAGAGTATGGTGCAGGAGCACCCGCACATGATCAGGATATAGGTCCGCATGATGATATACATGATCAGGATATAGGATAATTATCAGTATGATGACAGGATAGCCTATTTTTAGTATGTTTGACTTTCTCATGTAATAAGGTCCATTGGATCGATGCTATGTATTAGATCAGCATAGGAGTATGTGTAGGCAGTTAGAGATCGGGATAAGGTTATCTGAGCTGTCCTCTCTCCCAGCCGCTTGGAAGCTCCCAGCCGCTGGGAAGTGAGTTGGTAGTACTCGAAGGATTTGTTATATATACCTTCAATCTGTTAGCGTTTAGGGATAGATTGCTAGATTGATAGTTCATATTGATATTGAGATTGATGTTGATAGATGTATTGGTGTTGTGTTGAGTTGAGAGTAGTTCAGACATTGTGAATCTGTATTCAGGACTTTTGAATTTCAAGTGAATAAGATCTCATCTTTTGCAGTATCTGGTTGTATCAGTTGTATCTGTGTTGATTTCCTTTCTGTTTGCAAGTTAATGGGTACTTTCAACCCTTCCACTGGTTGATCCTGCAAATCGGTGGAATGGTCCTGTATCATAGCTTAGGTTGCATTTGTGTTTTCTGTTTGTGCATTGCATTGTTCAAGAGATCTGTTAGGAGCATGCTGTGAATCAGCCTAGCATCCTCATGTGCTAGGTATAGAAAAATAAACTGTTAGATTTTTGGTTAGAAGGTGATCCGGCCCGGTCGTCACATGATCTTTGTGAAATTATGCGGTTTTGAGTGTTTACATACAGTGGACGGATACACAGGAGTCTGCATGAGCGTTTCCAGTCGGAACGAGCCGCATCATCATCTGCGAATCCATCGCCATCAGGATCGGGTCATGAAGTTGTTGAAGTTTGCAAGTTGCAAGTGCATCAGGATGTTTTGAGTTGGATATATACTCAGTGTATATATCGCAGTCAGGATCACCTCTCGGGGAAGCTCATCATCCGCATATCGTTAACGGATGCGGGTGTGAAAGTTAAGTTTTTTTGTCTAAGTATTGAAGAGTTCATCAGGATGATGTGTGACGTCATCGTCATCAGGATATGACGTCATCGTCATCAGGATATTAAGAAATCCCTCTATGCGAGTTTATCCTGTTGTCGCTAAGTGGTTAAGTATCGGCGAAGGTAGGAAGTTGTGATAACATCATCAGGATGTTCCAAGACAACCGGATAAGTTAGATCATGATGCTGTTACTTGTATCGTCGGGCAGTGGAGCGTCGAAGGCAAGCAGTTGAAGGAGATCGTCATCAGGATATTAGAAGCTACCGGATATTTGGATATCCTGCTGACGAAGGTGATATTGAATATCATGATGATGACGCTTGTATTTGGCACCTGATGAACAGTGCAACCGGAGGATGTTTGCGCCCGTTGAATATCATGATGATGTTGATAGGCGACAGGCGGAGGAGGTGAATAGTAGTCGGCAGGAGGATAATTGCGATCATCCGAAATATGATGATGCAGTTGGTGTTTCTAGGAAATATGATGATGATGCTGAGCCGATAGACATTTTTATCAGGTTGTTTGTATTGTTGGCAGCTCCTTCCTGTTAGTTAGCTTCCGTTGCGTTTCGCTCTGCATCACTGACATCCATTTGATTCTTGTTGTCTCTCGCAACAACTTATGACTTAGAGGTAGAACAGATGGATGTGAAGACAACTTTCCTTCATGGTGATTTGGAGGAAGAAATCTACATGTCACAGCCAGAGCATTACATGGTGAAAGATAAAGAAAATTTGGTTTGCAAGTTAAAGAAGTCTTTGTATGGTTTGAAACAATCTCCTAGGATGTGGTACTTGAAGTTTGATGCCTTTGTGTTGTCAATTAGATTTGTGAGATCAAAATCGGATCACTGTGTGTATTATAAATTTGATGGTGATCGTATTCTCATTGTTGCATTGTATGTTGATGATATGTTTCTCATTGGGAAGGGGAACAATATGATTTCTGATTTTAAATCTTAGTTGTTAGCACAGTTTGAAATGAAATATTTAGGAGCAGCCAGGTACATTCTAGGAATGGAAATCAGAAGTGACAGAACTAACAGAAAACTTTGGTTAAGCCAGAGTAAGTATGTGAAGACTATGTTGAACAGGTTCAACATGGCAAATTGTAGACCGTTGTGTGTTCCTATTTCTTTGGGGACAAAATTCTTTGTTGAGGATTGTCCAAAATCTCCTAGTGAGGTGGAGGACATGAGCAGAGTACCTTATGCTAGTGTTGTTGGTAGTTTGATGTATGCTATGGTCTACACAAGACCAGACATTGCCTAAGCAGTGGGATTCCTTAGTCGATTTATGGCTAATCCTGGACGGGTTCATTGGGATGCAGTTAAATGAGTGTTTAGATATTTGAGGGGTACTTCCAAGTATTCCATATGCTATCATGGTAATGTTATAGGACCTCCGTATTTTGTTGATATTCATGGATTTGTGGATTCAGATTGGGCAGGTGACATTAACAACAGGAGATCCACCAGTGCTTATGTGTTTACACTATTTGGTGGTGCTATTAGTTGGATGAGTAAGCAAAAATTTGTGGTTGCTTTGTCCATGATAGAATCTGAGTATATGACAGTAACTCATTCTTGTAAAGAATCCATTTGGCTTAAGAGATTGTGTTTAGATATTGGTGTTGATGCAGGTCAGATAACGATTAGTTGTGATAGTCAGAGTGTAATTCGCCTTGGAAAGAATCCAACTTTCCATGCGAGAACAAAGCATATTGATGTTTAGTTTCACTTCATGTGAGACATGGTAGAGGATGGGAAGGTAAATTTGGAGAAGGTAGATACTTTGAAGAATGTTGCAGATGCATTGACGAAGCCAGTGAGCACAAAGAAGTTTAGATGGTGTTCGGAGTCTATGGGCCTTTCGGCCTATAGCAATTAAATCTTGTTTTTCTATTGGCTCTTACAAGGTGTTTGACAAGTGGGAGAATGTTGGGAATTAAGGTGTCTCAACCTTGGTAATTCCTTGTATTTTTACATTGTATTTATTTATTTTTTGCCTATTGTAAAATAAGGATGCAAATCCTATGTTGTCATATTGTGGGAGTTGGCACGGTGATGTGTCATCCTACATGGCATATGACCACATGTAATTTTGTTCTCACATGAGGAGATAGGTATCCCACTTAGCGGTAGGAATATTTTTCCATGTGTCAGAATCTTGGATGTTGTGTAAGGGAATATTGACCAAAACGGTTATGACGGATTCCTATGATGAAATTATGACATGTAAGAGTCGAAAATAGAAGCTTGTAAGATAGGTGAAGACATGTGTCATGAAGAATCTTTGATAAAGGCATCTTTGGGTGCCCCAAGATGGACTATGATATGTTGTAAGATAATATGCTATTTATAGCCTGTGTATGATAGATTCTCTTACAACTGTAAGTTGTAACTGCTATGACAGATTCTATGACGGTCATAAGAGTCGTAAGAGCATCTATCAACCCATTTTGGAAATAGGTAACCTCTTTGGGATGGGAACTATGGACAAGTGTCAGGAACATTCTACAATGTTGACCAAATGTCCCTAGGTGTAGGTTTTGGGCCATGAGGCCAAGTTGGATGCCCATTCCAAGATAGGACCAATATTGCCTTGTATATTCTATATAAACAGGTGCTTGGAGGAGTAGAAGTATTACAAGTTTTATAGGTACTGTTATGCTTCCAGATTGACTCTAGACATGAGTGTTGAAGACCATTGAAGCTTGCATTGCAAGTGTATTGTAAACATTATATAGTTTTGATAATACATTGTGTAGGTTTCTGAGTGTGGGGTTTTTCACTTGATAAGGGTTTTCCCCACCATATATCTTGTCTCTCTTCTTCTGTCTTCTATTTGGTTCTATGTGTATTGCTGCAATATCTTTTTCATATGCTTTATGTTGCTATAATAGTTAGTATTAAATTGAATTTACATAGCTCTCCCTCATTAGATTAGTGTAGGAAGCAATTCCGCATACCTAACTTCCTTTCAAAAATGATTTACACTTGATATCATTATCTCATTATGAGACACACCCTTTCCATGTATTTTTTGATTTACACTTGATATCATTGTCTCATTATGAGACACACCCTTTCCATGTATTTTTTGATTTACACTTGATATCATTGTCTCATTATGAGACGCACCCTTTCCGTGTATTTTTTGACTATTCAAAAATACCTCTTAAGAGATTGCACCTCGTCTAACATATGTTGCCTTCTAATATTAATAACAAAACTTAATTATCTTCTAAGAGATATATGTTGCCTTCTAAGTTCCATCATTCACTCTTCCTAATGGTGCTTAGGACTTGAGCGCTCTTTATGAACGAATCGGGCCTTGTCAATATATCACAAACCTAGAACCCTAAACCCTTACCAGTACCACCATTGGCTTTGACTGGGGATGTGCAAGCCATCAGGTTGCAGGGAGAACCACTGGACTTCTGGGAGCAGACCAGATGAGACCCAAAAGGATGAAATGTACAAGAATATACACTATCTACAACCTACATACAACTATTTTATAGTGTGCATAGAGAACCTATTTATGAAAAGTAAGGTTTCAAGAATTGTCCATGCATAGGAAACTCCTAAAATTCACCATCTAATCCTTGGAGAAAATAGGAATCCTCTCCATGAGTGTTACTTACTAAATAAGGACTGACCCATAATGGTTCAAATTTTCCATGTTTGGCCTTATCCTAGTTCCTGACATTCCACAAAAGAACCATATCATTGACCTGAAATTTTCTTTCTATAGTCTTTTTGTCAAACAAATACTTCACCTTTTGTTGTTTCTTGATATTTGTCTTCTAAGCTTCTCTCCTAACTTCATCTAGTGCAATTAATTGATTCACTCTCTCAACCATTGGATCTTCCATGTCATCATTGCTTTCTTGGATAAACTTGTACACTAGTAGGAGATTATTTACTAGAAACTTGGCCTCCATACCATATCCCAATTCAAATAGAGACTTACCAGTCAGCTTTTTTACTATTACCCTGTCAGCCCATAGTGCCAACTTCAATTTTCAATCCCATGCTCTTTTGTTTTTATCAATTATCCTCTTAATTATATTCATGCAACTTTTATTACTAGATTATGCCTAACCATTCCCTTGAGGGTGATATGGTTAAGAGTGAGACAAAGTGATTCCATAACTATTGCAAAAATCAACAAAATCACCAAACTTGAAGCACATTGCATTGTCTATAACCAATTTTGCTAGTATGCCAGATCTGATTATTATGGGTTCTTAGATGAAATCAAGCACAACCTTACTAAGTGGAAGAAGTCTTGGCAACCAACTGATCTCTATTGTCAAATGCTCTTTCTAAGGCCACTAACCCTCTTGGAATCTTGTTAGTCTTAAGTTGTATTACGTATTTTCCAAAAAGGGTATCTTTCCCATCTACAACATCTACAAAATTCTGGAAATCAATTTCTTAATTCTCATACTCATCAATATAATGTAGAAACTTTATCAAATCCTTCTCATCCTCAAAGACCTGCCAACTACATATGTTGTCTGGCACTACTGGTCTAGTTTTAATCTCAACATTTGTTATATCAGATAAAGTGACATCATCTAGCCTGATGGCTACATTAGCAAGGAAATCTGCCATAACATTCTTTGATCTTTCTATCCAATTTATAGAGAATACATCAAACAATTCTATAGTGTCCCAAACGACATGTTTATATTGTTTCAACCTTTTATTCTTTGAAGCATACCCATCTCTTACTTGGGAGACTATTAATTCTAAATCTCCAAACACTCTCAACATTTTAAAGCCAAGCTTAAGGGTAACATTCAATCCTAGTAGAAGGATTCATACTCTGTAATATTATTTGTGCAAGCAAATTTCAACAGAAAGGAGAATTCAAGAATCTTACCAGTTGGAGACAGAAACACCACTACTGCACCTAAACCTTCCTTTGAGTAGGCACCATCAAAGTACATGGTCCATAGGCTATTTTGGCCTTTCTTCTTTTCAAGTTCTTCATCAATAAGCTTCTTCCTCTTTTCATCTTGGTCACATGACATAACCCTAAAATTCTCACAATTAGTGTCTACAAAACAAATTTGATCTTCTGGTTCTTGATCTTCAACTGTATCTGATGCTCTTTCCTCTCTAACCAGCTTGGCATCCTTACCATTCATGGGAATCATGGCATATGACAGATCCAATTGCATGCTTTCTCCAACCAATGTTGCCTACCTTCTAGACAATAACATACTATATTGTGGCTTGATGTCAACTACTGTAACATTCATTATATAGGTTTTTTCTTGATAGGATGCAAGCATGAAATCCACATTTTTCATAATCCCTATAACTGGTACTTACCTAGCATCCATGGCATAACACTTTCTGCATGCCTTGTCTATATTCAATCCAACTTGTTGCATAACAGTCAGAGGCATGATATTTGTTGAAGCACCTAAATCAAGCATGCAATTCCTAATCACTTTCCCATTCACAATGAGGGACACATAAAATGATTCTACCTAAGAAGGGCATTTTCTTATTGTTGTTCCCAAATAAACTTCAGGGATTTCTTCCTCATCAACATCCACTTCTTGGATATTGCTCTGATCTTTAGCAGCATTGTTAGTCTAACATGTTACCCCTGAGATCAAGGCCAAAGCCTTATTTCTGTATTCCTTAATTTTCATCATTTCCATTAGTGGAACTAAGACTTTCATCTAAGACAAAGCTTGGGTTATGTCAAATGGGGCATAATTTTGTATAACAGTCATAGCTTGACTCACATTCTTACTCTTCTCATGAGCCTATCCTACCTTAGCTTTTGTGGTTTTCTAACTGTCATCTATGACATGTAAACTTTTGATCTTTCCTTCATCCTGAGAAATCTTACCTTTTGAATTCTTAGTATTTTGATTCGACCTTTCTTTTGGATCTTTCTTATTGTCATTACTTTGTTTTTTCTATGGATCAGGATCTATGTGTTTATGTTGAGGTTATTTTACAAAGATGCCTCCTGGCTGACCTGAGTCACCTACCTAAGCTTTGTTCCTAAGGTTGTATTTACTCTTGACCTGGGCTACTGCAACAACTGTAAGAGCCCAAATTTCTTCATCAGAAGGCCTTCTTAAATTAACCAAAGGAGTATGTGATTCCTGGGCATAAACTTGATGATATACATCCTCATCATTCGAAAAGACCTGCTGACAAATTATAGTCTTGTAACACCTTCTCTCATCTACATTTGTTTCTAGATCTGCCTCATTAGAGGAAAAGTAGTCTCCACTTGAATAAAGCATGTTAACACTTTCATCTTCAATACAATGGGGTTCATTACACTCATCATAAGCATTAGCATTGTTATAAAAAGATTGAGCAATCATACACTGTGACTGTGAATGAGGCATTTGGCATATTATACACCATGGAGCATCCTCCATAATATTAATGGTCTTCATCAGGGGATCAAGAGTTTCTTTAACATTCTAAGATCTTTAATAAGTTTTACTATTGGGAATAGGCTTACCATTATGCCAATTTGTATTGTATGGCATATCATGCAACTGAAGTCTCTTTTCTTGCCTCTGATAAGTCTGCTTTTCTAAACCAAGTTCTTTCTCATTCTTAGCAAGTTTGTAACTTAGATCCCTAAAAGTAGTTGTCAACTTATCCAATTTACCTTCAGATGTGGAGCTATTATTATGAACATTTTAAATTCTGTTGTTTAGATTCTGTAATATTCTCACATCATCCCTTATGTTTCCTTTACCCGATACTTTCCTATTGTTTTCTATATTAGTTGTGATTCTGAAAGCATCTCTGAGGCTGGCTGGACTTTTGTCTCTTAATTCATAAGTTGTCTTAGCATCAAAGGCATTTGTGTACAAGACCATACATATTCATTCATTTGGTCTCATATGAGGTGGCAATTTATTCAAAACTGTGGTAAACCTAGCATTGAAATCAGAAACTGATTCATTTGACCCTTAAGCAATACTTGTTAATTCATTAATAATAAAACTAGGGTCAGTCTTGTCTCCATACTATTCTCTAAAGATTCTTTTAAAATCATCCCATGATGTGATACTTTGATTAGGCAGGCCTCTATACCATTCTCTGGCTTCGTCAATCAAAGACTGCATCAACAATTTCATGAAAACATCCTCATGCTCTATTTCAAAATTATCCATAACATTCAGGTAAGCCTTCAAGTGATCTTCTCCTAATACAACATTGTTTCTTGAGAACTTTAGCAATTCACTTTTGACCTCATTATCACTAGGGTTACGATATCCAGGAATGCCCATGAAATCTAATTGTCTGAATCTATCTAGTTGCATGGGTCTTCTACCCAATTGTTTTGCATTTGAATTCCTGTTTACATTGGCATTAACATTTTGATTCCTCACATTATTCCATGGTGCCCTATTGTTATTTGCATTTTGCCTCTAATTGTTTTGTGGATTTTGGTTCACATGCTGGTCAAGCCCTTGATTATTCCCAAGGAAGTGTTGATCATTTTGTTGATTTCGATTCTCATTGTCTTGTTGGTTTCTTAACACATTTACATTATTAAGGGTGGGAGCCGAATTCTTGTGGGCAACTCTTAGGGCTTCCACCTTTTGTTTCATATCATCTCTCATTTTTAGGGCTTGTAAATAGTCAAGCTTTGCCCCAAGGTTCCTAATTTCTTCTGCTAGCTCATCTTCTCTTGGCATGGAAGAAGATAGTCTCATGGGGTTATCAGGGTCTCTTGGGGATTCTGTATCTTCAAATCTATTAGGGGGATCTAGAAAATGACATTCTTGAAACATGTTAGATCCAAACCTCAACCCCTCACTCTACTATTTCTCATAAATCTCATGAATACTAGCCTCTGCAGTTGAAAAGTGTTGTTGCTGTCGTCTAGGAGACCTAATATTATTCAAAAAATCATCATTATTTTTAGGACTTGGTGAACCTTCATGACGGGGTTGAGCAGTTCCTTTTTTCCTATACATTATCCTTGGTAGTTCTTGGAACAAAGAGTTTCGAAGGGATCTTCTCCCCTGTATACAACTTATACTTTTACCGAATGGGAGATTTTTCTCAAAGTCGTCACCCACTAATGGGATTTATACTTATATTCCAGGTTCCTTTTCAACTCCCCAGCAGAGTCGCCAATCTATTGGTGTTCCTAGTTGATTGTCTGAGTTTCCCTAAAAAGTAGCCATCTTCTATCCATGGGATCCTCAGGTCAGTGGCCAATGAATAAGAGACAGACTCTAATGTCTCCTCTACACTTCAGGCTCTGCAAGACCTAGGGGGTGTCCCTACTCAATATCCATGTAGTAAATCCTAATTGTAACTTGGTATTAACACAAGAGTAGATAAATCCTCTATTATGTAGACCAAAACTATGAGATGAATACAAAGGGGCTATCTTTGGACCCTACTTCAATTGTGAGTCAGAGGATTTGAGAACCTAAACCCTACTCCTAATATCCTGTAGTTTAAGGTTTTGAGTTGATTCAATTTTTCATGTATGGTTGCTAGATTAGGGTTTGACTCATAAATTTAATGCAGGCCTTTGATCGATGCATATCCAAGGGGATGGAGTCCAACTTAAAATGTATAGATAAATTTCCATAAACCAAACAAACATAAAAGTCTCAGAGGGTTTGTTAGTTCCTGCCTGATAGAGAACTCCCAGGATTAAGTGTTCCTATTGATTCTTCTTACAATTATCCATGTTATCACACATATTTCTCCATATTTAACTTAGAGTATTTTAATTATGTTCCTTAAATAGAAGAAAGAAGTTAAACATGTTGAAATTAGGACATACAACTAAGAGGGGGGTGAATCAGTTATCTCAAAAACTTTATCTCTTTCTGTGTTTATTCTTCTTTATAACTTATTAACATATAAATGATGCAACTATGAAAGCACGAATTAACAACACATGAGTAGAAACATAATCAACACACATGACATCAAGATTTTTACGTGAAAACCCGGTTAAGGGAAAAACCACGATGGGGGTTAACCCACAAGATTTTATAATTTGTTAAAAGTATTATAGAATGGGAAGGCACATGCCTTCGGGCACACTGCCCAGAGCTCATTGCTCAAAGAAAGCTCATTACCTACAAAATTGATTACAAGAGTTCACTGAAATGTTTGAACTAAATAATAGCATCTAACCATGCAAAATAACAGTTCTGGTTAAGCTTAGTACACTGACTTTACACACTTTATCTTTCTGTACCCTGCCTTACTATTCTATCATGATTCAGAGCTTAGATCTCCTTGCTTTGTACTTGATACTACTATAATTTGCACTTATGACCTCATATTTGTACACACATACTCCAAAATGCTTGAATCCATTGATCATATATATCCACTACATGAAATTACATCAACTGTAGTCAACCTTAAGAAAACTTGGAGACTATTTCAAGAACATTGTTTTGTTGGCTGAATCCATTCACAAACATCAATGCAGACCAGAAATTATGTATCCAGGTCACCTCACATGTCAGCTAATACCACTGGATCTCATAAATTACTCGACCAACCACTTTTCTCCATCTGCACAAGGATCAAACACTTAGTCGACCTGTTCTTTACCAGACTGAACTATCTAACAAAAACCCAATACTCAGATGCTTGTAACTTACAATCCCTTCATCACCGAAGGCTAAAATATTAGATTTAGGTATCCCTGACATCCCTTGTCATTCCCTCATATCCGTAGCATAATATGATTGCTTGTGAAGAAATGCGGACTAAGATGCTGAACCCTATCAAATGCTCTATTCCTGTCTATCCAGACTTGGATAAATTTGCACTCTGACTTCCGGTATGATCCAATGATACAATGTGAATGTGTAAGATAGATTTAGTTACCATCAATGACAACTTCTGACATGCCTAGCAGTGTCTCTTGCCAACAATCTCCCCATTTGGCATTGATGGCAACACTTAGTGAAAAATGACTAAGTATTAGAACAGCTCCCCCTTACTGTGTGCACTTGTGAACTTTAATGCTCCTCCTTTGATGAGTTCCTCATTTTTCACTGCTTTTCCTCTCTGCCTTTGACATCAATGGTGAACGCTAGGATCCGCATATCAAAATTCATACAAAAATTTTATGTACATGGGTCAAAACTCTAAGTATATACTTTTGCATATGAACACACAGTCCTTAAGCCTTGTTCATTAGCAAAAAGATATCACCAAAAATGTTTTTCAATCATGACAATTCACTATCCCAGTTCTTCTTTATGCTGTCCAAAATGGATATATGTCCACTGAACAAAAATCCCTATGATTCTGCCTTTTGAAGATCAGTAGGATTACTAGTAGCAGCAGCAGCTTGGGATTCTACCAATAGATCATACATAGTTTCTAACTTGGGGGGAATTAGTCCCCAGAGCTCATCCAATTTGCCTAGAACAATGACCTTTTCCTTCTCTAAATTACTCAATTCATTTCACAAACTCACTACTTGGCATTCTTTGGTTGCTGTAGACTCAGTTAAAGGACTATAGGACTGAGAAATGTTAGACAGTTTGAGCTCTAAGTCCTTAATCTTCTTCTCAATATCTTCAACAAATTTAGACAAATTTAGACAAAAATTATAAATCTCTACACCTTCATAAAGAGCATTTTGAATTCTCTTTACACTAGTGTCAAGCACTGATCTATCATAACTAATTATTTTCCTTATTTCAGCAAATCTATTCTCATTGTATTAATTTCTAACTTTAACTTCTACTAACTTATCAAAAGTTTCAAGATGAGTACTTATAGATTTTATCAAACTCTTTAACTAACCAAACGGGGATGCTGATGAGTCCTTCTGAAATGTAGGCATGATTTTCTCCAAAATCCCAGATGCAAGACCAAGCAACTCACTATCTTCTATATGAGACTTCAAAATTTCCTCTCTAGCCTTGCTTGTGCAATAGAGGCCAACTTTATCTTCTGTACAGGTGATAAAGTATCAAAATTAATTGGTCCTTGTATTACATCCTGATCTTCTACAATATTTTTATCTCTTTCCAAAAATTCTTTCACTACTTTTGTAGTGTCTCTTACCTAATATGAAATTTTAGATTTATGCTCTTCAGGGCCTCCATCTTCTCCCATTTCAGAGTCAACCACATTGTCTTGCTCAAAATTTTCATTCTTTTTCTCTACTTCTATCTTCTTTGCATCATCATCAAAGGCATCCTTACTTTTATCTATATTACAAATTTCTTATGCATTCTCTTCCAGAGGATTTTGTGTATCCTCAGCAGCAGCATTATCATCATTTTTATCAAATTCCTCAACATCTGGAATGGAGGAATCAATTTCATTACCAGTTTCTTCTTCAACAATGGGAAGATTATGTTTTTTCAATGCATTCAAAAGAATCTACTGAGTATCTTCAACTATCTTATCAATCTCTCCCAGCCTAAGCATATTCATTCTGATCTTACTCCTAAAGTCCTCTTTCACTTCTTTCAATATCAGGTTCTTTTGATCTGGAGTAATTTGAGGACACAATTTTATCAGCACATGCTCCTGGAGCTCAAAATCTTTAGCTTTTGCATTCTCTTTTCTTATTTCTAGAATTTTTACAAGGATTTTGAGAATTTTAGAAGTTATTTCAAATAGTCTTACTATAGATATTCAACTATTTGACTATTGCTTCCTCCAAAATTCTCTTATCAGCATCACTGTAATGATCATAAAATCTAGTCATTAGCTTCAAGTTTCCATCTATAGTGACTGACTTAATGATGTCATCCACAGAAAGAGTACGTTTCTCAACATAAACCTATGTCTTATGCCTCTTATTTAACTTTATGTTTCTGGAGCGCTTCTCCTTAGACACTTTAGCAGCTTTGGTGCATGAGGCCTTCAGCTCCTTAACCTCATCATCTCAATCAGTTTCTTCTTCATCCACCTTTTCCACACTGACATATGACCTTTTGGCCATTGCTTTAGTTCTTTTTCCTTCCTTACCGGTAGGTTTTTCTTTGGATTTCTCTACACCGGAGGTTGTACCAGAACTCCTAGTAGTCCTTGCTTTAGAAGTGGATTCCACCAGAACACTTGTTCTCTGTCCTACTTCTCCTTCTTAGCTTTCTCTATCCTTTCCTTGTTTTGTCTCACAGCTTCTTTTGTTATTCCAATACTTTTTCCATACCTTTCAACCTACCTTTGAACATTTCTCTTGATTTCTAGTTTCTGGAACTCAACAAACAAGTTCAAAATAAGCTCACTATATGTGCCAAATATTTCAACTAAAGTATCTTTTGGTTTACTCAAAAGGTGTTGAGCATACATATCCAATATTTGCTCATCAACTTCATACCCAATAGGCATGATCCACACAATTCTTGGTTTAACTACTTCCATTAAACATTGGTCTGTATCCACCATAAAACAGACTGTATCCTTGTATTTTTAAACCACGTATGTGGGGATTCTTTCCCTTGATTGCATTATGTTCTAAAAATTCTTGAAATATCCCCAAAGAGCAATCCTTTGGGCATTGGAATCATCAATATTGTTCAAGTGCTCTCTTATTTGTATGGCAATAGTCTTATCACTACTCCAACACATGATTTTCTTGCTAAGTAACTCATTCATGAAATAGAAGAACAAGCATAACACCAATGTACCATACTTGAATGTATTCTTCTTGTCCTTTTTTATCTTGTTTGAGTTTTCCATCAGTTGGTTCTGCAGTAACTCACACAAGTCATAGTCAGAATTCTCTCTCATCATCTAATAAGCTGTATAGATAGCTATATCAGATATAGAATTCTCCCTGCTAGAATGATATATCTTGTATCTAATAACCATTGATACAAATTTGACATTCGGATCAATGATGTCATTTATTGTCATTGCCCTTTTTTCAAACCTTGAACTAGTAGCATCAGTTACAGTTTGATTCTTTACTAACTTCAACATTGGCAATCCACTAAATGAGTTCAACCCTGTCACAGCCTTGATGGTGTCCTTGGTGATCTTGAAAGGTTTCATTAACCACATAAACTCATCATGCATCTGACTCAGTACATACTGGACCCACTCATCTTCATCGAAGGATGGGAACCCTATAATCTAAATGAAATGTTTATCTTGTAGTGCCTTATACTAAGGTTTAAGACCATGAATTTCATGCCTCAAATGATTCTTGAACAAATCTACTAAGTTCAAATCCCCAAACTCATCTATGCTAGCATGAATATATGCCCTAATATCTTCAATGTGCAACACACCATGCGAAACATTTGAAAAGGCACCTAATGGATCGACATCTATAGATTTGTGCAGATGCTTCTTGAATTTAGGTCGGGGCCTTTTGGTGATGTCAACAACCAATGGAGTAGCCATATCTAGAGATTACAAATTCATAGGGTTTTACAGAGGATACCTTGTTTCGTCGGTTAGGGTTAGCTGTTGAATTCACTTTTCACACTTCAAATCTTTGAAATCTTAGCTCAAATGCTCTTCTCCTTGTTCTCTTTGAATGCAAAGTGATTCAAATGTTGAGTGAATGACTTTTTATGCTCGGCAAAACCTAATTCATCATTGTAATAAATGCTCTGGCCTAATACATCTGGTTACGTTTTTTCTGCATATAGTCAATCTTCAATTGCTCCATAATCAATCATATTAGCTTCTTTTCTTCTAAAATTTACTTCAATGGATCTACAATACGCTCCTTAATCTTCAATCATCATGCCAGATTCAGGTACCTATTCACTGGAAGGGGGAATTAGATTTTCAATGCAGCTCCCCCTAAGCTAGAGCTCCTATTTTAATTCTCAGAGGAATTATCAGCACCGGATTCCGGTGCAAACCCATCACCTTCATTCTTTGCATCTTTCTTCACCCATGTCTTATTCATTTCTTTCTAGATCTCATTCACATCTATTTTTCCTTTTCCTTTGCCCATCTTCTACTCTATTATTCCTACCTGTGAGTTCACCTTTTTGCTTCTACAAAATTTAGCAATATGTTCAGATTTGTTGCAGTTGAAACATATAATCTTATTTCTCTGAAAATTACATGTTGGAGCAAGTTTAGATCTTCATTGCATTGCCATATGCCCAAACTTGTTGCAAGTAAAACATCTTCCATTGAAAACTTGTGTGTCCTTAGGAGGATTCCTTGATCTACTTCTGCAATCCTCAGCCTTATGACCTATCTTTTTGCAATTAAAGCATTGACTAGAGAAGGATAATACATTTTGATTCACTTTACTTCTGCATTGATTAGCTCTATGACCATACTTATTGCATTTGAAACAATTACCATTGAAGGATGGATACCTTTGAGCATTAGGTTGTCTTACCGGAGGCCTTCTAGGATTCCTTCCTTGATTACTTGCTTCAGGATTTCTTTGACCAGATCCAGAGATTTCACCATTCTCAAATCCCAGACCATGTTTATCATCTGTCATCTTCTGACTATCAAGCAACATTTCAAGTTTAGCTAGCTTATCTTGAATTTCTCTTTATATTAATTTGCAACTTCTAGGTCAAGTTTGAGAATGACAATTTGTCTTTCAAATTGATCTTCATTATCCCTAATTTCTTGTAGATCAAATTCTAGATGACCAATTATTCTATCCAATCTACAACACTCTTATGTTCTCTCTTTCAAAGATTGATTTAGTTTTTCCTTAGTCTTCTTCCTTTCCTCAATTTCCTTGGTTAGTCTCATCACCCTGGATTCCATCTCATGTTTTAGGAGAACAAATTCTTTTATCAGCTTCTCACATTCCTTTGTCTTCTCCTTCAGGGCCTCATCCATATCATTCTCTTTATTCATATTTACTATCTAATGAAGTATCTCTTTTCTCTTTTCATTAGATTTGCTCAGTTGTCCTTTTAAGGTCTCAATGAAATCTTTAGCATCTTTAAGGTTCTCTTGCAGATCTTTGATTTCTACTTTGGACAAGTCAAGATCATCTAAGACTAATTAAAGTTGTTTATTGATACCATCAGAGTGCTTGAATGAACCCATTGGAAACACCTTCCCAGATCTTCCTCAAGCTATTAAGCTTCTTCTAAGGAACCTCACTCCAATAACAATTGTTGAAATTAGGGCAGACAACTGAGAGGGGGGGTGAATCAGTTGTCTCAAAAACTTTATCTCTTTCTATGTTTATTCTTCTTTACAACTTATTAACATATAAATGATGTAACCATGAAAGCATGAATTAACAACAGATGAGTAGAAACATAATCAACACAGATGACATCAGGATTTTTACGTGGAAACCCGGTTAAGGGAAAAACCACGGTAGGGGTTAACCCACAAGATTTTATACTCTGTTAAAAGTATTACATAATGGGAAGGCACATGTCTTCAGGCACACTGCCCAGAGCTCATTGCTCAAAGGAGGATCACTGCCTACAAAACTTATTACAAGAGTTCACTAAAATGTTAGAACTAAAGAATAGCACCTAACCATGCAAAATAATAGTTCTGGTTAAGCTTAGTACACTGACTTTACAAACTTCATCTTTCTCTGCCCTGCTTTACTGTTCTGTCATGATCCAGACATTAGATCCCCTTGCTTCACACTTGATACTGCTATACTTCATACTTCTCACCTCATATTCACACACACACTCCAAAATGCTCAAATCCATCGATCCTATATATCTGCTACATGAAATTACAACAACTATAGTCATCCTTAAGAAAACTTGGAGACTATTTCAAGAACACTATTTTGTCAGCTGAATCCATGCACAAACATCAGTACGGACCAGAACTTATGTATCCAGGTCACCTCACATCTTGGCCAATACCACTGGATCTCATAAATTACTCAACCAACCACTTTTCTTCTTCTGCACAAGGATCTAACACTTCGTCAGCCTGTTCTTTACCGGACTGAACTATCTAACCAAAACTCAATACTCAGATGCTTGTAACTTACAATCCCTTCATCGTTGGAGGCTAAAATCTTGGATTTAGGTAGAACTGACATCCCTTGTCATTCCCTCAAATCTGTAGCATAATATGATTGCCTATGAAGAAATGCAAACTAAGATGTTGAACCCTATCAAATGCTCTGTTCCTATCTATCCGAACTTGGATAAATCTACACTCGAACTTCTGGTATGATCCACTGATACAATGCAAATGTGTAAGATAGATTTAGTTGCCATCAATGACAACATCTAACATGCCTAGCAGTGTCTCTTGCCAACAAAATATGCAATACAATAGATATGCATTCTAGAACTTAGAAAACCCTTAGTTACTTCATTACTCATATAAATTAATTTGAAACTGATAAATGGCTTATCAAAATACATACACACATTGAGTGGAACTCACAACACAATAGTGAGAGCAACTAGCCAAAATTTTGTATTACTTTTACTCCTCAAAATCCCAAAACTTCCAACAACCTTACAATATGGAGTAGCCAGCTCTTTATAGACATAGAGCTTGGTGCCAACATTCATTACATTTGTTGGTTTTGTGAAACTACATTACAAAGTGTTGCTCATGGGCATTGAGACATATATTACATTGAACCCAAAGAAAGATAGAAAATAATATGCCACATGGGACCCAAAATATTTGAGGAGCCCAGATACATGAATGCAAGGGAGAGGTAGCTCATTGTTCATTTCAGGTACACCTAACCATACTTCTCTGCCCACTCAACAAATGACTTCTCTGAGGGGTATTGGAATGAGATCAACTTGGAAATCTTGTCATTATGTCTCTTGTACCATGCATCCATCAAAATCTTTGTCTCCTTGTAGAATAACTCAAAATTTATTGCCAATACATGTAGTTTATCCAAAGTTGAATTCAAAATTGCCAACTTAGGGTCCCCATCGGTGCAACAAGTAGATATTAGCTGGCTGGCAGTGTTAGTGAAATTAGCTTTCCACTTGTCAAGGCTTTTGAACTATCCATCGGCCTCTAGTATACTAGGCATTATTTTCTTATCTATTTTCTCCATAAACTACTTCTTCTCACCTAGTACCTTATCTAGCTTCAATTGGAAAGCTACAACCCCTTCAAGAATTTCTAGCATTTCAAGGGTTAGCTTCATTTTTGGTGGCACCTATGCATCAAACTGTGAGCACCTGATAAGATCTCTCAACTCTCTAGTCCTTGGCAGCCACAATCTCTACATGGTCTTGAGACACTCCTTATCCTACTCATGTATGTCCAATGTAGCTCTTAAATTAGAATAAGACTTCTAGGTCTCATCCATCCTTGCCACAACTTCTATAACTCTATGTTCAATCAAATTGGTGACCATCTCTTTGAATTAAGTCTTCTTCTCCTCTTTCAACCTATTTACCTCCTCCTTCAGTTCTCTTATTTCTGAAAATAGGGGCTCTATGTCAGCTGGAAATGACTCTACTATTGGGATCACAGGTGGAGGAGTGGAAGTACCAGCCCCTAATGACAGTTGCTTCTTACATTTATTTAGCTCTGCAATTGCCTGCACATATTGTAGCAGCAGCTCATCATATTCTTTCTATAACTTATTAGTTACTGCCTTAGTAAATTGGGCAAACTGTACATTTAAACTTGTAGCTTTGGAGGCAGGGGTGTTAGATACCCTCTTGATTATTACATCGCCTATTAATTCCCCCAATTCAATCCTAGCCTTATTGTTATTTGGGGCCAATGCCCATATTACTAAAATTTCAAACCTGTGATTGAAAGCTGCACCAGAGAGTGTCTTTTCCACTTGCTCATCTGTTACACCAAAATCTTCTCTCGTTATTGTGTCAAATGCAATTATATTTGACAAAGTCTAATGAGGGAGGAGCAAGATATTACTTTTGGCAACTAATGCCCTCACCTCCTCTAGAGTCATTGTGCTAATGGCATGATTGACTTCTTTCAACACCCTTTGGGTTATGGCCTCATATCCAGAGGGATTAGCCCCACTCTTGGCATCCTCAATCTTGTTAGAAATGAAAGCAACACTACTTTAATGGAAATCTAATTCAATATAAATTTTTGCAATCTTTAAGTATGCATTAACAATGGAGATTGTAACAAAACATAAACCCCACTACACAGAAAATGACAAACATGAAGAACTCAACACAAGACATAAGGACATAGTGTTTTAATGTGTAGAAAATCTTTTTGGGTTAAAAAACTCCACACAAGAAAGAGGCCTAATGTTTGTATTAATCTGAAAATGATTTACAATACAATAACACCACCAATCTCTCCTTCAATCTTCAATCTAACAACATTTCGGCAACACCTGATTACTAAAAATCTGTCTTGAAGCAACAAATACATGGAAAATACTTATAGAAATGTTTTCCAACTCATCCTAGGTGTTAACCTTCTCTCTCCTAAGATTCTCCAACCTGTAAACACTAATTACCATCTTATAAGCATCTTACACTTGTCCAAAAATAGCCATGCAAAGGTTGGGGGCCCAGGACTAAATTTGGCCTCTTACACCATCTTATGATGCATCATAACTATCATAGATTCCACAAAAGAGTATCTTTCCAAGAGAGGAACCTTGGGCTAAATATAGAAAATATACAACTAACATATCCGTCATATACTTCATAGAATCTCAGAATCTTATGACAACTTGCAGTTATCATAGATTCACTTACCAAACATTATGATAGTTGCAATACATGCCAAATATAGTAGATTCATCAAGGGAGCATGCCTACCATCATTTAATTTGAGTTTTTAAATTTAACAATAGTAAAAGTCACTTTGTAATTACCTTTGGTTATTCCATAATTACCACTGCTAGTGAAACTCTTACATCTCCTTATGGGTAATTACAAATAACAAGTAATAAATGGAATAAATACAATATTGGGATTTACAAGGTTAATGGCACCTTATCCCAACATTCTCCCACTTGACATTATACATTGTAAATCAACCCATAGGAAATCAAATGAAAATAATCAGGCACTAGAAACAAGGCCCATGGCCTCTCTGCACCATACGAACTTCTTTGTGCTCACAGGCTTGGTCAATGAATATGCAACATTCTCCCGAGTGTCTATCTTCTTAAGCTCAATCTCTCCATTTGCAACCAACTCTTGAACATAGTGATACTAAATATCAACATGCTTAGTTTGAGCATGATACATGGGATTCTTAGCCAAATAGATAACACTCTGACTATCACAACTAATCTGACTGATCTTGCAATAAAAAACAATATATATACATAGTCTCCTCAATGAAACTACCTCCTTAGAGACATGAGTTGCAACCATATACTCTACTTCTGTGGTGGACAAAGAAACTATGGGCTACCTCTTACTCATCCAACTCACTGCACCTCCAAACAAAGTAAACACATAGCCACTAGTGGACCTTCGACTATCCAAGTCACCTGCCCAATCTGCATCAACAAAACCCCGTATCTCCAAAGATTTATCAGTACTATCAATACTAGAATAAACCAAACAAATATTAGGAGTACTTGCAAGATATTTAAACACCCTCTTCGCATAATTCCAATGTTGTCTACTAGGGTTAGACATAAATCTACTCAAAACTCCCACTGCTTGGGCAATATATAGTCTAGTGAAAACCATTGCATACATCAAACTCCCTACAACACTAGCATTTGGCACATTAGACATATCCTTAGGATCATCCTCAATCTTTGGATACATAACTAATAAAAGCTTAGTACCAATGGGTAAAGGAACTCTAACTGGGTTATAGTCCTGCAAACTAAACCGCTGAGTATTCACATACTTACTTTGTGACAACCAAAGTTTTCTGTTAACTCTATCCCTCATGATCTCCATTCCCAAAATATACCTTACAGCACCAAGATCCTTCATCTCAAATGCACCTGAAAGTTGGGCTTTAAGCTCACTGATCATACCCTTAGTATTGCTGAAAAACATGTGATCAACATACAAAGCAATAACCAATATAGAATCATCAACACAATATATGTAAACATAGTGATCCTCCTCACTTATAACAAAACTCAATTTCAAAACAAATTAGTCAAAGTTTTGATATCACATTCTAGGGGACTATTTTAGATCATAAAGAGACCTCTTTAACTTGCACACCCAATGTTCTTTTCATTTTTACCTCAAAACTCGTAGGTTGTTGCATATAAATTTCTTCTTCAAGATCTCCATGCAAGAACACAGTCTTAACATCCATTTGCTCAATCTCCCAATCACAAGCTACAGCAATGGATAAGAGAAATCTAATAGAAGTCAATTTAGTAACAGGAGAGAATGTCTCACCAAAATCAAATCCCTCTCTCTAGGAGTAGCCCTTGGCTACCAGTCTAGCCTTGTACTTCTCCAATGAACCATCTGCTCCAAACTTCTTCTTGAAGACCCACTTACAACCTATGGCCTTTCTTCTTTTGGGCAAACGAACAAGATCCTAGGTGTTACAAGAGTCTAAAGACATCATCTCCTCGTGCATGGCTAATTGCCAAAACTCACTATCATCTGCAGAAATAGCTTCCCTATAGGATCTAGGTTCATCGTTAGTACTCAATAAAGCATATACACAATAGAAATCTGGTGGGCTATACCTGTCAATAGGATTCCATTGTCTTGTGGATCTCCTCAAGGGTGGAGTAAAAGACTCTACTCGTTCTTCTGCATGATCATCTACAACAACTTCTTCTGTAACTATAGACTCATCTTCATCAGAACTACTTGAATCTTCTTCTTCTTCTTCACCCTCCAATCCACCATTCTGTTCTTCCTGAGGTGCATCTTGTTTCTCTAAATCAAAGGGCACCTTCTTTACCTTTTCTTCTCTCTTTTGGCCATGTAGGTTCAGAAATAGCTCTAAGTTCCCTGAAAATAACATCTCTAGAAAAGATAAGCTTGTGGGTTAGTGGATTCCAAAGCTTATAACCTTTGATATTATCACCATATCCAATGACTGTACACTTTTTATCCTTTGGATCCAACTTAGATCACTTTTCTTTAGGCACATGAACAAAAGCCTCACAGCCAAAAACCCTTAAATGTGAAACAGAAGGTTTCTTACTTGTCCACACTTCATAAGGTGTCGAATCAAGAGCCTTACAAGGAGATCTATTTATCCAGTAGCAAGCAGTACACACAACCTCTGCCCAAAAACATTTATCCAACTATGCATCACTAAGCATACTTCTAGCTCTTTCCATAATTATTTCGGTCATCCTTTCTGTGGCACCATTCTCCTATGGTGTATATGGAGTTGTCTTTTGTCTGATTATACCTACATGCTTGCAAAATTCATCAAATTCCTTAGAGCAGTATTCTCCTCCATTGTCAGATCTTAATATTTTTATCTTTAAACATGATTGGTTCTCTAGTAAGACTTTGAATTCCATAAACTTAGTGAAAACTTCATATTTATGTTTCATAAAATAAATTCATGTAAATATGGATAAATCATCAATGAAGGTGACAAAATAACGAGAATTTCCAATAGATTCATTATCCATAGGTCCAAACACATCTGTATGAATAATTTCTAATTTTTGTTTTTGCTCTATTGCTTATTGAAGGAAATGATTTTCTATTTTGTTTACCAAATACACAATGCTCACAGAAATTAAAATGCTCATCAGAATAAGAGAAATCATCCAACAATTCTTTATTCTTAATAGTTTTTAATGCAGTATTGCTTGTGTAGCCCAATCTGCAGTGCCACAACATACAAGTGTTTTCAGAATCCTCAAAAACATAAGAGGCATTACAAACTGTAGTGGCTTCAATCTTAAATAATTTCCCAAATCTCTTCCCTTTCACTACCACCAAGTTCGCTCTCACCAATCTGTAATTATGCTTATCAAATGTCACATGCATTCCCAAATCATTCAACTTCAAAACTGAAATTAGATTTCTAGCTAATCTAGGAACATGCAAAACACCAAGGAGGGTTTTAATCCTCCCATCACTAAAACACAACAATACCTTTCCTTTCCCAACAATCAGATATGAAGAGTTGTCACCAAGGTAGATATTACCTCCATCATATTCTTCTAATGTGGAGAACCATTCCTTATGCAGGGTCATATGAAATGAGCATCCTAAGTCAACCAACCAGTGATCATTAGAAACTGCATTACATGCTGAAAGCAAAAACATCTTCACCTACATTCAAGGACTTGTCAGAAGAACTCTCCCACTATTTCTTGGGGTTTCTACACTCCTTCTTTACATGTCCCATTTTACCGCAGTTCCAACACTTAACTCTGTTCTTTTTACCAAGAGTCTTAGACTAAGGCTTGGGCTTGTCCTTAGCCCCTTTATGATCTCCCTTTGGTCCCCTTTCCTTAGACCTTCCCCTGACACTGGGAGCATCCCTTGAACTATCTGAACTCTTCTTCCTCAATTCCTGTGACATTAAAACTGTAACAAGGGTATCCAACTTTAGATCTATGAGGTTAGCAGTGATAGCAAGGATAACATTCTCCCAAGACATAGGTAATGAACAAAGGAGTAAGATGCAATTATATTCCTCATCAACCTCAACATATACTAAAGCAAGCTGACTCATCAACAAATTAAATGAATTTAAATGCTTTGCAACTGACTCACACTCTTTCATTTTCAAGGAAAACAATTTTCTTTTTAAGTAAATTTTATTTATCATACTCTTGGCTTGATAGATCTCACCCAACCATTTCCACAACTTGCGTGCAATCTCTTCCTTTGTGGCATTCAATAGGATAGAATCTGATAGACACAAATGGATGGTTCCCCATGCCTTCTTATCCAATTTTACCCACTCATCCTGAGAGACATCATCAAGTTTCTTCTCCTTTTGAACAGCTAACTATTGGTTTCTTTCTTCCAACAAATCTTCCATTTTCAGCTTCCACAACTCATACCCCATTCCATTGAACTTCTCAATGTCCATTCGAGAGGTTGATGCAATAGTGGATGTAGCCAGAGTAACAACACAAGATCTACAAAATAAACACAACCAAATCTCCCATTGCAGCTACAGCTTCCACACTACCACCCAAGAGTCAAAGTTGGCCAGGCTCTAATACCAAATGTTCGAAATGAAAGTTGTAAATGAAAATTTTGGATAAATTGAAATGATAAAATAATACAATGCATTACATAATCCAAATCCTTCAATACCTCAAATGTGAATGATAGATGCATGCAAGATATCTTGATCAATTGATTTGATATGTTTATTGCTCAATTCCACAACATGACACTAAGATGGAGATTGATAGATAAATGATGATAGATGGAGACGGATGAGAAGATTCAAGAATGATTTTGATAGAATGAGGATACTTGAAGAATAGATTTGCCAAATGGCTTGGGAGAGGGTTGATTTATAGGCAAGGCTTGATTTGAATGGATGGTTGAGATTAAAAGGCTAATTGCACGATGTGGATGGCTAGGATTGATTCGGTTATCCCATTCCTTAAGGGAATTGTAGTCATGTGACAAGTGTCAAATAGTCTTCCACCTTACATGGAGACAAATGTGGAGATAGAGACAAATATGGAATTTTCCATTTTTGGAAAGGAATGATGTGGAATACATTAATTAAATAAATATTTAATTTATTTAATTAATTTAGATGAGGAAAAAGTGGAAATTAATTAAATAAATATAATTTATTTAATTAATTGACTATGGAAGGATAAATGGGATTATGATGAGAAATTAATTAAATAAATAAGATTTATTTAATTAATTGGCTAATGGAATAAGTGGGATTAAGAGTGAGATTAGGACAAAATGCTACATGATATCTAAATGATGTCTAAATGATGTATTTGATTAGGTGTTGCATGACATGGACAAATTTTGGACAATTTTAGGTGTCTACATTTTGCCCCTCTTTGAGATGATGTTCAAGATGATGAGCTTTATATCGAGTAACATCATCTCAAAGAAGCTAAGGTATGGATAGAAGAAAAAGGATAGGATGATGGAAAGAAAGATTGGATAATGATGAAAAGATAGGAAAGATAGGATGAGGATGCCCCCTCAAGAGGATAGGCAAGTTGGACAAACATGGGTAGGCTCTTGAAATGAAAGGGATTGGTCAAGGAAGAAAGGTAAGGGAATGGATAGAAGAAATGAATGATACGTTATGCTACATGAAAGTGAACAACCATGGTGTTTTATATAGCACCAGATGTTATGCACCAAGGTATAAGGACCAAGGTGATGATGTGTCTTGTGCCCCAGCATAATACAATCTTGTCTAACGTGTGAGAAAGAAAACTTAGAGCATTAAAGTCCTAATTCACAAAAGGTATGATAAGACATTAGATGCAAAGGATAATGCAAAAAGCTATTCCAACATACACAAGATATGAATATTAGCTAGAATGATTACAAATTTGGTACAAATGTAAGATAAAATGATAACACACACAAGCAAGCATGCAAGTATGCACAAATGATTCAAAAACAAACAAGGTATTGCCCCTGTCAAGTTGTAAACCAATGATTAATTGATTGATGGTGATGATAGTGTTGTCATTGCAGGGAACGATATATCCCTAGATCATCACAAGGCTGCGGGAACTATATATCACATTGATGATGATGATTATTGATTGATTGATTGGTTTACGACAAGATTAGGATCAAGACCAAGGATGTGATTGGATAATTTGACACAATTGATTAACTTGATTGGTATTGATCAAGGATGACTTGCATTTGGATCATTGCCTGAATTGATTTGATTTGATGAATGGATGAATGGATTCATATGAATGTGATTAGATGAATTTGATGGATTGATTTGATTTGAATTTAATGTTATTGATGGGATGATATGGATTGGATTAATGTGATTTTGATTGATAGATAGATTGGCTTGATTTGATGATTTGATTGGATATTTGATTTTCTTTGATGGATTTGAGATTTGATGATGATTGATCATTGATGAATTTGATTTGATTTGATTATTTGATTGGATTTTTTTGATGGATTTGTGATTTAATTTTGGAATATTTGATTTTTTTGTATTTTTTGATTTTTTTTTTTTGGATTTTTGGGATATTTTATTTTTTGGGATTTTTTTAATGTCAATGAATTTACAATTGGGGTAGCCTTTGTTCTTGATACCAATGATAAAGGAAAACCAAGTCTAGATGAAAGGATGGATGAATGGGATTGGATGGATAAAAGGATCGGTGATAATAAATGGGATGGAAGGCTCATGATGGATGGATGGATGTAAGAAGATAGGCCATGGAGAAGAAAGCTTATGATAAATGGATGGATACAAGGATAGGCTATGGTAGATAGATGTATGCCTCATAAGGGAGCTAGGATGAGATCTCCAAAGACTATGTTGCATAGGAATAACATGCCCCATTCTAGGTAGTAGACTTAGAATTTTACATGACAAAAACTTATGACAAAAGGATGACATGATGTGACTTTATCTGAAAAGGCTTATGATAGGTGAATAATGATAGGTTGGTTTGGAAAGGATGAGGTATACCAAGAGATATCCAAAGCATATTTCAACATTTTGTCCCTATGTCTTCATCAAGATCAAAAGGAGGAAGGGAGGATGGATAGACTCAATATGATAGGTATGTGGGTGTAATGGCTAAGGATGGTAGGATGGTATATAGAAATGGTAGGACATGATAGAAAGTGATATGATAGGATAGATAGTATGGATGAGACAAGGTGCCCTCAAGTGTAAGTGACATAGAAGATCAACCTACACATGATGCCTATTTGCCAGGTTTTCATCATGGTACTTATCCAAGGCGCTTGTGTACAAGGTTTTCACCATTGGACGAATGAATTTCTCTTTACTTTTTTGATTTTTTTTCTTTTTTTTTGTGTTTTTATTTTTTGATGGGATAACATGACAACTACACATGGTGCTTGTTTGCCAGGTTTTCACCATGGTAATAGATAGCAGGGATCAAGTGTCTAGTGCTATGAAGGTTGCTATTGTCCCAATAGAGAGGGATGTCATCACATGGACCATGTCATTATGCTCATAGATGTTGGTAAGGGATTGGATGAGAGAGATGGATTAGATGAATAGTGGATTATGATGTGGATTATGAAGGAATTATGGGGGATAGATGAAAGGTTTATGCAAAAGCATGGACCATAGGGATAGGATGATAGGGAAGATATGTAGGATAGTGGATGAAGTATGGGAAGATGAAGGTATGCGAAAATGTTACGGAATGGAAGGGAACCATGACCAATGGTTGCACACACCATGCTAAACATTGAATCTTTTGATGGGAAGGTGGTGTAGGAAGCAATGGCAATGTTTGCTTAGGAGATGGGTGATGAAGTGCTTTAGGGACCCACATAGACTTAGGATTTTCATGATTTTTTCCTTGCTTGTGGGATTTTTGGGATTTTTGGATGGAATTGGATTTTGGGATGGAAGTGGATGGTTGGAATTTTTGAGATGTGGATGCTACATTTGACTTGACTTCTTTTTTCTTAGGGACCCAAACCATTTTTCTTTTGGACTTTTCATGTGACGTTTTGGACTTAGATAGACTTTTGGATGTACTTTGCTTTGAATTTTTGCAATTATTCCCTAAAGCATTTGGAGCCTTAAGATTTTTGACTTTATGAAAGGAGGCATCCAAATTTTTATTTTTGAATTCCATGGGTTTGGTGGAAGTGAGATTGGTGAAATGAGTGGAATCTTTATGTTTAGACAATATGTGCATTTGTTGGTCATGATTAGGATTGTAAGGGGACTTATGGATGAATGGATTAAAAGTGGGTTTATGGATAAATGGATAATGGGATTGGAGGATAGGGATATTAGGTGTTGGGAGTAATGGTGGTAAAGTGGATGGAGGGATATTAGGAGTTGGAAGGACTGGAGGTAAAGTGGATGGTGGAAGGTGTATGGTCACATGCTTTTGGGGTTTATAGGATAATGGAGGTTTTGGTTCTCAAAAACATTGGTTTTAGATCACAAGAGGGTGCCAATCCCTTGATACGTTTTTGGTCAACAAGACAGGGTTTATGTAATTGGAAACCCCCTACTCTTTAGGTTCTGCTAGACCTAGGCGGTTGTACCTAAATGATAAGGTAGATTTAAAGTCTAAGTGGATTCTGACTTGGGCAATTTTACTCACTTATGGCACACAGATGTGAGATAATTGTAGGGCTTTCTAACTAACTCCTAATAAAAGCTTGAAGTATGAAGGATGTGAATTAAATTTGTATAAAAAGTTCTAAAATTGATTAGTGCCTAATCTATTGGGTGGATGGAGTTAGTCAATAGATGATGATTATGGAGACATTAGTGTAGGATTGGTAGGTTTATTTCTCAGCTTAACTCTAACAGTTGGGCACTTTTAAATGTTTGTACCTTATACAGATGTGCAAGTATGTCAATTATTTAAACTCTTCTTAATGATCCTAGTGATATCCCCTTATGTTACTGTGAAGTTGTGAAAGGATTTTAATTCAAATGTGAGGAGAACCTAATTAAGATGATCTATTAAAAGGATTTTAATCCACACACAGGAACCAATCAAATTAGACTGCTCAAAAGGTAACTTAATCCTTCTACACACAAAAACCAATTAGCGGTATCACACAACTACAACAAATGTGTATTGACAAATCATATGTATTTTCACACTTATTTGAATAACATAAACAACCAATTTGGAGACAACTAAATAACATATGAGCAAAATAAACCTAGACAACTGCTGAACACTAAAATAGATCACCATATGAGATTAGTCTATTCCATTATACTATTTCAAATAATATATAGTAATTGCATAAGTCTTTTAAAGTACGAAAATGGATGGGTGGGATGGATGCAATCTATCTTCTTACTAATGCTCTACCTAAGAATGAAAATGGTAATGATCTTCTATGGGTCTTGGTCTCTCCTTTTACAAGTGAGAGGCAACAAGATATGGACCCCTTTCAAAAGTCACATCTTTTAGTAACTAAAAATAACTAAAATAGAACAATAGATGAGTTGACCACTCCGTTAATCTCCCAGCAGAAGCCCATGACCATCAAAGGCCTGTTCAAATATTCTAATCTTTGATCTAGTGCTTGTCATGATGCCAACTGATCACTTTTACTGAGATATCTGCTCCACTGTATTTGATTTGTTCATGGTTCAGTAATGATTAAATTAATCATTTAGCGGTATAGTTTGTTTCAATTCTAGTTGATAAATGCACCATCTATTTCAGTCATGTCATCGGTAGGAGCATTTATTTCAAATATTGCAACGATGCCTTGAGGTAATGTACTAGTTGGTAATCATCATCATTGTATCAGTGAGACTATAGCTTTGCTTCCACCAACATGTCCCTTTCCCACAAATTAATACTTTTATTTTTGGTCTATCGATGAGACACCAGATCTCGTTCCCCTGATACAAACTATCTCCACCAATACATGTTGGTTGTTAAGTAATGTATGGTTATATTAGGTTATTGGTGGGATATACTCATTCGTACCACTGATACTTATGTGTTACAACGATGAGCTTACCGTTGTTAGTTCAGTCAGTTCATTGGGTTTATAAAACAAATTGGATTTAATTTTAGATTAGTCCTTATATATTTTCCTGCAGCCCTATTTGTATATCGCACACATCTCTTTTGTATATCGAATACATTTTCTTCTGTATACAAGAGTGGGCCCCACCAGGTTTATGAAATGAATTGAAATCACATTTGAATCCACATTTGTATCACCTTCTTGTATATCGAATGCATGCTCTTTATATATAATAGTGGACCCCAGCTAAAATTCACAATATTTAATCTATCATTCAAATCCAGGCTTGTATAAACTTGTATATCCATTGGCGATGGGGTCCACATATGTATCTTCAGTGTTTCGTGCATCTGTATATACATTTCCTTTGTATCTCAAATGTAGTTGTCTTTGTATCTTGTATACATACATCGCAATATACAATCACAAACTTCAAATAAAGTTCTCCAAATTTAAACTCATTAATCGGGTCCGAACTTGTATGTATTTGTATCTTCTCACTGTATACATACAATTAAATATACAAAAATTTTGACCCTTCACCTTTATATCTAATATAGATGCTCGAATACACAAATTTTTTATGCACTCTCTTTTGTATCTGGCATACATGTATTCTATCTAATATGTAGTTTGACCTTCGTTGACTTGGTCATAACTCTTAAAAAATAAGGAATTTTCAGGAAATTCAAAAGGCAACCCTGAATCATTTTCAATGTGGGTTCCAATTTTCATCGTGGGTACTTGACATTTTTGAAAAAAATGGTGCGTCATTTCAGGTCCCAACAGTGGCTCTTTCTAGGGATGTATGCCCCTTGTGGGCATAGCAAGATCCCAGATCTCTGGGGAGAAAACCATGAATGGGAAATGGAATGATATGAAAACCTAAAACTACTGTGCATGGAAGATATATTGTAAAAAGGCAATTTTGAGAATTGTCCATGCACTGGCATTTCTCAACCTTTTCATAGACTACTATGCATGGAAGTTTCAAAAATAAATGTTTCAAGAATTGTCCATGCATTGGCAATCCCTGATCTTTTCCTAACATATTTTGTAGATAATATGAATCTTCTTGTCCTTTTCCAGTAAAAACAAAAGGCCCAATCCAAAGAGCTTCAAACTTTCCATGTTTCGCTTTATCCTAGCACCTTGCATTCCACAATAGGACCATATCATTTTCATTGAATTTTCTGTCCTTTGCTTTTTTGTCAAATACATACTTCATTTGTGATTGCATCTTAGTATTATGTTCTTGGGCCAATCTTCTGATCTCATCTAGTTCTGCCAATTGTTCCATTCTTTCTTCTATAGGTTTAGAGACATCTAGATCCTCTTGAAGTATAAATTTGTATATAGGTAACAGGTTTTGTATGGGCATTCTACCCTATCTTCCATAAACTAGCTCAAAAGGTGACTTACCAGTTGATTTCTTTATAGTGATTCTGTCTGTCCATACTGCCATCCTCAATTTAAAATCCCATGCCTTCTTATTTCTATCTAAGATCCTTTTAATAATTTTCAAGATACTCTTATGTCAGTGTACATTTGAATGACAATCAAAAGAGAACTTTGAGACTACTACATATTTACTAAAAAATGATATAGGTTGTTAATATCCCTCATCATTCTTTTGTAGCATTACTGCGACAATAGTATGGTATGATGCAAATGAGAAGACTTGAAATGGCTTATTGAAATTAGGGGATTTCAATAATGGAGCCTCCTTAATCGCTCTCTTTATGGCTACAAATGCATCTAGTGCATCTGTGGATCAGTCTATTTTAGCCCCCTTCTTCAACATTTTTGAAATGGGTTTGACAATTTCAGCAAAGTTTGAGATAAATCTTCTTACAAAATTTATTTTCCCAAAGAAGGATTGGACAGTTTTAACTATTTTAGGAATAGGAATCTTGTCTATGGCTTCCACCCTTTCCAGATCGATTTTAACCCCATCTTTAGACACTATATGTCCTAGTAATTTGCCTTCTGTCACTGCAAAATGACATTTCTTTGGATTCAAAGAAATACCATATTCCAAAGCTTTGATAAATATCTTTTCAAGATGATTAACATGATCTTCTACTTTCTTGGAGTATGTAGTGAGGTCATCTTAATAAACCACCATTATAACATTGATCAGTTCAGCAAAAGCAACATCCATGGCTCTCTGGAAAGTTGGACCAGTATTTGTAAGTCCAAATGGTATTCTAACATATACATATGTGCCCCAAGGAGTAGTGAATGTAGTTTTATATTGTTTTGATTCTTTTACTTTCTCCTGATTATAACCTGAAAATCCATCTATCATAGATAACAACTCACATCCTGTGACCCTTTGCAGAATTGCCTCCATATTTGGAAGTGGATAGTTGTCTTTAAGGGATGAAATATTTAGATTTCTAAAATCCACACATAATCTTATGTCACCATTCCTTTTTTTGACTGGCACCAAGTTGGAGACCCACGTAGAATGTCTAATAGGATTAATGATACCTCCCTCCCTGAGCTTCATAAGTTCTTCATGCATTTTGGGCTACAAGGTTGGGTTTATTTGTCTCTATTTTTGTCTAAAAGGTTTTGCATCAAGTTTGAATGTGATCTCATGTTGAAACAAATCTTCTTTGTATGCCTTGAGATCATCATAAGACCAAGCAAAGACTCTCTTATATTTCCTTAATAAGGCTATCAACATCTTCCTGGTTGTTGGGCTTATCCTCTTCCCAATGTATACCCTTTTTGGTGCCAATTCTGTGCCCAAGTTGATTTTTTGAAGGTCTTCCTTTTTTACTAGTGTCTATCTCATAAGAGCTCAGTCATGTCCATCAAACACCCTCTCTAGTGCCACAAGCCCCTTAGAAATTTTGTTAGTCTTAGGCTAGACAATTTATTTACCAAACAAAGTTTACTTGCCATCTACTTCCTCCACAAATGCATTAAAATCAATTTCTTGAGCCTCATATTGATCAATGCATTGTAAGAATTTAACCAGATCAGTGTCATCATTGAAAACATGCCAATTATAGATATTGTCTAGGATGGCAGGTATGTTTTTGAATTCAACTTCAGTAATGCCTGCCAATGTGACATCATCCCTTTTTAAGGCTATATTTGCTAGGAAATCTGCCATTATATTTTTTGATCTATCTATCCAATTAATGGAGAAGGCATCAAATAATTCTATATCATTCCATATAACATTTCTATATTGTTTTAGCCTTTTGCTTTTGGATGAATACTTCTCTCTAATCTGAGATATAACCAATTCTGAATCCCCATACACAACATGGCATTTTATTTTGTGCTTTATGGCAATGTTTAGGCTGATGAGCAAAGATTCATATTCAGCTATGTTTTTTGTACACTCAAATATTAGCAGGAATGAGAACTTGAAGGTTTTACTAGTTGGTGAGATAAATAATACTCCTGATCCATTACTAACCTTACTACACGCACCATCAAAATACATTTTTCATACACCACATTTATCAATTTGGGCTTCTTGGTGTATTGGATCAGTGTTCTGCAACTCTAGTTGCCTTTTCTCACTTCTAAATGTACCAAGGTCTATATCACAAAAGAAATTTATTTGGTGTTGATCAATGTGTTCTATGATGTTCTCATACCCTGTTTCCCTGCAAAGCTTAATTTCTTTTTCTCCCACTGGTATAGTATCATAAGATAGATCCAACTGGATGTTTCCTCTGGCTATGGAAGTCCATTGTCTAGATAGCAACATTCCATGGTAGGGTGGGATGTCTACTACAGTGATGTCAATCTTATATGCTTCTTCAAGGTAGGCAGGTAACCTTATCTCTACATCCTTCATGCTACCCACAACTGGGATGGATCTGTTGTCCATTGCATAAAATTTGCCATATGTGGTGTCAACCCACATTCCTAACTCCTTCATGGCTGCTATTGGCATGATGTTCATAGCTGCTCCAGAATCAATCATACAATTCCTCACTAGCATGTTTTTAATCAGCAAGGTAGTGTAAAAAGGATCTACCTGAGAGGGATTCCTTGTTAAGGTGTCACCCAAATACACTTCTAGAGTTTTAACATTCTCTTGTCGAACATTGTTTATTTTGACTTCAGGTTCTTGCTTGTTTTTTGATATATCTGAAATCATCTTGACCATTGTATTTCTATATTGATCTACATCATCATTTCAAGTAGTGGTACTGATATTTTGACTTGGGATACTGCTTGGGCTATGTCAAACAAGGGAGTTATTGTTTGATCAACTTTTTTTGTTTTGTTATGCCCCTTTTCTTCAACTGGTATTTTGTCTTTTATCTTCCCTTGTTCGATCTTTGCTGATTCTTTAGATGAATTTTTCATATTGTCCCTATTATGACTCTGATCTTTTATGAACACACTTCTAGGTGTTCCTTGATCTATATTGATTGTTCTATTTCTCATATTATAGTTACTTTTTGCTTGTACTACTGCAGCAATTGTGAGAGCCCTTCTTTCTTCTTCAGTTGGTTTTCTCCATTGGTCATATGCTAGCATATTATGATCATAAATAGTTTCCTCATAATTATCTTCTTGATCTAAGAATAGCTCTTGTCTTCCCACACTAGTTGTTATATCTTTGATTTCCCACGTCATATTCATATCCATCCTCCTTTGTGGATGCATACCCTTCATCTATCTAATGAGGTCTGAATGCTAGCATGTTTATAGTATGGTTATCTCTTTCCTACCGATAGGATGTTCCCTCTTCATGTATTGATTGTGCCACCACATAATAATTAGGTGAGTGAGGTAGATTACACACTAAGCACCATGGATCATTCTCCACTACATGTGTTCCATTTCTTTTAAGAGGATCAAGAGTGTCTTTTCCATAATTCTTCTTTCTATTGTTCTCTAAAGGTCTTCCATATCTCTAATTGGTATTATAGGGCATATCATGCAACCTTGGTCTTTCATTCCTATACTGGTATTCCTTCTTATTTTGTGGGTTGTTAGATTATTGGGGCATTATAAGGTTATCCCTTTTGCTAGTCATCCCTGTAGCCTTCTTATTATTTTCAATATTGATAGCTGCCTTTTGTGCCTCTGTCAAGGTCATGGGAGACTTATTCCTAAGTTCATACCCACTTTTCGGATCAAAAGCCTTTAGATAAATACTCAGAGTTGTTGAATCAGTCAATTTGGATCCATGTGGTATTTTATTGTGCAATTTGAAGAATCTTTGATTGAATTCATATACTGACTCATTCTGGTATTTCTGGATGTTTATTAGCTCATGCAGGGCAAATTTAGGGGCATATTGATTTCTATATTGTTCTTTGACTTCATCATGGAAGTCTGCTATAGAAGCAATTGAGGCATCTGGTAAACCATTAAACCAATCCCTTGCGTCTTTAGTTAGGGACATCATGAATAATCTCATGTTTACATCCTCATGCTCCATACCAATGTCCTACATAAAGGCATTGAAATTCGTAATGTGCTCTTCAGCTGATATCCCATTATTCCTAGTGAATTTGGGGACCATATTTCTCCAGCTACTATCTAAAGGGTATGGATACAATTGATATCCTGTTAAATCAAATTATCTACATACACTCATGAGGTCTTGTGGAGGCATATTCATAGGTGGTGGATTGGGGTAATATTGGTATCCATATGGAGGCTGATGGTAAGCATTTTGTTGTATGTGTTGCTGAGGGTGTATATTATGAGGTGGTATATGTTGTTGATGTTTTGGGACACCATGATGACCTGGCGGTGGGTGATATTGGGGAATACTGCCAGTATTTGGGGGTTGGGGTCTTTGTGATGAGGTAATATGTTGAGCATATTGTCTTGAATTACCTCCTACATTTTGGGGCATTTTTGAAGTACCTGGAGTAGTTATATTCTGAGATATCCCATGTGAATTGACATTACTAACTTGTTTGTGTGGAGGGACATATCTTGGAGGTTTTACTGTTTGGATTTTTAACTATGGCATTTGTCGGTCTATCTCATGGCTTTCATGTATCATCTATAGTCTTCTTCTAAGCTATTGTCTTTGCCACTCCAAATGTATTTCAATCTCTTGATTACTCATAGCATCAAAATCAACAATATGGTCTACAGACCCCACCTAATTTTCTTCTCCCTATTGTGATAAAAATCCGTTATCAGATTCTTCCTATTTCTGCCTCCTTTCTTCATTCATCTTTTCCTCAAATTCAGTTGCTTCTTAAGAATCTATCCTATAATTGAGGATGTTATCATTTGTATTGATTTTTTCAGGAGGTGTTGAAGGATTTCCACCATCATTGTACACTGGGGAGTTGAATATTGTAAAGGGCTATTCTGATGTGTTTACATTGTCTTCAGGTTGTTTGGGTACTACTTCACCCTTCTTTGTATTATTCATTCCACGAAGAGGTCCATGCTTGTCTGTCCATTTGCCATTATTTTTCTTGGGACTTTCTTGGTGCATAGATCTCCTTACATTCATGTTGGATGTTATAATATATCTTTGATGTCTATCATCTATCCTTTTTTATATGATACCTATTTAATTAGTCATAAAAATTTTAGATTCGCCACCTACTTTTTTGTAAGTAGTAAAATGATTGTAGTTCTCCCCAACAAAGTCTTAAATATGTTATGATGCTTTGAGATAATTCTATGATGGAAGGCTAAAAAATGGGCTTAATCCCCAGTAGAGTCACCAATTTGTTAGTTCTCAAAAACACTAGTTTAGACCACAAGAGGGTACCAATCCCTTGATACATTTTTCATTAACAAGACAGGGTTTATGTAAATGGAAACCCCCTACTCTTTAAGTTCTACTAGACCTAGGTAGGTGTACCTAAATGATAAGGTAGATTTAAAGTCTAAGTGAATTCTAACTTGGCCAATTTTACTCACTTATGGCACACAGATGTGAGATAATTGCAGGGCTTGCTAACTAACTCCTAATAAAAGCTTGAAGTATGAAGGATGTGAATTGAATTTGTATAAAGAATTCTAAAATTGATCAGTGCCTAATCTATTGGGTGGATGGAGTTAGTGGATAGATGATGATTATGGAGACCAGGGTGTAGGATTGGTAGATTTATTTCTCAACTTAACTCTAACAGTTGGGCACTTTTAAATGTATGTACCTTATATAGACGTGCAAGTATGTCAGTTATTTGAACTCTTCTTAATGATCCCAGTGATATCCCCTAATGTTACTATGAAGTTGTGAAAGGATTTGAATTCAAATGTGAGGAAAAGCCAATTAAGACGATCTATTTAAAAGGATTTTAATCCACACACAAGAACCAATCAAATTAGATTGCTCAAAAGGTAATTTAATCCTTCTACACATAGAAACTAATCAGCAGCATCACACGACTACAACAAATGTGTATTAACAAATCAGATGTATTTTCACACTTAATTTGAATAACATAAACAACCACTTTGGAGACAGCTAAATAACATATGAGCAAAATAAACCCACACAACTATTGAACACTGAAATAGATCACCATATGAGATCAGTCTATTGCATTATATTGTTTCAGATAATATATAGTAATTGCATAAGTCTTTTGAAGTATGAAAATGGATGGGTGGGATGGATGTAATCTATCTTCTTACTAATGCCCTACATAAGAATGAAAATGGTAATGATCTTCTATGGGTCTTGGTCTCTCCTTTTACAAGTGAGAGGCAACAAGCTACGAACCCCTTTCAAAAGTCACATCTTTTAGTAACTAAAACAAAACAATAGACGAGTTGACCACTCTGTTAATCTCCTAGCAGAAGCCTGTGACCATCAAAGGCCTGTTCAAAGCTTCTACTCTTTGATCTCATGCTTGTCATGATGCCAACTGATCATTTTTACTAAGATATCTACTCCACTATATCTGATGTGTTCATGGTTCGGCAATGATTGAATTAATCATCTGGTGGTATAGTTTTTTTCAATTCTAGTTGATAAATACACCATCCATTTCAGTCATGTCATCGGTAGGAGCATTTATTTCAAATATTGCAACAACATCTTGGGGTACTGTACTAGTTGGTGGTAATCATCATCATTGTATCGGTGAGACTATAGCTCTGCTTCCACTGACATGTCCCTTTCCCACCAATTAATACTTTTCTTTTTAGTCTATCGATAAGACACTAGGTCTCGTTCCCCCGATACAAACTATCTCAACTGATACATGTTGGTTGTTAAGTAGTGCATGGTTATATCAGGTTATCGGTGGGATATACTCATTCATCCCGTTGATACTTATGTGTTACAACGATGATCTTACCATTGTTAGTTCAATCAGTCCATCAGGTTTATAAAACAAATTAAATTTAATTTCAGATCAGTCCTTGTATATTTTCTTGCATCCCTGTTTGTATATCGCAGACATCTCTTTTGTATATCTAATACATTTTCTTCTATATATAGGAGCGTGCCCGACCAGGTTTATGAAATGAATTGAAATCACCTTCGAATCTGCATTTATATCACCTTCTTGTATATTGAATGCTTGTTCTTTATATACAATAGCGGACCCCAGCCAAAATTCACAATATTTAATCTGTCATTAAAATCTGGGCTTGTATAAACTTGTATATATCCATTGGCGATGGGGCCCACATATGTATCTTTGGTGTTTTGTGCATTTGTATATACATTTCCTTTGTATCTCATATGCATTTGTCTTTGTATCTTGTATACATACATCGCAATATACAATCATGGACTTTAAATAAAGTTCTCCAAATTTAAACTCTTTAATCGGGTCCGGACTTCTATGTATTTGTATCTTCTCAGTGTATACATACAATTAAATATACAAAACCTTTGACCCTTCACCTTTGTATCTAATATACATGCTGGAAAACACAAAGTTTTTATGCGCTCCCTTTTGTATCTGGCATACATGCATTCTATCCAATATGCAGTTTGACCTTTGTTGATTTGGTCATAACTCTTAAAAAACAAGGAATTTTCAATAAATTCAAAAGGAAACCCCAAATCATTTTCAATGTGGATTCCAATTTTCATCGTGGGTACTTGACATTTTTGCAAAAAATGGTGGGTAATTTCAGGTCCCAACAGGAGGTAAAATGGCAACATATGTTTTAGGTGTATGATAGGATTTATGACGGTAAGTGGACTTACGAGGTATGGAAGAATTACCAACATATTTAGATTATTTACCTTGGAATGTGTATCCAAGGCCATATGAGCGTGGGGGGACCTTGACATGGCTTGGCTCCAAAATACCTTGTTCATAAAGGCCTAGGCCTTTACCTTGGTAGTTAATGTTCTGGAGGATGCGATGGATAATGGGACTAGTTGTGGCTTGAACATTAGACTTGAGTTCATTATTTAATGGAGAAGGTGAAGTGGATAAAGGTCATTTTTGTCCTAAAGAAGAACACTTGTGTATAAGGGTGGTAAGACCAAGTGGATATGATGGTGGATTTGAAGTGGAATCGATGGTGAATGTTGAAGGAGGATCATTAGGATCTTGATTAGCATTGTGTTCACTAAGGTCCAAGTTATTTGTTTAATCTTCTATGCTTACTTAGGGGACAAGTGTCTCATCATGACAAGTGGATGTTTGCTCATTATGGATAGGGCTAGATGGTGGATGACTAGGAGCAATTTGGATATCTTTCTCATGGATAGATATAGGACTATGTATAGGATCAAGGTGCTCATGGATAGTTTCTTCATAGGTATCATCTTGATCATAAAGAAGGTAAATGTTATGGATAGGTTGAATTTAGATAGCTTTCTCATGGATAGGTATAGGGGTATGAATAGGATCAAGTGGCTCATGGATAGGTTCATTATTAAGGATATCATCTTGATCATGCAAAAGATATATGTTATGGCTGGGGTGAATAGAAGGGATTTGATCTTGATTAGGACTAGGGCTTGATGTTTCCACATGTTGGGAGTATACCCTTGACATACCTCTTGACTTGGACTCATGATAGGAGGTTCGTGAATAGGCATGATGGCTTGTGGACCACATGATGGGCTTGAAGGGCTAGACATGTTAATGTACGACTCATTAGGAGGCTCAAGAATGGGTGTTTTACATGGGGGTGTTCTATTCCTTGCTAGTAGCCATTGGATCACATCCTTTGCAAGTGTATGGGTGGATGGGAAATATAATGGATGGACAATAAGGGTGTATGGGTTTATAGGCTTAGGATTAGGATTTTAATTGGATGGAGGGATAATGGGATTGGGCATATTAGGATTTGGATTAGATGAGGGTGACATGTGGGATTGGGATGATTTGGCATGTTTATGGAGGCTCTATTGGTACATCTTATAAAGGAGTGGCCTAAATATGGGGTATATATTTGTATTATGACCTTTAATCCTATGGTATTCACAATAGTGATATTCATTGAATGTACTTTCCTCACATGGTTTGACTTCAGGATGTTCAATGAGTTTTGCTTCAAGCATCCATTGTAAAATATACTCAACATTTTCATTTGGTAAAGGAGTGAATTTACATGGTGATGAAGGTAATGAAGGGCTTATTGGATTAAAAGGTGGAGGGACCAATGGAATAGGATTGGGATCACATGGTGGTGTTAGGATAGGAATAGTAGGCTCATGTGTTGGGATTTGGTTGGATGATGATGGAGGGTATTCATAAGATACTTGCTCTAGATCGGTGTTTCCCTCGTCAAAGGTTATTAAGTCTTTCTCCGAATGTGAACTTAAGGATACTTGATTTATGTACAAGGGGCCACTTGAACTTGGATGTGCTTCTTGTTGTAAAGGTGGACATAGGTATATCAACGGTGCTTCTTGTGAGGACACTTGGTTGCCTTGTGGATGGGTTTGGTGGTGCGTTAGAATGTTGGAATGAGGAATTGGATTAAGTTGGGGTGGATTTTGATAGGTTGATATGGTGTTGACATGATGTGTGAATGGCATGATAGGTTGGTATGAAGTTAAGGTGGATGAAACATAGGATTGAGGTGGAATTTGTTGAGGTTGAGATGGTGTTTTGATTTGTTGTTGTGATATGATTTGTTTTTGTTGGAATTGTTGAATGGGTTGTTGTGATGGTTGGATTTGTTAAATTGGTTGATGTTGTTGTAGTTGAATGTGTGGATGTGATGGTTGAAATTGTTGAATTGGTTGATGGTGTTGTGGTGGAAGGATTGCATAGGGTAATGGTTGGTGTGAAGTTGAGAGTGATGACATGTAAGGTTGAGGTGGCATTAGTTGTTGATAGTGAATGGATAGAGGATGATGTGCTTGTTGGGTTTGTGATTGACAAGTGGGCATGAGGTGTTGTCCATGTGCTATGAGTTGTCATAGTTGAAGTGATTGGCTTGCTTGAGATTGAAATTGTTGAATCATGTCATTGGCCTCTTGAATGATTTGTTAGTCTAGAGGTGATTGGGTTGCTCAAGCTTTGCAAATTTGGAAAATGAGCTTTAGTGCTAGGTCTTCTAGTTTTGGCATGGTGTCACACAAGTGTTTAAGTCTTAAGTCCTTTTTGGAAAGTGCTTGATTATGATTTAATGATGATGTGGATTGTTTAAATACTGATTGGATGAAGGTGACTAGGATGAAATTGATTTGGATATGATGAAGATATGATGACTTGTTTATGTGTTTGGTGTTTAGAGCTTGATTTGGAAATATTCAAACAAATGATTATGCATATACACACATGAATCACTCACACAAGACACATAAGCAATTTTAACTTTAAAAAATGAAATGTGATGATTAAGCAAGCACACATGGAAGACACATCAACAAGCCTAATGTCTAGTGAAGTGAGTATGGCCAATTAGGTCTTAAGCTAGATTGCACAAGGTTGACTAAGGAATTGAAAATGAAATCCTACCACACAGATGGGAGAAAGGGGTAACCCACCCTTCACCTTCACTTCCCAAAGGTATAAAGTTCTTTGGGGCTTAGCCAAGAGTGACCAGATTCTAACTCCCAATGAGGGTGTCTTTTGATTCAGCCTTGATTGAGGTCATCCCTTGGAGTGGTGTGTCTCCAAGCAGGGCTCTTAAATAGGGTAAACAAAAGCAAACCAAGTGAGCTGTCACTTGATTCACACTCACAATTGTAAATTAACCCTTTAGAAAATGAAATATGTGGAATACAATTCAAGCACTTGTTCTTTTTGGACCCAAATCCAAATATGATGGAAGACACTTGTTTGTTTTAGCCCAATTTTTTCAATGATGTGATAGCAAGCAAGTTGTTCATTTTAAGCCCAAAGTCCAAATGTTTTATCAAACAAGATTAAGAGATGAAATATGAGAATGAATGCACCTATATCATTTTCTCTTTCCAAGTTGCTATTATGATTGATCCAAATGCTTCTCTAGCTCCTTTGATTCACCTACAAGTCACAAAATCAAAAAACAACCAAGTAAACTTGCACAAGAAACCATTATGCAAAAAATGAAGAATCTAATAAAAACTAATTAAAATGACCTGAAACAGCTGAATTGATTGCATAAACAAAAAATTTAGAAAATCTCATGCACTTTAAAAAAAATCGTTGAAAAAGGATAAAAAATGCAAAAGTTATGCTTGTTTGAAGTTTGCAATGAAAGAGTGTTAAGATTGAAAAATAAACCCTGCAAAAAATCAGCAAATAATGTCATCCAACAGTAAAATAGATATGGCCATGAGATCCCTTATGATTTTCTAATCAATATAAATTTTTTTTTTGCTCAAATTGGACTCCATATACAAAAATTATGTCATAAACTAGGGTTTGAAAAAGAAAAAAAATTGACAAAAAATCTATTTGTACCATAGATCTGAAAAATAATGATATAGAAAAATGGATTTAAATATTTCTAGCCACCTGTAAAAAAATAAAATGTCATTTGGTTAGCTAGATTGGAAGATAAGATATTTTTTCTAAAAGTCACGCGTCAAAAATTTCTGAAAAATTAGAATCGCGGGGTCAACTTCAAATCATCATAACTCCTTCAATATTGAGCCAAATCTTTAATGTAACCACTTTTCCGAAAGCTCTTGGAGTCCTCTTTCTAATGAATCGAAGATCTCCTTTTTCCTAGGATCTGTGTAAAATAGAAAACCCTCTGCAACAGATCTGGTCCTAAACAAAGAAAATCAACAATATAAAATATCTTCAACCTACAAATCAAAGTGCATAAACCTGCAAAAACTAATGATTAGATCCAATGGAGCATATTCACGTCAGGTTCACCAAAATGTATAATAAAAAATTTGGATAAATTGAAATGATAAAACAATACAATGCATTACCTAATCCAAATCCTTCAATACCTTAGATGCAAATGATAGATGCATGCAAAATAGCTTGATCAATTGATTTGATATGTTGATTGCTCAATTCTGTAGCATAACACTAAGATGGAGATAGATAGATAAATGATATTAGATGGAGATGGATGAGAAGATTCAAGAATGATTTTGACAGAATGAGGATACTTGAAGAATAGATTTGCCAAATGGCTTGGGAGAGGGTTGATTTATAGGCAAGGCTTGATTTGAATGGATGGTTGAGATTAAAAGGCTAATTGAACAATGTGGATGGCTAGAATTGATTCGGTTATCCCACTCCTTAAGGGAATTGTAGTCATGTGACAAGTGTCAAATGGTCTTCCACCTTACATGGAGACAAATGTGGAGATAGAGACAAATATGGAATTTTTCATTTTTGGAAAGGAATGGTGTGGAATACATTAATTAAATAAATATTTAATTTATTTAATTAATTTAGATGAGGAAAAAGTGGAAATTAATTAAATAAATATAATTTATTTAATTAATTGACTATGGAAGGATAAATGGGATTATGATGAGAAATTAATTAAATAAATAAGATTTATTTAATTAATTGGCTAATGGAATAAGTGGGATTAAGAGTGAGATTAGGACAAAATGCTACATGATGTCTAAATGATGTATTTGATTAGGTGTTGCAAGACATGGACAATTTTGGGACAATTTTGGGTGTCTACAAAAGCAACACTACTTTAATAGAAATTTGATTCAATATAAATTTCTGCAATCTTTAAGTGTGCATTAACAATGGAGATTGTAACAAAACAAAAAACCCACTACACAGAAAATGGAAAACATGAAGAACTCAACACAAGACACAAGGACATAGTGTTTTAATGTGGAGAAAACCCTTTCGAGTAAACAACTCCACACAGGAAAGAGGCCCAATGTTTGTATTAATCTGAAAATGATTTACAATACAATAATACCGCCAATCTCTCCTTCAGTCCTTGATCCGACAGCATTCTGACAGCACCTGAGTACTAAAAATCTATCTTGAAGCAACAAATACATGGCAAATGCTTATAGAAATATTTTTCAACTCATCCTAGGCATTCACCTTCTCTCCTAAGATTCTCCAACCTGTAAACATTAATTGCCATCTTACAAGCATCTTACACTTGTCCAAAAAAATCCATGCAAAGGTTGGGGGCCCAAGACTAAATCTGGCCTCTTACAGCATCTTATGATGCATCATAACTGTCATAGATTCCACAAAAGAGTATCTTTCCAAGATAGGAACCTTAGGCTAAATATAGAAAATATACAACTAACATATCCATCATATGCGTCATAGAATCTCAGAATCTTATGACAACTTGCAGCTATCATAGATTCACTTACCAAAAATTATGATAGGTTTCATACATGCCAAATATAGTAGATTCCTCAAAGGAGCATACCTACCCTCACTTACTTTGAGTTTTTACATTTACCAATTGTAAAAGTCACTCCGTAATTACCTCTGGTTACTCCATAATTACCACTACCAGTGAAACTATTACATCTCCTTATGGGTAATTACAAATAACAAGTAATAAATGGAATAAATACAATATTGGGATTTACAAGGTTAATGGCACCTTATCCCAACAAGTCTTCTTTTGGAATTCCTCACTTCTAACTTTCAATACATAACTCCTAAATTCAGGAGTGTTGATGAATTCATCATCTTTTAAGAATTTGTTGCAAGCCATTACTCTGACATCTTCTATATCTATAGTTTGGCTTGTCATGGTCCTCATTGCCCTGTTTTCAAGAGAGGAGTAGGGCCTTATTATGTCAGGTGAATTCACCTAATGGGTAGCTTCTTGCATATGTTCCTCTGCCTCTACTTCTAAATCCACTACTTCAATTTCCTCTTCAGCCTCTAAATCAATTATTTTTGGCCTCTTGGTAGGGGAAGGATCAATTGAATCTCTCTTCATAGCATACCCTCCTCTAGAGCTGTCAGGCTAATAGGAAGGCCTTTCTTCTCCTGTAGGAGTACTAGCTATTAGTTTCTCTGCATTATCCAACATCTTTTGAATTCTTTGTATGGGGTACTACACCTCTGCAAATGCATCCTGATATGCAACATTCACATTCTTCCTCATTCTTTCTCCTACCATTATTGTGTCCCACTTGATTCTCAAAGTGTGAACATCATTCATCATGAAATAGTTTCTAATAGTATACTCATCATAATCGACCTGGTGAATGTACCTCAGTCTCTATTTGTTAACCCTAACTCTGTCAATGAAACCCTCAAGGTCAAATATCCTTGGCTAGTCCAAATACATCCCATAACACTACAACACCAAATTGATCTGATCCAACCCACCTTTGTCAGTAGTGAAAAAGTCACTGAATCTGAGGGAGGTGGGAAAAAATGAACCTTTCTTGTGCTTCCTAAGATGCTCCTTGTCTAATTCATTCGGCTACCTAATGATTTCCAAGAATGCAATTCTCTTGGGTACATATTTAGGTAGAATGTGGGGAAGGACCTCACACCCATAGACCTTGATGCAGGTGGTGAGCTCATGATAAAACCAATCACCCCAATTGTGATTAATCCCCAAGTTAGGGGTTTTGTCCAAAGGCCTTAAAAAATCTAATACCTCTAGGTGTGGCCCTTCTCCTTCTGGGTCCAAGAATCCGAGAACTCTCCTCACAAAATACTCTTCAAAGATTACATAGTTAGTACTGACACAATGCATATCTACTATACATGTCGACATCTGCACTGGAAACATATTTCCTTGTGCATCAGCCATTCTGACATGTAAATTTTGGTGCCACATTCTTGATAAGGTGAACAAAAGCATATGATATAGCATGGAATACCATGTGAACTCAACATGGGCATCCACAGTAAATAATTGGATCTTGATTGTTGTCATTTGTTTATGCATTTTATCTACAATGTAGGAGGCATAGTCATATGGCTCCTTAGTCTCTTGACTCTGAATATCCACTACCATCATCATCAGAGAGATAGGCAACCTGTCTAAGGCATCCCTACCTAGCACACGGCACATGCTGTGGTAGGTCTTGACAAAATAATGCATGAACAGATTGCATTGGAAAGGTTCCTCTTCACTATCTGATATTTTTACCAACTTACCATCAAATCCCCTTAGTTTGTGCTTGGCCAAATTGAAATCTTTGTATGCACACTTGACAGTCTGGTACCTTTTCTTCAATGCACCTAAGTCAATTAGCTTGCTAGCCATAGGGTTCAAGTTAAACACAGAGGTAATGTATCCCTTTGTGAACTTGATAATCTTTGTGCCATTTCCTACCAAGACTGTCCTCATTTTAGGGTCGTACCTCTGTGATATTGCCCTCACTAGGCCTAGATTAGAGAATACATTGGGGCAGATTAGCTTGGCTAAGTCAAAGCACCAAGTGTGGCAGACCGGGGCTTTGTAATCCCTTCTATGATACCAATGTTCAAATAAAACCCAACCAAGAATAGGTTATTGGGCATCTCTTTAATTGTAACAATAATCTAGGAATTTGTCATCTGGTCCACTAGGACCATGCAGATTCAAAACTTTCCTAGTGGAGCCCAGGAATTGGACCATAAGATCCTCATCCAAACTACGCTTCGAGGTGGAAGCTTGACTAGATTGACTCATTTTTTCCAACTAGGTGTTAAACTAGGGCTTCTTATATTAACAATTATCTATCTTCCCAATCAAGAAGTCAACTTAAAATATGTTACGCGTAGTTAGACAGAATGAACTTACTAGTTTATGCTTGCAGAAGTTTGAATTTCTTTCTTTTCTCACTTGAGAATCTACTGTGCATCTGAACTCTATCTGTGCTTGAAGAAATGATACAAAAAGCCCTAACTTTTCTCCTTTTAAGCTTCATAATATAAGATCTAAGGCATTAATGGAGGTAGCCTCAACCTTAATCTCTTATTCATGACACAGGGTGCCTTCAATGTTCTTCATGAAAGTTTAAATCTGTGTCATTGATCTAGGTCCATTCTTGTGAGATACACGACTATCATTTACCTGCAAGATTTGAAAATTTGGGTCATCATAGTTGAAAACTCATCGGCCAATAAGAGCATGCCAAATTAGATGTACCTCCTTCGCTAACCATAGAACTTTTTGTCTGGCGTAGACATGTGGCACCATCTCATGGTGTCATAGCTAGAAATGGCCTACCACTTATTTACCCTACACGGGTGCAATAAAGCCTCCACACATCTACCTTTAATTTGTCTTTTACTTCCTGAGTGAAACGAGTCCGCATGTCACCATCTCGCGATTGCACAGTGAAGATTCCTTCTTGGTAAGATTCCCTTGCGATGATACACAACCATTGGATTTGAACTTTCCTTGGGATTATTTTTTAGACTGACACTTGGCGGCATACGGTTGCTCGATGTAAGATTCTTCAATAAAGGTGCATAAGCCTATATCCTTTGATAGGTGTCACCTTGTCACAGCCACGCAAGGGGGATGATGATGTCATGGGTGGTGTGTTGCGAGGCTATGATATTCATTTTCATTAAACCTTATAACCTATATGAAAACTTAGGACATGGGTTTAAATTTTTTGCAGGCTATAAGGGGTATGACTAGGACATGGGGCCAGTCACCTGATGGATATAAAGGCATCAAGTCATAAATTAAGGGACCGGAAACCTTCTATAGGTGGTCAAGAGAGATTTAAGAGATAAAGAGCATAATCTTAGGGACTTAGGCTTAAAAGGTTTCAAAGGCAAAGACCTATAATTTCATGAACCTAGAACCCTAAACCCTTACTAGTACCACCAAGGTTCATGTATTGAACCTAGTAGCTCTGATACCATATGTAACATCACATTCCATAATGCTCATGATTAAACATAAATAATCATGTTAACAAGAATGAGATAAGATCATAATTATCCAAACCATAGTTAAATAAGAATGATTCATCATCATAACAATAATTAAGCATGTTATTCTTTACCAAAACATAACAAAACATAGAATTACAATATGCATTTATCTCTCATTAGTGAATAACCTTCACTATACAAATACAAAGTCATGCTCAAGGCATCAAATATCAAGTTATATACAATAACTAACTATCAAGTCATATTGAGAAAAATAATTGTATCTAGAAATTATGACATTTGTCTTCATAAGCCTTGGCTTGTCTTCTACTTGGGAAGGAGAGCATCATCCGAGTGCTTTCCTCCAACCATAGATCAGCAATCCCCCACACAACTTCCTACCTAGAAGCAGCCCTACCCTTCACGGAAGTTATAGATATGAGGAACCATTAGGTTTGCCATCTGAGTATCTAGTGTTGTGTCCTTCATAATGCCTCATGGTTATGCAACTATAGATCTAATCTAACTATGCATGACACTAATGGAGACATTATGCCATCTGGAACACTGTGGATTGATAATGCATGTAGAGATAGATGCATTACTTTGGCCAAAGATTCACATACATATAAGTTATGCAATGAACGTCATCATATGTCCACCACCCTAACTTGACTTATAATCTTTCATGTCCTACAGTAAACATTTCAACCTTTCTTAGTCTTGGATAGATAAGTTTAAAGTATCTTAGTCCATCCCTTGGACATTTGATTCTTGACTTGATAACCCAGTCTGAAGGGTCTCGTTTCATAGACAACAAGGAACTTGTGACTCCATGTCACACTATCTCGCATTTTCATAAAGAAATAAGTTCATTCATGTTTTCAACACTTAACCTTCCCTGATTGGTGTTTACTTTATTCACCTAATTTCAAGGTTTATACTCAGTTCATATCATCACAAGGAATACTTATATTGACTCGTAGAGTCAATCTCTTTTGAAAGTTCTCTCTCAAGAGATCCTTTGATTAGCATGTACTTAATATTTTCAATTCGCAAATATGGCTTTCATTTTCTCTTATACAACAAAGTTTGTAGTAACACAGGGTATGTTCTTATAAAAGAATGTATCAAAAGTACAACCATCCCATAGGGAATATGATATGCAATCATGGCTGCTAAGAAGCTATCAACATGACTATTTTAAACTTCCCACTTCCATGTGAAGTCACTATAGTTTCGGCATGTAATATATGCACAAAGAATACCAATATAAGTCAGTCAAATGTTGACATAGTTTACCTTGAGTTGATATATTAAAGGATTAAGTGCACACGAAACCAAACTTAGGTTTACCACTAAGTAAAAAGTGGTCACTTCTATCATATGGTTTGGCCATAGTTATCATTACATGCATAGTTCTGAAGGTATCGATGTCATATGCCGATACCCTTGACTTATACTCATCACACAATATTGCCCTATCAGGCTCATTATTAACCATTATGTCTTCACACCTTATTGGCCAATGAACAATTATAAGGAAATATTATTAAAAGATTCATGGCTTGATAGTGCTTAGACTGGTATACCACATGTAAATCTCTCACATGCGTAGAGATCAAATGGCCTTTGGCTGGCTAAATGTCAACAAATTTAAATAGCTTTAAAGAACATCATAAAAAGAGTACAATGCGGCCTTTTGGGCCTTTGACTATAGTGTGCAATCACTATATTGCTATAGGGTAAATCATCAAAGATATATATGAATACATTTGGCTTTACCATCCAAGAACACATGTTATTAACTATCACAAGTCGACACAATCGACACCATGAATTACCAGAGTAATTTAACAGTATCAAAAGATCTTGGATATGAGCCAAAAGCTTCTCAAGAATGACATACATGTACTATGACACAGTAGTATATATCTTGCTTGTGAAATGCTTAATCTTCACACTGGGCTCGAGCCTTCTCGCCTTTCCCTTATGGATATAGAAACCTCTAACAACACTATTACATGATATTCTTCTTGTTTTTCCCTTCACCAGCTCCACCAAAGAGCCACATAACCACAATGATCAAAATGGTGATGCCTCCTTCTAATGGCATTCGATATCAAAACAAGAACAAGGTTCTTTGCATGCCTTACTAGCTTTCCACCTCGCATGATCTTTTGATCCATACAGTCCACTACAGCCTGTCCATGAGGAAGGCTCCAACAAGGCTTCCACTATTCCCTCTCTCCACTCCTCATGGGTTATGGGTGTTGAGGGTAGGGTAAGTACAAAAAGATGGGGGGCCAAAAAGTGGCCAAGTGGTTTTAAAAAAAATAATACATAACGTGAGCATGTTATAACGCGCTCACATTATGGGTTGGTAATGATGAGCCTAAGGCTCATCAAAACCAAACCATAATGTGCTCGCATTATAATGTGACCATGTTTAACTACTATAAATAAATAAAAAAGGCTTGTCATTTCATTTCATTTCTATTTTTCTCCTCTATCCCCGCGGCTTGCAAACCCTAGGAAATGCGCTCACGTTTTGGAAAAGACAATTCAACACCAAAATCTTGTTGATTAGTCGCCAAAATGCTGCCACAATGTTGAGCATGCCAAAGGAGTGAGTTTTATTTCATTTTTTGTTTGAATTTGCTTCTAAATAGGTAGGTTTAAGTTATTTTTTGATGTATATTTCGTTAGTTATCAGGAAATGTTAATGCACCTCCTCCTCCTCCTCCTCAAAGTCCACAAAATCCTATAGAACAACAACCTCCTCCATCCATTCCTCGACATGCCCCTGGAACACAAGAAAATATAATGGGGCAAATTGAAAACAAGAAAAAAGAAATTGAAGATATAATTGCAAGGTTGAAAGATCCTTCCACTTCAACCTTGCATAGGTCCACGCTTGTTGAATCTCTTGAATCTATGTTATCAAATGTAGATTCAATTAGCAAGCAAATAACTAGTTGGATGGATAAGAGGAGAGAGTTTAGAGATTATTATGTAGACAAGTTGTCATACCAAGATGTGAAAAAATTACAAATCACAAAATTAGACTTGTGTTCAATTTTCACAAACACACAAACAAATCAACCTCCACCCATTACATGCAAGAGGTTCCCTATCCATTGGTGCAACAACCAAGCGATAAGGGACAATTTTGGGCAGAGGTGGTAGATAGTTTTTGACCATCCTCCATGCAATAATAATGAGGTCCTATAATACTTTTGAGGAAACTCTACTGCGAGTTTGTCCTCAATACAGTGCCAAACTATTTTGACATGCGAGACTTCCAGGGTAGAGGTGGGGGGTCAGCACAAGATAGACCAGGGGCACGTCTTGACCCATAGTGGGTAGTGAGATGAGTAATCAGTAGACCAGCCCATGAGCATGTTTCTATCCCTTCCATTGTGAAGGAGAGTGTTGAGGTTGATACACTTCAGTCCATTAGTGCCTTGACCCAGAGCATCATAGAGCATGTCGGTCCTGCAGCACAGAGTGGGATGGGAGATAGCGTGAGGACTAGGGTCCCACCCCATGCTTGTCAGGCTTGCAGGTCAGCCTGTGGTTATGACCCCATGGATAGTCATGACGCAGGTGCACAGGCTACATCTGTAGCTGAGTAGATGGTGATGACAGATACCCTCCTGAGTGAGACTTTCGGCCTTGATACTCATGTAAATATTAGCAAGTTTATTGAATTTAATTTATTAAATTTCATTTTTAAAATGCAAGATTAACTAATTTAAATTTATGATTTTAATGAAATTTCAGGGTCATAGCATCGATGCAGCTTTTAATGGTTCTCCACCTGCATTTTACACTAGATCATCTACTATCGGGGTATGTAACTAGTAAATAATTATAAATATTACATGTGAATAGCATCGTGAATGAATGGTATTCTAATATCTAATTTTGGATGTTGAATAGGTTAATATTGTAGATTTCACAGCAACACCTGCTAGCAGTGGTGGACTTCAAAGCTTTACGGAGGTAATAAAATAAATAGTTTAATGAATGAATTGTACTTGCTAGATTTTTGTATGTGACTTGTGTGCTTTATTGTGTGTACTTCCATGTTTAGATGAACGTGTCTGTATGTTAGGAGCCATGATTTGCATCACTATTATAGTTTTTGTAATTGAATAATGTTGTTTTATTTCCAGATGATGCAGGCTGCGAAGACACCTCCCCATGTTCATAGGGCAATGGAGCATGGTGTGGCCTCTACGATACATAGCTCCATGGCATTGACAGGGGTATGAGGTAGATTAGTAAATTTTAATTTACATTCATTGTTATAGTTGTCTATTTTTGAAAAATCAGAAGATTATTGATTTGAAGTTTAATTTCTATCTAGATGGTTTCTCTAGGACATGACATCACCACGGCCTATTCCTACTATTGAGGCAAGTGAGGAGACAGATTATATGGTAGCGGTAAGTGATTATTTTGTTAAATGTTTCATTTTTTATAACATGTAATTTCTATATATTAATGTCTATACTTTTTATTGTAATAGCTAAAGATGCAAGAAGAACTAAATAGAAGGAGCAACCCTCGGGTTCATAGTAGACCACCCACATGCGCATCTCCATCCCGTAGAAGATCAAAGGCTGCTTGTGATCTATTCTCTTCACCAGCCAGAGGGGAATGACTTTTTATTGTGTTCCTTTGTTGTATGCCTATATGGCATTTGTGGACATATATTTTGTATTGTATATAGTTGACATTGTATGTCTATATGGCATTCTTGTAAGCCTATATGGCTATTTTGTATATATGTTATACTTATATCGACAGATATTAATGTATGCCTATATGGATATTTGGTTAATACAAATCTTTTTTATTGATGGCGTCCATACTTGCATTATAAATCTACGTTTGAATGGATATTTGTAGATGGGTACTTCAAATATTTAAAGTCCAATTGTATTACATAGGATGTTTGTTGATCCAATAAGCTAGCTATTGTTATTCAAGTATCACCTAAACCTCATTTTGGAACTAAAAGATAAAAGTTGTATTTTAAAAAAAAAGAATCATCATGTTGAACACAAAATATTAATATTCTTTATGAGTAGCATATAATGTCAACTATATGCAATACAAAAAAATGAATCATCATGTTATTTTTTATGTTTGAGATCCTAAAAATGACTAAGTTTGGTAGCCTAATATCCTGAAACACTAAGATGAATATCCAAGTCATTAGGATGATTGAGCCTTGAGAAAAAGTCATTAAGATGAGTGCCTAAAGGAGACTTTCTTAAACATTCAAACATTGAGCAACAAGCATGAAGGGTTAAGGCGCAATTTGCAAATCATAAAGCCTCAAAAGGCTACCCAACTTAGAGAGAGCATTCATTTAAGACAAGGCGTCCATTGACACCTGTTCTACCATAGGTGGAAGGAGAACAAGCCTCTAGTAAGTGAAGTGCACCTATTGTCTAAACCACTTCATTATGGTGCCCTAGCATGAGGAGGAGTATATAAGTCAATAGGAAATGGCACCTATAATACAAATGAATGAATAAGTGGCATTTTCAATAAGCATCAATTCACCTTGAGCTTTCAATAAATACATCAAATTGAGCCCCATAAGCCTAGGCGCCCTTTGCCTTCAAAAGAACCTTGTATTGGCGCCTTGGAGGAAATCAATTTACAATGACAAGTCTTGGAGGTTTCTCATTTTAGATGATGTCTTTTGAGATTAACTACAATGATTGAAAGTTAAGATGAGTGGAAAGAACCTATCTTGAACCTTAGGCGCCCTTCATGTAATTTCCCACCATCATGAGCACCTAGATCTAAGAAGGAGTGAATGAAGGATCTTAACATCAAGAAGCATGTTATCAATCAACTTGGAGAAGTCTTTGACAATAATTATGATGAATTGAGTACATGGAAGTAAAGGAAGTACATATCAACTCCAAAGTGTGCCTAATGATCAATAAGAAATTCTTCTAAAGCAAAGGCGCTCATTGTGAATTTTTCTACTAGTTTTGGCGCCTTGAAGTCTAAGTGCATGAAAATCATGAGGATGAGCACTTAGGGATGAGATAGTCTTCATAAGAGTTTAAATAAGAACATCATCAAAATGCACCTTGGTAGAGAGACTTGAGACCATCATCAAATAAGCCAAAATATCTATCTCCAATCTAGGCGCAAATTCTAGCTTCTCCCAACTCAAATGAGTGCCCAAGTTGAAGTCAACTTTCATCTATACAACCCTCAGATTGTGCCTTGAACCTCAAAATTTAATCATCTCAAGACAAAAGCTTCCTTAGACACTTGGCATTTGATTGAAATCATTGAGAATTAGAAAGAACCACCTAAGGATGTAAGGCGCACTTTTCACCCATACAAGCCTAAAATTGTGCCTAAGGGAAATAACTTGATTTCATATCAATAGGTGAGTGCCTTGAGAGAAAGGATCACTCTAGGTCATTTTTAATTGTTGAAAGCACAAAAATGATAAAGATAAAGGCAATTGAGTTAGGTGCACTTTAGCCTCTGAGGACACCTCAATGAGCGCCTTGGGTGAAATTGCATGAGATGACCTTTTGGAGTGAGCACTTGAAAGATAGAATTCATTCTAAGACATGTCTCATCATTTAGAATTGCAAAATTGTAAGTATAAAGACATTTAAATCTAGGCACACTCTCCATCAGTACAAACCCATTCTGGTGCCTAAGGGAGAAATTTCATTGAAAGACACCTTTTGAATGAATCTCTTAAGGGAGATTGACCTCTTTAAGCCATTACAATTGTTTGAAATCATTTAAAGTGTTAAATATGGACCAACTTGTGTTAGGCACCCTTTGCTCTTCTTTTTACCTATATATGCGCCTAGATTTGTAGTAAGATTATTCCATGTTTAAAGAGGATTCCTTTGTGTTATAAAATGTTTATCATGAGGATTGATGTGTAGTTGGTTTGTATTGTAGGAAGATTGAAGGAAAAGGTAGGAGCAAGAGCTTGGAGTCGCCTAGAGTCATCATGTAGCTGTTCCAAAGGAGCCTTTCACATTCATTCATGCTAGAGAGTTAAGATGGAAGTAATCACTGCCAAGGAAACACCACTTCAAGAGGTAGCTACTCCAAGAGGTCACAACAAGATATATTTCAAGACTTCTTCATCAACGACATCACCAGTTGCATCATGTTCGAAGACTTCCATCTATCACTTCAAGTTCCATTCATCTTCAAGTATCAACTAGATTCTTCATCAATCATTGCTTCAAGATCAGCATGTAGCCACTCCAAAGGAACTTCTCATCATCATCAAGCATTCCAAAGACATCCATTCAATTTCAAGTCCCACTGATACATTCAAGCCTCCTTGAGAAGTCATCTACTTCACATATAAGGGAAAGTGTTATCATCAATATCTACACTTCAAAGGACCTTTCAAGTTGGAACACTTCTTCATCAAACATTCGAAGACATCCATCCAAGCTTCAAGTTCTTTCACAATCTTCAAGTCTAGGAGAAATTGCATCTAGTGAACTCATTAATTGGCGCCTAGGAGGAAAAGACCTTAAACTTACATTATTGAGTTAGCACTTTAGAAATTGAGCCATACCTAGTCAATTGGAGTCATAAAATATCAAATATAAAGTCAAATTGGACTTAGGCGCCCCTTCATGTAATTTCCCACCATCATGAGCGCCTAGATCTAGGAAGATCATCCAATTGCGCCTAGGAATAAGATACAAGTCCAAGACCTCAAATTTGAGTGCCTAGAAGTGTGATGGATTGAAGAAGCTACATTGGAACCTAAGGGTAAGTTGTATCTAATGACAACACCTAATTGAGTGCCTAGGAGGTATAAAGCTTAACATTGACATGAGGACAAGCGCTTAGTAAAGGAGAGTTTCTCAAACATTTAAACATGTGAATGAAGTCATAGAAATGCACTAAGTCATCTAGGCACCATTTTCCCCTTGTGTACCCTTACATTTGCGCCTAATAAGAAGTTGCTTCAGTTCATTGGAGTGTTCAAGTATTGAGGATTTCTTAGCAATGCTTTGCAACTTTACACTACCTCCTTCTGACGATTTTTGGGGCAGCAGAAAACCTTTCACCACCTCAGAGATATAAAAAATTGAGAGAGGTTATTGTAGAGGCACTCTACATGATTGCATTACCTTAGACAGAATGTTTCTAAGTCACACAATTTTTGAGTAACATCTCGTCAAAGATTGCTACCTTTTTTCACTTTGGACTCTTCAAGGATATCGCCGATACAATGTAGCTCGGACTGTTTCGACATATTTGGGTGAAAAAAAGGACCATGCCTAGTGTAAATGTACCCACTCATATGTGTTGGAATAATTAGTTTGGTCACATCAAGAGCAGGACGAAAGTTACACCCCTGTGCAACTTTACACTACCTCCTTCTAACGATTTTTGGGGCAGCAGAAAACCTTTCACCACGAGAAAATATCTCAGAGATATAAAAAATTGAGAGAGGTTATTGTAGAGGCACTCTACATCATCGCGTTGTCTCAGACAGAATGTTTCTAAGTGACACATTTTTTGAGTAACATCTCGTCAAAGATTGCTACCTTTTTACACTTTGGACTCTTCAGGGATATCGTCGGTACAATGTAGTTCAAACTATTTCGACATGTTTGGGTGAAAAATAGGACCATGCCTAGTGTAAATGTACCCACTCATATGCATTGGAATAGTCAGTTTGTTCACATCAGGAGCAGGATGAAAGTTACACCCCTTTGTAACTTTACACTGCCTCCTTCTGACGATTTTTGGGGCAGTAGAAAACCTTTCACCACGGGTAAATGCCTCAGAGATATAAAAAACTGAGAGAGGTTATTGTAGAGGAACTCTACATGATTGTGTTTCCTTAGATGGAATGTTTCTAAGTGACACAGTTTTTGAGTAACATCTCATCAAAGATTGTTGCCTTTTTGCACTTTGGACTCTTCAGGGATATCGTCGGTACAATGTAGCTTGGACTGTTTCAACATGTTTGGGTGAAAAATAGGACTATACCTAGCATAAATGTACCCATCTGGACGCGTTGGAATAGTCAGTTTGGTCACATCAGGAGTAGGATGAAAGTTACACCCCTTTGCAACTTTACACTACCTCCTTCTAACAATTTTTGCGATAGCAGAAAACCTTACACCATGGGTAAATGCCTTAGAGATATAAAAAACTGAGAGAGGTTATTGTAGAGGCACTCTACATTATTGTGTTGCCTTAGATGGAATGTTTCTAAGTGACATGGTTTTCGAGTAACATCTTGTCAAAGATTGCTATCTTTTTACACTTTGGACCCTTCAGGGATATCGTCGATACAATGTATCTCAGACTGTTTCGACATGTTTGGGTGAAAAATAGGACCATGCCTAGCATAAATGTACCCATCCAAACATGTTGGAATAGTTAGTTTGGTCGCATTAGGAGCAGGATGAAAGTTACACCCCTTTGTAACTTTACACTACCTCCTTCTAACGATTTTTGGGGCAATAGAAAACCTTTCACCACGGGCAAATACCTCAGAGATATAAAAAATTGAGAGAGGTTATTGTAGAGGCACTCTACATGATGGCGTTGCCTCAAACAGAATGTTTCTAAGTGACACAATTTTTGAGTAACATCTCGTCAAAGATTTCTATCTTTTTGCACTTTGGACTCTTCAGGGATATTGTCGGTACAATGTAGCTCGGACTATTTCGACATGTTTGGGTGAAAAACATAACAATGCCTAGCCTAAACATACCCATCTGAACACGTTGGAACTATCAATTTGGTCGCATCAGGAGCAGAACACCGAAAATGCATAACATGATGATGTAAAAATGTGTATATGTGTAAAAATGTAGTAGGAAATTAAAAAAAGACAAACCTTACAAATTAATGTGCATACTTACAACTCAATGTAACATGACTTTACAAAATTAATGTGAATACTTAAAAATTAATCCAATGAACCATCTGGGTCTGCTCTACTCTTTATTGTGTCAAATATTGCTTCATGGTCAGACTCACGCACCTTCCACAAGATTTTGTTCAAAGGTCTACTCCGATACTTTATCAAATGAACATTGGATGCCACGACAAGGTTCGGGTAATGAAGAATCTTCTAATGCGTGTCAAAGTCCTGAAACAGCCAAACATTAACACTCTTATGTGGGTACCTTCTAAGCCATGTTCCAGTAATAACCACTGAGCCTGTAGGGTATTCGATGTTTTCTCCATCTGTAATAGGGGCCTCCAATTTCTTTTTGGCCTCAACACAATGACATAAGTAATAATCTGTTCCCTCTTCATTATCTTCATCTACAATAATTGCATATACGTGCCCTAGATTGATATGTTTAGCAAATTAGATGAAATTAGTCAACATTACAAAAACACTACAAAGTAAGATGACATTACCTAGTTGAACTAGATAAAATTAGATACATATACATGCCCTATATTACCTGGTTGAATTAAATCTAATATGTGGTCAAAGTCAACTGATGATTCCATCTGTGTTAGTTCCAGTGCCGTTAGAGGTTGATACGTGTCAAGTGGGCTAAGATAACTTAACTATCATTCGTCAACCCACTCCTTTGACTCGCATTCATCCCAAACTTGAATTGTATAGGAAGAACAAAAGCATGACATCTTTCACGTATGGATACTCCATGAACCTGCAATTAAGCTTCTGAAAGAGTGCATCTCATTTGATCCTATCAGTGTACAACAGTCCTCATATGGTGTAATGTTAGTATCATCTATTAACCAAAAAAATCTACGAACTGAAGTCTTACCTTCATTACCTGGATCTATGGAAGCATTACACCACTCGACAATCAATTTTGCATCTATCAACTTTGCATTGTCTTTATACTTTAACTCTTCTCGTGCTATGGCCCTTTTGATATGTTGGTTCCCAAAAATACAGGTTGCTAACCCTAAGAGGATGCCATACTCTATGTTTGGATTTGTAACGTTTTTGGACCAATTGACAGAGCTATTAGCTCCCTACACTTCAGGTCCTGCAAACCTAGGCGGGTGTACCTTTGTAACTAAAGCAGACCTAACACTATATGACTTAATTGGATTTAGGTATCTACTCACAATGGCATAAAATGTGGAATAGATAAAAGCTTCTAAGCTACCCCTACTCCTAATACTAAGATCTGAGATGTAATTGTTTGAATGAGATTTTATGGAATCCTTAAGTGGAATTGGTATGACCAGTGCCTATTTCTGTTGGGCTAATGGAGTCAAGGTGTATATGATATATGATTTACTTATAGGTTACAATCCTAATTGTTTGGCACTTGTGTTTGTTTATAGCTTGTATAAATGTGCAAGAATGTGACTGACAAACTCTACTTAGTGATCCACTCGAATCTTACCAGGTTACTGTGACTTATTGAAAGGATTTTTTAATCCTTGCTTGAAGGAACCGATCAAAGGAACCGATCGGTATGACAGATATCTATCGGATGACTTTTTAAAAGTTGCCCCGACGGTATATATCATACCGATGAAGCATTTCGGCAAGAGTTTTACTAAACATCCTGTGGGGGTAACGAAGCAAATAGTCATCGGCGAGAAATAAACTATCGAGATAGCAAACAAGTAAGCTTCCGATGATTAGAGTCTTAGCGATAAGAAAGCTTTCAGCTAGACTCACAGCGATACACAGCTATCGGGATAACTCAACATATCGGGATAAGGGAATTAGGTCTCACTGATTCACAAGTCACGGTGATCAAAAGCCATCGGTAACACTTTAACATACTCTGTCCGATGAAGGATATGAAAAGGGCCATCAGGGAGATGATTTGGATCGGGATATCTTGATTTAGCTATCCCGATAGTGTATGTCATTCCGATAAAGATAAAGTCCATATATGAAGATGACTATCGGCGAGACAATAAAGATCGAGAGAACATAATTTTATTATCCCGATAGTATTAATCATCCCGATAAGCAAATCATATCGGTGGGACTTGCTATATCGCAGAGAGATCTAAAATACTTGGCGATGAGGGAAGTCATGCCGATGGTCGCGCCCACTTAAAATATGACATTACATAGTGTCAGGAATACAATTGAGGGGTCACGCCGATTGACTGTTCGCGCCATAAAAAATGTTGAGGTCGCCCAGACATTTCAAAAATCACACCGATAAGAAGAGTTATGGCGATGTGACACTTCACAACGATGAACATTGAATTGATCAGATAATTAATACAAACGGCTATGAAATTCATACAATCATTATAATTGCAAAAAACCATCTGAGAGGAGAATACAGAGGAATTCTTAGGGAAAAAGCAGAGGCTTCCAATCCCAGCCACCGAACGACAGGTACACCTACACAAACCATTATATTGCCTGTATTTGAATTTCCTGCCAAAGTTTTAAAATGGAAACTCTTGGAAAGGGAAAAGGAAGAAAGTCACAAGGGGAAACCAGTAAGCCTAAAAAACAAAAAACTGATCAAACCCCTAAAGAGAAAGTGAAAGATAGAAAATTAAATCAGGACCTAATTGATCAATTGCCTGGGTCAACTCCCAAGGCCAGGAGGTCTGCCCAACTCAGGGCAGAAGTAGAAAAATTGGAAGATAAACATAAATGCCTGGGAGATATCTGGACCCCAATTAGGGGGTATGAGCTCTTCAGATTCCACTACAACAGAAGGTTTAGAAATGCCCCTGTGTCAAACCCATGGCATTTGAATTTGGGAAAACTGGTTGTGCCCAATGTATTCTTGAATGTGGAACTCCTCCAACTGCTTGCCAGATATTATAATACAAACCTGAAAGCCATCTACAACCCACATGGAGAACCAATTGTGCATTTGTCAAAAAATGCTATTTGTGAGGTTTTTGATTTGGATGATTTATGCACTGTCCCTATCATTTATGAAGACCTGGATAAAGAGTATTGGAGAATGGACACAACTTACAATGGATGGAGGTTGCCCATTCATAGGCCCAGGGTTGAAGGAGAAGTGATGCCCTTAACTGAAAATGATGGCCCTCCCTTTCATGTTGCTATATTTGAACCATATATACAGCATACCTATTTTTCTGTAGGTCAAGTCCTTGGCTCAGAGGTCCCTGAATTCATGACTATTCCTCTGATGGTCATAGCCTCTGATATCTAGTGTCATAATGCCAGACAATTTGATTATGCTTCTTACATTGCTAATAGAATAGACTCTGGTCTATCTGCAATAAAAAACAATGCTCCAGCATGCTCTTTTGAGCATTACTCAATGCTTATGCATATGGTGTTATACTATGGCCAGGAAGTAGGGTTGTGGCCAAGTGAGTTTCGAGTTGTTGCTGCGGATAAGAAAGGGGAAAAGATACCTGTACAAATGTGGACCAGAATCTGGGATAGCAGGTATGCCAACTCCAGCTATGCTCAATTTGAAGAGCATTGTGTAAAAGTGATGTATAGATATTTCAATCACCCCTGTGAATATTCAATTTCAAATGAAATAAAAAGATTCCTCAGACCAAAAGATTTTGGTGGCCCTCCTACTGTCACTCATAACTGGGGAGATTGGTATTGCTTTGAGGATGCTACTATGATCAGAGTTTATGGTTTTGAGGATGCTCCATTCATATTGCCTAAAACTATCCCTGACAGACTTGCATATTTGGAAATAATTAGGCAAATGCATTGTTCGAATGTGATGCATCTAAGTTCACATGATAAACAATCATTCATGCCCAGCACTTTGTGTTTTGGAGATTTTACTATAGTTTCAAAAGAAGGATACAATCTCATTTTGGACAAATTAATGCATTATAATATGATGACTGCTGAGGTTAGGAAAGGGTTCGACCCTAAAGGTTTTATTGATTCTACAAGAAGAAAACAAAATCTCAGTCGATACATGCACATACATTATCCACATGATGATGTCATTAGAAATTTGGAAGAAGCTAAAGTCGAATTGGTGGTAGAGAAATATAACAGGGATTTAAGTGAAAAGAAAAAGCAATTAGCAGAGATTGAAGTGGTATCCTCTGAAGATGAAGAATTGACTGAACAAGAGCAGCCACAAGATAAAACAATAGAAATGTCTAAAAGAAAAATGCAACAATATCAGCCTCCAGTTGTGCTACATGATGAGGAGGGGTCTGCTGATGAAGATCCACGCCAAAAGGCTTATGATTCTTTCATTTCAGATGATACATTCATTCAGTCAAAGGAATTTAAATCATTCCTGTATAAATACAAAGGAAAAGAAATTAGAGAGTCAGTAGATGATGTTTCTGCTGATAATGAAAAATAGTTATTAGATATGTTGAAGGAAACAGTGGATAAAGAAATGCAAGACATGACACCTAGCAAGGGTAGATAGTTGCTCAAGGATGCAGGGGTTATGATTTTTCCTGGTTTGGATTTAAATTCTGCTTTGGTTTTTGATAGCTTTTTGAATAATGCTAATGACAAGTATAAGCTTACTCCAGAAGGAGTTAATGAAGTATATATGGGGACTAGATACAATAATGATGAAAATTCTTTGATGATATGGGCGTTGTATCCTCCCCATAAGAAGACGGCCATCATAGACACTGAAAAAACTTTTGGCCATGTTATGACTTTCAGAGCAGGTGAAACTGATCCTATAATTACTGCAGACATTGGTATCAATGTTGCAAAGTTGAATAAAGCACAGGCTCAAATGTTGATCAAAGAAAGAGATGCTTATAAATTGAACTGTGAGAGATTGACAAAAGAAAATGATTACTTGAAGGATGCTGTTAAGAGCACTTTTGGCCAGTCCACAAAAAGAATAACTCAAGGTGAGAGCTCTCAGGGCATTCAGGCATTATCCCCTGACCAAGCCACACAAATTCAAATAGATGCATTTGTTACAATACTGCAAAGCAGGTATGCAAACATGGTGCGGTGGTTGAATCAGTTTTGGGATAATTACTCAGAAAATCACAAAGCAATCAAAGAACATGAATGACTTGAAAAGAGGATACAAGAAAAATTGATTGAGTTACAAAATAAAAGTGCCACTGATAATAAAGATATCCCTGATACCAGAGCATTGCTCAAACAACACCAACATTACTATGACAAACTAAAAGCTGATGCAAAGGAAGGTATTGATGCTTCAAGTGCAGGAGTGCCTAGGTTATTTAAAGATAACGGAGAGGTGAAGAGCAAAGAAGAATGGATTATTGACTGTCAGATTATATTACACAAAGCCACAGGAGCTCTGAAAGATAAAGCCTCTGCATCTAAAGAAGTCTGCAAACAATTGGAGGAGATGGTTACTCTTGATGTAATTACCAGAAGCGCTATTGAGCTTACTGATTCTCACCGTGATCAAGAGTATCTAGATCATCTGGCTAAAGTTTATTTATGGCTGAATAGAGCCTAATTACGCTTATGTAATTATTGTTAATACTTGTTAAGTTCCCAAGAGACTTATTGAAGAGTTGTATCTCTTCATAGAAATATCTATATAAGTTCAAACAATCGATGCTGAAATGATCATCAGCAGTAGAAGATATTCATATATACATAATATACAATGTCTCAAAGTGACTATGTTGCATATTTTATTTGAAGAAGAAGTTTGAAGTTCTCTGATTCAGTGTTTCTACTTTGGTATCAGTTGTTTGTTGAAAATATTCAATTGTGTGGCTGTCTCCATTTCTGCATTTCCTTGTTATTCAGATTAAGATATCAAGTATATAGTTAATCTGTCAATACACACTTGCTGTATCTGTGTGATTAATTTGGTTGGTGTCCATCTGAGGAATTAAACCCTTCTAATTTAGTCACAGTAGCCTGGAAGTAGTAAGTTGGGATTACTAAGTAGAGCCATATAATTAGGATTGCCATTCTATCTCCAGTAAAATATTATCTGTTAATCTTGCCCATTCATTTCATTTGGTTCCTTCAAGTAAGGATTAAAATACCTTCTGGTGAATTATAAGATAATTGATTATATTGGTTGGATTGCTAAGAAGAGTTTGTCAATCACTTTCTTGCATGTTTATACAAGCTATAAACCAAAACTGTGCCAAGCAATTAGAATTATTACCATTAAGAAACTACTGGTCTAGGTCCTTCAAATTGATTTTGTTACCCAACAAGGCACTAGTCTCATTCAACTCATTATTTAAAACCTTTTACCTTGATATTGCTTATACAATTTTTGCCAATCATTTATTAAACATTATACATAGAATTAATTAGTCAGCTTTTTCATCTATTTTACATCCTATGCCATTGTAGATAGATCTAGTTAGTCTACTCATCCACACTCAGACTGCTTTAATATTTCAAGGTTCACCCACCTAGGTATAGCAGGACCTAAAGTGTAGGAAATCATCAAACCTTGAAGGTTGATTTCGTCAAGTTAGTTCAAAAACATTGCAAATCCAAACATAGAGCCTGGCATCCTCTTAGGATTAGCAACCTGCATTTTTGAGATCTAACATGATACATGCTCCTACACCATCATGCTCCCCCTTTCCATGCCCGGCCTCACAAAAGTTCCACATATGCTGAATACCTGTAAAATTATGCCTCCTACTTAGCCAATAGAAATTCTGTGAGTTCTTGAATTGTGACACATAGTTATCTGACCATATGATATGCTGCTGAATGATATGCCCCTTCTAGCCAAATCATTGTAGAACACCTGAAAGCAACCTTGCACAAACTTCGTAGACTGCATGCGATCATCACTAATATAGAAATTTTACTCCCTTATGATCTTTTTGTCATCCTCTGTACTATCATTCACAAGAATGAATGTGATGTGCACAAATATAGAAACTTGTGTGGAGTTGTAATATTGTGATTGCACCTCACGTTGTGGCTGTAGACTGTAGTTCTCTGCAAAGTCGACAACTAAAACAATGCTACCAACCAGAAATGTGTCCTTGCATAACTTGAATTGCAAGTCCAACCATCGAGCTCTATGGGCATGTCTTGCATACTCATACACTATGCTGTCACGAAATATAGGCATAAGCTGATACACTGGAATCTTTTAAATAACCAATTCACACCTCTTTGCTTCTTTACCATCTTTTGTATTGTATGCCACTATTTTATACTTCTTGATTGATTCCAAAACATCCACACCCCAAAACTAGAGAGGCAATCAATATAATCAAACCCATAAATCTGCATTTGACAATAGAAACTCTCTTCAGGCTAGATTAAGAGTCCAACATTTTAGCTCAAGTCTAAACCCATCAACATCTAAATAACCTGAATACAAAATCTCTATTTGCCTATCTTTAGAACTCAACCCTCAACATCAAACCCTAATCCCTCAACCCTTAACTTTGATCCCTCGACCCTCAACCCTATCCCTAAACCCTAAACCCTAAAGCCTCAACCCTCAACCCTCAACACTATACCTTAAACCCTAATCCCTCAACCCTCAACCCTAAACCTTATCCCTAAACCCTAATCCCTCAACCCTCAACCCTAATCTGTCATCCCTTAACTCTAATCCCTCATCCCTAAACCCTAAATGCTATCCCTATTCCTAAACCCTCAACAGACTCGATACTATACCTTAAACCCTAATCCCTTATCCTTAAACCCTCCAACCCTATCCCTAATCCTTATACCCTCCACACTCTAATTTATCCCTAATCCCTCGACCCTCAACCCTATCCCTAAGCCCTTAACCCTCAAACTTCAACCCTAAACCCTCAACGTCAAACCCTAATCCCTCAACCCTTAACTCTGATTCCTCGACCCTCAACCCTATCCCTAAACCCTAAACCCTAAAGCCTCAACCCTCAACCCTCAACATCAAAGCCTAATCCCTTAACCCTTCACTCTAATCCCTCAACCCTAAACCCTATTCCTAAACCCTCAACACTATACCTTAAACCCTAATCCCTCAACCCTCAACCCTAATCTATCATCCCTCAACTCTAATCCCTCATCCCTTAACCCTAAATGCTATCCCTATTCCTAAACCCTCAATAGACTTGATACTATACCTTAAACCCTAATCCCTTATCCCTAAATCCTCCAACCCTATCCTTAATCCTTATACCCTCCACACTCTACTTTAATCATAATCCCTCAACCCTCAACCCTATCCCTAAACCCTTGACCCTCGACCCTCAACCCTCAACCCTAAACCCTCAACATCAAACCCTAATCCCTCAACCCTATCCCTAAACCCTAAACCCTAAAGCCTCAACCCTCAATCCTCAATGTCAAATCCTAATCCCTTGACCCTTCACTCTAATCCATCAACCCTAAACCCTATCCCTAAACCCTCAACACTATACCTTAAACCCTAATCCCTCAACCCTCAACCCTAAACCTTATCCCTAAACCCTAATCCCTCAACCCTCAACCCTAATCCATCATCCCTCAACTCTAATACCTCATCCATAAACCCTCCAACCCTATACCTAATCCTTATACCCTTCACACTCTACTTTAACCCTAATCCCTCAACCCTCAACCCTATCCCTAAACCCTTGACCCTCGAACCTCAACCCTCAACCCTCAACGTCAAACCCTATTCCCTCAACCCTTAACTCTAATCCCTCGACCCTCAACCCTATCCCTAAACCCTAAAGCCTAAAGCCTAAAGCCTCAACCCTCAACCCTCAACGTCAAATCCTAATCCCTTGACCCTTCAGTCTAATCCCTTAACCCTAAACCCTATCCCTAAACCCTCAACCTTATCCCTAAAACCCTAATCCCTCAACCCTCAACCCTAATCCATCATCCCTCAACTCTAATCCCTCATCCCTAAACCCTAAATGCTATCCCTATTCCTAAACCCTCAACAGACTCGATAATATACCTTAAACCCTAATCCCTTATCTCTAAACCCTCCAACCCTATCCCTAATCCTTATACCCTCCACACTCTAATTTAACCCTAATCTCTCGACCCTCAACCCTATCCCTAAACCCTTGACCCTCAAACCTCAACCCTTAATGTCAAACCCTAATCCCTAAACCCTTAACTCTGATCCCTCAACCCTCAACCCTATCCCTAAACCCTAAAGCCTCAACCCTCAACGTCAAATCCTAATCCCTCAACCCTTCACTCTAATCCCTCAACCCTAAACCCTATCCCTAAACCCTCAACACTATACCTTAAACCCTAATCCCTCAACCCTCAACCCTAAACCTTATCCCTAAACCCTAATCCCTCAACCCTCAACCCTAATTCATCATCCCTCAACTCTAATCCCTCATCCCTAAACCCTAAATGCTATCCCTATTCCTAGACCCTCAACAGGCTCAATACTATACCTTAAACCCTAATCCCTTAGCCCTAAACCCTCTAACCCTATCCCTAATCCTTATACCCTCGACACTCTACTTTAACCCTAGTCCCTCGACCCTCAACCCTATCCCTAAACCCTTGACCCTCGAACCTCAACCCTAATTCACCAACCCTAAACCCTAATCCGTCAAACCTAAACCCTATCCCTAAACCATCAACCCTCAACACTATACCTTAAACCCTAATCCCTATCCCTCAACCCTTAACCCTTAAAACTTAAACCCTATCCCTATACCCTCAACACTTGACACTATATCTTAAGCCTTAAACCCTCATCCCTAAAGCCTCAACCCTCAATCCTTAAATCTTCAACCCTAAACCCTATCCCTAATCCCTCTACCCTTGACACTCTAACCCTATCCTCGAAATTAAACGTTAATCCGTCAACCCTAAACCCTAATCTATCAACTCTAAACCCTATCCCTAAACCCTCAACCCTCAACACTATACCTTAAACCCTAATCCATCAACCATAAAACCTAATCCCTCAACCCTCAACCCTAAACACTATCAATAAACCTTCAACCCTCAACACTATACCTTAAACCCTAATCCCTCAACCCTCAACTCTAATCCCTCAACCCTCAACCCTAATCCCTCATCCCTAAACCCTAAACGCTATCCCTATTCCTCAACCCTCAACACTATACCTTAAACCCTATTCCCTTATCCCTAAACCCTAAACCCTATCCCTCAACCCTTAACCCTTAAAAATTAAACCCTAAAACCTATCCATAAACCCTCGATGTTCAACACTATATTTTAAACCCAATCCCTTAACCCTCAGCCTTAAAGCCTCAACCCTCAATCGTTAAACCTTCAACCCTAAACCCTATCCCTAATCCCTCTACCCTCAACACTCTACTTTAACCCTAATCCCTTGACAATCAACCCTATACCTAAACCCTCAACCCTCAACCCTCAACTCTCAACATTAAACCCTAATCTATCAACCCTAAACCCTAATCCCTCAACCCTAAACCCTATCCCTAAACCCTCAACCCTCAACACTATACCTTAAACCATAATCCCTCAACCCTAAACCATAATCCCTCAACCCTAAACCCTAAACCCTATCCCTAAACCCAACAAAACTGCTTTGCCTTATGTTAGGTTGTTAAACCCATCATTTTTGACACTCTTCTGTTAAAGATATTTGAGTTGCAATAATATGTCAGAAAAATGGCTATGAACTTTTTTAATGTTAGTAATGTTATATGGCATGTTTTTCTGGCCCATCTAGGGTTCATTATGCCAATAGGTGTACACACTATGAGAAAAGCTTTGCGTATGGTACATCCACATTAAGTAATTAACAGTTGAAATTAGAAGGATGATCATTATGAGAAAAGATTTGCGTTGGGATACATCTATGTTTCTTGCTGTCCACCCCGCCCTTAGGGGAGGTATATTGTTATGAAACAGGCAAATAATCTCCCATTGTTTACTAGCTCTATCCACAAGAACTACTAAACTATACCTTAAACCCTAATCCCTCAACCCTAAACTTTCAACCCTAAACCCTATCGCTAATCCCTCTACCCTCAAAACTCTACCTTAACCCTAATCCCTTGACCCTTAACCCTAAATGCTATCCCTAAAGCCTCAAACCTAAACCCTAATCCCTCAAGGTCCTAAACTCTAATCCCTTATCCCTAAACTCTAAATCCTATCCCTAAACACTCAACCCTTAACCTTAAACCTTAAGCACTCAATCCTTATCTACCCCTCTCCTCCCCTATCTGGCTCACTCCCATCTCTACCCTCCTCTGCCCTCGACACTATACATACATACATATAGGCATACATAGATACATACATACATATAGGCATACATATAGGCATACATAGATACATACATACATATAGGCATACATACATACATACATACATATAGGCATACATACATACATACATGATTAATAGCCTTGAACATAAAAAAATTAAGGGGAACATAACACGAGCGCGTTATAACGTGCTCGCGTTATTTCAAACATGGCAAACAACACAAACTTTTGCAGAAAAGGAAAAATTCAAAGCAAAATATAACGTGAGGGCGTTATAACGCACTTGCGTTATGTTTTTCTTTGGGAATCCCAAGCCTTGGGCTTGGGATTTGCTTTGGATTTCCAACCCAAAGGCTTGGAGTGCCTTTTGAATAGCCACAGACGTGTTTTTCCATATTCTTCAAGATTTCACATAATTTCATTCGTGCTAACCCTCAGATTTGCACATGTTTCAAGGTCGAACAAATCAAACACCTGGGTAATGTTAGGCTTTCTCTTAGCTATTTGACGATGTGATTTTTTTCACATTTTAACAATGTTAAGCCTTTCATCTTTAATTTCTTTTGTTTGTGTGTCTGTTTTTGGGCAAAAACCACTGTTTGGTCTTTTTTTCATTGTAAATTAACTATTCATTGAAATTTCAAAAAAATTACATATTTAGAAACTAGAATCCATTCTACAAATATTAAAAAAAGAAAAAAATGATTTTCAGTTAGTTTTCAAAATTTATAGGGGTAGCATGGCCAAAATTCTATTTTTTAGGATGTGTCCACTTTGAAAATTAGTAAAAAATCAAATATTCATCAAAAAATTATCAGAAAAATCGGGCATAAACTACATGCTATTAGCTAATTTCTCACTGAAGCGATTTTAAAAATACCAAAAAAATGTTGACCTTTTGAGGGAGCCACAAAACATGCTATGTTATGTTTTTTTGACAGAAACAACACCAATTTATGTGGCTCCCTCTTTTGAACCCCTTAATCTATGTCATTTTAAAAAAAAAATAGTAGTTTAGAAATTAGACTCGGAGCACTATGAACATTGTTTTGGTTGCATCTCCAAATTTTGAGTGTAACTATGCTCAATTTCTCATCCAAGGCCAGTATTTCTTAATTTCAGAAAAAAAGTGGCCACTTAAGACCCCTTTTTGCCCCCCCATCTTCTTGCACTTACCCGATATCAAGTATGTGGATAATATTATATAGTTATATACATATTCAAAGATATTGATGTGGTTAGCCTCAAAGGAGGTTCAAACCTTAATAACTTATATAATCACCCTTAACAAAATATTAAGGGTTAAATAACCACTATGATATCATAGATTATCATCACAATGAAAACAAAGGATGACACACCAATAGATTAGGGTTTCAGGGTTGAGTAACACTCCCCCTCACATGACTATAAACCTTACTCAAATAACAAAATATAAAATCTTTAAAATCTCATTTCATAAATAAAGAACAAGAGAGTTCTTCAACACTTAACAAGACTAACTCTCAACTTGCGACGATGTTCTAAAAATGTCATTTAGTCAAGTTGACACAAACATCGTCGAGTTAACACAAGTAACATGATGATTCAAAAAGGAAAATCAACTAACAAAGAAAAGATATAATTCACACCAACTTACAAGGGTTCATAAGGATATAAAATCTGATATGGAGATGGCAATTTGGCCCATTTCCTGACATCTATCTCTTCCTCCCAGATGATACTCTCCTTCCTATTGATGATTGTTTTGTGATAGTCATAACAATTAATTAAAATTCACATAAAATGAACCAAAAATGACTTGAAAGATATGAAGGAATCGGTTAAGATTCACTTAATCCCAAGTTTAATATGGTCAGGTCTTGACCTATTGGGTAACTTCAGTTGGTCGATGTGAAGCTGTAATGTTCAAGGGGCCTTGCGTAGTTTAGGGCTTTTTGTTGTTTAACTGGACTCAAACTATGCAAAGAGATCATAAATATTAGTGTGTTTGTTCATTCTTTTGCATAAAAGTGTTACCATGCTGCAAAGCTTTTAAATGGTCTTCTTGAATTCTTGCAGCTTTCTCCTCTTAAATATTTATGAAAACTATCTACTTTCAACTCAGTTATGCATGCTCTTTCAAATATGAGACAAATTTCCTTCAAATTTCTACGTTTTAAACTAAGTACTTTCAGATGGGTTGGGAAAAGTTAGAAAGATCTAATCTAAACATCATTCAAATCTACCAAAGGATCTAATTGTTCTGTTATCCACTATATAAGTATTGTAGCAAACTGATCAAATCCACAGACAAAAACCTTAAATGTAAGTTCTAAGCATTTTCACAAACATACATTTAAGATTGCAAGCTCTAAGAGAAAATGTTTCAAACACAATGAAGAACAAGAAAACACTTAGAAGATAGATGCAGAATTCTAGATTCAATTGTATTAGAAACAAACAGTCACATAAGATTTACAATGTCTAAATGACTCTTAGCTTCATTGACTAAATTACAGAAAAACTTACAAGCTTTACAGATACAACAAGGAGGCAAGATGTTTCACACGCTCCTTGTTGTAGACACAGGTGACCTCCTTCTTCTATTTCTAAACTAAGAGGTTCCTCTATTCTAAATGCTGAGATAAATTACAACTGCTAGCTATTCTCTAAAATTTCTTATGTAGCCCCTGTGTAAAGTTTTACAGTGTATAGAGGCACAATATATAGATTTTGGTTGTCCTCAATACAAATCCAAACCTCTAGTTAAGCAATGGTTCAAACCTCTAGTTACAGTAATAAATGTTGGAGAACAAGTCTCCCAAAATATCTCTGAGCATTCGTCAAATCTGGGTGAAATATGCCCTTCTGGAAACCCTAGCAGCTCAATATTAACTTCTATGGTCTGCTGCAATAATATCTTCATCTGCATTTTGTCCTCATCAGTGAAGACCCTTGACTTCCTCGCCCTTCATCCTTATCTTCCTCTGCTCCTGAAATCAGATTTCCTCCTCTGTGATGTCACCGCCATTAAGTTTCAGCTCCTTCTTCAACTGCAAACCTGCAAAATGGATAAGCAATAAGTATCATCATTTAATAAAACCTACAGGAAGAAAAACAACTACTAAATCTAGTCGTGACTATGTGAACGTAGCAATCGGACCCCGAATCCATGAAAAAAATGCAGGTCAAATGCATATACAATGCTAAACTGATCGAGTCAACCATCGTTGACCAGAATATGCAATCGGGCCCCAAAATTGACCTCCAAATTTCAATCGCTTCGTCTTCCCGCTCAAAATTTCCTTGTATATTGCAATATACAAGTTGAACGTGATGCAACACTTTAATCAGATTTTATTTTCCCTTCGATTCTATGTTGTATGTATATTACTTTGTATCTTCTGATATGCATTGTTTAAAACATACATGGATTTAACCCTGCTTGATAAATTTTCGGCTCCGGTACTTGCATATATGCAATGTATGTTTGATAATATACAAGTCCGATACATACAACGATTCTTCTATTTTGGACTTTCATTTCGAATCCAGCTTGTATGTATGCAACGTATATCAGTTTGTATATCGCAATATACAAACGCAAAATATACGAGCACTTAACTTCTATTTATAATTTTTTATTTCCATCATATAAAACAATGCATAAACCGTTGTATACAACCTTCGGACCTATCACTGTTATAATCGGCAATTTATAACCTACCGAATCCGCAATGTATCTCTTGATATGCAAATTGGACGTGACACATAGGATAAATCCGCTTTATTATCGTTTGGATTCTGGCTTGTATGTGGTGCCTTATATGTTTTAGATATACATTCGGGTATACATACAAGCGTTTAACTCGATTTTAATCTTTTTTGGATTCCACATTGTATGCCAGCAATGTATGTTTCAAAACATACAAGCCATGGAATATACAATGAATTAACTCCTTTTCATAACCTTTTGGATTCCGCACGATGCATATTTCATTGTATGTTATAGTGTATGTATGAAATATACATTGTGCCAAATATACAATGATTTAACATTGTATAATAACTTTTCGAGTCCGCCATGTATGAAGTGCCTTGTATATTTTACCTACCAAACATACAAACGTGAGATACAAAGCGGATTTGAAGCATCAATTCATTTTAACCTAAAACCACTTCGGGTCCATCTTGTAGGTATATTTCAAAATCTTTACCAAATGCATAAAAGAACATACAAACAACTTTGTATGTAAATCCAATATACAAGACCCATATCGTGACTTTGTATGTGAGCGACACACAAGAGACTTTGTATATGTAACATACAAAGGCCTAACATACAAAATCAAATGCATATGCAACCCGATTGCAAAAAGGCAAATGCGACTAAATACAAAAACAAAACCATTTGCATCTACAAATGACCCTGTATATGCAAAGCGATATACAAACTTGAATGTACATTTTACAAAAATGATCATAACTTGCAAAATATGGCAAATTTTAAGATGGTTCAAAAAGCAACCCTAGCTCATTTTTCACAAGGAATCCAACCATATCATGCCCTGGTACTAAAAATGTATTTTTTCTCTATTTTTATCAAAGTTTGCAATTTTAACCCTCTTTTCCCTTTACCACCAAAAAGACCCACACACAAAAGCAAAAAAAGTAGAGCAACAGCAGGGGTCCTGTTGGTCATGATGTTAGTCATTCACAAACATAGAATAAAAGTTACACAACAACCTTTACTCATCTTGAAAGATACGATGAATTCAAAGAATTCATGATCCCAAGTCTCCGTTGATTAGGTCTTAATCTACTGACGTTACTCAGTGGTTGATGTGTGTTGCTGTTTTCCATTCAGGGGCCTTACGTGTTTCTGCACTGTTCATCATCATCTTCTTCAAATATCCTGCTCTGGATGTTCGCTCTGCATCAGTCTTCAATAATTTCTACCTCTGCACTGTAAATTTAGTCAAATAATGTGCATACAGGCTGATATTTGCATGATTTCTATCATTATTTATGATTCTTTGCATGATATTTTCAATACTACATGCATTTAACTCAAATATGCTAAGGATCTTCAGTTACCTACGGGATTTCAGCATATTTCACTGTTTCTGCTTGTTATTTATCATGATTTGCAGTTATGGTGATGAATTAATGAAATTGAAAAAAGGAAAAGGGTTAGAGAGCGAGATTCCTAAAATTACTGGACTTAGATCACTGATTCACATACCAGCCCCCATACTTGCAATGAAAAGAAGGAAAACTAGAAATCATACTTCACCAGGACATTCCACAAATCCGCATGATCTAGTGCAAAGCTTCAAAGGAAAGTTGACAACTATATGTAATGAAATGAAAGCGCTTTTGAACACAGCATTCACCAGTACATATCCAGAAATCAACAGAAGATTACGTAAAATTTACAATAAGATTGTAATCTGGAACTTCATATTCATTCAGTATGCTCAAGAACAGGTACATTTACAGTGATCTGAAGAAAGAACCTTGACATTTCAACAATTCTATCCTCATTAGTCTCAGCAATCCGATCTCCTAACTTATTCTACAGTAATTGACTCTTTGCCCCCAAATGCGTCTATGTATTCTAACGTACTTCTCCTTTTTTGAAATGACAAGCTCTGGATGTTATATAGAGCAACTGCCAGAAAACGGTTACAATGATTCAAGGATCAGGATCCTCTCACAACAAACAACGGTCCAGATGAAAAGCACATGCTTCGCCAGTTAGCAAATGTACAGCTGGCACAGAATATTTCAGCATTTTCAACTTGATTCGGCCTCCAGCTGGCGAACAGCATATTTGACAATATCCTCCTCATATCTGGTCCCATGTTGACTCCATGCGCAACTTTGTAATGCTCAGCTTCAACAGCATCATGACTTCAATATTCATCTTCAGCAGCATCATCATGATTTCCATGCTCAGCTTCAACAGCATCATGATGATGTCCTGCAAGTAAAACAGACAAACATAAGGTTCATCATCATCATGATAAACAGCAGGAAGTAAACACTTTATTAAACATACCTCCCCATGTGCAGCTACAGGCAAACAGGTCTTACCTGCGGAAATATGCATTAAATGCATAAACAGCATGAAAACAACCAGGTCAACCCCGTTGACCAAAATCAGGCAGTCGGGCTTTCAAATTTCTATTGCTTCATGCTTTTGCCCATTTTCTTGTATATCGGGTTCAAAATATGATGATGATGATCTCAGATAAACAAGGAAATAATCGCCTCTCAACCATCCTTAGAAACCGGCCCTGCATCATCATCATATTTGTATCGGGGGGACTACATATGATCAGGGTGACAATTTTACCTTAGGCCGACGGCAACAGTTATACCGACGCCAAAAATATCATGATGATGACCAACTGTATATCTTCAAAGCGGCCGCAGGATATCATAAAATATGATGATCCTCCCTTCCTAATGCTCTGATGAAAAGCACATCAGGATGTCCTGTTTTTTGCACACTCGGGAAAGAAAGACATCGTCATCATCATCATGATGAAGACAAACAGGAGGACTCGGAAAATGATCCTGCCGCCGAGGAAAATCATGATGACGTCATCGTCATCATCATGCTTCACTAAAATGCAAAGGGGTGACGTCATCGTCATGCTTCGTTAAGATCAGGAGGTAAATGGAATATCGGGTTCCCCCTAAGGAAGATGATCAGGTGGATGAAAGCAATATGACCCCATTCGGCCAAGGCAATCCGCTCGAAAGATCAGGATGATGATGATCATCATCATCATATACGCACTGGGCGATCTAAGATATGATCCCGCTGAAAGTCCTGATGACGTCATCAGGATATCCGGGGCTTGTGTTAATCTTCGAAGATGACGTCATCGTCATCATCAGATTGGCGAAATGGATCACGCCTCGGAAAATATCCTGCCGAAGGACAAAGGTGATGATGACGTCATCATCATCATCATATTTGCAAAAGGTTATACTCGTTGGCAGGATGATATTACGAACTGTTGGGAAAGATGAACAAGATCATGATGATGATGTTCAACATGACCTAAGACATGAAAAACATCCTCCGCTTCGAAAGATAAGGTGATCATCATGATCACGCAAAAGGAGGTCAGGAGGATATTAGGAAATGCCGGGTCTCGAAATATCATGATGATGTTGATCACCAAGACTTGGTCGTGCGCGCAAATTATGCAGATGGCAGATTTCTTTAAGTAAGGTGATACCATAACATCATCATGATATTCTAATATCGGGTGATGTTGGAATATCATGATGATGCTCGCAATGTGAGAAAATCATGATGCTGACAATGTTTCTAAGGTTACTCGACGGGTAAAACACACTAGCACTTAAGATTGACGTCCGGATGTTTCGGGACTGCATGATTTTCATCAGGTGATAAAGTAAGATCATGATGATGACCTTGACGGTATAAAAGACCGTCTGACGGGGAGAACCTATTACGACTTAAACTTGACGTCCGGATGTTTCGACCTCAGGATATTATCGGGGGGGCTTTTCAAATATCATGATGATGATGTTCACACAGTAATTATCAGGTTTGACCAAAACTTTGACTGCTCACAACTCACCCATATGGACGAATTTTCAAGTGACGCAAAAGGCAAACCTGCATGAAATTTCAATCTCTTTCTAACCATGAAGTCATAGAAACAAAATATGAACTTTGAAAAACTAACCTCATGATGATGACCTACCCAATCCTGACCTTCATGATGATGATGCACCTGACTTACTTTTACCAAACCGCCAGAAACAGACAACACAAGCCAAAACAAAAGCTGGGTCCCTGTTTTGCCAAGTCAAAATGGGGCGTGTTGTGTAACCACACAACAACTTGCCACCAAAGAAAACAACAAAATTCAAATGATTCAAGTGATGTGATCATATTCATCTATAGTGTTCTAATTCTGTCTAAGTAAATCATCATGATCTTTGAATGATAAAATTTCATTATGGTGATAAAGCTAATAAAGGATCAGGTGTGTGCAGATGATTAATTATCCTCATCTTGAAAGCAAGTTGAAAACATAAGTAACTGGTGTTAAACTACATAGTTGGAGATCATCCCTCATAGCCAACCTGGATAGAGCCTTGCTGCCAGCAGGTGTCTATAACCCCGGCAAGGTTATCTATACAATCTCCCTAAGTAGAGCCCCACTGCCAGCAGGCGTCCATAGCCCCGGTAGAGTTACTTAGATGGCCTAATTTTATTTAGTTTCTGATTTTCTTTTAAAAATTTAAATTTGATATCATCATGTCTGCTCATTTGTACAAGGTGTAGTCACTTGCAGCTTTAGGTTGGAGATTGTATTGGTAGCAAGGGAGTCCCTTTAGATTTTTCACTTAACACCTATACTCATATCTTCAACAAACCCAAGGCTGTTAGGTGTTTCATTGTGTTTGATTCACTTTGGACAAGAAAAAGTACCCTGATGAAAAGACATCATAAACCTGATCATGAGTATTTATCAGAATGAATTACAATCTATATCTAAATCTGATCTCATCACTTGAATCCTAACAATTTAGTTATTTTCTTAGGTGATGAAGTGCATCATCCTGACTTACCAGAACAAGGTCCCAACCAACAAAACAACAACAACAACAAGCAAACACTGTACAAACAACTATACAAATATACAATATGATACACAGGACTGCCATGAGGTCACTCAGGCCTGGAAATAATGTTTGAGGAATTGTCCATTGACTGGCAATGGGACATCCTCACCTGTCAGGTTCTTAAGCCTATAAGTGCTGTCTCCTAAAATTTCAGAAATCTGAAAGGGACCTATCCATAGTCTGTCAAACTTACCATGATCACCTTTCCTTTCATGGGCTTTATCCCACATCAGGACTAAATCTGATATCCTGAAAGCTTTAATTTTGGCTCTCTTGTCAAACCAACGTTTGACAACAGCCTGATGTTTTGCAAATTGGTCAATTGCTTGGCTTCGTTTTTCTTCCAGATGCATCAACTGAAGCAACCTGACTTCTTGTTTATTATCTATGCCTAGGTAGTCTTGGGCAAACTGCAGAGTAGGAATTTTCAAGTTTACAGGGAGGATAGGATCTACCCCATATACTAGCTGGAAAGGTGAGTTTCCTAATGCAATTTTCATTCTAGTTCTGTCTACCCATAAGGCATATTTCAGAAGTGAATTCCATTCCCTGGGATTTTTCTCTATCAATTTTCTTATGATACTCAGTAAATTCTTATTGGTGGATTCTGCTAATCCATTTCCCTGGGGATAGTAATTGGATGAGAACTTAAGTATAATCCCATGATCAAAAGCCCAACTTGACAATTTAGTGGAAATGAAGGCAGAACCATTATCACTTACCAATGCATAAGGAGTTCCATACCTTGTGACAATGTTGCTTTCCAGAAATTTAATGACATCATCAGCAGTACAAGTTTTGCTGCTGATAGCCTCAGTCCATCTGGTACAATAATCAGTGATTGTTAGGACATACCTCTGGCCTGAAGAAGATGGAGGATTGATTGGTCCTATGAAATCCATGCCCCATTGTGCAAATGGGCGCTCCTCCATCACCGGCTGCAATGGTTGTGCAGCATATTTTTCTCTGTTGGCAGCAACCTGGCAAACATGACAACATTTAACATGATCAGCTGTGTCTTTAAAAATTGTAGGCCAGTAATATCCTGCTCTGAGGATTGCATGTGTGGTGGCCAACGCTGACCCGTGGGCAGTTCCAAACTTGTCATGTAGCTCTGTCAAAACTTTATTAGCTTCTGGTTTCTCTAAGCATCTCAGGTATATCCCTTCATAATTCTTTTTAAACAGGGCTCCTCCCTTCATCATATATTTCTGGGATCTCATCTTCAAGGCTCTTCTCTGTGAAGCCTGCATCCTCAAAGGACATCTTCCAGTGATCAGGATGTGCCTGATGTCTGAATACCATTCATTATTGTCTTTCTCATCTATCACATACTGCTGACTGATGATGTTTGGATCAGTTTCAGATATCATCTGGCTCAGAGCCTGTCCTCTTACTAGCTTCATGGGTGTGATCTCCATGTCATATTCTTGTAGTACCGTAATCCATTTGGCCCTTTTTTCACCAGGTTCACTCTGCATCAGCAGCATCTTTACTGCTGCATCTGGTACCACAGCAATCACTTTGCTTCTCAGTATATAATGTCTGAACTTTTTTACTGCTCTGACTAATGCAAGTGCCTGTCTTTCAACATCTACATATCTCAACTCAGCATCCCTGAAAGGACAGCTCATGAAGGCAATTGGTTTCTCTTCTTTATCTTCATTTCTTTGAGTTAACACTGCTGCAGAAGTATGTTCTGAAGCAAATGAGTAGATGTAGAAATCTTTTGTATAATCTGGACTAATGAGGACAGGAGCATCTGAAATGGCCCTCTTTATATCTTCAAAAGCAGCTCTGGCTTCTGGTGTCCAGTCAATTTGTGCATCTTTTTTCAACATGGCATTCAGTGGTCTGACAATCTCAGCAAAGCCAGTGATGAACTTCCTTACAAAATTTATCTTACCAAAATAAGATTTAAGCTCCTTTTTGCTTCCTGGAAGTGGTAATTTCATAATAGATTCCACCCTGTCAGGATCAATGATAATCCCATCTTCTGTGATTAGGTGGCCTAGTAACTTTCCTGTTGTTACCCCGAATATGCACTTCTTGGGATTCAAAGATATTCCATATTCTTCACACTTCTTTAGCACACTTCTGAGGTCAGCAACATGATTTCCCCTTTCTTTGGAGAACACTGTCAGGTCATCCATGTAGATGACTATACATTTTCCTATTAAGCCTCTGAAGGCTATGTCCATTGCTCGCTGGAATGTAGCTCCAGCATTTATCAATCCAAACGGCATACGTCTATATGCAAATATCCCCCATTTTGTGGTGAAGGCAGTCTTTAATCTGTCAATTTTGTCAACCATCACTTGGTTGTATCCTGAAAACCCATCCAAGAAGGACATCATCTTGGCTCCATTTACCATCTGCAGAACCTCATCCAAAGAGGGCAAAGGATAATTATCCTTTTCTGATGCTCTGTTCAGGTTCCTGAAATCCACACACAATCTGATGTCTCCATTCTTCTTCCTGACTGGTACCAGATTTGCCACCCAAGTGGAGTGCCTTACTGGAAATATTATCCGGGCATTCAACAACTTCTTGACCTCTTCAAGGATGATGGGCTCAAGCAAAGCATTGACTGGCCTCTGCTTCTGTCTGAAAGGTTTTGCATCTGGCTTGAGGGGTATAGTATGAGTTATGACAGAAGTGTCATACGTCTTCAGCTCGTCATAAGTCCATGCAATTACATGTATATAATCCTTAAGGGCTTGAGTTATTCCATCTAACTCTTCAGGTGTACAAACCTTACCCAACAAGACATTCCTCTTGCAATCAGCTTGTCCAATATTCACCTGTGAATATTGACCTCCATCTGCCTTAGGCAGATCCTTATGCTTGAGCATATTATCCAGATCAAAGGCTCTTTCTAACTCAATCATACCTTTGGGAATTGTGTTGCCAGGCAACTCTAAAATCTCATCTTCTTCCCAGACATGATCTTCCATACCATTTTCATCTATGATCTGAGCTTCAAATACATCTCTGTTTGATATGAAATCCAGGATGTGCTGATCATCATCAAACACTTGGAGATTGGTCACATTGTCAGGTACCGAAGGTACTGACACCAATTCTACTGCAAATCTCTTCAGACCAGATATAGACAGTGGTTCCAGCGTACTGGCGGCCTGAGCAAGTGCATCCGCCCTTTGGTTCTGCTCTCTTGGCACGTGAACGATGTTGAAGGCATCAAAGTCTTCAATCAGGTCCCACACACGATGTCTGTAATTTGACAGCTTTCTGTAGTTACAAGAGTAAATTCCTCGTACTTGTCTCACAACTAGTTCTGAATCTCCAAAGACATGCAGGATCTTTACCTTCTTCTTATGTGCAAACAACAGTCCATGAATCAGAGCTTCATACTCTGTGACATTATTAGTGCAGGGGAACTGCAATCTGTAAGCTGCTAAATGGGATTTCCCTGATGGATCAGTAAGATCAATCCCTACTCCAGAACCTTGCTTAGATTTGGATCCATCAAACCTCAGGATCCAAGGCTTATCTTCAGCAGGACATTTATTTGAACCTTCCTTTTTCTTTGCAGCTCTGGCTGCTGCTCCGCTTGATATCCACCTTAACTTAGGTGTGTCATCTTCAAGCTTCCTCTTTCCTTTATCTGATGAGCCTGATGGCTTTTCTGTTTTCTCTTCCATCCTAGCAGGAGGATGATGCTCAGCACATACAGCTGCATGCTTCTTCAAAATGTGCAAGCACAGTGAGCAAGTGGTTTCTGAGTGAGGCACCTCATGCAGCCTACACCAACTTTTGATTAAAACCTCCTGGGGAGATCTACACTGTTGTGTCATTTTTTTTATTTCTTTAACCAGAAATTCTTCGAACTTCGTCAGGTCACTGCCTTTGTCCTCATCAGACAACTCGTAATCCGGTTCCATGAAGCAATCACTACCAGGAGTGATCTTTTCCTTTCTCGCATCATTTGTCTGATTGGACACCAGGATCTCTTCTGTTTTTCGGATATGATCTTCATCAGGATCCATCGACTCTTCTGTTCCTGCAGAAGACAAATAAAAATTAGTATCATCATCATCATCAGATGTAGCACTTACCTCGGAATATGATGATGATGCCTCACTATACGTTTGCTCCAGCATGATCATGTCCAAGCATGGTTCGCAAGTCTTTTCCGAGTGTGCTTCTCCATGCAATCTGCACCATCCGTCAATCAAGATATCATTAGCAGGTATATTTAATAATTGACAACGTTTTATCTGAGTAGATAAATGCATCTGAAAATCCCTGAAGCGATCGATTTCATTCTCATTATCAGGATCATTATTAAGTTCTACCACTGGCATATCCTCATGATAATCGTCATCATGATGATGATGAACATCAAGCATCAGGACCTCTTCTATTTGGACAGTTTGCGGCCTGATGTGATAAACTCCAGGTTCTACGTTTACATACATGATCTCATTTGTTCTGTTATATTCGGTGATCATATGTTTCATCCTAGGCTCAGCATCAATCCTGATCTGATTAGGTATACCTTTCCATGGCAACCACATGTGACTGAAGTCTGTTGACATGTATCCGTTAAGCGTTTTAGACCAGTCCCGGCTAAGCAACATCCCGTATGTATCAGGTATGTCAACTACCTGAATGTCAATGTAATACTGGATCCTAGGATCAGACGCTAGCTGCATGTGAATATGAGTGAGTTCTCCTACGACACTTACTTCTGTTTTGTCCAGTTGAGTGACTTTCTTTAAGGATTTAGCAGGATGCAATCCTAATGCGTTGCATATTGACAAAGGCATAACGTTAGTTGAGGCTCCTGAATCAACTAAGCAGTTGTGCAAATTCTTACTGAACATTCTTATGGTGAGGAGAAACGGAGGTGATTCAGTTTTGTCTCTGTACAAGGTCATGTGAGAGGTTTCAGCAGCTTGGACTGTGGCTGACACTTTGGGCTTGACAGTGTTATCTTTAGCAGTATGATCTCTGCTATTGGATTGACTCGAAAGGTGACTATCTTCTTTAGAAGCAGGATCATCCAGCGACTTCATGAATGCCCTTTTGATGGCAAGAGTTTTCAGTAACTCAGATAGGGACAGGCTGATCTTGATTTTCTTCATTTCATCAGCCAAATAGCTGACTAACCTGTCAGACTCATGAGGTGCATTTGCAACTTTTGTTCCTGTGTCTTGAGGAGACAAGTACTGAGCATTCACCTTAGGGAACCCAGGGTTATTGCTAGCCTTAGGATCAGGAGGTGTGTTGAAGTTATTTGGAGGTAGAGATGATGTCAATGGACCGGCAGGTCTGTTGGCATTACTCCTCAGGTCATAATTATGCTTACCAGGGTATTGCTGCTGGTATGCATGTACTTCCTCATGCTCTCTTGTAGGTTCATTTTCATCCTCAAAAGGGAAGACATATTTTGCTTCAAAGGTTAATGCAGATTCTTCACAGGTCTGATTATAATCCTGATGAGGCTGATTAGTGTATGTTTCCAGCACAAAAGCTGAGTCATATCCACAAGGAACTATTTCATTTCCTTCTGCCTGAGGTGGATTTCCAGAAGTATTAGACACTTCAGTCTGAAAGATGCTGGCAGCAATCCTAAATTGTGGACAATCTAATTCTGCATGTGCATTGGTGTTGTGGATCCTGCACCAATTGGTAAGGGCTGCCTCAGCAAGATTGACTCTAGTAGTCTGTTTGGCTTCACCAGGAGGCTGATTGTCTAGGGGTGATGGTAATGAACCATTATTTGGCCTGGAGTTCCACACTCTAGGCTGCCTAGGAGGATTATTGTTATTTGCAGCATTACTGTTGAAGTTATTGTTGTATCCTCTGTCAGGGTAATTTGGTCTGTCATTGGAATAACTCCTATTCTGACCTGACTGTGAATAAAACCTTGATTTCTCAAGTGTGTCACTTCTGTGGTGAGCTTTCTCAACTGAGCAGCAATTTCTTTGATTTCCTCTTTCTCCTCTTGAGCTTTGGCCACTACATTTTCAGTCTGAGGCTGGAAAAAGGAAGATCCATGGTTACTGTGGGATAGGTCTGTACCCTGAGGTGTCTGAGTATGTGCAGGATATTGTGGCAATTGGCCATTTCCATTAGGAGGAGGCATGATACTCAATGGAGGTACTTGCAAAGGTGCAGGCATGATTGCTGGGGGCATCACTGCTCCATTTGGATATTGTGCAGGATATTGTGAAGGATAAGCTGCAGGATACTGTGCTGGATATTGTGACTGCATGCCAGGCAAAGCAGGGAATGCTATATTTGGAGTAGGAGCAGGTATCAGCTGTTGATTTACCTTGATAGCTTCTTGAAAAGCTCCTGTCAATGTGGTGATCGCAGGATGTGTTCTCCTGATGAACATGGCGGTTAATGGATCCAAGGCTGAATAATAAATACTTCTAGCAGCATCATCAGCCACCACATATGGGGTAACTAGCTTGGACAACATTTTCTGGAACCTAGCATTGAAATTTGCAATAGGTTCATGCTCCAATCTCTTGATTGTGGCAAACAGGTGGTAATTCATGGATGGATCAATAGGGACCTTGAATCTGTCAAGAAAGGCCTTCTCTAAGACAGCCCACGAACCTACAGAAGATTGACCAAGACTGATGAACCAATTATAAGCCTCTTCCCCTAAGGAAAAAGGGAATAATCTGCACACCACATCCTGATGCTCTATTCTGGCTCTGCAGCAAGCTTCTTTAAACGTCCTGATATGATCATCCGCATCCTGATAAGGATGGTATTTTGGACAAAGCTTGTCCGGATACTTTGGTAACTCATGATACGCAGTAAAGGTCAATGGTGATTCTGCTGCAAAGAATGACATTGCAACCCGAGGGAGCTGAACTGGTGGTGCAGTTGGCTGAGGTTGGACTAAAGGTATACCCTGAGGTTGAACAGGAGGTGTCACTGGTATACCTGAAGGTATTTGCAAACCAACAGGAGTTACAGGAGGAGATCCTGGTGAAGCTCTGGACGTACTAGACTCTGAAGTATGGTGAACGTCTACAGTCTTAGGTCTAAAACCTCTGACAGGCAATTCTTCGAAAATTTCACTATGTCTAGACCTGGTATTTATCCTGTGAGCCAGGATTTCTCAATTTGGAGACCAATTAGCTGAAACTTTGCAAATATTGGCTGGATTCCACCGGACGAGGTGATATTTGCGGTCAACTTGCAAATCAGACTGAATATTTGCGCAATATTTGCGAAGATACTGCAAATATGGCAGGATATTGGGATATTTTGACCGGTAGCACCAGATCTCACGCGTCTAAGGCTCAAATCCTCAAAGCTTGAACAAATTTATGCATCTTTGGCCAATATTTAGTGAATTTAAAGAAATCTACTGCAAAGCTTGCAATATTTATGTGAAATTTGGAAATCTTTACACAGAATGTGCAAATACAAACTTGTCGCAGCAAATATTTACGCAATTTTGATGAAATTCACAAATGATCTGAAGTTACCTTACTCTGCGCGTTATCAAACCTGGAAATACTGATGATGAATGTGATCTTCAATCCTTGGCCCTCCTTCTAGCGCCAATTTATGTTGGTCATGATGTTAGTCATTCACAAACATAGAATAAAAGTTACACAACAACCTTTACTCATCTTGAAAGATACGATGAATTCAAAGAATTCATGATCCCAAGTCTCCGTTGATTAGGTCTTAATCTACTGACGTTACTCAGTGGTTGATGTGTGTTGCTGTTTTCCATTCAGGGGCCTTACGTGTTTCTGCACTGTTCATCATCATCTTCTTCAAATATCCTGCTCTGGATGTTCGCTCTGCATCAGTCTTCAATAATTTCTACCTCTGCACTGTAAATTTAGTCAAATAATGTGCATACAGGCTGATATTTGCATGATTTCTATCATTATTTATGATTCTTTGCATGATATTTTCAATACTACATGCATTTAACTCAAATATGCTAAGGATCTTCAGTTACCTACGGGATTTCAGCATATTTCACTGTTTCTGCTTGTTATTTATCATGATTTGCAGTTATGGTGATGAATTAATGAAATTGAAAAAAGGAAAAGGGTTAGAGAGCGAGATTCCTAAAATTACTGGACTTAGATCACTGATTCACATACCAGCCCCCATACTTGCAATGAAAAGAAGGAAAACTAGAAATCATACTTCACCAGGACATTCCACAAATCCGCATGATCTAGTGCAAAGCTTCAAAGGAAAGTTGACAACTATATGTAATGAAATGAAAGCGCTTCCAGTTGAACACAGCATTCACCAGTACATATCCAGAAATCAACAGAAGATTACGTAAAATTTACAATAAGATTGTAATCTGGAACTTCATATTCATTCAGTATGCTCAAGAACAGGTACATTTACAGTGATCTGAAGAAAGAACCTTGACATTTCAACAATTCTATCCTCATTAGTCTCAGCAATCCGATCTCCTAACTTATTCTACAGTAATTGACTCTTTGCCCCCAAATGCGTCTATGTATTCTAATGTACTTCTCCTTTTTTGAAATGACAAGCTCTGGATGTTATATAGAGCAACTGCCAGAAAACGGTTACAATGATTCAAGGATCAGGATCCTCTCACAACAAACAACGGTCCAGATGAAAAGCACATGCTTCGCCAGTTAGCAAATGTACAGCTGGCACAGAATATTTCAGCATTTTCAACTTGATTCGGCCTCCAGCTGGCGAACAGCATATTTGACAATATCCTCCTCATATCTGGTCCCATGTTGACTCCATGCGCAACTTTGTAATGCTCAGCTTCAACAGCATCATGACTTCAATATTCATCTTCAGCAGCATCATCATGATTTCCATGCTCAGCTTCAACAGCATCATGATGATGTCCTGCAAGTAAAACAGACAAACATAAGGTTCATCATCATCATGATAAACAGCAGGAAGTAAACACTTTATTAAACATACCTCCCCATGTGCAGCTACAGGCAAACAGGTCTTACCTGCGGAAATATGCATTAAATGCATAAACAGCATGAAAACAACCAGGTCAACCCCGTTGACCAAAATCAGGCAGTCGGGCTTTCAAATTTCTATTGCTTCATGCTTTTGCCCATTTTCTTGTATATCGGGTTCAAAATATGATGATGATGATCTCAGATAAACAAGGAAATAATTGCCTCTCAACCATCCTTAGAAACCGGCCCTGCATCATCATCATATTTGTATCGGGGGGACTACATATGATCAGGGTGACAATTTTACCTTAGGCCGACGGCAACAGTTATACCGACGCCAAAAATATCATGATGATGACCAACTGTATATCTTCAAAGCGGCCGCAGGATATCATAAAATATGATGATCCTCCCTTCCTAATGCTCTGATGAAAAGCACATCAGGATGTCCTATTTTTTGCACACTCGGGAAAGAAAGACATCGTCATCATCATCATGATGAAGACAAACAGGAGGACTCGGAAAATGATCCTGCCGCCGAGGAAAATCATGATGACGTCATCGTCATCATCATGCTTCACTAAAATGCAAAGGGGTGACGTCATCGTCATGCTTCGTTAAGATCAGGAGGTAAATGGAATATCGGGTTCCCCCTAAGGAAGATGATCAGGTGGATGAAAGCAATATGACCCCATTCGGCCAAGGCAATCCGCTCGAAAGATCAGGATGATGATGATCATCATCATCATATACGCACTGGGCGATCTAAGATATGATCCCGCTGAAAGTCCTGATGACGTCATCAGGATATCCGGGGCTTGTGTTAATCTTCGAAGATGACGTCATCGTCATCATCAGATTGGCGAAATGGATCACGCCTCGGAAAATATCCTGCCGAAGGACAAAGGTGATGATGACGTCATCGTCATCATCATATTTGCAAAAGGTTATACTCGTTGGCAGGATGATATTACGAACTGTTGGGAAAGATGAACAAGATCATGATGATGATGTTCAACATGACCTAAGACATGAAAAACATCCTCCGCTTCGAAAGATAAGGTGATCATCATGATCACGCAAAAGGAGGTCAGGAGGATATTAGGAAATGCCGGGTCTCGAAATATCATGATGATGTTGATCACCAAGACTTGGTCGTGCGCGCAAATTATGCAGATGGCAGATTTCTTTAAGTAAGGTGATACCATAACATCATCATGATATTCTAATATCGGGTGATGTTGGAATATCATGATGATGCTCGCAATGTGAGAAAATCATGATGCTGACAATGTTTCTAAGGTTACTCGACGGGTAAAACACACTAGCACTTAAGATTGACGTCCGGATGTTTCGGGACTGCATGATTTTCATCAGGTGATAAAGTAAGATCATGATGATGACCTTGACGGTATAAAAGACCGTCTGACGGGGAGAACCTATTACGACTTAAACTTGACGTCCGGATGTTTCGACCTCAGGATATTATCGGGGGGGCTTTTCAAATATCATGATGATGATGTTCACACAGCAATTATCAGGTTTGACCAAAACTTTGACTGCTCACAACTCACCCATATGGACGAATTTTCAAGTGACGCAAAAGGCAAACCTGCATGAAATTTCAATCTCTTTCTAACCATGAAGTCATAGAAACAAAATATGAACTTTGAAAAACTAACCTCATGATGATGACCTACCCAATCCTGACCTTCATGATGATGATGCACCTGACTTACTTTTACCAAACCGCCAGAAACAGACAACACAAGCCAAAACAAAAGCTGGGTCCCTGTTTTGCCAAGTCAAAATGGGGCATGTTGTGTAACCACACAACAGGTCCTCATTTTGCTAAGGAGTAAAATGGGGCGTGTTGTGAACATCACAACACTTCCGTCTTCAAAGGAAGGTTCATTTCTTGTTTTCACTCACAAACATAAATTATGATCAATGCATCATCATCTAATTTTCAATTCATAAAACTTCAATAATCATATGAACATATAATCCCATGTCTAACTAACATTAGTCAGTATTCACATAATCAATGCTTAATTTAGATATTTCCACAATATCTAATCATTAGACTATGGTTAATCCTCCTGATTACCACACAAAAATAAGATTAAGCTAAATCATGAGTTGGGGATGTAACAAAAATGACTTGCGGACCACATGCAAGGCTTCACAACAATTTAGAGTATTCCATGAACAACTTGAAACATCCTGAAAACTAACAAATTCCTCTGCAACCACTTTCACCTACCACACAACCTTATCCTGTTTATCTAGTATGCTCAACTATCTTTGTCATACATTGTATCTCTAGAAATCAATTTCCAGAGCACCAAACCATGAACAACGTCAATAGAAGAAAGATATAAACTTTATAAGCACAATTCCAGAACTGCAAGATCTGAAACTTCTTTGCGAAGAGATGTGAAGAAAAGAAATTTCTCCCAGACACCTTTGCACAACTCAAAAACAATCCACACACTAGTGAACACAATTTTCTCTACACAAAGAACTAGAGCACCAAATTTGGAATATAACAATTCTTAACACCTTGTGAATGCTAACTACAATGCCACCATAGACTCTTGGCTTCTATTATTTCTTGGTTTTTTTAGCGCCTTTTAGATCCCTGATGATTAAAACTAGTAATATGAGTTTCTTTAAGTGGATTTGCTAATGGCTTTATATTTTATGTTTGTACAATCTTTAGTGGAATGTGTATCTCCCCCATGGTAATGGAGTTTAGAGGAATTCTTTTATTTTACAAATTGTTTGGAATCTTCCCATTTGGCTCTTAATGATATATGATATTTTTGATGTGTTGTGCTATGTGTCTTCTTAATATTAGTAGATTTGTTTTGTAATTTGGTTTTGTTTTCCTAATAATTTTTTTCCTTGATGTTAAAAAAACTCATAAGGATTCTAGACTAGGGAACACAAGTTAAAATTGATAATCTTCTCACATCACTAAGTTAGGAATTTTACTAAATTAGAGCATGGACCCAAAAATTGAATGAGACACACTTTAGTAGGAGTCTCATGTCTATAAGGGGCTTTAGGGACAAAATCATAAGCTATTCAGACCCTAGATCCCTAAATGAACTTGAATGCATCAATATATCTAACATCTATTAATATAAGTATATAATGTCCATTCATTTAGAGCTAATTAGATTGTAGACATGGATCAAACCAAAAATCACCAAGTGTTAGCTCTATAGTATAATCAAGAATTTCCTTAAAACCTTGGATTATGTAGAAGGTGATAGTTGTTGATAAAGTTCACCTTTGTTACTAAACTTTCCTTATTATTGAACATGATAGTAGTTACTAATGAAGTTTAGAGTGGTTGATAAATTCATTGGTTTGTTGTAGAAATCTTGAAGATATTGGTAAAGATGAGTATGCCATCATTGTCAAGGTAGTGGGAGACGAAGTAGGCATTGGCTGCAAAATGGTTGCAATGTTGATGAAGTTATCTAGAAACTATTAAATCAGAAAATAGATGTGCAAATCAGTGTCTCACATCTAGCCAATAGGACAATATATAAGCTTAAGAGGTACAATTAAAAAATATGTCTAGTTTTCATTAAGCCCATTGAAGTGTTACATGGATGAAAAATTACTTCAACAAGAAATACAAGAGGAGAACACAACATCCCCATAGAAGCGAGGATGATGAGAACATATAGACAAATAGAACTCTCAAAATGTATATGTTAATATAACCCTCTACAAATTTGTGCATAAGTTAATAAGCAAACCAGTCTACAAACACTTATCAGTTCTCCAATGTATATAATTAAACTCTTACAAACAAGTAGAAAACATGCATAGAAAATACTTCCAAGCCACATAATGAAATGCTAAACATTAGTTTTTGTGCTTCGACGCCTTCTCTAATTTTATTGTTTATTCTATGTAGCAACATTTTGTTTATCCTAGGTATTGGTCAATGCCTCTCCCTTTAAATAGATATGTATGATTTGTTAATTTTTTGCAGGACCTACATTCTTTTGGATTTTTTTTGAAAATGATTATATAAATTCCTTTTCTTCTTGTTACTTTCTTGAATTGTTTGTTAAAGCATATTTAACTTTTTGCTTCAGCCTAATAAATTTAATGGAAGAGAAAAATTATAAAATTATATAAATATAATAGCAGGTTCATGTTCATTCTTATTAAACTTGGATTATCCTTAATTCATGGTAATGATTGTATGTTATTCTTTTAATAAATTTTCAAGGATTAATATTTAGAATAAGTGTCTTGCATCCTCCCTTTAAATTGGGTAAATGATTGATAGTATTGCATATCTAATTACTTTTATCTGCACTTGGAATACAGAGTTAATGCACTGATTCATCTTCACCTAGAATAGTCTAGTCTTTCATCGTCGATGCGCTCAGCTATTTCAAATCATGCACGGATAGAGACAATGTGGCTGTCTAGTGCGCTTTTGATGTTACATATCTCGTCCCTGACGTGAGAACGTGAATGACCCGTAAATACGTCAATGCACTCATTCGTCACTCCCTTAGAACAGTCCAGTCTTTCCTTACCACCGGAAGAATTGAGTCCGTGAGCAATGATATCTTATCTTCTCGAAGCGCTCCACGATTGGACAAATTCCAAATCATGTATGGAGGAAGCCAATCAATAAGAAGGGAAATATATGTTTGGATTTTTTTTAATTATATATTATAAATATTCAAAATTTTATGAATTAAAACTTACGATTAATAACTATAATAAAACATGGGAGATCTTAAAATTAGTTAACACTTGATATTTATGAACACACATTTTCGTGGATGTATGATCTTATTATCTCACTCCAAGCTTAGTTATTATGAACATCACAAGTACACATGATCTAGTTCATGTATCTCTTAGTTCCATACCATACATGATGGCATTTAGAGGTTTCCCACCACACTTCAAGGATATATATTTTTTTGTGATCTTATCATTGGATAAGTGATCACACTATCGGTAGGTGTATCACATCAAGGCATATAATTCAAGATCTCATAGATAGAAATATAATACAAGTTGAGAACATTAATGGAAAATGAAGTCAACTTATAATGTCTCATTATGTTAATGAAGTTCTCTGCCCAAGTCTAGTCATGAGGAATATTACAAGTCCATGGAATCGAGGACATCACATATCCATATTTTACATGAAGACGTCCAGAGGTGTCTGACTACATTTTAAGGCTATATGTTTTTGTTATCTTTTCATTAGATATGGGGACCCATTGTGGGTATGCGTATTTGTAAGCACTAAAAAGATGCATGGGCCTACATGGTAATCCTATGATGAGTTGTGATCCTTAACACATACATATAAGCGTGTATATATGACCTCTCAGTAAGCGTTCCTCTTGATGACACGTGGATTGGACATCCCTTCTGCTTTCTTTGCTTATTATCCCCTTGCTAACCTGTGAAATTTTGTTCATTCTTGATTCTTCCTTTGTCGACCCTTTGTTTTCTTCACTTTCTGGCCTTGTCGTTGTATGCTCAAAATTGTGACGTTAGTTGCCTGGGGCTGTCGGGTCGAATTTCAGCACACACATGGACCCTTCCCTCCTTGCCATAGGGTGATCCACCACATCACTCTCACTCACGTGGAAGTAGCTAGTCAAGAGGAGGCGAGACACGGCGGGGGTCTGGCTCGTTGGAGAGATGGACTTCGCAGAGAGGGGTCGGCAAGTACTACAATCTTTGTTGTTGTGTGATTGGTTGTATGTTTCATTCAATTGTTGTTGTAGTCGAGATAACCCTGTGACCCAAAGGGTCACTAGTTTCTCTTTTCCTGTTTGGTTTTCTTAGATTCCACCTCTGTGCGGGTAAATTATTGTTTTCGTTGATGGCTTCTGCTATTTCAATATCTCGAAGGAATTCTCGTTGTAGTTGTAATTGTCTAGTTTCTTCTAACAACAAGAGGACAAATGGGTCTCCTTGTGGTAGAATGAATGTTTCTTGTTGTGGTCATGGATGGATATCCTTGATCTCATCACGGATAGCCCTCAGCCACTCTCCCCTCACTACTAAGCACATTCATGAATCATGATAGAGGTAAATGTGTGATTACTAACTTCAACCAGATCTAGGGTTTTGACCTAGGGTTTAGTTGACCTAGGGTTTGACTTATGTATTGATTTATTTTTACCTCGTGGTGGTATCGAGGGTTTGGTTGGATTGTTTAACTGTGGTCACCTCGTGATAGAATCAAGGGTTTGCAATTTTGTCTATTCTAGTATTTCTATATGCATGCAAACTAAATGATATGCAAAACGTTTATTTGGTATTTTTTAATATTTTGGAAAAAAAGTGCTTTTAATCTATAAAAGGGAAATATGTATGCAATTCTATATGACTTTTCTAATGCAAAGTTAACCTATATTTTTTTTTTTGTGTTTTTGATGATTTTGAAGTAATCTAATCTAACAAGAAGGGCAAATGCTTATTCTAATAATCTAGATCTAGAAATATGAAAGTAGTTAATCTAACATGCAAGATCTAACTATCAAGGAAAAAGCAATGTTTTACTATTCCCAAGAGCAAATTTGATTCTCTAATTACTATGAATTGAACAAAAACAATGAAGGAACCTGGAAGAAATGAAGATTTATTTACTCCACTACCCTTAGTAATCCTTGTAATTGGCAACCTCGAGTCCTTTTGCAGCAGCAGGTGATCCTCTTAACAACAAAAGGACACAAAGAAGCAAAAAGAAGCTTTGATGAAGCTTGTATGAGCTCAATGAGAGCTTGGATTGAGCACAATAGCATAAAATGAAGTAGCGTAGCATTGCTTGGTTGAACAAATAAAGCAAAAGGCACATGCGCCCTATAAGAGCATTTGAATGCTAAGTTGGAGAGCAAATACTAAGAGCTGTGTGCACAATGAATTTGCCTCTCTTTGTGCTTGAGGGAGGGGGTATTTATAGGTTTAGAAGAAGGGATTGATTGAAGAGTTAACTCATTTGATTGATGAGTTAACCAAGATGATTAGGGAGTTAACAAAGTTGATTACCCAGTGAACTCGGCTGATTAGCGAGTGATAAGTCAATTATAGCTTATCACTGGAGAGAAAATGGAGGTGAGGGAATGCATGAGATTGATTGAAGAATTAATTTGAGATCAAATAGAGCTAATTATGCATGTGTGGGTGCATGAAATAGTTAACTCTATATTAGGGATCAAAACTCATGCAAATTGGAAGAAAAACGGGCGAAACAAAATAAAAATGAGTGAGGAACTCGAGTTTTTCCATGGTTGTGAAAATGGCAAGGTCACCCCTTTTGCCAGTAGGGTTGCCCTTGGGCAACCATGGGTCGCTCGAGGGAAATCCAAGCTAGATAGGGTCAGAAGCAGAAAAATAGGTTGGGAAATGCAAGAGGAGAAGAAAAGGAGGGGTTCTGCTTCAAGAAACAGGTCAATCATGTGGAAGAATCTAACTCTCCACTTGCGTCTGCAGGATTTCCCGACAGAGATCTAGAAATAATAGGGGAAGATTTGGATTGGTTGAGTGGAACTAAAAACTAAAAGTGGGAGATGGACAAGGAGACCTCTAGAAGGCTTCTAGTAGGTGCACAAGATGAAAAACAAAGGGGCAAGGTGAAAACTCACCTACAAGACACTCACAAGGCTTAGGAGCAAGGTCATGTTGTGTGGTTATACAACATGCCCCATTTTGCCTTGACAAAATAGGGACCCAACTTTTTCTTATTGCTTTGGCTTGTTTTTTTTTGCTTTGGGCGGTCTGGGAAAATTAAGTCATGCATGTAACCCTGAAAGAGGCAGATAGGTCATCATGATGAGGTCAGTTATCAAAGTCAATATTTCACATTATTAACCTCATGGTTGGAAAGTGCACAAAATTCCAAGCAAGTTTGCCTTTTGGATCAACCTCAAATTATTTAAGGGAAGAAAGTTATGTTAAGTCAAAGTTTCAGTCAAACCTGATATTTCGGGGGGGGGGGGTCATATTTCAAACATCAGTCATATTATATAAGATCACCCTGATATTGCATTATCACCCAATAATCACTTAATCCATGAAGTACGGATGTCAACTTTAAATGAAGAGCTATTATCTACCTGTCAAACGACTTCATATATTTTGCGGGGGTCATATTTCTTAATATCCGCCATCTTACGAATATCACCCTCTTCACAAAATATCACCATATGCCAATATGACGATGACATCATCTGAATCCAACAAACGAAGGAAATCACCCTGATGATGATGTCATCATTTCATTTTACCTCGCAAAGGTATATATCCGATGCCCACCATATTCAATAACAGGACGGTAACGTCATTACAACACAACACTTAAAAAGGATTGCCAACACAGTGACGTCACCTGGATTTTTTTCCCAAGGGGGTCATTTTATTTATGGGGGTCATATTTTGAACATCCCCTGATCCTAAATTCATGACCCGATATGCACGTGGTCAACGTTGACCACATCACCCGATTCTTTTGCATTCATTTTGCCGTTCAAAGGTGGGGTGGTCATTTTATCTAGAGGGGGTCATATTTTGAATATCACCTGATCTTTCGAAAATCCCCCCTATTTCCTGATATTAAATGCACTTAAATGCGGTAGCTATATTCCCGCCGATTGCGAATACAATTCAAACACTTGGCATCATCCATGGATCCTCTGTAGAGGATCGACAGATTTAGCCATCCCAACATGGTTTTACCCTAATTTGCCCTACGGATGCTTTTAAAGGTAACTTTCAATGGTTATTTTCATTTACATTGTGAAAAAATAAGAAATTTCAGAGCAGAGAAGTCAAACCCTCATACAGCTACCTATTAACGGACTAGATCTTTCAGCGTAACAGAATGGGTGATCTTCAGCATTTGTGGCCCTTTTCCATAATCACCCATCTAACCCAGGAGGAAAGCATTATCAGGTAAGTAATTGAAAACCCTCCTATTGTCATTTTCTGCATATTCAGGTAGAGTACATATGCTTTCTTGTGGTTTGAATCTGCGAATATGCATGTCATGATGAAGTAAAGAGTAATAGATTCAAGTATGCATGATGCTGTAGAAGTATATAATGTTGTACGAATGCATATGAACATTGTAAGGTAAGACAAATCATGTTTGTTGCAGGAGTCCATGGCGGATCTTAGAAGGAATAGGTCTGATTCAGAGTTTCTTAAGCCTATGTTTGTTCAGCCTGAGGGGGTACAGTTTAAGTATGGCATCATTGGTGATACTCACCAGGGGGATACGAACCTGGTGGCATGGTCAACAAGAATAGATCATGACAAGGATAATATCCTTCTAGATGCAATATATGTTTCAGGAATGTGGCATGCAGCCAGATTTTCGTATGCCATGGACACCCCAGAGTTGGTAGTGGAATGTGCCAGGAACTATAACCCTGAGACCAGGCGGGTGGAGAAGCATGGAAGAGTATATGCTAACTTTTCAATTAAGGGCATCACCTCTACGTTTAATCTGCTAGTTGGAAAGAAGGTGGTTAGTGTAGATCTACGTAAGTTGGACACATAATACAACAACAATAAGAAGAGTGCAAGGAAGAGGATGTATCAGTGGAGGTCAAAGAGCAGAACCTACACTGCCTCAACTAAATTGCCCATACACTTATACAAATTTGATTTTGATGATGAGTACCAGTACATGATTGCCCTGCTAAGAAGGATGACAGGTAAGCTTCATGTAGGAAATTTTGAGAATTGGATGTCTAGAATCATCCAGATGGTCCTATATACAGATAACAAGCCATTGTGGGCCAAGATCATCAGTGATGCACTAGATGAAGAGATGAGGAACCTGGGAGGTCAGGCATGCATGTTTCATATGACCTCATATGTTGTGTACTCATGTGCTTATAAGGGAACCTTTGATGCCTTGACTACATGGGTAAAGAATGTGGTGATCTAGATGATGCCCACATATGGGATCACTATCCTCAGCTATAGAGAAAGAACTACCTCATGGATTACAAATTGGTAAATGATGCATTCTCTATGCATCTAATTAGAACCATGGAGGAAGACAGAACCAAGAGACTGAGCATGGAGGCTCAAGAAGTTGTTTACAGACATGGCGGTTGGTTCATCCAGTTTGCCACCTTTTCATACATAAGAATAGAGGGGTTTGAAGGACAACCCCTTATGCTACCAAGATACCCTACTGATGGGGTTGTCCTGATGGAGTTTCTTAGGCAAGTGTCTACCATAGTTGTAGCATACAAGGAACAAAAGAAGATACCTCTAATATTATTTCCAGTGTCTATGGGCTAGTATATATACTCAGACTCAAAGAGCATAAAGCATGTCATGGGAGGTCTGAAACTGATGTATCTGTAGCCATTTCCCTTGGATAGATCTTATTACCCCTATGGCAGGATGCAGAAAATAGTGGGAAAACCTATTCATCAGAAGCATCTGGAAGATTTCTGGACTGATTGCGAGGATGAAGCTAAGGTGAGGAGATGAAAATATCAAAGGCTCACCTTGAACCAGATAAAGACATTTGACTGCATCCCAGTGCCAGCACAGCTGAGAAAGGATGATGGAAAGATTATGTCTAATGAATATGAAGACAAGAAGGTGTACAATGACACCATATCAGCCCCTGATCTAACACAGCCAGAGGATATTTCCCTGGATCAGTTTACAGGTGGAGTACTACAATTAACCCAAGCTTGGGTGGATGAAGAAATAAAAAGATTGAAGAAAAGGGGTGTAGCCCTTATAGTTGATGCCAAGAAGAAAAGGCAAGAACTAGCTGATGAGGAGTAGGATGACTTCCTTAGTGAGAAAAGAAAGTCCAATGGGGAGATGTTACCCACATATAAATAGAGGAAAGGTCCCCGTAGAGGAAAGAAAACTAAAGATGAACCTAAGGGGGTGATAATTGAAAGGATTGCCACACCAGCTGTAGGCGCATCAACATCAGGTCAAGCATCCGCATCATCTGCACAGCCTCTGATTGACAAACCAAAAACTAAGAGGATTTTGAGACTAGCTGTGGAAACTACAGGAGTACAAGAGGAGGGTTAGGTCTCACAGCATGAAGTGGAAGATGACATCCCATTTGAGGAAGTGCAGGTAAACAAGGAACATGCAGGTGATGACCCGATGTGGTCAGTAGGAAGAGGAGGGCGATGCTGCTGACGTCACCACCCAAGAAGCAAAGAACATCCATGTGGGGTGATATCAGGGCCGACCCTATTGTATTAAGAGGAGCCAATGGCGAAGCATTTAGAAAGGAGCTGCAACATGATGTGCCGCTTCCCACCATAATAAAGTTCAAGACTGAGAAGATAGAAGAACAAACAAAAGAAGCTTTCAAAGCAGGTCAAGGTGGTCCTTTCTCTTTGGAGGACACCATAGACTTATTAGATGATGAGGTAGTTCAAAATGTAGCCTCTTAAAGGATGGAGACTCTCTCCTCCAATAACCACATGACTCCACATGGGACCCCATTAGCATAGATGGCGGTATTGGAGGAGGTGAAGCAAACAAAGGAAGTAAAAGAAAGTAGACCAGAGAGGGCAGCCCAACAAATAGGGCTTGATAAGTTGGTTGATCAGGTGACTAGCCCTGCCTTCGTAGATTTAACATACAGGGGTGATGTAAGCCCTAAGGAAAAAGCAGGTGCACCTGATGTGATAGAAAAGATTGAAGTGGCGAAGCAAATAGAAAAAGAAAGCACTGCTCTTGATGTGGGTCAACAACAGCATGAGATACCCACCAAACCAAAAAATGTAGAAGTCCAACAGAGAGGTAGAGATGATAAAGATACATCAAGTGATGCTGCTGTCCAGACTCAGGGAGATCTGGAGGATGCCACAAGAACTAAAGATAAATCAGGTCATGAAGACCTTAAGACACAGGACATTAGTGCATCAGGTACAGATCAAGAAGTGACCCAAGATCAAGGTGATGCACAAGGCCAAAATACTCAGACGTCTACAGATGTCAAAATGCCCCAGGATGAGGAAAGCAATAAAGTGGATGAAAGTCAAAAGGAGGGAGTACCTGATCAAGCACAGGATCATAATGTGGACAAGCCACAAGATCCTCCTCTACAGAAAGAGGCCCCTCAACAAGAAGAAATGCAACAAGATCCCCCTCATGAGGAACTCCATGAGGAAGAAACTAAGAAATCTCCTTCTCCACTGAGAATAGAAGCAGATACCGGAGAATAGGGCAGACATGATGATGACAAAGAACATCAGGGGTCTGGAGATGAAGTGCCTCAATGGCTGGAGAAAGAAATAGGTATGGAACAAGGCTCTAAAATTCAAGAATTTAATGTTTCCACCTTGTTTGCAGAGACAATAATGAAGCCAAAGAGGAAATCTAGATTGACATTGGCTATTAAGAGAGATCCTGCTACAAGCAGAAGGACTGCATAGGTAGCACTTCCCATGGTAGAGAAGGAGAAGGGCAAGATCACCCTGGAAGAGTTTCGAATCACAACTGTTAATTTGGGTTTTCCTAATGAGGACCAAGAAGGTCAAGAAGGGAAAGATATCATTGATTCTTTGACCCAAAGGGTAAAGGAGAAAGAGAAAAATAAAAAACATAAGGAGCACATTGCTCAGCTACATTCATACATAAAAGGGTTAATTAACCCTGACAATACACCAGTTGATCTGGCAGTCCCACTGACTGCCATATCCCAGGAGGAGGTCACCAAGTTGGACCTCATGAAGCATGAGGCCATGATCATGGAGAAATGGATGTTGTCACCCCTCACTGGAGTTGAGGATGTTTTGAGAACCTCCTTACAGCAGTGGAATTCTTTAAGCAATTTAAAGTGAAAGGTAGACAAAATGCAAAATGAAACAGGGAAATGGTCATTCCAATTGGAAAAGGACCTGACTGCTTTAAGTGAAATGAAGAGGATTGATCCTCAAATCCTAATAAATAATCAAGTGTTGAATAATAACACTACCCTACTGATAGACATATGGTATGAGGATATCAGGTTTGAATGTGATATCCTGAAGAAATGCAATGGCAAGCTTAGGGATATAAGTATAAAGCTACACAACATGATGGCTTATGAAGCAGAGATCCTTGAGGCTTTAGAAGGAAAAGTAGAGGGAAAGATTGAAAATTAGGATGCAGACTTTGCTATCACAGCTCTACATGATAATTTCTAGCTAGTGGCGGATGACCCCCTCACCCACCTGACGGAAGAAGTGATGAATAAGATCATGAGAATAAAGGTCAGGGTGGAAACTTATAATGAGACTTTAAACAGTAGAAAAGGTAAGCTGGAAGCACTCAAAGCTAAATTCGAGTCTCATAAGCATGCCGTAATAAAAGCCAAAATCTAAGATAGAGGAGAGGTGAATAAAATAATGCAAGCATATGAGCACATCAGGATAACCATGAAGGTCCACATACAGGAGGATGTACATCAAGGTGATAGCGTTACCGAAAGTAATGAAGATGATGACCATGATGGAGAAGAAGAAAATCAAGAGGAGGAACTTGATGCATGAATGAAGATGCATCACCAAGAAGACATATGCATAAGGTACTCATAAGATAATGAGTCATCCCGATGGTTGCCAATTGGCAACCTTTGCCATGAGGAAAAGTTGACTAAGTCAAAGAGTAATTATCAACCGTTGATCTTAATTGACAAATCCTGACCGTAGGTCATTTTGTAACTTCCTCCTCACCTTATTCTATAAAAGGTACAGGGGTGCAATATTTTGAAGATTTGGAAACTTAATTGAAATTTGATTGCTAAAATATTAGGACTCATTTCAAAGTTGTTGTAAATGTACATGTTATGCATACTGAATGAAAGAGAAGCATATTTGATTACAAATCATCATAAATCTTGAGTAATCTATGTTTGAAATCTGGATACATGCATTGATCAGTTGCTTCCCTTCGAGTGCTTGTCAGTCTACATGTGTGGTTTTCATTCCTTATCCTTTGAAGTTAGCATCATCCATATCTAGTTGTGGAACATCTTGGTGACATATGGTTTGATTCCTTCTCCTCATGAATGTATCTTGTATGTATGTGGTTCAATGGCTAAAAATTCACTAAAATTAGAAGCATTCTTTTTAATTTCTTTCAATTTCATAGTAGATCATCACCATAATTGCAAATAACATAAAATATGTTGATATCCCGTAGATAATTGGAAATACAGAGCATATTTAGAGTAAAAGCATGTTAAATTGACAAATATCATGCAAATTCATACAAATGTCCATGAGATACATGCAAATATCCACTTATAGACACATAATTTGAATAAATATACAGTGTAGAAGAAAGAACAAGTTCATGATGATCAATGATCAAAAGAATTGATCAAACTTGCAAATGTATCAGCTATCTTTGGAAATAGAGTAGAAATAACCTCTCTGTGGAGTAAATTTACAGGAAACAGTGAAATACTGGCCATCTAGACAAATGTAAGACCCCTTGAAATGGAAAACAACAAGTCACATCAACCTCTGAGTAACGTCAGATGATCATGACTTGATCAATGGAGACTTGGAGTCATCAGCTCATCCTAAGTTGATCGTACTTTACAAGATAATAAAGGTTTGTTGTGTAAATTTTTATGCATGTTGTTATTACTAACAATCATCATCAACATAAATTGGCACTAGAAGGAGGGCCTTCATCCGTAGATTTGTCTAATTTAATAATGCAGACAAAAAGGCAACACTCATGCAGCTCTGTATTTCAAGTCATATGCAAAGATTTATTGTTTTAAGTCCATGCATGTTTGTCTGTTGCAAAGTTTTCAAAATTGAGCATAAATATTTCAAGCTTTGTGGTTGATCACTGTGATATTTCAAAGATAAGCTATATTTCAAGTCTTTTGCTAAAGCTTTGAGGAAATTTGCTTTAGAGACCTGATATCTAGTTGCTTGTCTCCCATAGCCTCATATCACCTCGTATTTGCATCATTTCTACAAATATTGCGTAAATATCTAGTCAATTTTAGATCCTGATCATAAATACAGCCTTTGCTAGGGTGTTTTAGCCAATCTTTATAGTAAACAAGCCAAATTTTCCTTAACTTCAAGAAATCCTGGCTCTCAAGCCAACTACCAGGTCCAGATCTAGTGGTCTCTTTGAATAATTGCCTATCCAGGGATTTAGACCTGGAACAATAGATATTCATCATTCTCCTAGTTCTAGTGCATCAAGAGCTTCACCAGAATGTACTCCTGTAACTCCTATCGGGTTGCAAACACCTACAGGATCACCTGTCACACCTCAAGTCCAACCTCCACCAATCACAATGTCATTCTTTACTACAGAGTCACCTCTGACTTTTACTGCATATCATCCTTTACCTAAAAATCCTGACAAGATTTGTCCTAAATATCATCCATATCAGGATGTTGATAATCACATTAGAACATTCAAGGAAGCTTGTTGTAGGGCTAGAATGGAACATCATGATGTGGTATGTAGTTTATTTCCATTTTCCTTAGGGGAAGAGGCATATAACTGGTATATTAGTCTTGGTCAAGGTTCAGTTGGTTCATGGGCTACCCTGGAGAAAGCCTTTAACGATAGATTCAAAATACCTATAGATCCTTCAATGAATTATCATCTGTTTGCCACAATCAAAAGATTTGAAGGAGAACCTATTGCCAATTTTAATGCAAGATTCCAAAAGATGCTCTCAAAGTTAGTTGCCCCCTATACTATGATAGATGAAGTTGCCAGGAGCATATACTACTCAGCCTTAGATCCCTTGACTTCTATGTTTATTAGGAGAGCACATCCTATTGTTACAACCTTGACAGGAGCTTTTGAAGAGGTTGCAAAGTCAATGAGCAGCTAATCCTTGCTCTAACACCTAATATTGCATTTCCTACACTCCCTGCCTATCCTACATATCCTGCTCAGCAACAGACCAATGGATCCATGATACCTCCAGCTATGATGCCAAGTCCCTTATAGATACCTCCACTCAGTATCATGCCACCTCCAAATGGAAATGGTCAAATGTTACAACTGTTGGAAACAAGGTAGATAACTGAGAGGGGGGGTGAATCAGTTATCTTAAATATTTTAACTTTCTTTCCTTGTTAACAATTAGTGCAGCATCAAAACATATAAGCATCATAACACAATGATTTTTACGTGGAAAACCCTGTTAAGGGAAAGACCATGGGGTGACTAACCCAAGATTGTATTATCTGTTAAAAGAATAAGAAATACAAAATGGCACTTGCCAATTAGGGCTCACTGCCTGATCACACTGCTCACAAGAGGTACACTGCATACAAGAGACTCACTATGTACAATGTTTATAGAAGGTAACTAGGTGTTTGAACTGAAGAGAGGCATCCACATATGCTAAGGTTCAGTTCCAGTTAGGCTCAATATACTGATCTAATACACTTCATTCTTCCTCTTCTTTAGTGCTATTGTTCTATCACATACCGGACTTGTATTACTACTTCCACACTTCTCTCTGCCTTTCCTCATACACTATATCATCACCCACACCTTCATACCGAAATCCATCTGGTATATATATCTGCATCAGGGATTTCAACATCTTTCTAGTCGGCAACCGGAATACTCAAGATATTTCTAAGACACTGATCTGTCGGCTGAATCCATGCTTAATATGTGATGTGTATCAAAGACATAGACATAGAGGTCATCAATCATGTTAGCCAACCATGTATGATCCCTCAAATAGCTTGATCACCATCAATTTCTCATCTGGATTAAAGTCTGATGCTCTACCGGTTAGTTCTTCTTTAGTCTACTCTGCCTGTCAGGAACCCAACACTTAGATGCTCATATCTTTTCACTCATTCATCACCAGAGGCTCAATCTCTAGAATATAGTAGTCATGATACTCCTCTTGACTTGCCCAAGTCCGTACTTTACTGAGTTACACCCTCTAAGAGATCCAGACCTGATTGTCGAACCTTGCTGCATGCTCTGTTCTTACTCACTAGACCAAAACACGCTTCAATCTGTCTTCTAGTAGAGACATACTATGTGCTGTGGATGTGTGGGAAAGACTTTGCTGCCATCAATGACAACATTCATGAAGCCACACAGTGTCTCTTGCCAACAATCTCCCCCTTTGGCATTGATGGCAACACTTAGTGAAAAATGACTGAGTGTCGTAGCAAACTCCCCCTTGGCTGATGCTCTATTTTATGTACATTTTTACTGGAGCTCCCCCTTAGCTAGATTCCACATTTTTCACTACTCCTCACTCCCCCTTTGACATCAAAGGCAAAGGGTGGAATCCGCACACCAAAATTTGCAAAGATCAACCTATACATAGCCACATAACTATATAAACATGTCATATTTACATATACTTAAGTATATCTGCAAAGGTGGTCTTCAACTATACAAATTCTGTTGCCCAACTCTACTTCATCCTATCCAAAATTGAAATGTGACCACTCAACAAGAATGCATAAGCTTCTACCCTTCTTAAGTCTACCGGATCACTGGTCCGGGCTATGGTCTAAGCATTAGTTAAGGCCTCATGCATGGCCTCTAACTTAGGGATAATTATCCCTCTAAGTTCACTCATCCTACTTATTATATTCTTCCTCTCCTTTTCAAGCCTCTTTATTTCATTTATAATGGCAATGGCCTGGCACTCTTGATTCTGTTACCATTTTTTCATCACAGCTCAAAATTGGCAGAGTTGATGTAGCAAATTCATTTTTAGAGTGAAGGTTAACATTCTTCTGTTATAAGTTATTTGCATAGTTATTGTGTTTCAATGATAATTACAGTGTTGTTCATGGTAAGAAAGAGAAGGTCATAGCCATAATTGTCTTAAAGGTCTTCAATCTTAGAAGTTGTCTTCTGTTCCTGCTCCTGATCTCGACATGAACCTGTAAAAATGTGGGAAGGTCCTATTAGAGATCCGGTTACGAGATCTCTATATCCTATTAGAAGAGGCATAACACTTTGTTTATAATGCATTGATCAATGAACATCATCCACATGCAAGAAGAGTTGAGAAAAAAACAATCATGGAATTTCAATGTTTTATTCTAATATGTTTGTTTTATGTGCAGGTATAGGATAAGTCATGTAGCTAATTGAAGACAAATTAGCATGTGGAATAAAATGGGCTCCCACAAGGGTTGAGCCCATCATGCTACCCCCAAGTTTTAAGAGGATTGTGGAAATAGTCTAAAAAAGAAAAGTGTCACATAAAGACCCTAAAAAATAAAGACAGATGTCATGTGTTTCGATCATATCTTAGAAAATATGATATGGGTTCTTGTGATTTTTGGATATAAATTAGACAACAATAATATCCAAAAACTCTTTAAATTTCTCATCAACCCAATTTGTAGTTTTTGAGGAACTGTAAGAAGCACAATACACAGCAAAATGAAGATATAGTCGCGTGTTTTAATCATATCTCAAACAATATGATCTGGGTTTCTGAGAGTTTCAGACAAAGATGAGAAGAGAATAAAATGCAAAATCCCTTTAAATGTCTCACCAACCCAGTTTTTCATTTTCGCGTAATCTTCACAATGGCAGACCCTCTTTCTTTTGCAAATTTGAAGTTGCAAAAAATTATTGTAAAATGGTATTTAAAGCAATATCCTATAAATTGCTTATAAATATTTATTATTTATGCAATTAAAACAAAGTAAAGCAAACAATATCTTTCTTTTTTTTAGTTTGCTTTCTTTTGGGAAGATATGGACAAAAATAAGCCTTGTAAGATTAGGCAAATCAGAAGGAAAAGCTGCAGGGCCTATTGTAAGACAAATATTAAAGCAATGTTCTTTATAAATTGCTTTTAATATTTCGTCATTTTATGAAGTTAAAACTATTAAAACAAATCAAATATCTTTTCTAGATTTTCTCTATTTTGAGGCAGATGAGGACAATAAAAAAAAAAAACTAAGCTTTTATTGAGCAAATAAAGCTTGTTTTAAAGCAAATTTTTGTGAGGTCTACCTTGAGGAAGATTTTGGCAGCATTCATATACAGATTGGAGGTGATTTGAAAGATTTATTTTTGGCTTTTTAGTGGAGCTCAAAAATGGATCAAATTTGCTATTCTAGGAAGATTTCTTAGCTTTTTCCTTAGGAAATCTTTGGAGTTATAAATAGGGGAGAAAGACTTAGTTTTTAGAGGTTGATATCTTTGTTTCTTCTCTCTTGAGCAAAGGCAGAGAGTTTGTAAACTGATCTTGGCTCATATTTTTCAGAGTTAGATGTACCCCTTTCAATTCAATATAGCAAAGCATTCCTATTTTACATTTGTTGCCTCTTTTATAACTTTGATTTGATGTTTTCACTATGATTATGATGTCTAATCCTCTGATTATGTCTCGATGTTATTAAAATCTATGTAGCTATTTCCCATCTAATCCAGGTTGTGTGTTGTGTTTTAATTAAACCTTCATACAAAGTACTTTTGGATTGTTAGACTTAAGTGAAACTGAGAAGGTTACAGGCTTGAGAGATGTTTGTGGGTAAAATTTTAGATTTTTAGATCATCTTTAGATAAAATAGAATTTCATTCCAGTTATTCCTCATCCATTTTCTCAGGCAAGTGATTAGTTTAGAAAGATCATAAGGAGAACTAGTTCACTCTGGATATTCACTCTCGCTATAGGAAACCCACATCCTAAGAGTGTTTCCATGTGTCAATAGGTAGCTAAGTCTTTTGTGAGCTTAGTAGGGTGCATATTTGATTGATAACAATTTTTGGCACACTCGGTGAGACTGATTGGATTGTCTCAGTCCAATTGCATGTTCATTTATCATTGGTATTTGGTGTGTGTATTAGTGATCTCAACCTTTAGAGGCAGGAAATTAGCATACTTGGCGACTCTGAATGTTAATCTTCTAGTTTCAAGATGATCAGTTCGTATCATCCATTATATCATGAAAGCGTTGCTATTCCACCATCTTATCAGCTATACCAGAGCAATTAGGCATCTAATTTTATTTTGAACATCCATGTAGCAACCATATACTAGCATGCACAACATGCTTACCACCCACCCACCCCTGCTCAGCTTCCTTACTAGTCGTATAAAAGCAGTCATAATGCTAGTTTTAGCCCAAATACTCAAGATGCTTATCACATGCCTGCTCCTACCCAATCTCTGAGTCAGCCTTCTTACCAGTGTGAAATTAAAGAGCTTAATGACATGGCGAGAGACATTATGTCAAACTTTAGGCAAATGAAGGAGATCAAAAAGGAACTCAATTATAAACAACACCAGGAGGAACTAGCTTACCAAGTCTATCTGCATGAGCAGGAATTGGAGACACAAAGAGCACAGTATGAGCAGGAAATTGCAAGCATGAAGAGTTACCAATACCAACAAGGAGGGGGATTTCAAGCAAGGTAGTATGAAGAATCTAATTTATAGCTGCAAGAGTTGAATCACCAAGTTTACCTTCAACTTCCAGAGCAACAACCCTATGAGACCTTTGTTTCTAATCAGAAGTGGGTGACAAAAAAAAGACAGTTCAAAGATAATCTTGAGAGAGAGACAACTGCACAAACAAAGCTTTTGCTTGCTCGAGCCCAAGCAGCCCCTTCTGTTCTAGAGCAATCAATTCAAGAAGAGGTACGTAAATATAAGTTTCCAAGTTTTAGACAAAATGAGCCTCTTAATGCCCCTAAGGTCAAAATCCCAAGTTTCAAAAGTTCTGATTTTGCTGAGGAGCCTGTTAGCATTTGAGAGCAATCCATTAATAGACAGAAGGAAGCTAAGTGGGTAAATTTATTGCATATAGCTATGGAGCAATATTGGTTAGAGCAGCAGAAGATCAAACCAGAAAAAACTCCTCCTGATGAACATTCCAATGTTTTCATTAATGATCCTCCTTGTTTTGTAAAAGATGTTAAGATTTTTTCAGAAAATCAACCAATGCAAGAGGCTGATTCACATGAAAAAGTTGCTTCTATTTTTGAAGAACAAGTAGATTCAAATATGATATTAAACCCTTTGAATTTTGATTCATTTGAAAAATTTCTGATGTTGTTCATAAGATGCATGAAAGCAAGGTGCAGAAGTCACATGGTGAAGGCCTTCAACTGCAAAGACTGAAATCCAAATCCTCATCCGAGAAGACACCAAATAATGAGGAAGAATCTACAACCTTGTTCAATCAGTTACCTGGTTTTGTAGAATCAGATGAAGAGAACATGCTCATATGAAAGGTAGAAGTTTCAGAGCAGCATGAGGATCCTCAACCATCTGGTGAGCTGTTAATTGAAGGTAAGCAATCTGACGAAGAGGTCTTGGATCAAATGGAAAAGTGTGAAGATACATCTGCCATTGAGGTTACACAGCTAACTGAAGACTGTCATGAGGTAAAATACATCCCTCTTTTATTAGAAAATCAAGAGGATCCTGATGAAATTGCGTTTTGGGATGACCTTAATGATTTTGTTGCAAATTTAGACAATGTGGAAAAGGTTTCAATTAGTCTGCATGATGATCTTCCTAGCTCTGATGTTGGAGATGAAAATAGCATGTCTATGCCAGGTTTTGACCATCAAAGTATTGCAAAATATTTGGATAACATGCTGATTCATGGACAGGTATGTGAAAGCAATCTTGTTTCAATTGAGGAGGATGACCCATTAATCAAAGAGGAGGAAGCCACATGGTGGGCTATCATGCAAAGTACAGATCATTTAATCATTCCCAGTCCAAAATCTTTGAGGAGATGTCCTATCAGATATCTGGTTGGTTTACAAATCAACAAGCAGGGACAACCTCATAGTGACACTGATTTGGATCATCAAGGAGGGTATCAAGTGGATCAATTAGCAGAGGAAGTCAAGTGGGTAGGTGGTTGTACTTTCTTTTTTAGAAAGGTGTCACAGAAATTTGATAAAGTTTTGATTGTTCTCCACCTTTTTGGGCTGATTAACAACCTTATGGAGTATTACAGAATGCAGAGGAAAGGCGGTTATTTTATTGAGCTAGTGAATGGGTTTGTTTGATGAATGTCTCTAGCTAGTTAGAGTAGGCTAGGGTAGTGTTTTTAGTTAATAAGTGCTTCTTGCACATTTGTTTTCAGTATTTTGTTTCCCTAAGTGCTACTGCACAAGTTCTTTTGGCCATTAGGGCCTGGTAGGTTGCTTTAGTTTAGTTTGTTTTCAGTTTTCTGTTGCTGTTTGAACTAGTTGGAGAGCTGAATTTTAGTGTTTCTGAGTTTGAGAAGAATAGAGTATGACTCAATGCCCAATGGATATTCAAGGCAACTGATCCAATGCTTAGCAGGTAAGCATATAACAAAAGTCACTAGAAATGCTACCATTTTTTCACCACAACTCAAAATTGGTAGAGCTGATGCAGCAAATTCATTTTTAGAGTGAAGGCTAACATTCTTCTGTTATAAGTTATTTGCATAGTTATTATGTTTTAGTGATAATTGTAGTGTTGTTTAGGGTAAGAAAGAGGTCATAGCCATCATTGTCTTGAAGGTCTTCAATCTTAGAAGTTGTCTTCTGTTCTTGCTCCTGATCTCGACATGAACCTGTAAAAATGTGGGAAGGTCCTATTAGAGATCCAGTTATGAGATCTCTATATCCTATTAGAAGAGGCATAACACTTTGTTTATAATGCATTGATCAATGAACATCATCCACATGCAAGAAGAGTTGAGAAAGAAACTATAATGGAATTTAAATGTTTTATTCTAATCTATTTGTTTCATGTGCAGGTATAGGATAAGTCATGTAGCTGATTGAAGACAAATTAGCATGTGGAATAAAATGGGCTCCCACAAGGGTTGAGCCCAGCATGTAACCCCCAAGTTTTAAAAGGATTGTGGAAAGAGTCTGAAAAAGAAAAGTGTCACATAAAGACCCTAAAAAATAAAGACAGATGTCACATGTTTCGATCATATTTCAGAAAATATGATCAGGGTTCTTAATATTTTTGGATATGAATTAGACAACAATAAGATGCAAAAACTCTTTAAATTTCTCACCAATCCAATTTGTAGCTTTTGAGGAACCGTCAGAAGCACAATACACGGCAAAATGAAGATACAATCGCGTGTTTTAATCATATCTCAAAAAATATGATCTAGGTTTCTGAGATTTTCGGACAGAGATGAGAAGAGAATAAAGCGCAAAAACCCTTTAAATATCTCACCAACCCAGTTTGTCATTTTCACGTAATCTTCAAAATGGCAGACCCTCTTTCTTTTGCGAATTTGAAGCTGCAAAAAATTATTGTAAAATGATATTTAAAGCAATATCCTATATATTGCTTATAAATATTCATTATTTATGCAATTAAAACAATGTAAAGCAAACAATATCTTTCTTTTTTTAGTTTTCTTTCTTTTGGGAAGATATGGACAAAAATAAGCCTTGTAAAATTAGGAAAATCAGAAGGAAACGCTGCAGGGCCTATTGTAAGACAAATATTAAAACAATGTTTTTTAAAAATTGCTTTTAATATTTCGTCATTTTATGAAGTTAAAACTATTAAAACAAATCAAATATCTTTTTCTGGATTTGCTCTATTTTGAGGCAGATGAGGACAATAAAAAAAACTGAGATTTTATTGAGCAAATAAAGCTTGTTTTAAAGCGAATTTTTGTGAGGTCTACCTTGAGGAAGATTTTGGCAACGTTCATATATAGATTGGAGGTGATTTGAAAGCTTTATTTTTGGCTTTTTAGTGGAGCTTGAAAATGGATCAAATTTGCTATTCTAGGAAGATTTCTTAGTTTTTTCCTTTTGAAATCTTTGGAGTTATAAATAGGGGAGAAAGACCTAGTTTTTAGAGGTTGATATCTTTGTTTCTTCTCTCTTGAGCAGAGGCAGAGAGTTTGTAAACTGATCTTGGCTCATATTTTTTAGAGTTAGATGTACCCCTTTCAATTCAATATAGCAAAGCATTCCTATTTTACATTTGTTGCCTCTTTTATAACTTTAATTTGATATTTTTACTGTGATTATGATGTCTAATCCTCTGATTATGTCTCGATGTTATTAAAATCTGTGTAGCTATTTCCCATCTAATCCAGGTTGTGTGTTGTGTTTTAATTAAACCTTCATGCAAGGTACTTTTGGATTGTTGGACTTAAGTGAAACTAAGAAGGTTACAGGCTTGAGAGTTGTTTGTGGGTAAAATTTTAGATTTTTAGATCATCTTTAGATAAAATAGAATTTCATTCCAATTATTCCTCATCCATTTTCTCAAACAAGTGATTAGTTTAGAAAATCATAAGGAGAACCAGCTCACTCTGGAGATTCACTCTTGCTATAGGAAACCCACATCCTAAGAGTGTTTCTATGTGTCAACATGTAGTTAAGTCTTTTGTGAGATTAGCAAGGTACATATCCAATTGATAACAGATTCATTATAGAAGTGGTGAGGGGATCAAAATTCTGAGATAAACTTGACAGTTTATCTTCTTGTTCTTTCACCTTTTTTTCAATATCCTCTGTCACTTTAGACCAGGATAGACAAAATTTATACATTTCTCCACCACCTTTAAGAGCATTTTATAGGCTCTTTATCCCAATATCCAGGGTCCTCTTGTCATTAGTTATGAGTCCCTATACTTCAGTGAATCTTTTTCCCAAAAATTCTTTCTAGACTTTCTCTTCTGTCGATTTCTCCAAAGAATCAAAATGGGTACTAAAGAGTTAACCAAAGATTTTAGGTTACTAGATGGAGAGGCCGAAGCATCCTTTTGGAAGGATGGCATGATCTGCTCTAGCATCCCAGATGCAATCTCTATTAGCTCACAATCTTCCATGTGAGACTTGAGAAGCTTCTCTTTTGCTTTAGCTTGGGTAAAAGATGTTATCTTCATTGTCTGGACCGAAGAAAGGGAATCAAAATTTAGTGGTACTTGAAATAATTCTGGTTCATCTATCTCTATCATTTCTTTGTTTAAGAATCTCTTTACTACCTCTGCAGTGTCTCTTGCCAGAGACTGAGTCTTCTTTCCTTTTGCAACATTAGAACTATCATTAGGAGTCTTCTTTGTTTGATCTTGTTCTCTTTTCTTTACCTCCTCTTCTTGACTCAATTTCTCCTCTTCTCTTCCTTCTCCTTTAGTACTTGAGTCTGCAGAGGGATCTCGAGGTGAGATGTTAACTTCTTCATGGACTTCCTCTTCTAGAACAGAGGAGTCCAAGTCCTTAGATTTCTCCTCATATATCTCTTTGGACTCTTCTACATTTTTCTCAGTGGATTCTTCTTTTGATGTACTTAATCCTTCAACATCCATGGTAGAAGGTTCTTCATCTATTTCCTCTATAATAGGAAGATTGAATCTCATGAAGGCAATCCGGAGGATGTCTTCTATTTCTTTTGCCACCTGGTCAGTCTCTCCAAGCATAAGTTTGTTCATTCTTGCTTTGCTCTAGAACTCATCCTTACAGTCCTTAAAGATCATGGTCATTTGTTTTGGAGTAATGGAAGGATAGAGCTGAATTGCAATCTATTCTCAGATCTCTAGGTCCTTTGCCTTAGCATTCTCCTTTCTCAGTTCAAGTACCTTCTCTAGACTTTTGGGAATCAAAGAGATGATTTCAATGAATGCTTTATTACAAATGTTTAGATACCTGACTGTAGCATCTTCCAAGATCTTCTTGTCAGTATCACTATATTCATCATAAAATTCAGTGACTAGTTGTAGGTTCCCATCCACTGTGACTGCCTTGATGATATCATCAATAGAGAGAGTAGACCTTTCAACAAATTCTTCTGCCTCTTCTTCCTTGTTTTTATCGGCAGAGGATTCCTTGGAAGTTTTCTTCTTCTTCTTCATTTTCTTAACTTCCTCATCTGACTCTATTTCTTCATCATCCTTTTGGCTTATGTGGGACCTTGTGGCCTTTTTTTTCATTCTATTTTCTCCCTTTCTAGATGTCTTGGCTTCCAGTTTTGAGGCTCTTGAGCTCTTAGAGGTGGCAGGTGCAGAGCTCTTGGAGGATCTAGTATGGGAGGAGGCTTGTACCGGAACACTTTCTTTTTTTGCTTCTTGTCTCTCTTTCTCAGCTCTTTCTATTTTCTCCCCGTTTGCATCAACTGCTTCTTTTGATATGCCATATCTTTTGGCAATTTTCTCTACTTCCCTTCTCACTTTTCTTTTTATCTCTAGTTGTCTCAATTCAACATGTATCTTTACACTTAATTCTTCAAAGGTTCCAAATCTTTCTGCCTCAGGGTCCTTTGGCTGACTTAGTAGGTGTTGAACATATAGCTCTAGAATTTTCTCATCTACTTTGTATCCCATTGGCATTATCCATATTGTTCTGGGCTCAACTACCTCCATTAGGCATTGATCAGTGTCTACCATAAAACACATTGTATCCTTGTATTTTTTAACTAGAGATTGAGGAATTCTTTCTCTGGCCTGCATCATACTTTGGAAGTTCTTAAAGTATCCCCAGAGTGTTGTACTTTGAGCCTTGGCATCACCAAGCCCATACATGTAGTCTCTGATTTGTATGGCAACCGGTCTGTCATTTTGCCATACCCAACCACTTGATCTGGGTAGCTCATTCATATAGTAAAAGAACAGACACATTATTAAGCCACCATACTTGAATGAGTTCTTCTTGTCCTTCTTGATCTTCTACAAATTCTCTAACAGTTGGTTCAGGAGAAGGTCGCATAGATCATAATCTGCATTTTCCCTTAGCATCTGATATGCAGTATATATTGCAGTTCCAGACACAGAATTCTCCCTACTGGAATGATAGATTTTGTAACCAATTATCATAGAGGCAAACTTTATATCTAGATCTATGATATCCTCTATTGTCATTACTCTTTTGTCAAACTTAGATCCGGTAGCCTCACTTGTTGTCTGGTTCTTGACAGATTTGAGAGCAGGCAACCCACCGGATGAGTGTAATCCAGTTACTCCCCTAATGGCATCTTTTGTTATCTTGAAGGGCTTCATCAACCACATGAAGTTGTCATGAATTCTACTAAGAACATACCAGACCCATTCATCTTCTGCAAAATAGGGAAAGTGGATGCAATGTCCAAAATGCTTATCGTGGAGGGCCTTGTATTGAGGTTTAAGTTCAAACATTTCATCTATTAATTGTTTATGATAGATATCCATCAGCTTGGATTCCCCAAATTCCTCAATATTGGCATGTATGTACACCCTAACATCTTCTACGTGTAGAACCCCATGTGGAATGAAGGTGCCTAAGGGATCAACTTCTAGGGATTTGTAGGGGTGTTTCTTGAACTTTGGGTGCAGCCTATTAGTGATATTAACAACATTTGGAGTAGCCATCTTTGCAAAAGATTCAGAGAGATATATTCAAAAATAGAAATACCTTTTTACACTTCTAGGGTTCACAAAATGAGTCAAAAAGATTGCTGCTGAATCAGATTCTGTGGTTGATCTTTCAGAAGGTTGAAAAAATCTTGATGCAAAGATCTTCCTTTCTTCTTCTCAAATGCAAATGTGCAAATGATGAATAAAGAAACCCTTTTATCTTTGCACAAACCCTAATTTCCTATTGCAATAAATGCACAACTTAAGTTATTCCGGTTGCCTTGTTCTTCCTTGTTCTGAGAGAGATCTTTTTGAATCACTGAGATAAACTTAGAATTATTTTTAGTGATAATTAGCAATGTATCTCCTTTCCTCCAATCATGCCATTTATCTGCAGAGTAATTTTGAATCATACTAGATTTAACTGTGAAAATCCTACTTTTACCGGACGGCTGTCAAACCGGATCAATCTTGGATGATTAAACTCTTCAAAACTTCTTACAGATCTTTCATATTTTTACCGAGGGTTATTTAGATATTTCTCTAAAAACCCTTTAATCCACAAAATTCCATGTGCCAAATTTAGGCACCAATTGACTGGCAAGGAGATTTTACTTTCCTTTGTGACTCCCCCCGAGTCAGAGCTCTCTGTTTAATTTTTGGAAGAAATATCAGCACCAGATTCTGGTGCGGATCCATCCCCAACATTTTCTGTACTCTTCTTGACCCAAATCTTGTTCATCTCCTTTTGAACTTCATCTGCATTCACTTTGCCTTTTCCTTTATCTTGATTTTGATTATGGTGCACTGGACCCTTTTTATCCTGATTCTTACTTCTACAGAATTTGGCAATATGACCAGATCTATTGCAATTGTAGAAAACAACATTTCTTTGCATATTTGACTAATGTCCTCTTGATCTGTATTGATTAGCCATATGTCCCATTCTATTGCATGCAAAGCATCTACCATTGAATGAATTGTTTAATTGCATATTTCTGCATTCATGAGATTGTGACCATACCTTTTGCAGTTGAAACATTGTTCGAAGAAGGATGAGTTGGTCTGATTCATTCTTCTTCTACACTGAGTTGCTTTATGATCGAAGTTATTGTAATTGTAGCAGTATCCATTGAAAGATGGATATCTTTGAGCATTTGGCTGCCTTACCGGAGCTCTTCTAGGCCTATTTCTTTGATTTCCTGATCCAGAGTTCTTCTAACCAGATCCGGAGCTTTCACCTTTCTCATAATCCAAACCACGCTTGTCATCTACCCTCTTTTGGCTTTCAGGAAGAACTTCAAGTTGAGCTGAGATTATCTTGATTTTTTCTTTGTATTCATTTGTTGTTTGAAGATCTTGTTTAAGAGTGTCTATCTGATTCTCAAGTTGTTCTTCATTATCTCTAGCTTCTTCAAGATTAGATTCCAGATGCCTGATTATTCTATCCATTTTGTGGTAGTCTTCTGACTTCTCCTTGAGAGATTGTTTTAGATTATCTTCAATTTTTCTTTTCTCTTCAATTTCTTGGGTGAATCTCATAACCCCTTATTCCATTTCATGTCTTACCATAATGACTTATTTTGATAGCTTCTCACATAGCTTGTTTTTCTCATTCAGATCTTCATTAATATCATTGGCTTCACTTTGACTTGCTAATTGTTGAAGAAGTTCGTTTCTCTTTTTCACAGAGATACTCAATTTTTCTTTTAGCTCATTTATGAAATCATCAACTTGTTTGAGTCTTTCTCTCAAGTTGTTGACTTCAGAGTGAGATTGCTCAAGATCATCTAAGGTAGACTAAAGTTGTTCCTTCATACCATATATATCCATTGAGATTCCCAGATCTTCCTCACGCTGTTAGGCTCTTGTTTGGAGGAACTTAGCTCTGATACCAATTGTTGGAAACAAGGTAGATAACTGAGAGGGGGGGTGAATTAGTTATCTTAAATATTTTAACTTTCTTTCCTCGTTAACAATTAGTGCAGCATAAAAACATATAAGCATACATAACCATGAGAGAAGAAATAAAATCAACACACATAACACAAAGATTTTTATGTGGAAAACCCTGTTAAGGGAAAAATCATGGAGTGACTAACCCAAGATTGTATTCTCTGTTAAAAGAATAAGAAGTACAAAATGGCACTTGCCAATTAGGGTTCACTGCCTGAGCACACTGCTCACAAGAGGCACACTACCTACAAGAGACTCACTATGTACAATGTTTATAGAAGGTAACTAGGTGTTTGAACTGAAGAGAGGCATCCACATATGATAAGGTTCAGTTCCAGTTAGGCTCAATATACTGATCTAATACACTTCATTCTTCCTCTGCTTTAGTGCTGTTGTTCTATCACATACCTGACTTGTATTACTACTTCCACACTTCTCTATGCCTTTCCTCGCACACTATATCATCACCCACACCTTCATACCAAAATCCATCTGGTATATATATAGTTTAACATCTTTCTAGTCAACAACCAGAATACTCAAGATATTTCTAAGACACTAATCTGTCAGCTAAATCCATGCTTAATATGTGATGCGTATCAAAGACATAGACATAGAGGTCATCAATCATGTCAGCGAACCATGTATTATCCCTCAAATAGCTTGATCACCATCAATTTCTCATCCGGATTAAAGTTTGATGCTCTGTCAGTCAGTTCTACCTCAGTCTACTTTGCCTGTTAGGAACCCAACACTTAGATGCTCATATATTTTCACTCATTCATCACCGGAGGCTCAATCTCTGGAATATAGTAGTCATGATACTCCTCTTGACTTGCCGAAGTCTGTACTTTGCTAAGTTACACCCTTTGAGAGATTCAGACCTAATTGTCAGACCTTGCTGCATGCTTTGTTCTTACTCACCGGACCAAAACACTCTTCAATCTGTCTTCCGGTAGAGACATACTATGTGTTGCAGATGTGTGGGAAAGGCTTTGTTGCCATCAATGACAACATTCATGAAGCCACATAGTGTCTCTTGCCAACAACAACATCCAGGACATACACAGGTACCTCAAGTTATGGAACAGTATAACAATAACAATGGATCTTCCTTCTTCAACCTCAAACAGAGAATGTAGTAGCCAAAGTTTAGGAAGAAAAGGAAGAAATTAAAGAGATGTCAGCACAGTTGAGGAAACTCACTACTGAGATCACTCATTTGAAGAGTCAGAATTTCTATTCTCAACTGAATCAAAATAGAGGATATGCCAATGATATATCTAATTATCCTGATAGGGGATACAATAACAATTACAATAATAACATTGGTAACAATAATCCCTCTAGACAGCCTAGAGTGTGGAACACTAGGCCAAACAATATTTCTCTACCATCACCCCTAGATAATCAGCCTCCTGGTGAACCTAAGCAGGCCACTAGAGTGAACCTTGCAGAGGTAGCTCTTACAAACTAGTGTAGGATACATAATACCAATGTTCATGCAGAGATGGATTGTCCTCAGTTCAGGATTGCTACCAGTATATTCCAAACTAAAGTATCTAATACTTTAGGTAACCCACCTTGTGTTGAAGGAAATGAAATTGGCCCCTATGGATATGATTCTGCTCTAGTGCTAGAAAGTTTCATCAATCATCCTCATCAGCAAACAATGTCACCTCATCAGAATTACACCTTAGCATGTGAAGAGTCAGCCATGGCTTTTGAGACTAGTTATGTTTTTCCATTTGAAGATGAAAATGAGCCATCAATTGAACATGAAGAAGTACATGCTTATCAAGAGCAGTATCAAGGTAGGCATAATTACAATCTAAGGAATAATTCCAACTGACCTACTGGTCCTTTGACTACATCCTTGCCTCCAAATAATTTCAACACTCCTCCTAATCCTAAGGCAAGAAATAACCCTAGATTTCCCAAAGTTAATGCTCAATACTTAGCACCACAAAATATAGTACCAAAAACTAGTAATCTGCCTCCCGATTCTGATAAATTGGTCACATACTTAGCAGATGAAATGAAAAAGATCAAAATCAGCCTGTCATTGTCAGAACTACTCAAAACCCCAGCTATCAAAAAAGCTTTCATGAAATCCTTAGATGATCCTGCTCCAAAAAAGGATAGTCATACCTTAGGTTAGACTGGGAATAAAGATCATGCTGTTAGGGATGTTAATGTTAAACACAAAGCTCCAGCCACTATTCAAGTTGCAGAGACTTCACACATGACTCTTTATAGAGATAAAATTGAGTCACCTCATTTTCTCCTTACCATAAGGATGTTTAGTAAGAATTTGCATAATTACTTAGTAGATTCAGGAGCATCTACCAATGTAATGCCCCTGTCCATATGTAATGCCTTAGGGTTGCATCCTGCTAAGTCACTGAAGAAAGTAACATAGTTAGATAAAACAGAGGTGAGTGTAGTAGAAGAACTAACTCACATCCATATGCAGTTAGCATCAGATCCAAGGATCCAATACTACATTGATATTCAGGTAGTAGATATACCTAATACCTATGGGATGCTACTTGGCAAAGATTGGTCAAAAGCCCTCAATGGATACATGTCCACTTATTTTAGTCACATGTGGTTACCTTGGAAAGGAATACCTAATCAAATAAGGATATATGTTGAGCCTCGCATGAAACATATGATCACTGAATACAATAAAACCAATGAGATCATGTATGTAGATGTTGAACTCGGAGTGTACTCCATCAGACCCCAAACCATCAGAATAGAAGAGATCCTCATGTATGATGTTCATGTTCATGATGATAATCTTCAGGATGATATAATAATTTTAGAATTTGATTGTAGCTCTGAAAATAAGATAGAAGTAGACCACTTCAAGAATTTCGAGATGCACTTGTCTAAAGAAGTGCAATGTTACCAATTGTTAAAAGTGCTTGTTCATGATGCCCTAATTGAAGGATGGTGCAGGTTACATGATGAGGCGCATTCTAAAAAGACTTGTGATTCTTGCTTAGACATGATGGAACTAGAATAAATATGCAGTGAGGCATCATCATCATCCGGGGTAAGTTCTACAGATAATGATAGTGATATTGATTTTTGTTTGTCATCTGCAGGAACAGAGGAAAGCACATATCATGATGAAAGTCATATTTAGATGATAGAAGAGATTTTGGTGTGTAGCAAGAGTAATGCTAAGAGTAACAAGAAAATCACCCCAGGAAGTGATTTCTTGGTAGAGTCAGATTATGAACTATTTGATGAAGATAGAGGCAGTAATCTATCCAAGTTTGAAGAATTTTTATCAAAACAAATTCAAAAGATGATACAGTAACAAAGATCTCCACATGATGCCCTGATTGAGGGATGGTGCAGGTTACATGAAGCACCACATTCAAAAACTACTTGTACATTATGTTTGCATATTCTGAAGAGGCAGATGTTGCCTAGTTTAAATGATTTTCCTTCTGATGGTAAAGAAGAAGGAATATCAGCTTCACATCAACCAAATAAGGTGAAGTTTGAGAAAATTGAAACACCAAAATTGAAATGGATATCAAATGGTGCAGCTGCTAGAGCTAAAAAGAAAAGAGAAGGCTCAGACAAGCCTTTAACTAAAGATAAGCCATGGATCCTCAGGTTTGATGGATCCAAATCAAAACAAGGGGCTGGAGTAAGGATAGATCTTATTGATCCAGCTAGTAAATCCTACTTAGCAGCATATAGATTGCAATTCCCATGCACAAATAATGTGACAGAGTATGAAGCCCTGATTCATGGGATATTATTTACACTCAAAAAGAAAGTAAAGATTCTACATGTCTATGGAGACTCAGAATTGGTAGTAAGACAAGTAAGAGGTATATATTCTTGCAATTACAAGAAGTTATCTAATTACAAACATAGGGTATGGGATCTGATAGAAGATTTTGATGCATTTAACATCACCCATGTACCTAGAGAACAAAATCATAGGGCAAATGCCCTAGCCCAAGCCGCAAGTACTTTGGAACCATTGTCCATATTTGGTTTGAAGAGATTTTTAGTTGAATTAGTGTCAGTACCCTCTATGCTAGACAATGTAGTTAACCTTCAAGTGTTTGATGATGACCAGCATATTTTGGACTTCATATCTAATAGAGATATCTTTGATGCACATATCATAGATGAAAGAAATGTGGAAGATCATACTTGGGAAGAAGAAGAAATCCTAGAGTTGCCCAGTAACAAGATTTCTAAAGGAATGATAGAATTGGAAAGAGCATTTGATTTAGACAACATGCTAAAATAGAAAGATCTCCCTAAAGAAGATGGAGGGGAGTATTCACAAGTTAACATTGGACATGATGATGAAAAAAGGAATATCCTGATTGGAAAAGTGTGTACATAAGAAGAAATGGAAGGGACAACCCAAGCACTTAAAGATTATATCCATGGTATTGCCTAGACATATGATGAGTTGAAAACCTATGATACATCAATCATCACTCATACTATACCTTTAAAGCTAGATGTCAAGCCCTTTAGGCAAAAACAGAGACCGGTTAATGCATTGCTGGAGCCCATCATTTTTGAAGAAGTTAAGAAATTGCTTAATTCCAGGATCATATTTCCTATGAGACATTCTACATGGGTGGCTAACTTGGTCCCAGTAAGGAAGAAGAATGGTGACATTAGGTTGTGTGTAGACTTTAGAAATTTAAATAGAGCTTTTGAAAAGGATAACTATCCTTTGCCTTCTCTAGATGAGGTCTTGCAGATTGTAAATGGTGCAGAGATGATGGGATTTTTTATGGTTTCTCAAGTTACAACCAAGTGATGGTAGACAAGATAGATAGATTGAAGACTACATTCACCACTAAGTGGGGAATATTCGCCTATAGGCGCATGCCTTTTGGATTGATAAATGCTGGAGCAACATTTCAGTGAGCAATGGATATAGCCTTCAGAGGGCTAATTGGTAAATGTATAGTGATATATATGGATGACTTGATAGTTTTCTCTAAAGAGAGAGGGAATAATGTAGAAGACCTCAGGAAGGTACTAAAGAAATGTGAACATTATGGAATATCTTTAAACCCTAAGAAATGCATATTCGGGGTAACCACAGGGAAGTTATTAGGTCACCTGATAGCAGAGAATGGGATCATCATTGATCCTAAGAGAGTAGAATCAATCATGAAGATACAACTTCCTAGAAGTAAGAAGGAGCTCAAATCTTACTTTGGTAAGATTAATTTCATTAGGAAGTTTATTACTAGCCTTGCAGAAATTGTCAAACCATTGAATGCCATTCTCAAGAAGGATGTAAAGATTGAGTGGACACCTGAAGCTAGAGCAGCTTTTGAAGATATCAAGAAAGCCATATCTAATGCTCCAGTTCTAATTAGTCCAGATTACACCAAATATTTTTATATTTACTCATTTGCTTCAGAGCATACATTTGTAGCAGTATTAACACAGAGAAATGAGGCTAAAGAAGAAAAGTCAATAGCTTTCATGAGTTGTCCTTTTAGGGATGCAGAAGTCAGATACATCGATGTTGAAAGACAAGCACTTGCTCTGGTCTGAGCAATCAAGAAGTTCAGACATTACATCTTAACAAGTAAGGTGATCACTGTAGTACCAGATGCAGTAGTAAAGATGCTTTTAATGCAAAGTGAACCAGGTGAAAAGAGAGCCAAATGGATAACTGTCCTCCAAGAGTATGATATGGACATAACACCCATGAAATTAGTGAGAGGACAAGCATTGAGTTAGATGATATCTGAAATTGATCCTAACATCATGAGCCAACAATATGTCATAAATGCAAGGGAAGATGGAGAATGGTAGTCAGACATCAGACACATCTTGATTACTGGAAGATGCCCTTCAAGATTTTGTGCCTCACAAAGGACAACCTTAAAAATAAGATCAAAAAAATACATGATAAAAGGAGGAGTCCTTTTCAAGAAGAACTGAGGGAATATACCTTAGATGCCTAGAAAGACAAGAAGCAGACAAAGTGCTGACAGAATTACATGACAAGTTTGGAACTGCACATGGGTCATCCTTAGCTACCACCCATGCTATCCTCAGGGCAGGGTATTACCAGCCCACTATTTTTAAAGATACTACTAAACACATTAAATGTTGTCATATGTGTTAGGTTGCTACAAATAGAGAAAGATACGCTACTCAGCCTTTGCAACCAATGATGGAGATGCACCCATTTGCTCAATTGGCGATGGATTTCATAGGGCCTATCAACCCTCCATCATCTTCAGGCCATAGGTATGTTTTAACTATTACTGATTACTATACCAGGTGGACTGAAGCTGTCAGTAGTAAGACATGCAATGCTGATGATGTAATCAAGTTTTTGGAAAGTAACATAGTAACCAGGTATGGAGTTCCTTATGCTTTAGTATGTGATAATGGGTCTGCCTTTGCTTCAATAAGATTATCAAGTTGGGCTTTTGACCATGGAATTATCTTGAAATTTTCCTCAAATTACTATCCTTAAGGGAATGGATTAGCAGAATCTACAAACAAGAATTTATTGAACATCATAAAGAAATTGATAGAATAGAACCCAAGGGAGTGGAACACCCTATTAAAGTATGCCTTGTGGGTAGATAGAACTAGGATGAAGGTTGCATTAGGAAATTCTCCTTTTCACCTAGTATATGGGGTGGATCCCATCCTCCCTATTAACCTAAAGATCCCCACATTGTAGTTTGCACAAGAATATCTAGGCATATATAACAAACAAGAAGTCAGGTTGCTTTAGTTGATGCACCTAGAAGAAAAAAGGAATAAAGCAATTGATCAATTTGCTAAACGTCAGGTTGTTTTCAAGCATTGGTTTGACAAAGAGCTAGAGTTAAGGCTTTTCAAATTTTAGATTTAGTCCTTGTGTGGGACAAAGCACATGAAAGGAAAGGAGATCATGGTAAATTTGATAGACTTTGGATAGGTCCCTTTCAAGTTTCAGAAATCTTAGGAGACATCACCTACAAGCTAAAGACTTTAACCAGTGAGGATGTTCCATTACCAGTTAATGGACAGTTTCTCAACCATTACTTTCAAGCCTGAAATAGTGTCATGTAAGTCATGTGTATCATATTGTGCATTTTTGTATAGTTGTTTGTACAGTTTTGTTTTTTTTTGTTTGTTTGCTTGTTGAGTTCTATTTTGGGTAGACAAGATGATGCAACTCATCACCCTAAGAAAATGACTAAATTGTTAAGATTCAAGTGATGAGAACAAATTCATATATAGGTTATGACTCATTTTGAGAAGTGTTGGTGATCAGGTCTGTGGTATCTTTTCATCAGGGTACCTTTTCTTGACCAAAGTGATTTTTTCACAATGACTCACCTAACAGCCTTGGGTTTGTGGAACACATAAGTATAGGTGTTAAGTGAAAAATCTAAAGGGACTCCCTTGCTACCAATGCAATCTGCAACCTAAATTAGCAAGTGACCATGTCTTCCACATTAAGCTTACATGATGACATCATATGAATAGAGAGAATAAATATTGAAAATCCAAAAGAAATAAAAATTAGGCCATCTAAGTAACTCTACTGGGGCTATAGATGCTTGTTGGCAGTGGGGCTCTACTTAGGGGGATTATATAGATAACCTTGCTGGGGCTATAGATGCCTACTGGTAGAAAGGCTCTATCCAGGTTGGCTATGAGGGATGCTCCCAAACTATGTAGCTTAACATTAGTTACTCATGTTTTCAACTTACTATCAAGATGAGGATAATTAATTATCTGCACACACCTGATCCTTTGTTAGCTTTGTTGCCATGATGAAAGCCTTATCATTTAGAAAGATTATAATACTTATACTTAGAAGGAGTTAAAATACTATGTTAGAATGTAATCCCATCACTTGAATCATTGGAATTTAGTTATGTTCTTTGGTGGCAAGTTGTTGTGTGGTTACACAACATGCCCCATTTTGCCTTAACAAAATAGGGACCCAACTTTTTCTTGCTACTTTGGCTTGTTATTTTTCTTCTTTGGGCGGTCTGGTAATATTAAGTCATGCATGTAATCGTGAAAGAGGGTAGATAGGTCACCATGATGAGGTCAGTTATCAAAGTTAGTATTTCACATTATTAACCTCATGGTTGGAAAGTGCATGAAATTCCAAGAAGGTTTGCCTTTTGGATCAACCTCAAATTATTTAAGGGAAGAAAGTTATGTTAAGTCAAAGTTTGGGTCAAACCTGATATTCCAGGGGGGGTCATATTTCAAACATCAATCATATTATATAAGATCATCCTGATATTGTATTATCACCTGATAATCACTTGATCTGTGAAGTTCAGACGTCAACTTTAAATGAAGAGTTGTTATCTGCCCGTCAAACGATTTCATATATTTTTCAGGGGTCATATTTCTTAATATCCGTCATCTTACGAATATCACCCTCTTCGCAAAATATCACCCTATGCCAATATGACGATGATGTCATCTGAATCTAACAAATGAAGGAAATCACCCTGATGATGACATCATCATTTCATTTTACCTCGCGGAGGTATATATCTGATGCCCACCATAATCAATAACATGACGGTGATGTCATTACAACACAACGCTTAAATAGGATCACCGACACGGTGATGTCACCCTGATTTTTTTCCCAAGGGGGTCAGTTTATTTACTGGGGTCAAATTTTGAACATCCCCTGATCCTAAATTCATGACCCGATATACACGTGGTCAACGTTGACCACATCACAAGATTCTTTTGCATTAGTTTTGCCGCTCAAAGGTCGGGGCATCATTTTATCTAGAGGGGGTCATATTTTGAATATCACCTGATCTTTCGAAGATCCCCCTATTTCCTAACATTAAATGCACTTAAATGCATTAGCTAGATTCTCGCCGATTGCGAATACAATTCAAACATTTGGCATCATCCATGGATCCTCTGCAGAGGATCGATGGATTTATCTATCCCAACATGATTTTACCCTAATTTTCCCTATGGATGCGTTTAAAGGTAACTTTCCAAGGTTATTTTCATTTACCTTACAAAAAAATAAGAAATTACAGAGCAGAGAAGTCAAACCCTCATACAGCTACTTGGTGCAGGAGCACCTTCTCTATGGTGCAGGAATCATGTTTTGTTTTTGTTTCAATAAGGCTTTTAAGCCACTTCATGTTTGTAATAAGGGTTTTGTGTCAATTTGGTCACTAGACCTATGTAGACCATGTTTGGTCAAGTTTGATGTAATAACACAAGGAAAACATGTAGTTTTCTTGTGAGAGGAGACACCCAACGGCTAACTATATTTCAAATCAGTTTGCATGGTTGGAGGAATGTAACTGATGTTCCAAGCCTTCTATAGACGAAGGAGTTGGATGTAATTGCAGGGACAAGCATGCATGAATGAAGATCTAGATTGTTTGGGTGTGTGAAAACATTGTTTCTTTTTGAATTGTTTTCTGTAACAGTCATTCTGTATGGATAGTTGTTCATCTGAAACTGGTTGGAGATGTTCAGGCATTGATAGTAGTTTGGTGTCTAGAAGTATTATAGTTTTGTGAGTTTTTGTTCTTTTTGAGACTATTCTGAAAACCTAAAAACTAGGGTTCTGGTGAACAAATGGAGTGTTATTCCTCTGTCCACTGAAAGCAAGATTCTCATTTTCAGTGTGATGGAGGAATACTATGTAAGTTTTGTGTTTTCTGTAGTTATGATCAAACACCCAAGGACCCATGGAGTTTGGGCATGAGTCGACTAGGCATCTCTATGTGACTAGTCATAGAAATAATAGAAGTGTTGTTGTGGAGTGACCAAATTAACGGGGTGATCGAGTGTTTGTAGAGGAGTGCAGATCCCTTCTGTTCTATTGAGTTCTCATTGAATGTCTATGAGTTACAGAGTAATCGAAGTGTCATCAATGTGAAATAGCCCTCGAGGAAGCTGTTGAAAGTTACACCGATCAAGATGTTAGGCCGATAAAAGGTGTGTCGGTGGAGAAGGAATTTAGTCTCACTGAAGATACATTGCAAATGCATATCGCAAATGTATGTCAAAATTGTATGTTGAGATTATACATTATGTTGGATACAAAAGGTGACTGCCTGTAACAGTGAAATCAGGGTAAGGATACATTGGTTTACCAGTAATAACAAGTGATGTTATGTATATACAATAGTTTGGCTTATCAGGAAGAGTGGTAGTATCGGGGTGTTAGTGCCTGAATTGACTGACAGTTTTTGAGCAATTTTCATGCAGGCACCTTCCTTAAAAATGTTCTAAGTGTTGGACCTCCTCAGCATTTTTCAGCTGCAGCATCATATTTTCCTGAGGAGGAGGTCATCATCATCATGTTTTCTTCAATGGTGGTCAGCATCATCATGTTCTCTGTCAACCGGTTTCTCATCAAGATCATCATATTTCAATATCGGGTGATGTTTGGATATCATCCCGATCCTGCTGATGAGCTACAATGTGCCTTAATTTTCTTGCGGAGGGTGATTTTTCAAATATCTGGTGATCTTCCAATTATCACCCTACCCTTTTATGATGATGATGTCACCCTGATCTTCCGAGGGGGTCATTTTCTAAGTTGTTCAACCCGACCTTTTTTTTTTCTTAAGGGTCGTCATCATCATGATCATTTTTCCAGTTATCGTCGTGTTGCTTGCGAGGGTCATCATATTGTCTACCTGCATGATCTTTCACTGGGGTGATATTTTAACATCGGGTGATCTTTGTTAAGATCATCCTGATGATGTTGCTGTAAAGTTCTAAGTGTGACCCAATTTTCATCGTGGTCATCATATTTTGGACGTCAGGATGATCTTAGTCAATATCATCCTGATGTTGTTGTATCACTTCATGTTTGTTGTTTTATCATCCTGATGTCGATATGATGATGACGTCATCCGGATATGAGGAGGTGCGTAGTAGGCAGATATGCTGATGACGTCAGCAGGATATGATGGTGACGTCATCAGGATGTTCATCAGCCAGACATTTGGTATCGGCTAAGCAGGAGGATCTTCCTCCGATGGATCAGGTTGTGCCGATGAAGGCGATTATCATGCAGGTTATATTGCGATATGATGCTGACGTCAGGGTGATATTTCAAGCGACAGGATATCATGCTGTTGGAGGATGATGATGAAGTCTTATACTAGTGTCGTCAGGAGCAAAAGCACCGACATTATATATGCTCACGACCTAGTATATAAAGTGTTGAAAAGGTCGCCACGGGGTGCATGTGGGATAATTCGATCCTGCATTTTTGAAATATCATGACGATGAGGTATCTTGGCGGGAAATGGTTGCGATGCACAGTCTGACATTTTCCCGAGGCCACCGGTTGGTGCGCCATTAATGGCGAAGGTTGCAGAGGTATGGACGGATCTGGTACCCGATTGAAGGTGTACATCAACGGACAGTGGCACAGGGCTCGAGGTTTCTTCCTGTCTCCTCCCCTACCTGCTGCATTCATGTTTGGGCGCCAATCTGGTAATGCGTTGAGCGCCATTTTTCTGATACTGTGTATCTGGCGGGATTTTTGGTCAACCATGTAATTAATTGCTGTGGTACACTACCTGGGTGTTATAAGCAGGAAGTGTTACTCATTTTTGGTTGAAAAACGGGACATTTTGGCTCTGTAATAAGATACAATTGGTTTTGGTTGCTCTGTGCAGCAAAACTTGTGAGTTTATGTATCTCTTGTTGTACGATTTGGCATGAATCCACTGATTTCATGGTTAATCTTATATGAATAATGCTGTGTTTGCATGTGTTATGCTAATTCTGTCTCCAGTTTTGCATGTATCTTTCTTACTGCAATAGGGATGCCATAAGTATAGACAGCTTAACACTCTTTATTAGGAGATATCTGTAAGGCAGATATCATGTGTATCCCCCTGAAATCCAGTTTTAGCTATTCATGCTGATCATTCACAGGTGTATGTCTACTGACTCCAAGCCCTGGATAGGCACTAATCTAGCTCTGTGTTGAGGTTATACACCATGTCCAGCTTTGCATCCAAAATTCAAACTAAACCATCTCTTCCTTCCATCTGTTAGTTATAGGATTAGGAGTAGGAAACCCTTGCATGCTCGCATCCCTAACCAGACATCTATGTCCAAGAATGTTGCCCACCTTGTGATCTATCATACAGATCTTGGTCCATACATGAGAGTATTCTGCCTGTTGTTGTCAAGTTAGATCTTTCTATCTTTGAGCTAGTCAAGGTTACATCTTGAGTTATAGGGATACCCCCCTTGGTGCGGCAAAACCAGAAGTGAAGGGGAGGCAGCTCACGCAACCTCCTATATTTAGTTGGCTGAATCTGCCTGTGCATTAGAAGTGGCAAACCCTAATGCTGATTCAGAAGAAAAAGTCAACAAAATGGCGACTCCGCTGGGGAGAAAATTGATGAAAAAGTGTTATATCTTGTGGCCCATCTGAGTCACCAACAAAATGATGCTCTGCTGGTGGAATGAACCTGGAAAAGTAGCTTTTAGCTATTGAAAATTTTGTCCTCTCTGGAGAGGTGGCGACTCTGCAAAAAAGATCTGAATGCACATGAAAGATGGATGTATGTGATGTGACAAAAATGTGTTGTTCATTTTTCTGCATCTGTATGAGAAAAGGTACCTTGTTCCTTCCCCTTTATATTTGCTGTTTTGCTGCATAAGTTAGATGCCAGGGGAAGCCTTAGGTCTTAGACAGACAAAGGATGTCTAAGAGTAAGATTTTTATGAATCCAAGTATGAATTATCCCATACTCAGTGGTGAAATGTCGAATAAAAGAATAGAAGAGATAAGAAATAGGTTGATATTCTTAGAGGCTGAGCAGGCCCAGTTAAAAAGTAGTAACCCTGTTGTGTCTGCCAGTCAGAAGGCTAAACCTCTTCTCAGCCCTTTTGATCCTTTGTATGACCAACTGGATTTGTCATGGGTTGATTATAAAGTAGAAACTATGCCTGCTAGGATATACCGTCAGATGCCTAGATTTAGTGGTCACAGTGTAGGTGATGGGATTGCACATATCCAAAATTTTCACAGTTTTATGGGAAAATATTCATTCAGAGATGAGGATATGTGGATGAGGTTTTTTGTTAGGTCCTTTGATGCAAAAGCAAAAGACTGGTATTTGAGCTTTCCAAAGAAATCCTTTGCCTGTTGGGATGAGCTTGCTGACTGTTTCAAGGAAGAATTTGCAAAAGAACCGGCTGATCTTGTTGCAGAATTGATGAGAATCAGAAAACAAGATGAAGAGCCATGTGTTGATTTCAGTCATAGGTTTGCAATAGCCCTTTCACAGATCCCAGAAGTCTTCAGACCTGATATTTCAGCCTGTGTTGGCATATTCTTTGAAGCTTTTGAGGAGGGCTTTAGTGCAATACTGAGGGATTTTAAGGTGACAAGTATGCAGATGGCATACAGGTTCATAGAAAAGATAGAAAAAATCAGAAATGTGTACTTGCTGAAACCCCTGTCCCCAGGCCTTGGTGTGAATAATAGTTGTAAAGCTACAAATGACCAAATAATTAAGGCATCATGTGAAGATGAAAAGATGAATGTTGAGGATGCCAGTGAAAGGACTAATGAGGATTCCCATTGCAATGATGAGGCATCTGACCATGAAAACAATAACGAGGTTGTGGACAGCAATGAACAACTTTTGGAATGGACCTGTGGAGATAATTGTGAGTATTGTACTCAAGACAGAGAAGATATAAGCAAACAGAGAAGTAGTCCTATGTGTGACCCATTGCCTACCTTTCAAACACATGGGGATCATGAAGAGCAGTCAGAAATTGAAATAAGTGCTAGTTCAGAGCATGATTGTTTTTCATTTGATGGCTGTTTTGCTTATGACACACAGGCTGATACTCCTCCACAAAGGGAATCTATTGGTGATGAAGATGCATGTTCTGCTGCCCATGAACAAATGGCATACTATGATCAAGCTGATGTACCTGGATCACCCATCTTTGACACATATGGTGATGAGGATCTATCTGAGTATGGTGAAGATCTAGACACTATTTTTGGCTTGGATTCTGTTTCTCATCCTGATGAAAGAGGAAACAACATGCATCAGGTAAGTGACTGTGAAAATGTGCCTGATTTGAAAGAGATGCTAGAGCCTGATCTTTTCCAGCTTGGTGTACCAGATGGTTGTGTACATGATGTACACAATTGGGATTTTGAAAGCTTTTCTTTTGATGTGCCAGTATATACAATGAGCTCTGATCTTCCTAGCTGTGTGGTGGACTTTGAGTGTTTCTTATTTTCAGTCCAGCTAGGAGATCATGTTGCAATGCATGATGATGATATAGATGATAAGTGTTGTATGCCATATGAGTATGCATTGCTTGATACATTCTACACCCACATGTCACATGATGCTGAAGGTTATCTGCACAGGTTTGACAATGACAAGCCAAATCAAAGGGTTGAGTGTGCAGATGACAAGGTTTGTTTGTGGGTGGATCCTGACAGTATCTCCAAGCTTGACCCAGTGCATGCAGATGAAAACAAGATATTTGACAAAGGGAGATACATGTTTTTCTTTTCTTGGTGGCCTTAGGCCATCAAGTGTGTTTGGTGATGCAGGTCGGTGCAGTATTTGACTCTGTGCCCAATGGATAAGGGACTGGTCTGCATCCCAGAGATTTGGGGTTCTCGCTGCAGTCTTGCACCTGCACGTCCCCAGACAGAGCCAGTGTTAGTGCCTGAATTGACTGACAGTTTTTGAGCAATTTTCATGCAGGCACCTTCCTTAAAAATGTTCTAAGTGTTGGACCTCCTCAGCATTTTTCAGCTGCAGCATCATATTTTCCTGAGGAGGAGGTCATCATCATCATGTTTTCTTCGATGGTGGTCAGCATCATCATGTTCTCTGTCGACCGGTTTCTCATCAGGATCATCATATTTCAATATCGGGTGATGTTTGGATATCATCCCGATCCTGCTGATGAGCTACAATGTGCCTTAATTTTCTTGTGGAGGGTGATTTTTCAAATATCTGGTGATCTTCCAATTATCACCCTGCCCTTTTATGATGATGATGTCACCCCGATCTTCCGAGGGGGTCATTTTCTAAGTTGTTCAACCCGGCCTTTTTTTCTTTTTTAAGGGTCGTCATCATCATGATCATTTTTCCAGTTATCGCCGTGTTGCTTGCGAGGGTCATCATATTGTCTACCTGCATGATCTTTCGCTGGGGTGATATTTTAACATCGGGTGATCTTTGTTAAGATCATCCTGATGATGTTGCTGTAAAGTTCTAAGTGTGACCCGATTTTCATCGTGGTCATCATATTTTGGACATCAGGATGATCTTAGTCAATATCATCCTGATGTTGTTGTATCACTTCATGTTCGTTGTTTTATCATCCTGATGTCGATATGATGATGACGTCATCCGGATATGAGGAGGTGCGCAGTAGGCAGATATGCTGATGACGTCAGCAGGATATGACGGTGACGTCATCAGGATGTTCATCGGCCAGACATTTGGTATCGGCTAAGCAGGAGGATCTTCCTCCGATGGATCAGGTTGTGCCGATGAAGGCGATTATCATGCAGGTTATATTGCGATATGATGCTGACGTCAGGGTGATATTTCAAGCGACAGGATATCATGCTGTTGGAGGATGATGATGAAGTCTTATACTAGTGTCGTCAGGAGCAAAAGCACCGACATTATATATGCTCGCGACCTAGTATATAAAGTGTTGAAAAGGTCGCCGCGGGGTGCATGTGGGATAATTTGATCCTGCATTTTTGAAATATCATGACGATGAGGTATCTTGGCGGGAAATGGTTGCGATGCACAGTTTGACGTTTTCCCGAGGCCACCGGTTGGTGCACCATTAATGGCGAAGGTTGCAGAGGTATGGACGGATCTGGTACCCGATTGAAGGTGTACATCAATGGACAGTGGCGCAGGGCTCGAGGTTTCTTCCTGTCTCCTCCCCTACCTGCTGCATTCATGTTTGGGCGCCAATCTGGTAATGCGTTGAGCGCCATTTTTCTGATACTGTGTATCTGGCGGGATTTTTGGTCAACCATGTAATTAATTGTTGTGGTACACTACCTGGCTGTTATAAGCAGGAAGTGTTACTCATTTTTGGTTGAAAAACGAGACATTTTGGCTCTGTAATAAGATACAACTGGTTTTGGTTGCTCTGTGCAGCAAAACTTGTGAGTTTATGTATCTCCTGTTGTACGATTTGGCATGAATCCACTGATTTCATGGTTAATCTTATATGAATAATGCTGTGTTTGCATGTGTTATGCTGATTCTGTCTCCAGTTTTGCATGTATCTTTCTTACTGCAATAGGGATGCCATAAGTATAGACAGCTTAACACTCTTTATTGGGAGATATCTGTAAGGCAGATATCATGTGTATCCCCCTGAAATCCAGTTTTAGCTATTCATGCTGATCATTCACAGGTGTATGTCTATCGACTCCAAGCCCTGGATAGGCACTAATCTAGCTCTGTGTTGAGGTTATACACCATGTCCAGCTTTGCATCCAAAATTCAAACTAAACCATCTCTTCCTTCCATCTGTTAGTTATAGGATTAGAAGTAGGAAACCCTTGCATGCTCTCATCCCTAACCAGACATCTATGTCCAAGAACGTTGCCCACCTTGTGATCTATCATACAGATCTTGGTCCATACATGAGAGTATTCTGCCTGTTGTTGTCAAGTTAGATCTTTCTATCTTTGAGCTAGTCAAGGTTACATCTTGAGTTATAGGGATACCCCCCTTGGTGTGGCAGAACCAGAAGTGAAGGGGAGGTAGCTCACGCAACCTCCTGTATTTAGTTGGCTGAATCTGCCTGTGCATTAGAAGTGGCAAACCCTAATGCTGATTCAGAAGAAAAAGTCAACACGGGGGACGAGTGCAAGATCTTGCTAACGGAGGAAGTCTTGCCGAAGACTACATAACATATCGGCATATCAGGTGAGAGCCTTAAGACTCTGTCAATGTTTGGAGTCTCACCGATGACAGTTGTTTTGGCGTATAAGCAAACATTGATTTGAGTTTGCTGATGTTTGGAGTCTGGCCAACGGGGTCATGACTAACTGCTACGGGTAAAACAAGTGGAAGCTAACTGCTATTGGGGTATCAGCAGGAGGCCAAAAAATGCCGCTGATAGGAGAAGTCTCTCTGAAGACAAGGAAGTCAAGTTGTCAGAGAGAGTTGGTAGATCGGTTAGAGAAGTTACAAGGTGGCCGACAGGATATGTTTGGCCGACAAGGTTTTGTCGCCAAGACATAGGTCACATCTCACTAATCAAGTGGTTGATCAATTGAATGCTTCCATTGTGCACTCTGCATCATATTGGTATCAGAGCCAATATTTGAATTGGAGCAGTGTATGTCAGATGAGGAGATAGAAACTGAGGCTAGCACAATGCCCCCCAAGTCTATGAGCAAAGAAGCCATCAAGAAGATGGTAGAGGAGATGCTTGAAGAAAGGTTGAAAGAAGAGAGGCCCAAAGGTAAGAGTAAAGAGGATGGAAGTGCTTCTGATACAGAAGAAGAAGAAGAGGCAGAGGAGAGCCCTCAAGAACAAGGTATATCTACAGACCAAAAGGCATTTTTGAAAGCACTCAAAGGTGCTCCGGGAGATAGTGGTGATCCAAAGATGGATGTTCCTACATTCAATGGGAAACTAGATGGAGATGCCCTCATGGATTGGATTGAAGCCATGTGTAACTATTTTGACTTCAAGGAGTATAGTGACAGCAAGAAAGTCAAGTTTGCTAAGACAAGATTGAGAGGTTCTGCCTTAGTTTGGTGGAACTATATGCAATGTGAAAGGGAGAAAGTTGGAAAGAACCCTATCACCAAATGGAGTAGAATGGTGGCCATGCTAAGAGACAAGTTCATGCCATCTGATTATGAGTTGTAGACCATCAGGAAGTTTAATCATTTCAGACAAAAAGATATGGATGTGGCTACATATACTGAAGAATTTCATAGATTGAGCATGAGAGCCAATCACAAGGAGGAGAAAGAGATGGTGGCCAGATATCTCAATAATTTGAGGTATAACATATAAGATGAATTTAGTATGGTGGTTCCTAAAATAGTGGATAAGTGTTTTCAATTAGCCTCTAGGGTAGAGGAGAAGTTGAAAAGAAAGAGTGATCAAAACACCAGAGGAAGAGGTGCCAAAAATAATAGGGGAAGAGGCAGTTTTGGTAGAGGATAGTCAAGTAGAAATGAGAACCCAAATCAACAAGAATCTCATTTTGATGCAGATCATAGAGGTGGTGGTTTCAGATGTTGGAGAAGACCAAATGGCAGAGGTAGAAGTGGTGGTGCAAGTAGAGGACCTGGAGTTTTCACTGGTAGATGCTATGGCTGCCATCAGGTAGGCCATACTGTGAGAAAATGTCCTGAGAAGGCATCTAGTTCCCATGATGGTGGGAGAAGGAATAATTTGTTGAAAGATGATGATTGCCAAAGTGTGAATTCACCCATTAGTAGTGCTGCACCAGTCCTTGAAGGAGAAAGCATGATGATCAAGAGAACCTTGATGAAGATGCCATTGAAGCAAGAGCCCCCACAAAGAAAGACCCTCTTCACCACCCAAGGTAAAGCATATGGTAAGCTTTGTAAAATAATTGTTGATTCAGATTCTACTGAGAATGTAGTGTCTACTAAAATGGTAGAGAAGTGTAAGTTGAAAAGGCTGCCCCATGTTAGTCCTCATAAGATCTCTTGGTTGAATAAGAATCAAAATTGCATGGTAGAAGAACAAACCTGGGTTGAGTTTGAGATAGGTGATTATAAGGACAAGGTACTATGTGAGATTATTCCTATGGATGCTTGTCACCTTCTTCTTGGATGTCCATGGTAGTATGATGTGAAGGCATAACATTATGGTGAGAAGAGCACATACCTCATCACCAAGAATGGAAGGAAGTTTAGGATGGATCCTGTTGGTACCCATTTTGGTCTGGATCTGAGCGCAGATGTTGGAGGGTTTTTTCTTTTTGGGCCCTAAGTTTCCTTGTTCATTGCTGTGACTTTCTCTATCGGCGAAACTACTTTTTGAGTGCTCAGATTATGATTGAACCATCGTTTTGAACCACCGCGTTGAACCCTTTTGGTTCATGGTTCAACAGTTCAAGGCTTTGTGTTTGTGTTCGGCAAATGTTCTTTTTGAAGTGCTCTGTTCGGCGTTGAACTTCTCGGTTGAACCATCCGTTTGAAACGGTTCATGGTTCAAAGGTTCGGAGCTTTATGTTTTTGGTTCATCGAAGTGATCGGCATCATCGGCGAGCTATTTTTTTGTTCCCTCCGATGTGTTTGGACTGGCCGATGGAAATGCCATCAGTGTGATATTTATCATCGGCAGGCTTCATTTGTGTTTGGCCGATGGATGTTATCGGCGTGTGTTGTATTGTCGGCGTGAGTGTTTTGAGTTATGCCGACGATGGGGGGCTTGGCCGATGGGACCAAGGAGGATGTGTCTATCAAGGTGACAAGTTCTATCGGTGTAGGCATTTTGTTGTTTGCCGATGGCTTTGGTCATACCAACAGGCGAGGAATGTGGAGACTTCATCGGTGAGAGTTTGGTCCATCGGCTGGGGAGCTTTAGGTTTGGCCGATAGTGTTGATATCGCCGATGGAGGGATTTGGAACGAGCATTGGTGTGACTTTGTGCGATTGGCCGAAGAGTTTTTGACTTGCCCGATGGTGTATGTCACACCGACGGAAGGAGGAGGCCAGGGTCCATCAACGTGAGTTGTGTTGTTGGTGAGCATCTTTTCTGTTACGCCGATGGTCTTTGTCTTGGCGACGGGCGTGTTTGGAGTGAACCATCGGGATGACTTAGTATGTCGACGAGGGAATTTTGGGCTAGCCTGACGGTTGTTGTCTGGCTGTTGAAGTATGTTTTGGTGGCCATTGGGGAGACTCGTATTGTCGGTGGGAGTCTGGAGAGTTAGCCTGATGGTCAGTCTCTGGTCGATGAGGGGAATGTAGTGAAACAGTTGGCGAGACTGTTGAGGTCAGCCAGAGGATTTTTGGATGCTCCAATGGAGGGAGTCACACCAACGGGGGTGTAGAGTATAGTTTGTGGTCATCGGCCAGACTATTGATGTCAGGATGAGTTTTGTGGAGTTGGCTGATGGTTCTTCTCTGGCTGATATGGAAGTTGTAGGCTTTCAGGAGGTGTCGTCGGTGAGACTTGATAGATCGGCAGGAGGATTTGGGAGTGTACCGATGGCTCAGGTCTTGGCGATAGGCTTTGGACAAAGTCTTATGCGTCAAGCGCGGCAAAAGCGCTCGACATTTGTTATACATGCGGCCATGTTTTTAAAATGCTAAAGTGTTCTCCTCACCGTGCATGTGGGACTAATCTCCCTGTATTATTCTAAACCTGCGGTGATGCGCGTTTTGGCGGGAAGCTCCATTTTGAACGCTGCGATAGTTTGCTCGGTGGCTGTGGGTTGTTGAGCCATCAATGGCGACTGTGCTGAGGCATGGGCGAGTTGTTGAGTAGTCATGTACCTAATTTTTTGGCATAAAGACTTCCAGATGGTGGCACAGGGCTCGAGGCCACCCTTGTTTACTCTTCTGTCTGATGCAGCAATAACTTCTGGGCGCCATTCCTTTGTGGGATCTGTATCTGATGTTTTTTTGTTGTCCATCATGTAATTAATTGCTGTAAGGTACACTTTCTGGCCAATATAGGCAGACAGTGTTACCATTGTTTAGGTTGTTGAAAGTTGAACATTTGGCTCTGTAATGCAATACAGTTGGATTTGGTTGCTCTGTGTAGCACAGCTTGTGAGTTTATGTATCTCCTGTTGTATGTCTTTGCATGAATCCACTGATTTCATGGTCAATTTTATATGAATAATGCTATGTTTGCATGTGTTATGCTAACTCTGTCTCCAATTTTGCATGTATCTTTCTTTTGAGTCTAGGTATTCAAGCAATGTCTAAGATTCTAGAACATAGAATTCCTGTGTTGAATGTCTGATCTTTTAACTTCTGCTCAAGGGGTAGATTAAACTATTTTTAGATTGAACATTGGGAAGGGTATACTGTAATAGGGATGCCATAAGTATAGATAGCTTAACACTCTGTATTGGGAGATATCTGTAAGGCAGGTATCATATGTATCCCCCTGAAATCCAATTTTAGTTGTTCATGCATATCATTCACAGGTGTATGTCTACTAACTCCAGGCCCTGGATAGGCACCGATCTAGCTTTGTCTTTGTGTTATATACCATGTCCAGCTTTGCATCCAAATATAAAATCAAAACCAAACTCTAAAACAACCATTAGGACATTAGAATTAGTTTTAGGATCCTCAGTCCTCTGTCTACAACTACCAATATGCCCAAAGCTAGCCCCTTTGCTCTTATCTTACAGTTTTGGTCTACTTACAGGAGGACTTATCTACTTTCTCTCAGCATCCCAGCCTTGTATGTATATCCTCATGGATGTTGAGTAGGGAATACCCCCCTAGGTTTTGCAGAGCCTGAAGAAGAAGAGGAGATAAAATATAGAGTCTATCTCCTACACTGTTGGCCCCTGGCCCAGAGATCCTGTTGATCATTGATGGCTACCTTGTAGGGAAATCTCGGAATAAGCATCCAGTCTAGGAAAAAACCAACAGAAATTGGTGACTCTGCTGGGGATGGTGATTTGAAAATTGTTATTTTTGTCCTCCCTGGTGAAATATCTGTGTGCCCATCCGAAAAACCAACAAAATGGTGACTCCACTGGGGAGATCAATGTCATATCCATGAAAGTTTGAGTCTACGAGATTGAAGAATTAGGCTTGGATGTGTTTGTTGCAGCAGAGAAAAAGTTTGTATATGTGACTCTGCTGGTAGATGACCCAGAAAGAAAGAAATCAATTTGCAGCTTCAGCTTGTTTGAATCTCATTCCTTTTCAAGGAGGTGGCGACTCTGCATCAAAGAACCTGATAAAAGAACAAAATCAGTCAGAGAAGAATTTGCGGCTCCTGCAACATATCCAGATATTTCATATTGTTTGACAGACTCCCTATTTGGTGAGATAGCACTGGTTAAAAGGGAAACATTGGTGAAAGCAGAGCTTGCATGCTTTTATTAGAAATTATTCTGTATTTCAAAGGGCATGCAATGTTGCTAAAAAGACTCATTTAAAGGACTTTAGGAAAGTTTGAAAAAATAGTCTAAATTTTGAGTGCCTAAAGTCATTGTTTGTAGAAAATCTGAGTAGAGAGGAGGGTTGCAAAAACATAAAGGATGTATTATCAGCCTATGCACCCTTGTGAAGTGTCAAGTGCAAAAATGTATAGTAGTCAGTCCCAACAATGTCATAAAAGAAGTTTCAACATAGACAGATATAAGCCCATAAATTTCAGTGGCATTTGTGGCTATCCAAATGCTCTTCCACCTAAAATCAGAATTTTTTTGCCTAAATTTAATGGTATAAAGGATGAATCAACTTAGAGACACTTGCAGCAGTTTATGAATGTGATAGATGACTTTGAGATTGACCATGAGGATGTGGTTATGAGATTATTTGATCAATCTCTAGATGAAGATGCAAGGGACTGGTTTTCCTACCTTCCAGCTCACTCTGTCAGCTCTTGGCATGGTTTTAAATCTGCATTTCTAGTACAATATGGTGAAAGAATCTCTGAATATGCAGTTATTAGTAATTTTATGTACATCCATATTGAAGAAGGTGAGTTGATCCCAGCCTTTAACCTCAGATTTATGAGGGCATTGAATAGAATTCCAGAATGCATGAGACCTAATGATGCACTGTGCTTAGCTGTCTATTTGGGAGCTTTTGATAAGAAAATGAGTTACATATTAAGAGACAAGGAGCCCACCACATTGCATCGGGCACATCAGTTTGCAATAGATATTGAAAACAATTGGAGGTATGGAATACAAAAGCGTTATTTTTCTAAAAATTTTTGTTGTCCTGTAGCCCCCGATGTTAATGAAAGATTTAATTCAGGAGTTGACAATGAATGTCAAAGTATTCACACCCCTGTTGTCCCAGTTTTTGCATCATTTCAAGTTGATGATGCTTCTGTTATAAAGGAGGATGTCTTGTTTTGCCCAACAAATGAAGTTGAAAAGAATGGTTTTTCAAGTAATATTTACATACCAGCCCTTATCAAAGAGCCATCATGTTTAAATGATCCAGTTGTGCAAGGTTGTGATCATGTGGATCAACAGTCAGTATCAGTTTCATCAGGAAGTATTAGAGGGATGGAGAATGATGCAGATAGCTCAACTTCAGAATGCATTGAAACAGCAGAAATCTTGTATATGGGGCAATTAGTTGATAGAAATGATATCCATGATCAATTCATGGATCAGGTTTGTTCTTCTTATGACTCTGGATCTGATAATACTAAAGAAGAATTGGAGTATCATGAAGAAGAAGCAGAGGCCTTCGCGGTGAGTGTTAATCCCCTTTATGATGAGTCTACAGATGCCTTTGATGCTGTGAATCTTGACTTTCAGTGGTGTAGGATTAATCCTCTTTTTGAGGATGATGATGAATATAAGGAGACTGTTGACCTTGGTGTTACATCAATTTGTGAGTGGGGGGCATATGAATTAGATATCTTCAGTTCTTGTGAAGATACTATGGATTCGTAAACTGTGAATGATGGATGTTCATCATCACCTGGTTTAGATATGTGCAACATTGGGTGTGTGGGTCAGGATTTGTTTTCAATATCAGTAGATATTGGGGGTCTCATTTTTTCTGAGTATTTTGAGTTTTTGGATCATCTGGATGAGTGCCTGATGGTGTGCAGTAGCTAGATAAATGATGAAGACTGCCAAGAGCAGTATGATGTACCATCTGAAGAGTATAACATACATATGTTGCTTAATACTGAAGGATTTTTTAGCATGTATGGCTGCATGTTTGATTTTGAAATACAAAGTGACAGAGGCAGTACTACAAGTGGCAAGATGTCAAAGGTGGTGGAATATCTAATTGAGCAAATGACCTTATGGACAAACTATGCCAATTTTTTTAGTTGGGATTGGGATCTTTCAGTTTGGAATCAGGCATTTGGCAGGAAAAAATTTTGGTTCTTCCTTTTTGGCTACTCGGGGCCACCTAAGTGATGACTAAAAATATAGTTTTTGTGCAGGTTGGTGCAATGATTGACTCTGTTGCCCAATAGATATGGCCCAATCTGTGAAACCAGAGATTCTGGGGTCCTCGCTGCAGTTTTGCACCTGCACATCCCTAGACAGAGCCAGTGTTGGTACCCATTTTGGTCTGGATCTGAGCGCAGATGTTGGAGGGTTTTTTCTTTTTGGGCCCTAAGTTTCCTTGTTCATTGCTGTGACTTTCTCTATCAGCGAAACTTCTTTTTGAGTGCTCAGATTATGATTGAACCATCATTTTGAACCACCGCGTTGAACCCTTTTGGTTCATGGTTCAACGGTTCAAGGCTTTGTGTTTGTGTTTGGCAAATGTTCTTTTTGAAGTGCTCTGTTCGGCGTTGAACTTCTCGGTTGAACCATACGTTTGAAAAGGTTCATGGTTCAAAGGTTCGGAGCTTTATGTTTTTGGTTCATCGGAGTGATCGACATCATTGGCGAGCTATTTTTTTGTTCCCTCCGATGTGTTTGGTTTGGCCGATGGAAATGCCATCGGTGTGATATTCATCATCGGCAGGCTTCATTTGTGTTTGGCTAATGGATTTTATCGGCGTATGTTGTATTATTGGTGTGAGTGTTTTGAGTTGTGCTGACGATGGAGGGCTTGGCCGATGGGACCAAGGAGGATGTGTCTATCAAGGTAACAAGTTCTATCGGTGTAGGCATTTTGTTGTTCGCCGATGGCTTTGGTCATACCGACAGGCGAGGAATGTGGAGACTTCATCGGTGAGAGTTTGGTCCATCAGTTGGGGAGCTTTGGGTTTGGCCGATAGTGTTGATACTGCCGATGGAGGGATTTGGAACAAGCATCGGTGTGACTTTGTGCGATTGGCCGAAGAGTTTTTGACTTGCCTGATGGTGTATGTCACACTGATGGAAAGAGGAGGCCAGGGTCCATCAGCGTGAGTTGTGTTGTCGGTGAGCATCTTTTCTGTTACGCCGATGGTCTTTGTCTTGGTGACGGGCGTGTTTGGAGTAAACCATCAGGATGACTTAGTATGTCAGCGAGGGAATTTTGGGCTAGCCCGACGGTTGTTGTCTGGTCGACGAAGTATGTTTTGGTGGCCATCGGGGAGACTCGTATTATCGGTGGGAGTCTAGAGAGTTAGCCTGATGGTCAGTCTCTGGCCGATGAGGGGAATGTAGTGAAACGGTTGGTGAGACTGTTGAGTTTGGCCAGAGGATTTTTGGATGCTCCGATGGAGGGAGTCACGCTGATGGGGGTGCAGAGTGTAGTTTGTGGTCATCGGCCAGACTATTGATGTCGAGATGAGTTTTGTGGAGTTAGCCAATGGTTCTTCTCTGGCCGATATGGAAGTTGTAGGCTTTCAGGAGGTGTCGTTGGCGAGACTTGATAGATTGGTAGGAGGATTTGGGAGTGTGCCGATGGCTCGAGTCTTGGTGATAGGCTTTGGACAAAGGCTTATGCGTTGAGCGCGGCAAAAGCGCTCGACATTTGTTATACATGCGGCCATGTTTTTAAAATGCTAAAGTGGTCTCCTCACCGTGCATGTGGGACTAATCTCCCTGTATTATTCTAAACCTGCGGTGATGCCCATTTTGGCGGGAAGCTCCATTTTGAACACTGCGACAGTTTGCTCGGTGGCTGCAGGTTGTTGAGCCATCAATGGCGACTATGCTGAGGCGTGGGCGAGTTGTTGAGCAGTCATGTACCTAATTTTTTGGCGTAAAGATTTCTAGATGGAGGCACAGGGCTCGAGGCCACCCTTGTTTACTCTTCTGTCTGATGCAGCAATAACTTCTGGGTGCCATTCCTTTGTGGGATTTGTATCTGACATCTTTTTGTTGTCCATCATGTAATTAATTGCTGTAAGGTACACTTTCTGGCCAATATAGGTAGACTGTGTTACCATTGTTTAGGTTGTTGAAAGTTGAACATTTGGCTCTGTAATGCAATACAGTTGGATTTGGTTGCTCTGTGTAGCACAGCTTGTGAGTTTATGTATCTCCTATTGTATGTCTTTGCATGAATCCACTGATTTCATGGTCAATTTTATATGAATAATGCTATGTTTGCATGTGTTATGCGAATTCTTTCTCCAATTTTGCATGTATCTTTCTTCTGAGTCTAGGTATTCAAGCAATGTCTAAGATTCTAGAACATAGAATTCTTGTGTTGAATGTCTGATCTTTTAACTTCTGCTCAAGGGGTAGATTAAACTATTTTCAGATTGAACATTGGGAAGGGTATACTATAATAGGGATGCCATAAGTATAGATAGCTTAACACTCTGTATTGGGAGATATCTGTAAGGCAGGTATCATATGTATCCCCCTGAAATCTAGTTTTAGTTGTTCATGCGTATCATTCACAGGTGTATGTCTACTGACTCCAGGCCCTGGATAGGCACCGATCTAGCTTTGTCTTTGTGTTATATACCATGTCCAGCTTTGCATCCAAATATAAAATCAAAACCAAACTCTAAAACAACCATTAGGACATTAGAATTAGTTTTAGGATCCTCAGTTCTCTGTCTACAACTACAAATAGGCCCAAAGCTAGCCCCTTTTCTCTTATCTTACAGTTTTGGTCTACTTACAGGAGGACTTATCTGCTTTCTGTCAGCATCCCAGCCTTGTATGTATATCCTCATGGATGTTGAGTAGGGAATACCCCCCTAGGTTTTGCAGAGCCTAAAGAAGAAGAGGAGATAAAATATAGAGTCTATCTCCTACACTGTTGGCCCCTGGCCCAGAGATCCTATTGATCATTGATGGCTACCTTGTAGGGAAATCTAGGAATAAGCATCCAGTCTGGGAAAAAACCAACAGATCCTATGCAAGAGCAAATTGGAGAGAAGAGTAATGACACCAATGTCATGATGGTTAGTGGCAAAGAGTTCTTAAACCTCATGAAGTAGAAGGATACCCAAGGGTATGCCTTGATAATGAAGCCTAAAGATGAATCAGGACAACAAGACAAAAAGTAGAAAGAGATTCCACTAGAAGTACAATAATTGTTGGACAAGTACCAAGATCTTGTGGTAGAGGATACTCCTAACTCCTTACCACCCATGAGAGATATAATTCATCAAATTGACTTGATTCTAGGGGCCACATTTCCCAATAAGGCTGCCTATAAATTGACACCAGAGCAAAATGAAGAGGTGAGTAGACAAATTCAAGATCTCTTAGAGAAAGGATTGATTAGAAAGAGTCTTAGTCCATGTGTAGTCCCTAGTGTACTTGCTCCAAAGAAAGATGGGAAGTGGAGACTATGTACGGATTCAAGGGCCATAAATAAGATCACAATAACGTATAGATTCCCTATGCCAAGGATTGAGGATCTTCTGGACTATCTTGGAGGGTCATGTTACTATTCAAAGATTGATTTGAAATCTGGTTATCATCAGATCAAAATTAGGCAGGGAGATGAGAGGAAGACTACCTTCAAGACAAATGAAGGTCTGTATGAGTGGCTTGTCATGCCATTTAGCCTTAGCAATGCTCCAAGCACATTCATGTGTTTGATGAATGAGGTACTTGTTGAATTCATTGGCAAATTTGTAATTGTTTATCTTGATGACATACTTGTTTTCAACAGGACAAAAGAAGAACATCTGAAGCATCTTGGACAGGTGATGAAGAAGTTGCATGAGAATAAATTGATGATCAACTTGGATAAGTGTGAATTCATGAAAATTGAACTTGTGTACCTAGGCTTTGTGATTTCTAATGGTTGTTTGAAGATGGACCCCACAAAGGTTGAAGCCATTCTCAGTTGGCCTACTCCTAAGATAGTGGGAGATGTTAGAAGCTTCCATGGCTTGGCAACTTTTTATAGGAAGTTCATTAGAGGATTTAGTCATATAAGTGATCCTATTCGTAACACCATCAAGGGTGGCATAAAGTACAAATTTCAATGCACAAAGCAAGCAGATGATAGATTTGAATTGTTAAAGAAGAAAGTGGTTGAATTAGCTACATTGGTACTCCCAGATTTTCACAGTTTTTGTCGTGGAATGTGATGCAAGTCAGCAAGAAATAGGTGTTGTTCTCAATCAAGATGGACATCTAGTGTCTTTTTTCTCAGAGAAGTTGAATGAGGCTAAACAAAGGTATTCTACCTATGACTAGAGCTTTATGCAATGGTGCAATCTCTCAAAACGTGGAGACACTATTTGCTGCCCAAAGAATTCATTATTTTTACTGATACCATGCTCTTAGCTTCCTAAATAGTCAGGAAAAGTTGAATCATAGGCATGTTAAGTGGATGGAACAATTGCAGGCCTATACCTTAACTATTAAGCATAAGAAGGGTGTTGCCAACAAAGTGGCTAATGCTTTAAGTAGAAGGATGCTTGTCATACAGGAAGTACAGATGAAAAGCATGGGGATAGATTGTTTGAAGGAGTTATACAAGGAAGATGCAGATTTCAAGGCTGCTTATGAAGTTTGTGCCAATTTGGCTAACACTTTTCATGGTGAATATTTAGATTTTGTGTTGCAGGAAGGTCTCTTATTCAAAGGTAGTTTGCTATGTGTTCCTAAATGTTCAATGAGGGATAACATCATTAAAGAGAAGCACAATGGAACCTTAGGAGGACATTTTGGGTTGGACAAGACTTTGGAACAAGTCACCAGATTCTATTATTGGCCAAAAGTACAATCAGATGTGAGGAGATATGTTGCAAGTTGTACCATATGTCAAAAGGCCAAAGGTATGTCTTCTAATGCTAGTTTATATCAACCCCTTCCTATTCCCAATAGGCCTTAGGAAAGCATTAGTATGGATTTTATACTTGTTCTTCCTAAGAAAGCAAGGGGTGTGGACAATGTTTTTGTCATTGTGGACAGATTTAGCAAGATGGCTCATTTTGTGCCATGCAAATGCACAAATGATGCATCTCATATTGCTGGTCTCTTTTTCAGAGAAGTGGTCAGAATCTATGGTTTTCCCCTTTCAATTGTCAATGATAGAGACTTCAAGTTTTTTGGTCATTTTTGGAGGACCTTATGGAGAAATTTGGGTACACAATTGTCTTTCTCACTAGCATACCATCCCCAAACTAATTGTCAAACTGAGGTTGTTAATAGGTCCTTAAGAAACCTTCTAAGATGCCTTACCAAGTAGCATAGGTTGGCATGGGACTTGGTGATCAGTCAAGCTGAGTATGCTTACAATGATTCAAGGAATAGAAGTATTGGGAAGAGTCCTATAGATTAGATAAGCAAATAAGGTAGAAATACTTAACAAAATGCAATAAACACAAAGTTATACCTCACATGCAAACCCAATCCCATCAAGGGAGGAAGAAGCCTTTGCATCCAAAACAAGCTCCTAAGACATGATTATCCCTAGACAATAGATTTAAATGTGAAATGCTACTCTAATTTGCAACTCACTACTCTAGCTCAAGAGTGATTTTGGCATAATAACTTTGCATAAAATTGGATGATGAAAATGGCTTGGGAGAGGTTCTATTTATAGATTTTTGGAAGAGATTTTGATCCAAGGGTGGAGATTGATTTGGAAGATCAATGGTGGAGGATAAAAGTGATGTGGAGGGCCTAGATTCAATCTTGAATGAATGGAGGGCTAGGAATAAAAGTGAATCTTTTATTCATTTTGAGAAAAGGAGTTCTTAAATGAGCATGGGGGTGAAGGATTATTTTGGAATTAAAGATTCATATGGGGCAATGTAAATGAATTAAAAATTTATTTGGGGAAGAGAGGAAATAAATGAGTATGGGTTTGTAAGGAAAATTAAATGTGATGTGGGATGTTTTTAAATAAAAAATTGACTTATGTGGATTTAATTCAATTTTTTATTTGGAGGATGTGGGGAAGGGTGTTAAACAAGGTTTGACCACCCAAATGAAGGGGTTAGGATTAATTAATCATAGGTTTCATTTAATTAATCCTAGGGCTATGATGAGGTAGGCTAGGGTAGGCAATTAAATAATAGCTATTTAATTGTCTAGGGTAGGGATAGGTCAATTATAGGCTGAATTAATTAGTTAACATGGTTTTAACTAATTAATTGGATTTAGTGGAAAAGGGGAAATTGATTTAATAAATATTGCATAGTTATTAAATCAATTGGCTAAGGTTTGAACTATTGAATTAATGAAATTAATACAATTTTGGGAATAAAATGGTGTGAATTTGGGAAATGAAAGGGGTAATTAATTAAATAAAAATTTAATTAATTGATTAGAAGGGAATTTGGTGTGTTTAGGGTTTTTGGAAGTCAGTTTGATGGTAGAAGACATTTTTAGGTGTCTACATTTGCCCCTCTTTGACGTGGTGTCTGGACCTAGGAGGGAAGTGGCGTTAGGTCGAAGAAAAATATGCCCCAACTGCCAGGAAGGTATGAGATGGATAAGGGATGCCCCCTTGAGAGGTAGGTAGGAAAATAAAAATTTTACGGGTGAGTTCTCGAAAAGGATGCAACGGGAGTGAAAATCAGATAGGGGATGGGAAAAGAGGATGACGGGAAGAAAAACGGGGGAAAAAGGTTGAGATCTGCACCCTGGAGGGAAAACGAGGGGGTGGAAGAGTGGCATGGCCCACTATATTAGGCAAAGTGGGCCCTTAGAGTGCCACATTTGCACACTTTGACTTTCGAAAAGAAAGGACGAAGGAGAGATGGCTGACTGTAACCCCCAGTTTTCGTGACTTCGACACATTTCAAAGCGGTTCTGAGAGTTTGGCCGAGCATTAGACACTGGACCCCCAGTAGGGCCTAACCTTGACTTTCTAATTTTTTTGTTTTACGTGCATTTTTGGGGTTTGGGATTTGGGGTTGAAGCGCGTAGCGCCAACGGCAAGGCAGATTAGCGCCATCCTCTAGATTGGCTCTATCCGCTAGGGTAGGGTAGGGCGGTTTGTTGCAATTTGGGAGGTATCTTAGCGCTATCATTCAGATTAGTGTGATTTGTAGAAGAATAGTATTTGGCATTTTAGTGCCAAATTGGGGTAAAGGTGGCGCTATTATCTGGAATAGCGCCATCAGGGGGAATAGCGCTATTTTTAATTTTAGTGCTATTTAGTGGAATGGCACTATTTACTGAATTGGTGCATGTGGGGTGATTGGCGCTATTCTGTGAATTAGCGCAAAAAGGTATAGTGATGCTATTTGTAAAAATGGCGCCATGTATAACGTACAGTAGCACTATTTTTTGGATTAGCGCCAAGAGGTCTGCGTAGTGGCACTATGTTCTGAATTAGTGCCATTTAGAGGAAAGTTTAGCGCCATTGTAAAAATGGCACAAGGGGTTGTCTGTTTTGGTGCCACATGATGCTGGCTTTTTAGACATTTAGAGGAAAAAGGGGTTGGTTTAGAAGAAGATAGGTAGACATCTAACCAGAATGTTGTGGATGCAAGATACACAGTGATTTATATTGCAGTCATGAGAGCGACGAGTTCCCTCTGTGATGGCCCTGTTTGATGCTTTTGATGATGCTACGCGGGTGTGGCTGGTGAGATTGGGGCTTCTGACGGTGGTGTCAATGCCAGTTTTGCTAGCTCATAGAGCTCTGATGACAGCGGTTGTGGAGCAGTATCACTCTGAGACCTGTAGCTTTCTGTTGCCGACTGGTGAGATTACCATTACACTTGAGGATGTTTATCGCATCCTCAAGCTACCTATTCAAGGTCGGTGAGTTCGATATGACATGAGGAGGGGGCGAAGTGCCCTGATCAGAGTGTTTGGTGTAGATCACATTGTTCTCTCAGCGGACAGGAGAGAGATGGACTATGAGGGGACACTGGCTGCGAGTGCAGATCCCTTTGCCTTATTTTTGTGTGCATTGATTGGAGGGGTTGTGATGCCTGACAGGGGAAGCAGGGGTTTTCCAGTTGGCTGGGGTGGGATGATAGAGGGGATGGTGAGTCATGAGACTATCTATGCCTGGGGACCAGCGATGCTAGGGTAGTTATACCACGAGATGCACATAGTTGCCTACCTGCATGATAGAGTGTTGTCAGCTGGAGTTACTCTGCTTCATGTATGGATTTAGGAGCACATCCCTATTACTAGGCCGACATGTGGGTATTATCAGCAGCCGTTTGAGGCCTTTGTGTTTTTATATCAAGATGCAGAGTATACGTACACTAGACAGGTATGGTAGTGGAGGAAGATATTAGATGATGTGATTAGTGTGACATGGCGACTGTATATCGGTGTAAAGCCATGGCCAGATGATGATGTTCATCTCCTTTATGTGTTTCAGCAGCGGTACCTTATGGATCGAGGAGACCATACTATAGATATGTATCTACCCTCGTGGGTCATGTGGCAATTTGGTTTGATACAGGACACCCCACAGTAGATGACGATATTTGTGCGGACTCCTTGAGATGCGACCTTCTGGCCTACAGCCATACAACCACAGGTCGCCCTAGCTGATTTTACAGCTTTACGATCAGTGTGGTGGGAGTGGAGGAGCACAGTGAGGGATGCAGGGACTACGGCTGCATATGATATATGGTGGCATATGCATTGGCCTACTCGGTTGACAAATCCAGAGGAGGCGGCAGCAGGTTTAGGGGGGATGATTCAGATGGTGATGGAGACAACTCTGATGGGGATGACCACATGGAGGAGGGGGAGGAGATCATTGAGGATGTCCTCATGGAGATTGGAGAGGTTGGTTGGTAGGGATGGCCAGCCGATAGATGTGCTGGCAGCAGTGGTAGCAGGATAGGGGCAGGTGGGGTAGCAGGTACTTGTGTAGTAGGTTCCTATTGAGTAGGTGCAGGTTGGAGTAGGGCGACAGCCTAGAGGACCTTGGCATCATGGGGGACATCCGGGGGTGGATAGGGGAGATCTACCTCCACCACAGGTAGCGCAGTAGTAGGCTATTAGGGGAGGGCAGCAGGTAGGTCCTTCAGGGACAGCTAGAGAGGTAGAGGTAGAGAGGCTTACACCTCGTCAGCGGCCACGGGGTGAGGAGGAGGAGATGGAGACTTTGAGGGAACAGGTGGTGAGTCTGCAGGAGGCATTGGAGAGCCGCGAGGCAGAGTTATCATAGGCTCAGGGTGACAGAGTCACTTTGACAGGAGAGCAAGATGCGGCACTTGTCAGAGCTCAGTAGGCTGAGATTGCATTGAGTAGCCTACAGGCTTCAGGTGGTGGACTTGCCCCAGTGTTGGCAATGATGCAGACATAGTTGTCTCAGGCGTAGTCATAGTCATATCTGCTGCAGGGACAATTGAGCCAAGTACAGGGGGAGTTGATAGAGAGCGGTAGGCGGATGGAGTACTATAAGGGCCTGTATTATGCGGTTGTGCCAGCAGCGTAGCGAGCACTGAGCTATAGCCAGGTCAGTGGATCGAGGGCATCGAGATCACATAGATCGAGATCTATTCAGTCCGTTCAATAGACGATGCCTCCTCCCTCACACATGCTCTAGCAAGTTCCACAGGTGCAGGCACAGCCACAGCCACAACCGCCGACAGGATCACAGCCTCGACTAGGGTTAGAGTCTCCCACTCCCTTGGAGAGAGGATCCTCCATGTGATAGTTGTATCATGTTAGCCCTTAGAGGCATTGTATCAGGACACTATATATTTTTTTTGTTGTATTCATGAGTGATGTACATTTTTTGCGGTGATTAGATATGATGCAATGCTCTTTTATGGTTTATGATGCTCTATTATGATGATGCCTATGTGATGGATGCAGTATTTCTTTATGGATTTTATATGCTGTGGATGTGTTATGTTTATGCAATTATGGACTATATGATGTATAATGCAAATGAATGTTCAAACTAATAAACATTTATTATGGATGCAACAATGTGATGTGACGATGATTGTGATGATGTAATGTAACTAAATGGTTATGAGATGATATGCAATGTGATGTATAATGTGCAACTAAATGATTCTAGAATGAACCTAATTATTATGCAAAGTAGTAGTTGTTAATGGTGAACCTAATGAAATGATATACAATTTAACTTAAATGATTTAGAATGAACCTAAATGACATGCATTTAAGGGATTCTAAAAAAATGAACCTAAATGATATGCATTTAAAATGGATTAAAATGAGCCTAAGTGGTATGCAATTTTAAATGGATTAAAATGAGCCTAAATGTCATGCAATTAAAATGGATTAAAATGAGCCTAAGTGATATGCAAATGATATGGATAAAATGAACCTAAAGGACATGCAATTAAAATGGATTAAAATGAATCTAAATGATATGCAAATGATATGGATAAAATGAACCTAAATGACATGCAACTTGAGTGATCTAAATGAACCTAATGATATGCAAAAGGATTTATAATGAATCTATATGAAATGAGATTAACTGATTATGATATGTAGTTAGGCGATACACGGGATGCATGCTAGGTGATAGGTGGGATGATCAGGTCCTGATACACATGATGTTCTTTGTTTTGACCCTAAGTGGTGAGGCTGTGGGAGAGGGGATTAGGTGGAGAAATGATAGGGGTGTTTGGATGGGGTATGGATAGGATTGGGAGTGCCTAGAGAATGGGGGTGGGGGGACGAGAGAATTGTTTAAGTCATAAAATGCCATGTCATTGAGGGGGGATTTGGTTTGTTTCAAGATGTGTTGAGTGGAGATATGGTGGGGGAATGGGGTTAGTGAGGGAATTTGGATTGGTGGGGGGTGGGGGGGAAGTGATTATCAAATCTAGGCCGAGATGGGATAGTTGAATGAGTGATTAGGATGATGATTTTGAGCTAGTAATAGTAGTTGCAAAAGATTAATTGAGAGCATTTCTTAGTTTACTGTAGCAATGTAGGATACAATTCACAAAGGTATGAAATGACCTAGGTGATGATGTATATCCTACGATTGCATGGACTAGACCCACAAACAATAGGTTGATTTCATGCATGCCCAAGGTAGTATAATCTTGTCTAGCCTAGGAAGGGGACTCATAGCGATGAGTGCGAATAATGCATATAAGGTTTTGATGCCTATATATGCAAATGGGACACATCATGCTAGAACCAACCCAGGCTTCAAGATATGAATACTATTCCTGGAGTAATGAAATCAACCCATAAGCACAGCATATAGAAACATTGACCATGTCTACTCTAGGTGCTGTCCGGCACTTGCCATGATATAATGAGATCAAGGTAGCTTTGGAGATGATGTAGAGTGAGACAAAAAGATAAAAATCAATAATCAAAAAGACCAACGAAAAAATACAAATAGCCTTTGTGTGCTCTTGCCAAGAGACATGATGATAGAATGATAGATTTTTGTCCATTGTAGGAAAGATATATCCTACGATGCAAATCAGTTAGTGGTAATTGGAAATTTTTGGAAGATGCGCAAAAGAACAATCTGGCCAGATGTAGGATTATAGTTGGTATGTTGATTGCTGATTTTTACGCTAGGAAGCATGTTTCAAGCGTATATGTAGCATGTATATCATTTATTAGATCCAAAAGGCTCAGTGAATGGGGACCATCCAAACGAGTTGGATGGGTGCATCTTATATACCTAAGTACTGGAAACATCCTTCGTATTCCAGACTGCCTACATACCCTGTGTCCACGGGATCAAGGTACTTTTAAAATGCGGGCAAAATGAATATGTAGTTCTGGCATGACTTGATGATGTGGGAATAGTTTGGGATGTTTGTGATGGTGGGGATTTGATGTATGCATTGATGATTGTGATTTGTAGTGAGATCGAGGTATGGGGTGATTATTTTGGATTTTCTGTGTTTTTCTACTATTTGTTGGATTTTTTGATTTTGTATTATTTTTGGATTTTTCTAATTTTGTATGTACAAAGGGAGCTTACAAGGATCGTCGTTCCATGAGTTGGCCTCAGGATGGGATAGTATGGGTTGGGTGATAGGATTTGATGTTTCAGAATTCCAAGCCATGGGATGTGTGAGATATGGAGTGATGTGAAAGAAAGAGGACTTATTAGATGGTAGAACCGGCCATTATGCATGGCACCTAAAATAGGTTTTCACCATGGTACTTATCCAAGGCGTCACCGAAGTGATTTTCACCATTGGAAGTTTTTATTGCACTCTAATTTTTCTTGATTTTTGATTTTTTTGTTTTTTTTGATTTTTTCTATTTTTTTTATTTTTTGGACTTGGGGTACTAGATGGGTTATGCATAAAATTTCTTGAGATGTAGGATGTTCATCGGCTCATCTAGAGGCTGCCCCTCAGGTGTTGCAAGCTAATATGCTCCTGACCCATAGTCAGTGGTGACAACATAAGGACCTAGCCAATTGGGTTCAAACTTTCCTTGCTTAGGACGTTCTTGCAGGTTCTTCTAGTTTTCCATTAGGAAAAAGTCACGTACTTCTAATTTTCAGGTTTTGATCCTCTTATTGTAGCTTCTTCGGAGGCGGTTCTGATATGCCTATAGGTGGTTCAATGCATTGAGGCATTTCTCATCCAGTAGTTCTAGTTGATGCAACCTTGCGACTCTGTATTCCTCATTAGATATAATGTTTTGCAAGGACACTCAGAGAGATGGGAGCTCAACCTCTATAGGTAAAATGGCTTCAGATCCAAATACTAGTGAGAATGGAGTGGCTCCTGTTGGAGTATGGATGCTTGTGCAGTAGGCCCAAAGGGTAGGGTTGAGTTGGAGGTGCTAGTCATGGCCAGCTTCATTGACTATCTTCTTGAGAATGCGGAGGATGGTTTTATTAGAAGCCTCTACTTGACCATTTCCTTAAGGGTAATATGGTGTGGAGAAATGGTGTTTGATGTCAAATTTTTTGCACAAGGTACGAACTTCTTGGTTCTTGAAGGGCTTTCCATTGTCGGTGACGATGGAATGGGGGATACCATATCGGGTGGAGGATGAATTTTGAGATTTGGATGCCCGTGGTGAAGGTGAGTGGTCTTGCTTCCACCCACATGGTGAAGTATTCGGTAGCAGTAATAATGAACTTATGGCCATTAGAGGATGGAAGATGTATTTTCCCTACGAGGTTGAGTCCCCACTATTAGAAAGGCCATGACATTGTGATCGGTTGCAACTCCTATGCTAGTGTGTGGATGAGATCGCCATGCTGTTGACATGGGAGGCATTTCTTGATAAACTTGTAGGAATCTTGTTCCATTGTTGGCCAATAATATCCAGTCCTGAGGATCTTTTAGAAAGAGTGGATCCACTTGAATGCGCCCCATAGATGCATGCGTGTACCTCTTCCAAGGCTACTTCAGCTTCCCTAGAGTCTAAACATCATAGAAGCATGCCATCAAGACTCCTTTTGTATAGGGTGTCACCTATAAGGATGAAGTGGGAGGCTCGATAGATGAATGATTTTCTCTATGATGTGGATAGGTTAGGGGGGAGGATATTATCATGAAGATATAGGTATGTTTCCTGATACCACAGGGATAAGGGACCAATGACTTTGCACACTAGTTCAGATTGAGGAACATCGTATGCTAGGATGGGGAGTTCTTCGATCAAGAACTCACATTTCTTACTATCCTTCTTCATATCTACCAGAGATCTGATGGTTGCCATGGCATCTGCTACTTTGTTGTTGAGTCTTGGGATTTGTTTGAAGTGGATGTCATCGAAGTAGTCTTTGAAATCATCGACCATCTTCTTATAGGGAAGGAGTTTGTCATCCTTGGTTTTGTATTCATTATTTACCTACCTAATGACCAGTTGAGAGTCGCCATACACAATTAGCTTTTCAATTTTCCATTGGATGGCCATTCGGAGACTTGTGATAAGGGCCTCATACTCTACTACATTGTTGGTACATGGAAATGTGATCTTGAAGGATTTAGGGATTGTGTCACCTTGAGGGGTAACAAATAGGATGCCTGCCTCTGAGCCTCTGTGCATGTATGATCCATCAAAATACATCTTCCATGTGTCTGTGGCTGGTGTGATTGTCAAGATAGCTTCGTCAGGAAACTCTGCTATTGTAGGATGTTTTGCCAAAATAGGTGCTTCAGCCAGCTGATCTGTTATAACTTGCCCTTTGATGGCCTTTCTCTCAGTGTATTCTATATCAAACTCTGTGAGAATCATGACCCATTTAGCCATTCTCCCAGTAAGATTAGCTCTGTTTAGCAGGTACTTCAGTGGGTCGATATTGGTGATGAGCTTGGTCTTGTGATTGAGCATATAGTGTCTTAACTTTTGTGAAGTAAAGACGAGGGCTAGACATGCTCATTCAATTTGTGTGTAGTTGAGCTCATATGAGATCAAGGTGCGGCTGATGTAGTAGATGGCTCTTTCTTTCCCCTGCTCATCGAGTTGTGCTAGCAAGGCTCCGATAGTAGTCTTTGTTGCAGAGATGTAAAGCAGGAGGGGTTCACCTTGCCTTGGTGGAGTTAGCACAGGAGGATTAGCCAGGTATTCTTTTAGTTGGTCAAAGGCATCCTAACACTAAGTGTTCCAGACAAAAGCTATGTCTTTTTGGAGTAGATGCTGGAACGGTTGGCACTTATCAGCAAGTTGGGCAATGAATCGTCAGATAGACTGGAGTTTTCCTTACAGGCTTCTCAGCTGTTTTAGTGTTTTTGGAGGTGGCATTTCGGTGATGGCCTTGACCTTTGCGGGATCAACTTTGATTCCTCTTCTCGAGATGATGTATCCAAGAAGTTTTCCTAAGGTGACGCCGAAGACGCACTTCTTTGGATTCAAACGAACATTGTATTGCTCTAACCTATCGAAGATCTTGGCCAACACATCTAGGTGTTCTCCTCTGGTCTTTGATTTCCCTAGCAAATTGTCCACATAGTCTTCCATGATGTGGTGGAAGAGGTCATGGAAGATGACGGTCATAGCTCTTTGATAGGTAGCTCCTTCATTTTTCAAGCCAAATGGCATTACCACCTAGTAGTATGTTCCCCATGGACATATGAAGGTTGTTTTGTGCTGATCCTCTTCGGCGATTTTTATTTGGTTATATCCTGAGAAACCATCCATGAGGGATAACATTTCATGTCCTGCCATGAGATCCACTATCATGTCGATGTTTGGTAGTGGGAAGTCATCTTTCAGGCAAGCCTTGTTGAGATCCCTGAAATTGGTACAATAGTGGATTGGGCCATCCGGTTTAGCAACTAGAACTAGGTTTGAAACCCATTCAGGATAATTGATTGGGCGAATGAACCCAACATCCAGTAATTTCTTTAGCTTTGCTTTGACGAGGAGAGCCACCTGAGGATTCATTTTTCTGAGCTTCTGTTTGACTGGTTTCGCATCAGGGCATACTGCAAGGTGATGAACCACCAAAGTAGGATCTAGCCCTGGCATGTCTGCATAGGTCCACACAAAATTGCAATTTCTGCTTGTGAAGGACAAGAAGTTCTCCTATTCTAGTATGCTAAGAGATTCTACTCTATATGTAATTTTTGGCTCTTCCTCTGTCCCAAGATTCATTTCCTGAGATGGTTATACCAAGATGGGTGATCTGTCTAGATATACTTTGTCTATCTTGAGGAGGCCCATGCTTCCATCTCTTGGTGCCTCATGGAGGTTTTCACTAGGAGATACATCTTTTGTTTTTACTTTTTTAGGATCTGATACTGCCGTAGAATGTTTTTCACCATCAAAACCATTTTTTATTTTTATGTTTTTATGACTGGAAGCGGGGGTTGTCTCCCTGAAATAGGCATTTGGATTGAGTTTCATGATGTATCCTACTCTATGATCTCCCAAAGGGAAGTGATCTCTGAACCCCATCATCTCAGTGATGGCCTCATCGTTAGGTGCGATGTCGAAGACAAGAGGTCCCTGTTGGTGCTAATCAATGAGGTCAGGGTAAACTAGTGGTAAGTCATTGGAGGGTGAAGCGAGAGTGGTGACTGAGTAGATGGTACAAATGGATGAGTCGAAGAAGTCGGTGAAGTCACTAAAGGAGTCTTGAAGGCCCATTTCATTAACATTGTCGACATCTAAGGAGACCGTAACGACCTCGGCTAAGATACACTCGCCGGTAGTGAGGATACATTGTGGTTGACTGTACCCTAACCCTTGAGTGTAGGGATTCTTTGTTGCTTGCAGTGGTTCTACGATTCCCTGTTCATGAAAGCCAATATCACCTTGTCCTTTATAGCCCATGCTTTTGACAATTTCAGAGCCTTTGCCATAGATTTCTGTTGGGATTGTGGGGGCTTCTTGCTCAGGCTCTTCATCCTTGTATAGCCACGATGAGATATCTTCGAGTACATCCTAATCCAGGAGGTGTTTCTTCTCAAAGATGGGCGAGGGTTTACACTTGATGATGACTATGTTGGCTGCCTCTATTTTTGGGATGCCAAATGTCTTAGGATTGGGTAATGTGCCCACACAAGAGGTGCCGTGCAAGTCATATTCCCCACATCCCATGTCGGTTAGCTTGATCTGGACCTCGGGTGGTGGAGGTGCTTGGGATGAAGTGAAGGCAATGTTTGCGGGGTCGACATATGAGTTTGATGTTGTTGGATTGGCTTCAGTGGTTGCTTTATTGTATGGGCAGAATGTTTGGTTGTGGCCTTCCAGAAAACTGCAGTATTGGAAGGGGCGAGGGTCGGCATAGACTGTGACTTCTGTACTGTTGTGAGGGAATTTGATGCATTGATGGAAGGTGGATGGGACGGCTTGCATGGCATGAATGCATGGTCTGCCGAGAAGGATGTTGTAGGGGAGGTCAAGATCAAGAACCTGACATTTAGTTTCCAATATTTTCTATCCCACTTGAATGGGAAGCTTGATAGTGCCTTCAGAGAGCTGTTCAATGTCATCATAGGCTTTGATCGTGATGCACTCACTAGTGTCGACAACCACATCAAAGTACCCCAAGTGTTTTAACAGTTTTAGAGTGCATATGTTGAGGCCAGAGCCACCATCTATTAAGACTCTTTTAATGGTGTGCTTGTGGATGCGGACTTCGATGTATAGGGCGTCATTATGTATGTGTTCGGAGGCGGGTAGGTCCTTTTCTGAGAAGGTGAGATGGTGGGATGCGGCGATGTGTCCTACCATGGCTTGGAATTGAGTTACATTCAAGTTGGCAAGGACTTATGTTTGCAAGAGTGCTTTGTCGAGGACATCCTTATGAAGGGGAGATGTGCGGAGCAACTCGAGGATGGAGATTTGTGTGGGTGTCTTTCCTAGGTGTTCTAGGAGGTTATACTAGTGGGTAGGTGATGGACATGTGGTTGGATGAGGAGGTAGGGGATCTAATGTGGATGCAGGCATTTGTTCAGTGGGAGGGGCTGTGTGGATGGATATACGGCCACAACAGGTTGTAACAGCGCAATCAGGTGCTTGTGCCCAAATGGTGACTATGTTGACATGATGGGATGATGGTTCTATCCGTCCTACGATAGAGTCATAGGACATGGGTGGTGGGGTGACATTGTATGCCTGGTTGGACGAGGAAGCTTTGTTATGATTAGGTAGGGGATCCTTGTAAGCTCCTAGGTTGGTGTTTGGTGATGGTTGGGTGCTGTGATTGAGGCTGACTAGATTTTGATCTATAAGGTCTTGGATGCAATGTTTTAGTTGCATGCAGTCAGCTGTTTTATGACTTGTAACGCGGTGGTATTCACAATAGTTGTTCTCATTGTACTACATGGCTTTTAGTTCATTCTCTTGATGGGGTCTAATGGGTGGGAGCGTGATCAAATTTTGCTTGAGACATCTATCAAGGATGTCTTCGACAGGTTCCCCTAAGGGTGTGAATTATCTGTGCGGTTTATGTGGTTTAGTTGGGCCCCTCTAGTTATTTACATTTGTTGCATATGTATGCGCAGGTGTTTGGTTTTGTATATGTTGGATGGCTTTCACATCTGTGATGCCATCGTTCAGACTGTTCTTGTTCTTCCCCCAATAGCATGATTTATCGTTTGATTGCGTGTTGGCATTATTGTTTGTATTGGGGGTGTTGTTATTGGATTTTTAGTTGTTATTGTTGTTATTGTTGTTGGATTTGTGCTCATACAGTTTGATGGAGCCCTTGGCAATGAGGGCTCGTTTGATGGTGGTGCCTTTGTCGATGACCTCTTCAAAGGTAGATGCACAAAGGATTTGTAGATGAAACCCTAATTCCTGATTGAGGTTGGCCACGAACATGGTGACGAGTTGTTTCTCAGGAATGGGCCATGGGAGTTTGCTTGCTAAGCCTCTCCACCTTTGCAAGAAGGAAGCAAAGGCTTCCCCGCTCTTTTGTTTGGTGTTGCGAAGGTCCGTCATAGACATTTCATGCTTGAAATTGTAGGAGAAGTGGTTTACAAATTTCTCCGCAAGCTTAGGGAAAGTCCTAATGCCTGGGGGAAGATGTGTGAACCATTCAGCAGCTTGACCACTAAGGCTTCATGGAAATAGTCTCATTAGATAGGTATCGTTATTAGAGACTTCTAAGCAAGCAATGTAGAACTCCCTAAGGTGATCTCTAGGGTCTCCCATTCCCTTGTATTTGTCAAATTTGGGTGTCTCGAAGTTCTTGGAGAAAGGGGGCATGTACAAAGTGAGATTGAATGGATAGGGGCAAATATCCTCAAAGGAATAGTGTTTTCTCTTGTCCCTAGTTTGTAGGTCATCTACCTTTTGGATCAAGCACTATACAACAGTTGTGAGATCCTGTGGTTGTTGTGGTTGTTGTACGTATGCCTGTTGGTTGGTGAGATGTTGGAGATGGGGTGGGATTTGATGGTGGGGATGTGTTTGATTGAGGTGTTGGTATTGCTGGTTGGTGTTTTGGTTGATTGGTGCCTGATGTTGTTGATGCATGTAGAGTTGTTGGAGAACATGTGGTGGTATTTGGGGATTGGTTTGTATAGATGATGTTATGGGGTTATGTGGATATGTGATAGTGGATGGATTGACATTGGGTATGTGGACATTGGATTGGTTAGATGTGTTGCGAGGTGTTTGTGAGAATAATTATTGTAGGTATGCAATGGTTTGAGGGTTGGGTGGGGGCACACTCGTGGAGGTACTTGCTTGCATGATGTTGCCTTGTATGCCCATGGTGATTTGTGAAGCAAAAGCGTTTATGGTAGTTGTGGTAGAAGTGATGACGGGTTGGGAGATGGTAGGAATGGAGGTACATGTGGGAATTGTAGATGTGGTAGCAGTTGAGCTTGTGGAGGTGGTAGATACGGTAGGTGTTGACATTTGAGAGATGGTAGGTTGGGTATGTGATGTAGATGCTTGGGTATTTGATGGGGTAGGGATGATTGTAGAGGTAGATGGTTGTGATGGTGTTGTGATGGGGGGGAGTTGAGCACCAATTTTGAGAAGATGATCAAGATATCTACTTGGGTCCGACCTTAGGAATTTATCAAGTAGGTCCATGTTATCAGCGTCTTGCGTGAAGCTCAAGACATCTAGGTCATCTTGGGATAGGACAGGGATGTTTTGTGGTGGTGGTGGTGGTGGTGGTTGTTGTTGTAAGTAACTAAAGGGATTTTCATTAGGACCATATGGGGGGAGGTAAGAGTACGTAGGTGGGTTGAATGTTTGGGTGATGGGTATGTTGTTGCTATCGGTGTTAGGCATGCTAAATTGCCAATGTTCTACCATTTCTCGATTCTTTTTATGTTGTAATCTCGTGGTGGGCATGCACGCGTATGGGGTTGATTTCTAGATGTAGAGTGAGATGGGGATGGAGACCTTAGAGAATCTGATTGATTATGTTGGACCCAAAGATGGATGTGGTAGTGAGATGGAGTAGAAGAGAGGATGTGGTGGAAGATCGATATGTCTTTTTAAAGGTTTTAACCTAAGGGTGATATCGATGGGAGATATTGATTTTTTTTTTTGCACAAATTTTTGGACCAAAGAGATAGGTGATGGATGATGTTTTGTTTTGAAGAGATTTTGTTGATGTTTGATTTTGATGTTTGATATGGAGGATTTTGATAGTCAACAAATTGAGCTTAGGTAGGACCTAGATTTGTGGTTGCATAAATGGATGTTTTTCTTTGTTTGGGGTAGACTAATGACCTTGCGCAAAGAGGGATAATGATTTCACTTGGAAGGTAGACTTTTGACTTTCCAAGCAAGATATGATGTGAAGGATGAAATCTAGATCTAACTTTAGCTCAAAAGGATGACGGATTTTGGTAATTTTTTGATTTGGGAGATTTTGGGGATTTTTAGAATGATTTTCTTATGACAAAAGGATTTTGGTTTGGTCCAAAAGGTATGCAAATATTAATAAAGATGAAGTAGCTATGAAAATGAGGTAGGTTTGATGTAGCAAAAAGGGGTCCAACAATGGGTGGTGATTAATCCTCTAAGGTCCAAGAGAAGGTGTGATTTTGGAAGATTTTGAAGAAAATGGATGTACTGTTATCAGATTTTTGGGATGTGAATATGGATTATGGCAGAGTAGATGGTGAAGATCACAACTGGATAGGTCTTTGTTTTAGGCACGTCAATATGAGAATAGTGCTAATCCACAGGTGAAATGGTGCCAAAATCAGACAGATATGGCACTAAAACAAGACAGTGTTTGTCGAGGTCTTAAAAAGATAGATTTTTGATAGCAATTTTGGATTTTCTTTGTTTGGAATGTGATCAAATGATTTGGTTTGTCTCTTGGCAATGTCATTACAAACAATTCAAGCACAATAATCACACAATAATCAAAATTTTGCTTTGTTTTGAAAAAGATGTGTGATTTTATTTAACAAGCACTTTGAACAACCTAAGGTGAGGATGTGACAATATTTGTTGAATCCCCTAGCTACGCCTATTCAAAGTAGGTAGCTCCAGGATCTTGGTAGCACCAGCTCCTCCTTACAATTGCACACACTTCTCATGCATACCAAGATCCAAGTTTCTTATAAGGCTTGTCCCTCACCAAACCTTTAGATTATCCCTGCTACCTCAGCTAAGAACTGCATGAATCAGGGTCGCTTCAAAGGTTTCCCTTTTGCATCAACAAATAGAAGGATTTTGGCTTGCTAAACAATGGTTCATAGTAAGGGCATCCGTTCAGGTGGTTATATATGCGGCAGTGCTACTCTCCATTATAGAGTCTCCCAGCCTCCAAGGGTTATGCCTTGGAGGGTTTTGGGGGAGGTTGGCTGTCGGTATAACACAACAACACCTATCGCTTGAGACTTTCATCCCAAACACCTTATTTATATAGCGGCTTGGAAGAGCTTGGCTTTAGCTTGATGCCGCTTGGGTCATTCCCACCTTTCGAAGCGGGGTGGCAAGCCCTCTAAGGATTAACAAAAGCAATACAAACACAAAAATACTTTTGATCTCCAAGTTCATACAAGGATGCGAGGGGAGAGCATACGTATTATTTGTGTTTGCATCACACTAAACATGGTTCATTTTATTTTTTTGGATCTAGATTGGGGGTGATTAATGCAAGTTTAGTGAGAAGCTTTTGATTCCCAAGATCACCAAAAATGGTGTGAGGGAAGAGCATACGCTTTTTCACACCACAAGCAAAAGATTGCAAAACACTTCACACAATTTTGGTTTTCTTGATTACATGCGTGAGAAATGCAAATTGTTGTTCTTTTTAACCCAATGACTTGATTGATGCAATTTGTGGTTCTTTTTAAAAGCCAAAATTGAAGTGTTTGGATTGTTGTTGTTGGCACACAATTTGTAAATTTTAGAACACCAAATTTTAAATGTTTGGGCACACACACACACAAAGATTTGTTTGATTGTTGTTCAATTTTATAGCACCAAATCAAGATGTTATGTAACTAACATGCAAAGGGTTCATTTTTTAAGCTGCAATTGAAGTGTTTTGCTAAGCTAGAAATCAAACCATCCTGCAAAAAGCTTGTTAGTATCCACAAAGATGATAGTAAAAACCTGCCAAAACACTTGTCAGTACCTGCACAGCCAGCAAAGTTAGTTTTCAAAATAGCGCTAAAATAGAGGTCCGGCAGCGCTACTGCGGACAGTAAATAGACAGAAACCAACCCCTATACAAATGGTGCTAATTCATACGATAGCGCTAATACAAGACCCTGAAACCGCCAAAACATAATATGGCATTACAATATTACAATGAAGACGCTGATAGAATATATAGCGCTAATACAAGATGACAATAGCGCTAAACTATAAAATAGTGCTAAAATAGGACCATGAAGGTGCCACTACCCAACTTGTCAAACAGTCTATTTACGCTTGTGGATAGCGCCAATCTGGGGGATAGCGTCGATACGGGGCTGAATGTGGCCGACCTGCAAAAACATGGTTTTATAGTAAAAATGGAGGGTCAGGCTACACACACAAGATGTCCCATTAGCCTTATTAGTCTGAGTAGATGAAAAACAAGCCAAAAATAAGCCAAAATGCATGTTTAGGCTTTATAAAATTTTTGACATAATTTCCCCTTGCATTTTTAATATCTCCATGAAAACTGAGAGCATTTGAATAGCAAAAACGACAGGGAAATCATGAGAAAAAAAAGATGTGAGTGAATCAAAAATAGGAAACGCGCTACGCAGAATAGCGCTAAAACAGGTAATGGCACTAAAAGGAACCAGTGATAGCGCCACTGCGTAGGTATGATGGCGTCGCACCTGTAAACACACGTCCCTTGCACAAAAACTCACAAAAAATAGATTAGACTTGGACCTTGTGGGTCCCACCGAGCATGCCAATGTAGATTAGATAAGCAAATAAGGTAGAAATACTTAACAAAATGCAATAAACACAAAATTATACCTCACATGCAAACCCAATCCCATCAAGGGAGGAAAAAGCCTTTGCACCCAAAACAAGCTCCTAAGACATGATTATCCCTAGACAATAGATTTAAATGTGAAATGCTACTCTAATTTGCAACTCACTATTCTAGCTCAAGAGTGATTTTGGCATAATAACTTTGCATAAACTTGGATGATGAAAATGGCTTGGGAGAGGTTCTATTTATAGATTTTTGGAAGGGATTTTGATCCAAGGGTGGAGATTGATTTGGAAGATCAATGGTGGAGGATAAAAGTGATGTGGAGGGCCTAGATTCAATCTTGAATGAATGGAGGGCTAGGAATAAAGTGAATATTTTATTCATTTTGGGAAAATGAGTTATTAAATGAGCATGGGAGTGAAGGATTATTTTGGAATTAAAGATTCATATGGGGGAATGTAAATGAATTAAAAATTCATTTGGGGAAGAGAGGAAATAAATGAGTATGGGTTTGTAAGGAAAATTAAATGTGATGTGGGATGTTTTTAAATAAAAAATTGACTTATATGGATTTAATTCAATTTTTTATGTGAAGGATGTGGGGAAGGGTGTTAAACAAGGTTTGACCATCCAAACGAAGGGGTTAGGATTAATTAATCATAGGTTTCATTTAATTAATCCTAGGGCTATGATAAGGTGGGCTAGGGTAGGCAATTAAATAATAGCTATTTAATTGTCTAGGGTAGGGATAGGTCAATTATAGGCTGAATTAATTAGTTAACATGGTTTTAACTAATTAATTAGATTTAGTGGAAAAAGGGAAATTGATTTAATAAATATTGCATATTTATTAAATCAATTGTCTAAGGTTTGGACTATTGAATTAATGAAATTAATTCAATTTTGGGAATAAAATGGTGTAAATTTAGGAAATGAAAGGGGTAATTAATTAAATAAAAATTTAATTAATTGATTAGAAGGGAATTTGGTGTGTTTAGGGTTGTCGGGAGTCAGTTTGATGGTAGAAGACATTTTTAGGTGTCTACAAGTCCATTTGAAATTGTTTATGGTTTCCATCCAAGAGGACCACTTGAACTCAAAGATCTGCAAGGTTGGGATAAGAGGAGTGCTCTAGGAGAAGATTTTGCTACCACCATGAAGGCAGTTCATGATCAAGTCAAAGTTCAGTTGGAAAAGACAGTCTCCAAATACAAGGATAGGGCAGATCTCAAAAGAAGAGATGTACAGTTCAAGGTACGAGATTTGGTGATGGCCTATCTAAGGAAGGAAAGGCTACCTAAAGGATAGCCAACCAAGCTTCGATTGAAGAAAATAGGACCGTGAAAGGTAGTGCATAAGTTTGGTCCAAATGCTTATGAAATAGAATTACCATCCAGTCTCGGTATTTATCCCATATTCAATGTCTCAGACCTATTTCCATTCAGACCTCCATTGAATGCTGAGGATGGATCAGATGTTGTGATTCAAGATGAAGATTGGGTCAAAGATCTACCCCCAAGTATACCTTTATAGTTGGAATGCATCTTAGATTCCAAAGTTGTCAAAAAGACAAGGAATTGTGTGTACAGGGAGTACTTGGTCAAGTGGCAGGATCTTCCTAATTCAGAAGCTACATGGATGAGTGAGGTAGACATTTTGAAGCATGGGAAGACACTCCAACAATTAGCAACTCAAGGGACTTGAGTTTTTTCTTGCAGGGGGAGTATGGTGCAAGAGCACCTTCTCTATGGTGCAGGAGTCATGTTTTGTTTTTGTTTCAATAAGGGTTTTGTGTCAATTTGGTCACTAGACCTATGTAGACCATGTTTGGTCAAGTCAAATGATGTAATAACACAAGGAAAACATGTAGTTTTCTTGTGAGAGGAGACACCCAATGGATAACTGTATTTCAAATCAGTTTGCACGGTTGGAGGAATGTAACTGATGTTCCAAGCCTTCTATAGGCGAAGGAGTTGGATGTAATTGCAGGGAGAAGCATGCATGAATGAAGATTTGGTTTGTTTGGGTGTGTGAAAACATTGTTTCTTTCTAAATTATTTTCTGTAACAGTCATTCTATATAGATAGTTGTTCATCTGAAACTAGTTGGAGATGTTCAGGCATTGATAGTAGTTTGGTGTCTAGAAGTATTGTAGTTTTGTGAGTTTTTGTTCTTTTTGAGACTATTCTGAAAACCTAGAAACTAGGTTTTTGGTGAACAAATGGAGTGTTATTCCTCTGTCCACTAAAAGCAAGATTCTCATTTTCAGTGTGATGGAGGAATACAGTGTAATTTTTGTGTTTTCTGTAGTTATGATCAAACACCCAAGGACCCATGGAGTCTAGGCATGAGTCGACTAGGCATCTCTATGTGACTAGTCGTAGAAATAATAGGAGAAGTGCTATTGTGGAGTGACCAAATTGATGGGGTGATCGAGTGTTTGTAGAGGAGTACAGATCCCTTCTATTCTGTTGAGTTCTCGTTGAATGTCTGTGAGTTACAGAGTAATCTAAGTGTCATCGACATGAAATAGCCCTCAGGGAAGCTGTTGAAAGTTACACCGATCAAGGTGTTAGGCCGACAGAGGGTGTATCGGTGGAGAAGGACTTTAGTCTCACTGAAGATACATTGTGAATTCATATTGCAAATGTATGTCAAAATTGTATGTTAAGATTATACATAGTGTTGGATACAAAAGGTGACTAGCTGTAATGGTGAAATCAGGGTAAGGATACATTGGTTTACCAGTAATAACAAGTCATGTTATGTATATAAAATAGTTTGGCTTATTGGGAAGAGTGGTAGTATTGGGGGACGGGTGCAAGATCCCGCCGACGGAGGAAGTCTTGCCGAAGACTACATAACATATCGACATATCAGGTGAAAACCTTAAGACTCCGCTGATGTTTGGAGTCTCGTCGACGATAGTTGTTTCAGCGTATCAGCAGACTTTGATTTGAGTTCGTTGACATTTGGAGTCTGGCCGACAGAGTCATGACTAACCGCTACGGGTAAAACAAGTGGAAGCTAACCACTATCGAGGTATCGATAGGAGGCTAGAAAATGCCACTGATAGGGGAAGTCTCTCCAAAGACAAGGAAGTCAGGTTGTCAGAGAGAGTTGGTAGATCAGTCAGAGAAGTTACAAGGTGGCCGACTGGATATGTTTGGCTGACAAGGTTTGGTTGCCAAAACATAGGTCACATCTCATCGATCAAATGGTTGATCAATTGAATGCTTCCACTGTACACTCTGCATCACTACCTATTAACGAACTAGATCTTTCAGCGTAACGGAATGGGTGATCTTTAGCATTTGCGGCCCTTTTTTGTAATCACCCATCTAACCCAGGAGAAAAGCATTATCGGGTAAGTAATTGAAAACCCTCTTGTTATCATTTTCTGCATGTTCGGGTAGAGTACATATGCTTTCTTGTGGTTTGAGTCTACGAATATGCATATCATGATGAAATAAAGAGTAATAGATTCAAGTATGCATGATGTTGTAGAAGTATATAATGTTGTACGAATGCATATGGACATTGTAAGGTAAGACAAATCATGTTTGTTGCAGGAGTCCATGGCGGATCTTAGAAGGAATAGGTCTGATTAAGGGTTTCTTAAGCCTATGTTTGTTCAGCCCGAGGGGGTACAGTTTAAGTATGGCATCATTGGTGATACTCACCAGGGGGATACAGATATGGCGGCATGGTCAACAAGAATAGATCATGACAAGGATAATACCCTTCTGGATGCAATATATGTTTCAGGAATGTGGCATGCAGCCGGATTTTCGTATGCCATGGACACCCCAGAGTTGGTAGTGGAATGTGCCAGGACTATGACCCTGAGACTAGGCGGGTGGAGAACAATGGAAGAGTATATGCCGACTTTTCAATTAAGGGAATCTTCCCATTTGGCTCTTAATGATATATGATATTTTTGATGTGTTGTGCTATGTGTCTTATTAATATTAGTAGATTTGTTTTGTAATTTGGTTTTGTTTTCCTAATAATTTTTTTCCTTGATGTTAAAAAAACTCAAGGATTCTAGACTAGGGAACACAAGTTAAAATTGATAATCTTCTCACATCGCTAAGAAGTTAGGAATTTTACTAAATTAGAGCATGGACCCAAAAATTGAATGAGACACACTTTAGTAGGAGTCTCATGTCTATAAGGGGCTTTAGGGACAAATTCATAAGCTATTCAGACCCTAGATCCCTAAATGAACTTGAATGCATAAATATATCTGACATCTATTAATATAAGTATATAATGTCCATTCATTTAGAGCTAATTAGATTGTAGACATGGATCAAACCAAAAATCACCAAGTGTTAGCTCTATAGTATAATCAAGAATTTCCTTAAAACCTTGGATTATGTAGAAGGTGATAGTTGTTGATAAAGCTCACCTTTGTTACTAAAATTTCCTTATTATTGAACATGATAGTAGTTACTAATGAAGTTTAGAGTGGTTGATAAATTCATTGGTTTGTTGTAGAAATCTTGAAGATAGTGGTAAAGATGAGTATGCCATCATTGTCAAGGTAGTGGGAGACGAAGTAGGCATTGGCTACAAAACGGTTGCAATGTTGATGAAGTCATCTAGAAACTATTAAATCAGAAAATAGATGTGCAAATCAGTGTCTCACATCTAGCCAATAGGACAATATATAAGCTTAAGAGGTACAATTAAAAAATATGTCTAGTTTTCATTAAGCCCATTGAAGTGTTACATGGACGAAAAATTACTTCAACAAGAAATACAAGAGGAGAACACAACATCCCCATAGAAGCGAGGATGATGAGAACATATAAACAAATAGAACTCTCAAAATGTATATGTTAATATAACCCTCTACAAATTTGTACATAAGTTAAGAAGCAAACTAGTCTACAAACACTTATCAGTTCTCCAATGTATATACTTAAACTCTTACAAACAAGTAGAAAACATGCATAGAAAATACTTCCAAGCCATATAATGAAATGCTAAACATTAGTTTTTGTGCTTCGATGCCTTCTCTAATTTTATTGTTTATTCTATGTAGCAACATTTTGTTTATCCTAGGCATTGGTCAATGCCTCTCCCTTTAAATATATATGTATGATTTGTTAATTTTTCGCAGGACCTACATTCTTTTGGATTTTTTTTGAAAATGATTATATAAATTCCTTTTCTTCTTGTTACTTTCTTGAATTTTTTGTTAAAGCACATTTAACTTTTTTGGAAATTTTTTTTTATAAAATTATATAAATATAATAGCAGGTTCATGTTCATTCTTAATAGACTTGGATTATCCTTAATTCATGGTAATTATTGTATGTTATTCTTTCAATAAATTTTCAAGGATTAGCATTTAGAGTAAGTGTCTTGCATCCTCCCTTTAAATTGGGTAAATGATTGATAGTATTGCATATCTAATTACTTTTATCTGCACTTAGAATACCTAGTCAATGCACTGATTCATCTTCACCTAGAATAGTATAGTCTTTCCTCGTTGATGCGCTCAGCTATTTCAAATCATGCACGGAGAGAGACAATGTGGCTGTCTAGTGCGCTTTTGATGTTACATATCTCGTTCACGACGTGAGAACGTGAATGACCCGCACATACGTCAATGCACTCATTCGTCACTCACTTAGAATAGTCCAGTCTTTCCTTACCACCGGAATAATTGAGTCCGTGAGCAATGATATCTTATCATGTATGGAGGAAGCCAATCAAGAAGAAGGGAAATATATGTTTGGATAGTTTTTTTAATTATATATTATAAATATTCAAAATTTTATGAATTAAAACTTACGGTTAATAACTATAATAAAACATGGGAGATCTTAAAATTAGTTGACACTTGATATTTATGAACACACATTTTCGTGGATGTATTATCTTATTATCTCACTCCATGTTTAGTTATTACGAACATCACAAGTATACATGATCTAGTTCATGTATCTCTTAGTTCCATACATGATGGCATTTAGAGGTTTCCCACCACACTTCAAGGATACATAAATTTTTGTGATGTTATCATTGGATAAGTGATCACACTATCGATAGGTGTATCACAGCAAGGCATAGAATTCAAGATCTCATAGATAGAAATATAATACAAGTTGAGAACATTAATAGAAAATGAAGTCAACTTATAATGTCTCATCATGTTAATGAAGTTCTCTACCCAAGTCTAGTCATGAGGAACATTACAAGTCCATGGAATCTAGGACATCACATATCCATATTTTACATGAAGACCTCCAGAGGTGTCTGACTACATTTTAAGGCTATATGTTTTTGTTATCTTTTCATTAGATATGGGGACCCATTATGGGTATGCGTATCTGTAAGCACCAAAAAGATGCATGGGCCTACCCGGTAATCCTATGATGAGTTGTGATCCTAACACGTACATATAAGCGTGTATATATGACCTCTCAGTAAGCGTTCCTCTTGATGACACGTGGATTGGACATCCCTTCTGCTTTCATTGTTTATTATCCCCTTGCTAACCTGTGAAATTTTGTTCATTCTTGATTCTTCCTTTGTCGACCCTTTGTTTTCTTCACTTTCTGGCCTTGTCGATGTATGCTCAAAATTGTGACTCTAGTTGCCTGGGGCTGTCGGGTTGAATTTCGGCACGCACATGGACCCTTCCCTCCTTGCCACAAAGTGATCCACCACATCACTCTCACTCACATGGAAGTAGCTAGTCGAGAGGAGGCGAGACACGGCAGGGGTCTGGCTTGTTGGAGAGCTGGACTTCGCAGAGAGGGGTTGGCAAGTATTGCAATCTTTGTTGTTGTGTGCTTAGTTGTATGTTTTGTTCAATTGTTGTTGTAGTTGAGATAACCCTATGACCCAAAGCGTCACTAGTTTCTCTTCTCCTGTTTAGTTTTCTTAGATTCCACCTCTGTGCGGGTAAATTATTGTTTTCGTTGATGGCTTTTGCTATTTCAATATCGTGAAGGAATTCTCGTTGTAGTTGTAATTGTCTAGTTTCTTCTAACAACAAGAGGACAAATAGGTCTCCTTGTGGTAGAATAAATGTTTCTTGTTGTGGTCATGGATGGATATCCTCGATCTCATCACGGATAGCCCTCACCCACTCTCCCATCACTCTTGAGCACATTCGTGAATCAGGATAGAGGTAAATGTGTGATTACTAACTTCAAGCAGATCTAGGGTTTTGACCTAGGGTTTAGTTGACCTAGGGTTTGACTTATGTTTTGATTTATTTTTACCTTGTGGTGGTATCGAGGGTTTGCTTGGATCGTTTAACTGTGGTTACCTCATGATGGAATCAAGGGTTTGCAATTTTGTCTATTATAGTATTTATATATGCATGCAAACTAAATGATATGCAAAATGTTTCTTTGGTATTTTTTAGTATTTTTGAAATGAAAGTGCTCTTAATCTATGAAAGGGAAATATGTATGCAATTCTATATGATTTTTCTAATGCAAAGTTAACCTATGTTTTTTTTTTGTGTTTTTGATAATTTTGAAGTAATCTAATCTAACGAGAAAGGAAAATGCTTATTCTAATAATCTATATCTAGAAATACGAAAGGAGTTAATCTAACATGCAAGATCTAACTATCAAGGAAAAAGCAATGTTTTACTATTCCCAAGAGCAAATTTGATTCTCTAATTACTATGAATTGAACAAAAACATTGAAGGAACCTGGAAGAAATAAAGATTTGTTGACTCCACTACCCTCAGTAATCCTTGTAAGTGGTAACCTCGAGTCCTTTTGCAGCAGTGGGTGATCCTCTTGACAACAAAATGACACAAAGAAGCAAAAAGAAGCTTTGATGAAGCTTGTATGAGCTCAATGAGAGCTTGGATTGAGCACAATGGCATAAAATTAAGTAGCGTAGTGTTGCTTGGTTGAACAAATAAAGCAAAAGGTACATTCACCCTGTAAGAGCATTTGAATGCTAAGTTGGAGAGCAAATACTAGTAAGAGCTGTGTGCACAATGAATTTGCCTCTCTTTGTGCTTGAGGGAGGGGGGTATTTATAGGTTTAGAAGAAGGGATTGATTGAAGAGTTAACTCATTTGATTGATGAGTTAACCAAGATGATTGGGGAGTTAACAAGGTTGATTACCTAGTGAACTCGGCTGATTAGCGAGTGATAAGTCAATTATAGCTTATCACTGGAGAGAAAATGGAGGTGAGGGAATACATGAGATTGATTGAAGAGTTAATTTGAGATCAAATAGAGCTAATTATGCATGTGTGGGTGCATGAAATAGTTAACTCTATATTAGGGATCAAAACTCATGCAAATTGGAAGAAAAACAGGCAAAAACAGAGAAAAAACGAGTGAGAAACTCAAGTTTTTCCATGGCTGTGAAAATGGCAGGGTCGCCCCTTTTGCTAGTAGGGTCGCCCCTGGGCAACCATGGGTTGCTCAGGGGAGATCCAAGCTAGACAGGGTCAGAAGTAGAAAAATAGGTTGGGAGATGCAAGACGAGAAGAAAATGAGGGATTCTGCTTCAAGAAACAGGTCAGTCATGTGGAAGAATCCAAATCTCCACTTGTGTCTGCAGGATTTCTCGAGGGAGATATGGAAATAATAGGGGGAGATTTGGATTGGTTGAGTGGAACTAAAAACTGAAAGTGGGAGATGGACAAGGAGACCTCTAGAAGGCTTCTAGGAGGTGCACAAGATAAAAAACAAAGGGGCAAGGTGAAAACTCACCTACAAGACACTCACAAGGCTTAGGAGCAAGGTCAAAAGCTTAGAAAATGCAAGTCGATGAGTGTTGCAACAAGTGTCGAAAAGTGTCACAAATGGGGAGAGAGAGAAATCGACAAGGAAGAAACAACACAAGACAAGAAAGAGGACACGTCATCAAGAGGTTTGCTTCTTAAAAGACATTATTTCATGCTTACATGTACGTGACAAGAATTTGAATCGTCATAGGGGTCCTTGTGGAGGCTATGCATGATTTTTGTGCTTACATATTTGCCCCTCGGGGACGGTAATCTACATGAAAGGTGGGTACAATTCCCAAACTAGGCCTTACATGTTGATTTTCCTGCAATTTGTACCTGCAATAACTAGTATTAGTCCAGCATTTAAATATATCAAAATGAATAATGAAAACTAAAATGTAGAACTTAACATGGATTGTTTGAGTTTGACTAGTTGCTTGGCTTTGTCAGTTTGAACCTGTAGGGACAACATCATGCAAAACAATGCATGAAACAGATGCATAAAAGTAAAGAACTAATCTAAAAATGCATAAATGAACTAAGCTAAGGGCAAACAAAACAAGCCAAATTGTGAGATCATAGCAAAATGATGACGGAATTGTTCGTGTGAGCAGTCATTAGAAAGATATCATCAAGGAGATCGCAAAGATGGCCACCTCTTCTTCGGCCGCGGAGAATCGGGTATGGAATCAGTGAAAAACCCTTCTCTAAACCCTAGTTCAAATTTTATGAAAAATCTCTTAAAATTGTGTATTTTTGATGATTTTTCCTATTGCATTGCATTTGTCTCGTTGTTTAGAGCAAGATTGGTTTTTCATTTTCTGAAATTGGTCAAAAAATGAGGTTTTTAGAGTAGTTTTTGGTTGAGGGATCCTCTTTTAGGGTTGCCCCTTTTGTCAAGCAAGGTCGCCCAAGGGAGATCCTGAAAAACAATAGGGTCGCCCGGGGGAGATCCTAAAAAGCAACAGGGTTGCCTGGGGGAGATCTTGAAAAACACCTGGGTCGCCTAGGGGTGACCTTGTTAGATTAATTTTTTACTGCATTTGATGTTGTTTAACACTTGTTTCACTCTGATCTGACATGATTTGGTAACTGTATTCATATGTTTATTGCAATTCTTAAGGTTATACACTTTTTTTATGTAAGGTTTTCTACAGTTTTATAATTTTTAGGGATTTTTATGAGTTTACAAGATCTAATCTAAAGTTCTCTTCTAATTTTGCAAGACATGTGTATCCAATCGAATGCCTGCCGAGAGTTGGGATGGCTCTCAGCAATTGAGTACTGAGGATCATGCTATACTAAAGAGGGCAGGCCTAGCTAGAGTTTGTCATGTACTTGTGATTCATCCTATATCTCGCATATGTTGTGACATATTGACTTACTGGGTTGCAGACAGAAACACATTTAGGTTCCCATGGATTTCTGGAGAGTGGACTATCACTCTATATGATGTGTATCGCATACTTGGGGTTCCTATGAGAGGACAACCTTTGGCTCTTCTAGTTAGCGAGTCCTATGAGGACAAGGCTTCCTGGGCTACATTCATGGGGGTTAATCACCTTGGGGACCAGATAGGAGTTCATCTTACGTCTGTGCCACGAATCCGCATCCCACTTTTGAGGAGGTTCCTGATTGGATTGATTGCTTCGAGGCTATCGAGAGACAAGGCCTCCACTCATCTGAGATGGTGTTGGGCACCCATCATTTGTGAGATTGAGGAGGACACAGTTTACACTTAGGGTCCTGACATTTTGGCCATGGTTTACAAAGATTTCTATCAGATTTTAGGGTGAGGGGCTCTAGCTTTTAGCTACTCTTCTTTGATTATGGCATGGATATTTGAGCACATGAGGCCTTATCAGCTCATTCCACTTCCAGATAGATGCTTACCGAGAGCAACAAGGTGGATGCATGTTCGTCACTTCGATACTAGTTTACCTACTATTGCTACTCTTACAGATGAGGACATGATCTTTGATCCTTATCACGATATGGAGGGAGCCTGGGCTTGAGATGGTGAGATCAGAGAGTATTGTCATGAGGTATTTGAGATCACAGACTGCAATGGTCTAGTTGAGGCTCATTGAGTTGATCGTGTCTTATAGAAGTTTGGCAAGGATATCCCTGAGGACTTGCCCCTAGTGTCTACTTGTTACAAGACCATTCAAGAAATGGGTGAGATTGGACAGAGAAATGTCATTTGGACTCCTTTGACTCTAGGAATCTTCATTACTATGTTCTCTAGAGGAGGACGGAGGGGAGGGAGAGGGACTCCTTCCTGATCTCTAATTGTGACTGTTGACTCATAATCCACTGATGAGGACTACATTCTAGATAGTAATGATTCGTCAGATGAGGCCCTTCCCAAGGATGAGGATTTTGATAACATTGATGATTTAGATGATGTTCCTGATATCCCCGAAGGTCCTCCTATTGTTCCTTGACCTCCTCATTCAGATGAGGTGATCCATCAGTTTGACCCTGATTGGCAGCTTGGTGACCCACATAAGTTTCTCCTACTCACTTTTTATGTACCTTTGTCCTTTCTCTTTTTATGTCGAACTAACTTGGTCCTCTTTTGATTTCCTATTTCAAGAAATGTTAGAGTGGAAGGTCTTTGTTCATGAGGTCAATGTTGGATTAGCTTCTCCTTTCACTAGGATGACTCGTGATCATCTTTTAGATGATCTTGGTGTGCCCCCTGCTACAGGGTGACATAGTGACATTTTTTATCCTATCTACCATGGGTGCCAGATAACTACAGAGTTGAAGACCCAGGTTGACATGCTTAAGGGCGAGAACTAGGTACTTCGAGAGATGGCTCGTCTTAATTTTGGACAATGTGATGCTAGCATGGCAGGACCTTCATAGTCACATGCTCATAGCAGAGCCCCTCACTCTCATAAGTCTCATGGACCGACGAGTGGTATTCGTAGACGGAGGAGCCGAAGTCCTTAGGGTTTCGTTGGAGGAAACTGCCCTTGACTTCCTTCCTTGAAATTGTGCCCCCTTGGATGGGGAGCCTCTACTTCTCTTGAGAGCATTTTGTCCTAGCTCTTTAATACCCTTGCATATGTAAACTTCAGATGTATCTTATGAATGTTTATCCTCTTATGGTTTTCTCCCATCGAATTAGTGCTCATCTCTTGTGCATGTTCAGAGATTTGGGAACTTTTTTATTACATTTGATCTTTTCAACTCTTTTAAAAATGTAAGTATGATAACAATGACATTTTTTTGTCTAGTTTTTGGCATATATATGAGATGTAGTTCACGATATGATAATGCAAGAACACAAGAAATGTTGTAAATGAAACTTTTACTCTTACTGAATGTCATGAGATATGACATTTGACTTTATTGCTCTTGAGACTCTTTTTTCTAATTTTGGCATGAATGCAATGTGGAACAAACAATGTGATTGTTCTTAGATACGATTTTTAATTCAGGGGATTGCGAGTTGTCCTGATATAAGAGATCTATCCAAGGCTGTGAGATAGGATTTAGGAAAAATCAAGTGGGGAGTGGTAATGTGATGCAGAGAAATTTAGAACACTTAAACAAATCAAACTATTCACCTTTGAAGTCTTGAACCAAACAAACAATTGGTGTTCCTTCACAACTGTGCCACTTGCCTAGTAGCCCTTCAAAAGGGGTTTTCCAAGCCTAACTTCCTGATAAGACTTCAAACCTAGATACCAAACATCATTTCAAATACCCATTTTGTTGTTTGATAACATATGTCCATTTGGGATAGGATTGTTTTGGAAAAACATTCTCAATAATTCATTGTCCTGTTGCAACTAGGCCAAATTAGGCCTCTTTTACAAAGCAACCATAAGAAATTCAAAACCCACAATACAAAATCCAACTTCAGAACTCTCCTCAAGTCACATGGGGTTTGAAAATGTAGATTTCATCAATTGGAGCAATACCCATCTTGTCTTTTTACAAAACCCTATCTCTAGCTACATAAACAAGCCAAATACATAGGAAATTAGGCTAGGGCTGCTTGAAATCCTACCTTATCACCATCCCCTACTCCTGCAAACCCTACAAACACAAAAAGTAACTTAAAAACATCCATTCCACTAATTTTTAGAATTTTCCAATGGTGGAATGGTTTAAAATTTCATTGTTTTCTCTCAAAACCCTAGCTGATGAGGTTTAGAGACATATTTTACAAAATGGGCTCTAACTCACACAAAAATGAATGTCAAAAATCCAAACCAAACTTAAATGAAAGATAATTAATGGCTCTACCACATGCAATCAATTTCAAGCTTTGATCGTACTATATTGGGTCGTACCAGTCATGGGAATAGCAGGAAAATAGTAAAAACTGCAGGAAAACAAAGGTCTTTATTAATTTTTTCTTCAAACATTATCACTTCTCTCTTTGATTCGAACATCCTCTACCATAGTTACATGCATTCTACCGAAAAACAAACAATTCCAATGTCTTTTCACCTTCTTGACCTTTCAACTTTCCTAAAACACACTAAAAATGCCACTTTTGTAGCTTTTTAACTAGTTTTTTCTACATAAACTGACCCCATGAAACTTATTACATTGAAAATGATCTAAATAGACCTTATTACCCCAAAATTGGACTTATCAACACAAAACTCCATATTTGACCCCTATTTACAATATATACCTAGGTGCCCCTATACAATACACTCGGGGAGAAAAGAATCTCAAGTTCCACTTGAGATCAACCCTTGAACTGTTTTGCCATGCTTTTTGATATCATCTTATGTCATCCATGCTACATCTTCATTAGGAAGGCCTTGCCATTTGACTAGGTATTCATTATACACCTTATGCCTTATTCTTTTTGCTTTCTTGGTGTCCAAAATACTTTCAAGCTTCAATGGCTGAGTAGGTGGTAAATCCTTGATCCAATCTTCATCAGCAACATTTGTATCAGTCCCTATACCTATAATCATAGATCCGTTGAAAGGATATAGATCAGCAACATTAAAGATTGGAGAGATAGCCACTCCAGGAGGGAGTTCTATCTCATAGGCATTGTTTTCAAATTTGTGGACCAACCTACATGGCCCAATCTTTTTCATTTGCAACTTTGTATATTTCCCCTTTGGTAGCCTTTCTTTCTTCAAATGAGCCACTACCAAGTCTCCCACTTTAAACTGAACATCTGTTCTCTTTAAATCTGCATGGTATTTGTATTTTTCAACACTTTTTGAAGATTTTCTCTAACTTGTTAATGTATGTCCTTCATTGAAACTGCAAATTCCTCTCCTTCACCACTCCTTTTCTCCATTCCACTCAGATCCTTAAGCTCAAATACACCTCTAGGTTTTAGTCCATAAACCACTTCAAATGGGCTTTTCCCAATGCTTCTATTGATAGAGTCATTATAGGCATATTCAATGTGTGGAAGGATTAGATCCCATTGGTATCCATGCTCCTTTATGAGGCATCTCAAAAGGTTTCCAAGTGTCCTATTGACCACTTCAATCTTCCCATCTGTTTGTGGGTTACAAGCAGAGCTAAATGTCAAATTGGTTCCCAATTTCTTCCAAGGAGTCCTCCAAAAGTGACCTACAAACTTGGTATCTCTGTCAGAAACAATTGTCAATGGTAATCCATGAATTCTCACTACTTCTTTAAAAAATAACCCAGCAATATATGAAGCATCATTTGTAGATTTGCATGGTATGAAATGAGCCATTTTGTTAAATCTATCAACAACAACAAACACAAGTTGTCAAATCCCCTTTGAGTTTTAGGCAAACCCAAGACAAAATCCATGCTGATGGATTCCCATGGCCTATTACGAAAATGGTAAAAGCTGATAAAGACCTACATTAGTACTTGAACCCTTGGCTCTTTGGAAAATTACACAATTTTCAACAATTTTTCTAACCTCCACTTGCATCTTTGGCCAAAAATAAAACCTCCTTACCCATTCCAATGTTTTATCTACACCAAAATGACCTCCTAAGCTGGCACAATGTTTCTCTTTTATCAAATTAGTTCTCATAGAGCACTTTGGAATACACAGTTGAGCACCTTTAAACAACAATCCATCTTGTAACAGAAAATTAGAATATTCATCATGAAAAGTACCCTTAAACTGATCACAAGCAACATATATTTCTTTGAAGTCATCATCTTTCTCATACATACCTTTTAAGGCATCTATTCCCACACTTTGGAGTTGAATTTCTTGCACCAACATTGACCTTCTGCTTAAGGCATCTAGTACCTTGTTTGTGTCTCAATTAACCCAGACAACTAAGAGGGGGGGTGAATCAGTTGCCTCCAAAATTAACCTTTTAATTTCTTTTAAACTTCTTTCACTATTTTCAATTTGATTAATGATGCAAACATTAAAGCATATGACATTAACATAGAAGTAGAAACATAATCAACACATTTGACACCAAGATTTTTGACGTGGAAACCCAGTTAAGGGAAAAACCACGGTGGGGGTTAACCCACAAAAATTAATACCCTGTTAAAAGTATTTTTACAAATGGAGAATCCACATGCATTTGGGCTCACTGCCGAGAGCTCACTGATCAAATGGAAGCTTTGTTGGGAATTAAGGTGTCTCAACCTTGGTAATTCCTTGCATTATTTATGATTGTATTTATTTATTCATTGCCTATGTTGTAAATTAATTGTAAATTCAATATTGTCATTATGTGGGTTGTGGCACAGTGATGTGTCATCCTACATGGAAGATGACAACTTGTAATTTTGTCCTCACATGCGGAGATAGGCCTCCCACTTTGTGGTAGGAGTATTTTTCCATGTGTCAGTATCTGGGATGTTGTGTAAGGGAATGTTTGACTGAAACGGTTATGAAAGATTCCTATGACGAAGTTATGACATGTGAGAGTCAGAAATAGAAGCTTGTAAGATAGGTGAATACATGTGTCATGAAGCATCTTTGAAAAAGGCATCTTTGGGTGCCCCAAGGTGGACTATGACATGTTGTAAGATAATATGTTATTTATAGCCTATGTATGATAGATTCTCTTACAACTGTAAGTTGTAACTGCTATGACAGATTCTATGACGGTCATAAGAGTTGTAAGAGAATCTGTGATAGCCCATTTTGGAAATAGGCAACCTCTTTGGGATGGGAGTTGTGGATAAGTGTTAGATACATTCTATAATGTTGACCAAGTGTCCCTAGGCATGGGTTTTGGGCCATGAGGCCAAGTTGGATACCCATCCCAAGATAGAGCCAATTTTGCCTTGTATATTCTATATAAACAGGTGCTTGGAGGAGGGGATGTATGACAGGTTTTATAAGTACTGTTATGCTACTAGATTGACTCCAGACACGAGTGTGGAAGACTATTGAAGCTTGCATTGCAAGTGTGTTGTAAACCATATTCAGTTTTGATAATACAATGTGCATGTTCTAAGTGTGGGGTTTTTCACCTGATAAGGGTTTTCCCCACTGTATATCTTGTCTCTCTTCTTCTGTCTTCTTTTTGGTTCTATGTATTGCTGAAATATCTCTATTATATGTGTTATGTCACCGTAATTGTAAAGATTAATTTGAATTTGCATAGCTCTCCCCTCATTAGACTACTGTAGGAAGCGATTTCCGCACACCTAGCTTCCTTTCAGTTGGTATCAGAGCTTGATCACCTTTGGTCCTAGTTGTTGGGTAGGAGTTTTTTGAGCTGATCTTAAGTTGAGTGGGGGTCTGTGCAAAGTATTCTGAATCTTATTGCAGCAAGGAGATGGCAAGCACATCTGAAAGGATAGAGGTGGAGAAATTCAATGGCACTAATTTCAAGCCATGGAAGCTCAAGATGGAAGACATGCTTGTAGACCGAGACCTCTAGGAAACTATCAGTGGAACAAAAGCAGCTGCAATGTCACAAGTTCATTGGGATCTCAAGGATTGGAAGGCTAAGGATCTCATACGACTTAGTCTTGCTAATTATGTCTTGTTAAATGTCCATAAGGAGGCTATTGCAAACTTGCTTTGGAAGAAGTTGGGAGATGTGTATCAAGCCAAATCCCTGGTTAACAAACTTTTTCTGAGAAAGAAGTTTTATTCTCTTCAAATGGAGGATGGAGGATCTATTGCAGAACATATGAATGCTTTCAACATGCTAGTTGCACAATTGACATCCATTGGTGTGAAGATGGAGGAGGAGGATCGTTGTATGACATTGCTTTGTTCCTTGCCAGACTCGTGGGACCATCTTGTCATGGCTATTGGAAGCACCACATCGACATTCAAAATGGATGAAGTGGTCTCTTCACTATTGTCTAAAGAGATGCAGAAAAAGTCTTCTGAGGTAGCCAAAGAGGCTCTTGCAGTTCATGGAAGACCCAAGGAGAAAGGAAAAAAGAAGGACATGAAAGCTGAGAAGGGTAGATCCAAATCCTATGGGAGATCTAAATCTCCTAGAAAGTCTAAGGCTCTCTGTTAGAACTGTGGCAAAACTGGGCATTTCTGAAAGGAATGCAAAGAGGAAAATAAAAAGAAGTAGAAGAACCTAGATTTAGATTCCAACAAGTCACAAGATAATGGTGATGTCTTCATTGTAGCCTTGGCAACCCATGCATCTGATGATGTGTGGCTGATTGATTCTAGTGCATCATTCCACATGACCTCGCATCAAGACTGGTTTACGAAGTATGAGAAGTTTGATGGTGGAAGGGTGTACTTGGGTGATGACTCTCAACTGAAGATTGTTGGTTATAGAAGAGTCTCTATTCGATTCCTTGATGGATGAGTGAAGGGGATATCTAGGGTTATGCACATCCCAGGCTTAGCATAGAACCTACTTTCTATAAATATGTTGAATGATGTAGGTGTGCAGGCTGTCTTTTCAAAAGAAGGATGCAAGATGACTAGAGGAGCTATGGTGCTTGCTACAGGTACTAGGAGAGGTACTTTGTTTCAGCTGGAGGCATGCATTTCACAATGCAATAGTTCTTATAAGTCAAGGAAGAGGGCAACAGTTACTTCATCCCCACCATCTGAATGAGCAGTGAAGAACTCTGTTGTATATAGTCATGATGGTTGTAATCATGCCTTGGAAGTTAAGCTTCCTGTTGAAAAGACAATGTTATGGCATAAGAGATTTGGCCACATTGGTGAGAAGGGTCTTAGAACCTTGAAAAATAAAAACCTTGTTGAGGGGTTAGATGACTGTAATCTTGAGTTTGAATTTTGCGAACATTACATTTATGGAAAACAAAACCATGTTTAGTTTTACTCGAGTTCTCATAAGTCTTCTGGTGTGTTGGACCTTGTTCATTCTGATGTATTTGGTCCTATTAATGTTCCTTCAATATCAAAATATGTATACTTTGTATCTATTATAGATGACTACAGTAGAAGGACATGGATTTATTTTCTCAGAAGCAAATATGAAGTCTATAGTAAGTTTAAGGAGTTTAAAGCCTTTGCTGAAAATCAGACTGGTAAAAAGATTAAATGTTTGAGAACTGACAACGGTAGTGAGTTCTGTTCTACAGAATTTGATAAATATTGCAAGGAACTTGGGATTGAAAGGCATAAGACAACTCCATACACTCCACAGCAAAATGGAGTTGTAGAGAGGATGAACATGACACCAATGGAGAAGGCTAGGAGTATGCATAGTGGAGCTGGTCTAGAATAAAAGTTTTGGGCTGAAGCTGTTGCCACTGCTTGCTATCTGGTAAATAGATCTCCTACATAAGATCTTGTTGGAAAGACACCCATGGAGGTGTGGTCTGGTAGAAAGCCTTCAATAAGGCATCTTTGTGTTTTTGGTTGTGAGGCATATGCACATGTGCCTAGGGAGAAGCGGTCAAAATTGGAGAACAAGGCTATTAAGTGTATCTTCATTGGCTATGGTGTCAGTGTGAAAGGATACAAGCTTTGGCACCCTATGGCTGAAAAAGTGTTGTATAGAAAAAGTGTCATCTTCAGAGAGCTAACACCTTCTTCCACTATTTTATAGCTAGAAAAAAAAGAAAAGAAAGAGGATGTTGATCAATTTCATGCTACCCCGTTGAAGACTAAATAGAAAGACAATGTTGGACCTGATGATGAGGAGAGCTCTAGCAGCTCTGAAAGCTTAGATGAAGAAGTTGAACCTCAACCTCAGCTCTTGAGGAGGTCTACACGAATTAGAAAGCAACCTGAGAGGTTTGGTTATACATTGCTTGATTCTAGTTGTGTTTTTGCTTTACTTACTAACATTGATGAACTTAGAACTATGTCAAAGGCTTTGGATATGAAAGATGCCAGTTCCTAGAAGGAGGGCATGGAGGATCAAATGGCTTCTTCGGAAAAGAATCAAACTTGGGACTTGGTGCCTTTGCGTATTGGACAGAAACATGTTGGATGAAAATGGGTGTTCAAGAAGAAATTTGGTGCAAATGGCAGTGTTGAGAAGTATAAGGTCAGATTGGTTGCAAAGGGGTATTCACAAGTGGAGGGTATAGAGTATGGTGAGATCTTCTCTCCTGTTGCAAAGCTAACATCCATTTGATTCCTGTTATCTCTTACAACAACTTATGACTTAGAGGTAGAACAGATGGATGTGAAGACAACTTTCCTTCATGGTGATTTGGAGGAAGAGATTTACATGTCACATCCAGAGCATTACATGGCAAAAGGTAAAGAAAATTTGGTTTGCAAGTTAAAGAAGTCTTTGTATGGTTTAAAGCAATCTCCTAGGAGGTGGTACTTGAAGTTTGATGCCTTTGTGTTGGCAATTGGATTTGTGAGATCGAAATCAGATCATTGTGTGTATTATAAGTTTGATGGTGATCGTATTCTCATTGTTACATTGTATGTTGATGATATGTTGCTCATTGGGAAGGGTAAGAATATGATTTCTAATTTTAAATCTCAGTTGTCAGCATAGTTTGAAATAAAAGATTTAGGGGCAGCCAGGTACATTCTAGGAATGGAAATTAGAAGAGATAGAACTAACAGGAAACTTTGGTTAAGCCAGAGTAAGTATGTGAAGACCGTGTTGGATAGGTTTAGTATGGCAGATTGTAGACCATTGTGTGTTCTTGTTTCTTTGGGGACAAAGTTGTCTATTGAGGATTGTCCAAAATCTCCTAGTGAGGTGGAGGACATGAGTAGAGTACCTTATGCTAGTGTTGTTGGCAGTTTGATGTATGCTATGGTCTGCACAAGACCAGACATTGCCCAAGCAGTGGGAGTCCTCAGTCGATTTATGGCTAATCCTGGATGGGTACATTGGGATGCAGTTAAGCAAATGTTTAGATATTTGAGGGGTACTTCCGAGTATTCCATATGCTATCATGGTAATGTTACATGACCTCTGCATTCTGTTGATATTCATGGATTTGTGGATTTAGATTGGGTAGGTGACATTGATAGCAGGAGATCCACCAGTGCTTATGTGTTTACACTATTTGGTGGTGCTATTAGTTGGAAGAGTAAGCAACAACTTGTGGTTGCTTTGTCCACAATAGAAGCTGAGTATATGGCAACAACTCATGCTTGTAAGGAAGCCATTTAGCTTAAGAGATTGTGTTTAGATATTGGTGTTGATGTAGGTCAGATTATGATCAGTTGTGACAGTCAGAGTGCAATTTGCCTTGTGAAGAATCTAACTTTCCATCCCAGAACAAAGCATATTGATGTACAGTTTCACTTCGTGTGAGACATGGTAGAGGATGGGAAGGTAAATTTGGAGAAGGTAGATACTTTGAAGAATGTTGCAAATGCATTAATGAAACTAGTGGGCACAGAGAAGTTCAGATGGTGTTCAGAGTCTATGGGCTTCTCGGCCTATAGTAGTTAAATCCTATTATTCTATTGGCTCTTACAAAGTGTTTGACAAGTGGGAGAATGTTGGGAATTAGGGTGTCTCAACCTTGGTAATTCCTTGCATTATTTATGATTGTATTTATTTATTCATTGCCTATGTTTTAAATTAATTGTAAATTCCATATTGTCATTATGTGGGTTGTGGTATGGCGATGTGTCATCCTACAGGGAAGATGACAACTTGTAATTTTATCCTCACATGAGGAGATAGGAATCTCACTTTGTGGTAGGAGTATTTTTACATGTGTCAGCATCTGGTATGTTGTGTAAGGGAATGTTTGACTGAAATGGTTATGACGGATTCCTATGACGAAGTTATGACATGTAAGAGTCATAAATAGAAGCTTGTAAGATAGGTGAAGACATGTGTCATGAAGCATCTTTGAAAAAGGAATCTTTGGGCACCCCATGGTGGACTATGACATGTTGTAAGAGAATATGCTATTTATAACCTATGTATGACAGATTCTCTTACATCTGTAAGTTGTAACTGCTATGACAGATTCTATGACAGTTGTAAGAGCATCTGCCATAGCCCATTTTGGAAATAGGTGACCTCTTTGGGATGGGAGTTATGGACAAGTGTTAGATACATTCTACAATGTTGATCAAGTGTCCCTAGGCATGGGTTTTGGGCCATGAGGCCAAGTTGGACACCCATCCCAAGATAGAGCCAATTTTGCCTTGTATATTCTATATAAACAGGTGCTTGGAGGAGGAGATGTATGACAAGTTTTACAGGGACTATTATGCTGGTGAATTGAATCCAGACATGAGTGTCGAAGACTATTGAAGCTTGCATTGCAAGTGTATTGTAAACCATATTCAGTTTTGATAATGCATTGTGCAAGTTTGTGAGTGTGGGCTTTTTCACTCAATAAGGGTTTTCCCCATCATATATCTTGTCTCTGTTCTTCTGTCTTCTTTCTAGTTCTATGTGAATTGCTGAAATATCTCTGTTATATGTGTTATGTTGCTATAATTGTAAAGATTAATTTGAATTTGCATAGCTCTCCCCTCATCTAGCTTCCTTTCAGGCTCATTACCTATAGAAATATTACAAGAGAATAACAAAGATTTTGAACTGATGAATAACATCTACCCATACAAGAGTTTCAGTTTTGGTTAAGTGCAAAAACTGATCTTACACATTTTATCTTTGCTCTGCTCTTCTTACTACTCTTCATTCACACCTTGGATTTATGCTCTTCTCACATACACCTTATTCGCACACCACACACACTAAATAATCCAATTCCATTGGCTATATATATACGCAACTTGATCTACAATCATTTTACCAGTCAACTTCAAAAACATTTAGAACTTTGTTGAGTACTCTGCTATGTTGGATAGATCCATACATAATATGAGATGCAGTCCAAAAATTTTACTTGCAAATCATCAATCATGTCATCTATCATCATTGATCATCACCAATTGCCCAATAAACAACTTCTATACATCCGGAATTAAGATCATTCACAAGGTCTACCTGTTCTACTGTCTGTTCTATCAAACTGAAACCTGATACTCAGAAGCTAGTATCTTTTGAGTCCTTCATCACCGGAGGACAAAACTTTGGATTTAGAGTGTCTTGACAATTCTTTCAACTACCTTAGATCCATAGCAAACCATGCCTTTCCACCGGAGAGATCCAGACCAAGATACCAGACCCTGCTACCTGCTTTGTTCCTAAATGCCCGGACTTAGACAAATTCTAATTCTGACTTCCGGTATGAACAAATTGTGTTATGCGGATGATTGGGATGATCTTAGTTGCCATTAATGACAACACCTATCAATGCAAAGCAGTGTCTCTTGCCAACAATCCCCCTTTGGCATTGATGGCAACACTTAGTGAAAAATGACTAAGTGTCTAGTGTAGCTCCCCCTTACTCTGTACACTTGTGCTTCTCTATTCGTTTTGAAGCTCCCCCTTTACTGGATTCCTCATTTTTCACTTCTCTTCACTCCCCCTTTGACATCAATGGTAAAGGGTGGGGTCCGTAATCCAAAACTCTCCAAAAATTTTGTATATATTGCCGCATATGTACAATTAATCATTAAGTTCTATTTACAAAAACTTGAGAATGTCTACAGAGCTAGTTTTTATTTGCATAAGTTCAAAGGCCCAAGTACTCTTCATTCCATCCAAAATTGAGATGTGCCCACTCAACAAAAATGAATATACTTCTACCTTTGATAGATCTGATGGATCACTGGTCTGAACTACAGTTTGAGCTTCAGATAGGGCATTATACATTATCTCAAACTTAGGGGCAATCAAACCCCGGAGCTCACACATTCTCTTCATAATGTTGCCTTTCTCTTTAACAAGTCTCTTAATCTCAATAGTCAAGCTAATTACTTGACATTCCTGACTTATGGGTGAAATAGTTAGAGGATCAAAATTATTGGATAGATTTGACAATTTTAGTTCTTGTTCCTTTATCTTCTTCTCAATATCCTCACTTACTTTGGGCCAGGATAAACAAAATTTATATATATCACTTCCATCACTTAGAGCATTTTGAACACTTTTTATACTGATAACGAGTATAGTCCTATCATACCCTATTAGACTCTTAATTTCATTCAATCTCTTATCCAAAAACTCATTTCTGACTTTTGTCTCTGCAGACTTCTCAAATGACTCAAAATGAGTATTTATAGAACTTACAAGGTTTTTCAGATGTCGGAGGGGGAATCAAATGGACTCTTCTGGTAGGAAGGCATTAACTTTTCTAAAATTTCAGTTGCAAGCCCCAGTAGCTCATTGTCCTCCATGTGGAACTTTAACATCTTCTCTCTAGTCTTTACTTGGGTGAATGATGCTATTTTCATCAATTGAATTGGAGAGAGAGCATCTAGATTGGCTAGACCTTGGAGTAGCTCAGGCTCATCAAGTTCAATCATTTCTTTTTCAAGAAGACTTTTCACTACATCTGTAGTGTCTCTTGTAACAATTTCTGAACCATCCTTTTGTTCATCAGATTTCTTAGTATCTGCTTTAGGTACTTCAACATTTGCACCATCTTCTTCTACGTTATCCTTATTTCCTTTTTCTTCCTCTTTCTCTATTTTACTTTTCTCTGTGTTCTCTCTAGAGGGACTCTCCTATTTTCTTACCACTTGCTACCCAATCTAGAGGGCTTTGTGTGGTAGCAATATCCTCTTCTTTTCTAGAGTGATCAGGTGGAGGAGTTACTCCTGCATCAACTATTTTGTCTATCATTTCTATGTCCTCCTGATTGACTTGTTCCTTTTCCTGAACTTCTCCAATATTTAGATTTGATGAATCAAGTCCAACATTAGTCTCCTCATAGGTTAACTCTGGAGGATCTAGAGTAATACTTTGGTCATTAATTCTCTTGTTAGTTTCTTCTTCTGGAGCTTCTTGTTCTAGAACTGGAGGATTGTCTTCTTCAACTTGTTTCTCTGAAATAATATAGTATTTATCTTTGTCTAAAGCCTTTCTCAGAATTTCCTCTGTTTACTTTACAATTTCCTTAGTTTCACCAAGCATTAGCTTGTTCATCCAGACTTTTCTTCTAAATTTTTCTTTGACTTCTTTGAGAATTTTATCTTCTTCTCTTTTGGTCATTACAGGACAGTGTGGAGAGGACATACTCTCTGAGTTCTAGATCTTTAGCCTTAGCTGCTTCTTTTCTCATTTCCAGTACTCTCCTTAAACATTTAGGAAGTTATTATAAAATTTCCAATAGGGCTATATTGAATTTAGTCAAATACATGATGGTGGCATCTTCCAAAATTTTCTTATTTGCTTGATCAAAATTGTCATAGTAAACTTTGATAGGCTTTAAATTTCCATGAATGGTGATTGTTTTTACAATTTCATCTATAGACATAGCGGACTTACCAGTTGCTTGCTTTTTACTAGCTTTATTGCTTCCAGAAGGCTGGTCTTCAGAAGTCTTTGAATTTCTATCTTTCTTGGATCTTATTTCTTTCACTTCTTCATCTGTTTCTATGTCCTCATCATCTTTTGTACTCATGTGGATTCTTGTGGCCTTGGTTTTCTTTCTTTTCCCTCCTTCACCAGATGGAGTGGCTTCCAATTTCTTGGTGGAAGTGGGCTTGGGTTGCTCAGTAAGATTTGCAAAACTCCTTGTCTTCCTTGAGGAGCTTGGTGGGACTTCAGGAGCGACTACTGGCTCATTTTCTGCTTTTTCTTCTGAAGTCTACTCAGTGCTCTTCTTTATATTTTCAATCCTTTCTCTATTCTCTCTCACTACTTCTTTTGTAATCCCAATGCTTTCTGCATACATCTCCACTTGCTTGTGCACTTTTCTTTTTGTTTCCAGTTGTCTAAGTTCCACATGCAGCTTTAAGCTTAGTTCCTTGTATGTTCCAAACCTTTCAACAGAGGTCTCTTTAGGTTTGCTCATAAGATACTGAGCATACATGTCTAGAATTCTCTCATCCACATCATAACCCATTGGCATTATCCATACTATTCTTGGTTCTACAGCTTCTATCAAATATTGATCTGTGTTGACCATAAAAAATATCTCATTTTCATACTTTTCTACAACTAAATTAGGGACTCTTTCCCTTGCATGCATCAGACTCTAAATTTTTTTGAAATATCCCCAGATTGCAGTCTTTTGTGCACCTGAATTTCCAAGACTATATAAATGGTCTCTTATCTAGATTGCCACGGACCTGTCATTTGTCCAGTGCACACCTTGTACTCTAGGCATTTAATTCATGAAATAGAAAAATAGGCACATGATTAAAGAACCATATTTGAAAGACTTTTTCTTGTCCCTTTTGATTTTTCTCAGATTCTCTACTAGCTAATTCTGTAGTAATTCACACAGATCATAGTCAGCATTCTCCTTTAACATCATATATTGTAGTCTCAGAAACTAAATTTTCCCTACTGGAGTAATAGATATTATAGCCAATGATCATAGAAGCAAATTTGACATCCAATTCAATGATGTCATTTATTGTCATTGCTCTTTTGTCATACTTTGCTCTGGTTGCATCAGTAATAGTTTGATTCTTCACAGCTTTCAAAGTAGGTAATCCATCGGTTGCATTCAGCCTAGTCACAATTCTGATAAAATCTTTAGTGATCTTAAATGCTTTTAGTAGCCAAATAAATTCATCATTTATCTAGCTCAACACATATCAAACCCATTCTCTTTCATCAAAAGATGGAAATTCAATCATTTGCAGAAAATGTTTGCTTTAAAGGGCTTCAAATTCATGTCTTAGTTGGTAATTGTCATCTTTTAGATGGCTCTTAAACAACTCCATCAGTTTCAGATTCCCAAATTCTTCTATATTGTAATGAATGTATGCCCTAATGTCTTCAACATGTAAAACCCCATATGGAACACTTGAAAAGGCACCTAGCAGCTCGACTTCAACAGATTTATAGGGATGCTTCTTAAATTTAGGATGGGGCCTCTCAGTTATATCAACAAGTAAAGGTGTAGCCATTTGCAGAGATTGAGAATTCAAGAAGTTTTGTAGAAAATAGAAATACCTTATTTCACAGATTAGGGTTTTGCTTGTAGATCCTCTTTGTGCTTCAATTCTTGGGAATTCTCATCTCTAAATGCGTTCACTTCTCCTCTTCTTGCTTTCTTCTGATGCAAAGTGATCTAAATGATGGATTAATGATCTTTTTATGTTTCATAGCACCTAATTTATCTTTGTAATAAATGCTCTACCCTAATACATCTGGTTACTCTGTTTGTTGAACAGTTTCTTCTAAATTACTATGCAATTTGCCATATCCACCTCTTTTCTTTTGGAAATCCTTCCAAATGATTTGAAACAATTCAAGATCTCTTTCATTGTGCTAGATTTAGGCACTTACTTACTGGCTGGGGGAATTTGATTTACAATGCTGCTCCCCCTAAGCCAAGGCTTCCAAATCAATTCCTGGAGGAATTTTCAGCACCAGATTTTGGTGAAGATCCAATACTATCATTTATAATTGTTTTCTTGACCCATGTTTTGTTCATTTAATTCTAATTTTCATTCGCATTAATTTTTTCTTTGCTTTTGTCTTGTCTCTGCTCATCTGATTTTCTGTTTACTAGATCTCTTCTTCCATTGTTTCTACTTCTACAGAATCTTGTAATATGACCAGATTTATTGCAGTTAAAGCACACAACATTTATTTACGTATAAACTTGATTTCCTCTTAATCTGCACCGATTAGCCATGTGTCCAAACCCATTGCAAGAAAAATAGTAACCATTAAAGGAATCACCAATTCCTCTATTGTTAGCATTATTCATTATCATACCTCTGCATTCATTTGATCTATGACCATACCTCTTACACTTGAAGCATTGACCAAAGAAGGATGGACCATTTTGATTGACTCTACTTCTGCATTGAGTAGCTCTATGACCAAATTTGTTGCAATTGAAACAATTTCCATTGAATGATGGATATCTTTGAGAATTAGGCTGTCTTAGTGGAGGTTTTCTAGTTCTGTTTCTCCCATTCCTCATTTGAAAATTTCTCTGTTTGGATCCAAAGCTTTCACCTTTCTCATATCCAAGACCATGCTTTTCATCAATCTTTTTTTGTCCTTCGAGAAATGCTTCTAGTTTTGTTGAGCTTATCTTGAACTTCTCCTTATATTCATTTGTAACTTCTAGGTTATGTCTGAGAATGAGAATTTGCCTTTCAAGTTCTCTCTCATTGTCTTTACGTTCTTGTAGATCAGACTCTAGATGTCCATCTATTCTATCCAATTTGCAACATTCTTTAGTTCTTTCTCTTAGTTCTTGATTCAGATCTTCTTCAATTTTCTTCCTATCTTCACTTTCTTTGGTTTGCCTCATCACCCCGGATTCCATTTCAATTTTCAGAACACCAACTTCTTTTGAGAGCTTCTCACATTCCTTTGTCTTTTCTTCCAAAGATTCATTCATGCCATTTTCTTCAGGTAAACTGGATAGCTACAGAAGTACCTCCTTTTTCTTTGTAGAGATTTCTTTAATTTATCTTTTAACATTTCAATGTTATTATCAGTATCTTTAATTTCACCTCTTAGATTACTAATTTTTGTTTTAGACTGAACAAGCTCTTCCAGGAACAACTGAAGTTGATCTTTGAGTGAACTCATTTAAAACTTCTTCCAAGATCTTTTCCTCAAGCTGTTAGGCTTCTCAAAGGAACCTTGCTCCGATACCAATTTTTGGAATTAACCCAGACAACTGAGAGGGCGGTGAATCAATTGTCTCCAAAATTAACCTTTTCTTTTCTTTTAAACTTCTTTCACTATTGTCAATTTGATTAATGATACAAACATTAAAGCATATGACATTAACACAGAAGAAGAAATATAATCAACACATTTGACACCAAGATTTTTGATAGGGAAACCTAGTTAAGGGAAAAACCATGGTGGGGGTTAACCCACAAAAATTAATACCCTATTAAAAGTATTTTTACAAATGGGAATGTACATGCATTCAGGCTCACTGCCTAGAGCTCACTACCTGTAGAAATATTACAAGAGAATAATAGAGATTTTGAACTGATGAATAGCATCTACCCATGCAAGAGTTTCAGTTCCTGTTAAGTACAAAAATAGATCTTACACATTTCATCTTTTCTCTTCTCTTCTTACTGCTCTGCTTCATTCGTACCTTGGATTTCTACTCTTCTCACATACACCTTATTCACACACCACACACACTAAATCATCTAATTCCATCAGCTATATATATCCACAACATGATCTACAATCATTTTACCAGTTGGCTTCAAAAACATTTAGAACTTTGTTGAGTACTCTTCTCTGTCGGCTAGATCTATACATAATATGAGATGCGGACCAAAAATTTTACTCACAAATCATCAATCATGTTAGCTACCATCACTGATCATCACCAATTGCCCAATAGACAACTTCTATACATCCAGAATTAAGATCATTCACAAGGTTTTCCTATTCTTCTACTGTCTGTTCTGTCAAACTGAAACCCAATACTCAGAAGCTAGTATCTTTTGAGTCCTTCATCACTAGAGGACAAAACTTTGGATTTAGAGTGTCTTGACAATTCTTTCAAATACCTTAGATCCGCAACAAACCTTGCCTTTCCACTGGAGAGATCCAGACCAAGATACTGGACCCTGTTACCTGTTCTGTTCCTAACTGCCCGAACTTAGACAAATTTTGATTTTGACTTCTGGTATGAATAAATTGTGTTATGTGGATGATTGGGATGATCTTAGTTGCCACCAATGACAATACCTATCAATACAAAGCAGTGTCTCTTGCCAACAATTTGACTACATCTTTTCATGTTTGATTGTGAAGGTATACTTCATATGTCTATGGCTCAGCTTGTCTTGACTACTAAGAAACTGTAAAGCATGGTTGTCAGTGAAACAATGAACTCCTTGGGTAAAAGATAGTGTCTCCACTTCTTTAGGGACTATACCATTGTATATAGCTCCAAGTCATAAGAAGAGTATTTTCTTTTTGCTTCATTAAGCTTTCCACTAAAGAAAGCCATAGGTCTACCTTCTTGGCTCAAAACAATCCCAATTGTATACCCGCTTGCATCACATTCTATAGTGAAGACCTTGTTGAAATCAGGCAATGGTAGGATGGGTTATTGTGCCACTCTATTTTTCAGATATTGGAAGCTTCTCTCTGCCTCATCGGTCCATTAAAACCTATTCCTTTTATCCCCTTTGATGGTGTCAATAATTGGAGAGCAAATATGACTAAAATTCTTTATAAACTTCCTATAAAAAGTAGCTAAGCCATGAAATTTTTTTACCTCACTTGTTGATGTAGGAGTTGGCCAACTGAGAATTGCTTCTACTTTGGTGGGATCCATCTTCAATGAACCTTTAGAAATAAAAAAACCAAGGTAAACTCACTCCTCCTTCATGAATTCACATTTCTTTAGATTGATCATCAACTTCTCTTCATTTAGCCTCTTCAACACCATTTCCAAATGCTGCAAGTGCTCCTCTTTGGTCTTGTTGAAAACAAGGATGTCATCCAAGTAGACAACTACAAATTTACTTATGAAGGGTTTCAAGAATTCATTCATGAGTCTCATAAAGGTACTTGGGGCATTTGAAAGCCCAAAAGGCATGACAAGCCACTCATATAACCCCTCATTGGTTTTAAATGTAATCTTCCACTCATCCCCTTCTCTTATCCTAATATGATGATAGCCACTTTTAAGGTCAATCTTTGAAAAATAACAAGCTCCTCCTAAACAGTCCATCAAATCCTCCATTCTAGGTATTAGAAACCTATACCTTATAGTTATTTTGTTGATTCCCTTGAATCAGTGTACATTCTCCAATCTCCACCTTTTTTAGGTGCCAAAACAGTAGGGACAACACATGGACTTAAACTTTCTCTTATGAGACCCTGATCTAGCAATTCTTGTATTTGTTTCCTTATCTCATCCTTTTGTTGAGGAGTGATCTTTTATGTAGCCTTATTGGGTAAGTTTGTACTTGGTATAAAATCTATGTGGTGGCTCACATCCCTTATAGGTGGCAAAGAACTAGGGAGCTCATCAACAACTATGTCTTGATACTTGTTCAACAAAGTTTGCACTTCTTTGGGCACATCCTCAAATTTTTCTGCTGTTGCTATCATGACAGGTTTAGGTCTGATTACAATTGCATATCCTTCACCTCTCTCTTCTTTCATGGTTTTCAAAAACTCTTTTCCCTCAACCAACACTACACTAGACCCAACTTGTTCATCTACCCCTTCATCTTGCAATGGAATAAGGGTGAATGATACCCCAACCTTGTCAATCACATAAATGTTTATATGCCCATCATATTGAACTTTTATGTCATACTGCTAGGGTCTTCTTAGCAGCAAGTGACAAACATCCATTGGGATGATGTCACACAAGATCTTGTCTTTATACCCCCCAATGTTAAACTCAACCCATGTTTGTTCATTGACTAAGACTTGTTGACCTTTATTTAGCCAAGATACTTTGTAGGGAGTGGGGTGTGGGATTCTTTTCATCTTTAGTTTTTCAACCATCTCCAAAGAAACTAAATTAACAATTGAACCTGAATCAACAATTAATTTACATACCTTTGTCTTGAGATCTGCAAGTGGTTCTAAACAAGGACTTCCTTTGTGGAGGCTCTTTGACTGTTGGTACCTTAATGAGTGTCCTTCTCATCATTAGAGTTTCCCATACCTTTGGAACAATAGGCTGAGATGGAGGTTTGATAGTCTTACTATCTTCCTCTTGCACTAACTGTGTTCTCCTTTCACCTCCATGTGAGCTAGAGGGCTACTTTTTCGGGCATTTCCAAGCTTGATGGCCAAACTGATTACATTGATAGCATCTCCCTAAAAAAGTGTTTGAACCTCTACCTTGTCCTTCAAATCTACCTTTACCATTAGGTCTTCTACCTTTGAAATTGCCTCTTGACTCTGAGCTTTGTTCTTGTTACCCACTTGACTCTCCTTGTGCTTTTTGGGACTGTCCTCTCCCTCCAAAGTTGCCTCTACCTTTGAAGTTCTTTCCTCTGCCTCTACTTTGTTTTTCTTTCCTTCTATTTAGCCTTTCCTCTACCCTGATTGCCATTTGAAAACATTCTTCTACTGTCCTTGGAGGATCAAGACTTAACTCATCTTGTATGGAGAACCTCAGCCCATTTATGTATCTTGCTACTTTTTCTACCTCATCCTCAATATGACTTGTCCTTATACTTAACTTGTGAAACTCCTCAGTATAATCCATGGCATCTGTTTCTTTTTGCTTGAGGTTTTGTAGCTTCCTAAATGTTTGTATTGCATAATCACCCGATAGGAATTGGATCTTGATTTTAGCCACCATTCTCTCCCATGAATGAATTTTTGTCTTGCCCTTCTTGAACCTCTCTTCCTGCACATAATTCCACCAAGTTAAGGTAGGACCTTTCAATTTGGTTTTAGCAAATTTTACCTTTTGATCATCTGCTACCTCATCATACTCAAAATAGTTGTCAAGTGCATCAATCCAACCTAGCACTTCTTCACCATCCAACTTCCCACCATACATGGGAAATTCTATCTTTACCTTAGGAGTATCTCCCTTCATATCCTTTAGCATCTTCATCATTCTCACTTCATCAGGCTCCTCTTGTTCTTGGACTCCTTGAGGGTTCTCAGTCTCACCCTCTTCCTCTTCCTTTTCGTCACTTTGGTCTCCATTGACCATACCTCTCCTTTGGTTTGATTCCAATGCTGCAAGTCTAGTTAGAACAACTTCCTGACACTCCTTTACTTGTATCAAATCCCTGGCATGCTTTTCCTTCAGCTCTCTCACTTCTTTGGCCGTTGCATTACTTTTTGGAGGCATCTTTGCTTTTGTAAACTTCAACTTTTGTCACCTATAGATCAAAACCTATGGTTCTAATACCACTATGATGTAGAGCAATTTAGAACATTTAAAAAACTCAACCTATTCACCTTTGAAGTCTTGAACCAAATAAACAATTGGTGTTCCTTCACAACTGTGACACTTGCCTAATAGCCCTTCAAAAGGGGTTTTTCAAGCCTAACTTCCTGATAAGACTTCAAACCCATATACAAAACATCATTTTAGATACCCATTTGGCTGTTTGATAACATATCTCTATTTAGAATAGGATTGTATTGGAACAACACTCTCAATAATTCATTGTCATGCTATAACTAGGCGAAATTAGGCCTCTTTTACAAAGCAACCATAAGAAATTCAAAACCCACAATACAAAATCCAACTTCAGGACTCTCCTCAAGTCACATGGGGTCTAAAAATGTAGATTTCATCAACTGGAGCAATACCCATCATGTTTTTTTACAAAACCCTATCTCTAGCTAGATAAATAAGCCAAATACATAGGAAATTATGCTAGGGCTGCTTAAAATCCTACCTTATCACCATCCCCTTCTCCTGCAAACCCTACAAACACAAAAAGCAACATAAAAACATCCATTCCACCAATTTTTAGAATTTTCCAATGTTGGAATGGTTTAAAATTTTATTGTTTTCTCTCAAAACCCTAGCTGATGAGGTTTACATATATATTTTACAAAATGGGCTCTAACTCACACAAAAATGAATGTAAAAAATCTAAACTAGACTTAAATGAAAGATAATTCATGGCTCTACCACATTCAATTGATTTCAATATTTGAATGTACTACACTGGGTCGTACCAGTCACAGGAACAACATGAAAATAGTAAAAACTGTAGGAAAACAGTGGTCTTTATTGATTTTTCTTCAAAACTAATCATTTCTCTCTTTGATTCGAACATCCTCTACCATATTTACATGCCTTCTACAAAAAAAAATGATTCCAATGTATTTTCACCTTCTTAACCTTTCAACTTCCCTAAAACACACTAAAAATGCCACTTTTGTAGCTTTTTAACTTGTTTTCTCTACATAAACTGAATAGACCTTATTGCCCAAAAATTGGACTTATCAACACAAAACTCCATATTTGACCCCTATTTACAATATATACCTAGGTGCCCCTGCACCAGAATGAATATGGAGCATTTCTGATTTCTAGACTTCACTAAAGGCTAAACACTGATTGTTATCTAGATAAGACAAATTGATAAGCTCTGAACTTTAGACAAGTAGCAATTTTTATAGGTGTTCGCTAGACTTAGATCATAGATGGCAAAAAAAAAAGACCTGGAGTAAAGGATAAATGCGAGATAACAAGGGTCCCTAGATAGAAGATGATCCTAGAGACTACTAGACCCTCGACTTTGCTTAGCTAGTGTGTATGTGTGCTTTGTACCTCTCTTTCTCTATTAGAATGTCACCCTTGAGGCTTTGAGCTTATATTGATCTCCACCCTAGAGTACGGACATTCAACAATCTTCTCTCTTTCACTCTTTTTTTGTATTTTTTTTTGCTCTTTTTACTATTTTTTTGTATTTTTCCTCACTTGACTTTCGCATTTTTTTGGATTTTGACTTTTCAAGAAATGAATGCTTTTTGGAACTTTGATATGCAATGCTTTGATCTCTCAATTCTCATTTTTTGACATTCCTTATTTTCATCACTCATTTTTTTTATTCACTCAGATTTTAGATTGCTTCCTTAAGAGTTTCAATCCTCCTAATGTTTTTGGCCAAGAAAGATAAGGGGCTGAGCACCACCTAAAGTTTTTGTAATCTGGTTGGACTTCTCTAATACTAGGGAGGAATCAGGAAGGTCTACTTGTAAGATTTCTTTGAACACTATAGGTTTGAATACTAACTTTGTTTAGACCTAACATCTTGACTCATTAAGACTGGGATCAGTGTAAAGCTAAGAGCTAGGTTTTGATTAGAATCACTGGGAATGAAGGGGGATAATGGCAATTGTGGAAAAAATGGGGAATCTTTAGGTCCTGAAAGGATGACATATATCTAGACAACATTAGACTCCTTACTAAGAAGAAAATGGTACAAGAGAAAGTCACTGACTGTAATGTAAGATGGACAGAATGACACAGAAATACAAGAAATAAATTGTTTTTGACATTTTGATGAGTTTTATAATTTTTTTGTGTTTTTGTGTTTTTATGTTTTATGATTTTTTAGTTTTTTAGACATAATATTTCTTGAGGTGAAAGGCATTGACTGTTTCTCCAAATTCCTCTCCCTCCATTGTGCATAAGAGATAAGCACCATTTATGATGTCTTCTTTAACCATGTAAGGACCCTTCTAGTCTTTCGAGAAGGCTCTTTTTTGTCTTCTTTTCTTATTTTTTGTGCTACCTCTTCTTAGGACAAGTTCTCCTATTCTGTATGGTTTGTCATTTGAATCTATTGCTACCAACTCAATGGCTTCTCTTGGAATCATGAGATGAAGTAAGTTTTGAAAAGCATGTTGATGGGAAGGAGTCCAATATAGAACTCCATCACAATTCAATAGTTCTGCTAATAGGTTGAATTGTTCTTTCATGTAAACTTTCACATCTAGTCTCTCTTAGATTCTTTGCAAGAATTGGAACAATTCAAGATGAGTTTGTGGCTCCCTTTTCTCATTAGGAGGGACAAAGCTTATGCTTTTCCTCCCATTGGGTTTTGGTCTCAAGTCCATGCCATATCCGATATAACTTTTTGGGAGTTTGAAAAATGACAGGGTCATCAACACCAACAATCACTCTCATCTTCCATTTTCTATGAAAGATGTCTTTGCTTTCTTCATCATCATCAAGAAGTCTCTCAACCATTTCTATTTGTATTTGAGGTGCTTCCCATTCACCAAGTTCATTTGATTGAACCGAGGTAGAGGAGGTTGGTTTTTCTTGTGGTTTAGATACCATAAACATCCTAGGTAACATCCCTATAGCATTGGTTGATTCATTATCGATAGAATGCACCTCTTCCATGGGTATCACTTGTTGATGTGAATCCTCTATTGGTGTGAGAGGTTCATATGATTTTGTTTCTTCTAGTGTCTTGGGGACACATGATTCACTTAGTGGTGACAGTGGAGTGTAACTTTCTGTCATGTCTTCCTCTACATCTAAGAAAACATGTGGGTCTACATTTCTTAGATCTAATGTAGTGGTTTGAAACATTGGTCCTTTAGTTCTATGAGGCTTCTCCCCTATGCAAGGGAAGAGTTTATAGGTCTCTTGGATGTCGATCATGAGTATCTCTAGGGGAAATTAGAGTGGTCCATCTCGCTCGATCAACTCCATGATCTCAATAGTTTTATCTTCGAGAATAATTTCCTTTTGTTTTGGTAGTGGCTCATTCTCTAGAGTTTTGATCTTTGCAACATTTATGGTCTTTTTTGGGACCTCCATTCATTTGATGCATATGGATTGAGGTGTAGGATTAGGGATGGTTAATTTTGTTGGTAGGGAGTTCGTAGTCTATGGGGATACCTATACACTTGTTTGGCATGTTTGATTTTAACATACTAAAAGGTTCTAGATCTCCCTTTGTGACATATACTTTCTCTAAGTGTAAAAATCAAGCTTCTTGAAACAATGTGGATGGCACAGCCTTCATTCTGTGTATCCATGGCCTTCCAAGAATCAAGTTATATCCCATGTCCTTGTCTATGACATAGAAAATTGTTGGAATGGTTTTGGGTCTCAAAGTCACTAGAAGGGTAATTTTATCTATGGTGGTAGTTTTTAGATTATCATATCCACTTAGACTATCTCTTGATGTGGTGATATTGATGTGTCCATAGCCCATCCTCTCTAAAAGGGAGAAAGGAACTATATTCACTATGGCTCCATCATCGATTAATGTTCATTTGATGCATGTATCATAGATCCACACTTGAAGATATAGCACAAGGTCCCCTTTTTTTGTTAACTCTGGCATAGAAGACATCTGTTGTAAGTCGAAGAAAAAAAGGGATCTTTAATTTCTGAGTTTGGTGGGCTAAGATCATAGTCCACGTGATTGATTTGTTCACTAGGTGGTGGTGTAATTTGGTTGAGGTATTTCAGACCTATTGCTTTTAGTAGTGCGAAGCGATGTGAAGGGGAGTTCCTAAGTAAATCAATGAATGAAATGTGCACATATGTTTTCTTTAAGTCTTCTATGAGCTCATAAGGTCTGATTGGAGCCGGTATTGGCTCTACTACTAAAATGATACTTTCATATACTTTCATTTGCTCATTTTCATCCTCATGGTCTTCCTCTTCCTCTTCGTTGTGCATCATCTCGACTAATCCCATCATCCTAGCCTCTCCTTTTTGTTCCAGTTGTGGTGGGATTTCGGGTTTACCACTCTAAATCATCTTGTTTTGGTTTGTTGTTTTCGTATCTTTATGCACAGGCAACGGGTCCTGATAAATTCTCATGTTTGCATTTTGCAGTGCTATTGGACCCTGATTTTGTCCTGTGTCTTTGTTATCCGGTGTGACCTGCTATGGGTTTAAGAATATTTTTATGAATAAATGTTGTTGGTCTTCTAGTAATCTTGCTATGAATATGTTATATTCTCTACAAGATTTTGTACTATTCCCCCTTGTTCTATGAAAAGAAAAAAATTGGTTGAACTCATATGGGGGCCTCTCGTATCTTCCATTATTTCCATTCCTGTTTTTGATACAGTTCCAACTTTGGTAATTGTCTCGTGGGTACTACCCGTTGTTTCTAGGTTGATCTATGTCATTTACATTAGAAGGGTAGTAATATCTCCCATTGTAATCATCTTTTATCTTCTTAATTGGGGGTTGATCTATCACCTCGTCTGTGGTTGCACTCCTATTGTTTTTAAGGATTTTGATAACAAAGGCATTGTTTCCCATGTCTTCCCTTGTTATCTTTCCATTTGATCTGTAGACTTTTCTACCACTGTCGATGGCAGCTTGGTCAATCCTCAAAGCACTTTCCAATGCCTCTTCAAATGATTTATATGGCAATTTTTGAACATCTTCTCTCATGTCCTTGTTAAGGGCATGCAAGAAGAGATCACACAGTTCTCAATGGTCCATGTTTGGAGTACTAGTCAAAGAATAGAGGACTTGCCTCCATTGAGTGACAAAGTGGGCTACAGATTTGTTTGGTTCTTGTTTCATTGTGAGGAACTCTCTAATCCCTATTTTAACGAGTTTGTTCATGTCAAATGCCATGACAAACTCTCTGATGAGTTGTCTAAATGAATGCATTGAAGCTTCTAGGAAATGAGAATGCCAATCCTGAGTGATGCCTTCAAGATTTTTTGGGAAGATCTTTGCTACAACCCCATCCCAAGGGAGGAGTTCTCTTATGGCCATGGTGTAGGCTTTAATGTGGGAATTTGGATCTCCTTCTCCTTTGAACTTGGAGAGATCTGGCAATGGTCGTGGTAGTTGGACACTTCTTATACTTTGGTCTAAAAGTTCTTTCAAATATTCAAGATACGTTCCTAAAAAGGCACTCTGAGATTGTGGGGTCGATAGTAATAACCCCGTGGGTGGGTTTTGATAACCCATTGTGGGATTCATTGAATTATTCTTAATAGGGGGATTCCCATTCAGACAAGTGTCGTTGCTAGCATTCCATGAATAGTAATTGAGGTAGGGGGATTTTGAGATGCCCCTGGTCCTATTCCTAAGACTTAAGTCTTCTTTTTGGAGCATCTTGTTTTGCTTCCAAGATTTTGATTCTCTAGACTAGAGTTGCAATTAAATCTGCAGGAGTAGCAGCTCTAAGTGTTTCTTCATTTCTAGGATGTTCTCTTTGAATATTTTCATGGTGATGTGCTTCTTTGCACATAGTGTTTTCTTTTTGTTCTTCTTGTAAGGTGATTCTCAATGTCTCTTGAGTGTCTTTGGTTTCTTGTAGGTGTTTTTCTAACCATTTAACCTCCTCATTGAGATGAGTATTCGATGTGCTTATGGAAGGTTGTTTGGATCGATGTATCTCTGACCTTATCCTTCTATCTTTATGTGGCACATTTGGTATGGCTGGGTTGTTTTCCCAAGCTAGGTTGCTGAAAGATAGAGAATGCCTAGATTCTCTTTGATCTTGTTCATAATCAGAATCTTTGTAGTCATAACAATTGGTGATTGGCACATCAGGATGTGGCGGCACATACCTATCAAATGAGGGAATTTCTAGTTCTCTTGAGGGAATGTTCTGTTGTCTTAAGTCAAGTTTTGTCATATTTGGGGGTGCCATAGACACCACAGAATAAATGGAATGGATCATGGCGTAAATGATAGAAGCTGAAGCGACCAAAGCGACTATGAAGAATGGTGTGAAAATGTTTCCAATTTTTTTTGTTAACTATTTTGAGATGTTTGAAATGGGAACACAAACTACAAAACCAAAAGATTCTGTAATTCACGTCAGGTTCACCAAAATATGTATGCTCAAAATCGTGACTCCGATTGCCTAGGGCTATCAGGTCAGATTTTGGCATGCACACGGACCCTTCCCTCCTTTCCATAGGGCGATCCACCACATCACTCTCACTCACGTGGAAGTAGCCAGTCAAGAGGAGGTGAGACACGACAGGGGTCTAGCTCGTTGGAGAGCTGGACTTCACAGAGAGGGGTCGACAAGTACTGTAGACTTTGTTGTTGTGTGCTTAGTTGTATGTTTTGTTCGATTTTTGTTGTAGTTGAGATAACCCTATGACCCAAAGGGTCACTAGTTTCTCTTTTCCTATTTAGGTTTCTTAGATTCCACCTCTGTGTGGGTAAACAATTGTTTTCATTGATGGCTTCTTCTATTTCAATATCTCAAAAGAATTCTCATTGTAGCTGTAATTGTCTAGTTTCTTCTAACAATAAAAGGACAAATGAGTCTGCTTGTGGTAGAACAAATGTTTCTTTTTGTGGTCATGGATGGATATCCTTGATCTTGTCATAGATAGCCTTCACCCACTCTCCCCTCACTCCTAAGCATATTCGTGAATCATGATAGAGGTAAATGTGTGATTACTAACTTTAACCAGATCTAGGGTTTTGACCTAGGGTTTGACTTATGTTTTGATTTACTTTTACCTCATGGTGGTATCGAGGGTTTGGTTGGATTGTTTAACTGTCATTACCTCGTGATGGAATCGAGGGTTTGCAATTTTGTCTATTCTAGTATTTCTATATGCATGAAAACTAAATGATATGTAAAACATTTTTTTTGTATTTTTTAGTATTTTGGAAATGAAAGTGCTTTTAATCTATGAAAGGGAAATATGTATGCAATTGTATATGACTTTTCTAATGCAAAGTTAACCTATGTTTTTTTTTTGTGTTTTTGATGATTTTGAAGTAATCTAATCTAACAAAAAGGGAAAATGCTTCTTCTAATAATTTAGATCTAGAAATATGAAAGCAGTTAATATAACATGCAAGATCTAACTATTAAGAAAAAAGTAATGTTTTACTATTCCCAAGAGAAAATTTGATTGTCTAATTACTATGAATTGAACAAAAATAATGAATGAACCTAGAAGAAATGAAGATTTGTTGACTCCACTACCCTCAGTAATCCTTGTAATTGACAACCTTGAGTCCTTTTACAGTAGCGGGTGATTCTCTTGACAACAAAACCACACAAAGAAGCAAAAATAAGCTTTCATGAAGCTTGTATGATCTCAATGAGAGCTTGGATTGAGCACAATGGTATAAAATGAAGCAGCATAGCATTGCTTGGTTGAACAAATAAAGAAAAAGGCACCTTCATCCTATAAGAGTGTAGACACCTAAAATTGGCTTGCTTTGCAAACCGGTTTCCCATACCTCTACACCAATTTATCCCTAACCATCTGTCTATCCCTTGTGATCAATTAATTCTTTTAATTTATCACTTGGACCTTACAACACTATCCCTCATTAATCAAATAAATATTCCCAATATTTTTTTGGTTCAATTCTCCTTTTCCCTAATCATCATCAATTAGATAAACCATGGTTATCTAATTGATCTAGCCTACTAATTGACCTACCCTAACCTACCCTAGCCTACCTATCCCCTAGACCTAGGTTAATTAAGCTAAACACTCAATTAACCTTGCTTATCCCCTTCTTCCATGCACCTTTGAATAAAAATCACTCTTTTATTCAAATGGTCAAATCCTCCTTACACCTCATTTATCATTCTCTTACACATGTAAGAGTACCATCTTCACATCTCCACATAAAGGTGAATTAAAATTCACTTGTCATGTCCCCTCTTCCCAAAATAAATCTTTTATTCATTTTAATCCTCCACACCTTTCCCCATGTGAATTTAAAATTCCCTTTTAATGAGAGCCCTCCAATCCCCTTGACCAAGATTCAACCCTTGATCTCCCTCATCCACTCTCCTTGTGACACTTGTCACAAGGCTATGAACCCAATCCTAACCCTAACTCTCATTGATTCGTAGCCCTTGATCTCACCTTCTAATCCTGACCCTCCATCCTCATTCCCAAAACTCTATAAATGAAACCCTCTCCAAGCCATTTGAGGGAGACTCTTTCATACATCAAACCTCTGCCAAAATCACTCCACAATCTCCTTCATCCCACTACCATAATGTCAAGATCTTGCCTCAATCCCATCCAATCTATCCATCCACTTGTCTCTCATCTACCTTTGTGTTGAAAAGCCTTGAGCAATCCACATTTTAGTCTTCTAATCATGGGTAAAATCTGAGGAGCTCTATGGGTGCATCTCCTTCCTGCATGGATTTGTGAGGTCTTCATGAAGGTATAATCATTTTGTTTATGCATTAGATTAGTTTCTACTTTCATTTTGATTTCACTTATCACATTTGGCATGCCCGGTGGGACCCACAAGGTCCAAATCTAATCTTTGTTTGTGAGTTTTTGTGTTAGTATGTGATTTTTGTAGGTTCAATGCTATCCAACCATCGCAGTGGCGCTATCTCAACCTTCTTTCAGCACTACTATTGTATTAGCGCTATCTCTGCGTGAAATTTTTTTAATACTAACCCTACTCACGTGTTGTTTATTTACTTTTCCTGTTGTTTTCTGTGGTAGTTGCTCTCTGTTTTGCAGGAAAACTAGGAATTATAGGGGGAGGTTATGGCAAATTTTTGAAAGAAATGAAAAACCAACATCAGTTTCCTATTTTGATGCCATCCTTCAGATTAGTGCCATCTGCGCTTCTCCATGACTCTGAAACATCACGCAGTGGCACCTTCATTGTAATCAATCATTGCTATCCTCTATATTAATGCCTTAAGTAGGACCTATTAGCACTAACCTTTGTATCAATGCCATTCTATTAATTAGTGCTATAGTAGTGTTTAATTAGCACCATAAATTATTTTAGCACCTTCTTTCGTAAGTCGGGTTGTTCTGCCCGCAGTGGTGCCTATGTATGATTGTTTTAGCGCTATTCTTGAAAATTGCTTTGCTGTCTGTTGCAGGTACTGCGGATACTAACAAGCCTTTTTGTAGGATGGTTTGATGTTAGTTAGCTAACATTTTGATTTGGGAAATTAAAATGAACCCCTTTTTGCATGTTAGGTCTTAGACAACATTTCGATTTGGTGTTTTAAAAAATCGATCCAAACAACTCCTTGTGTGAAGTGTGTGTGTGCTCATAACATTTATTTTGGTGATCTAAAATATACTCCTTTGTGTGCCAACAAACAAACAATCAAACACTTCGATTTTGGGCTATAAAAAGAACCACAAATTGTATATATCAGTGGATAAAAAGAACAACAAACTTGCCTTTCTCACGCATCTAATCAAGACAATCTAAAATACTTGTGTGAAGTGTCTTTGTGGTTGTGTCAAGTAGAGTGAGAAGTGTATGCTCTTCCCTCGCACCCTTTGGTGATCTTGGGAATCAAAAGCTTATCACAAAACTTGCATTAATCACACCCCATTTAATCCAAAGATCTAAAATTGAACTATGTTTAGTGTGATATAATCATAGGGAACACGTATGCTCTCCCCTCACATCTTTGTATGAACTTGGGGATCAAAAGTGTTTTCATGATTGTATTACTTTTGTAATCCTTAGAGGGCCTGCCACCCTGCTTCGAAAGGTGGGAATGACCCAAGCGGCAACAAGCTAAAGCCAAGCTCTTTCAAGCCGCTATATAAATTAATGTGTTTGTGATGAAAGTCATAGGCAACAGGTGTTGTTGTGTTATACCAACAGCCAACCTCCCCCAAAACCCTCCAAAGCGCAACCCTTGGAGGCTGGGAGACTCCATAATGGAGAGTAGCACTGCCACATGTATAACCACCTGAACGAAAGCACTCACTATGAACCTTTGTTTTAGTGGCCCAAATCCCTAAGGTTGTATATGCTTGATTATCACATTTTTTATAAATCAAACCTTTGGCCATTGTGTTTTCTTGCTTGATTGTTTGTCTACTTGCCAAGAAAAAATCAAATTCATCCATCAATCTAACCATTCACATCCTTAGCGCCATTTCCTCTTTATTTTAGTGCCATTTTCCATCTGTTTTAGTGCCTTCTTCATCCATGTCCAAAAATCAAAATTTCCCATCAAAAACATCAATTTTATAAGCCCATTTTCAAAAAAAATTCGGTCGGGAGGCTACGCCCCTGAACCCTTGTCAGTGGGGGGTCGCATCCGTCCCCCCACACCCCCCCTCATGTCGAGCCAGGTTTTCCTCCCAACACCACTAAAACACCCCCCCCATTTATCAAACCCCATAAGTTGATCTTATCCAAATCCCTTTATTTGAGCTTGATCAAATTCTAATCCACTTCCTCTCGAGTCATAATCTATCTTCATCATCCTAATCATTCTTATCCACTTCATCTTAATCCAATCACCCATCTATCCTAATCATCCTAACCACCTATCTTATCCACATCATCATCCAAATCATCGTCATCATCCTTAATCTAATTCATCAACATCATTCTAAACCCATCTCATCCATATCAAATCTAAAAACCAACCAACATCAATCCATAATCTTCCAAATCCATAGTCCAAAATCAACATCAATCCCAATCATTAATCAAATCCACCAACATCATTATCAAACTCCAAATCCAAATCAACCCAATCAAAAGTCAAGACCTTAATTGATCACCTAATCAAATCAACCCAATCAACCCTCTTGCTTAAGATCATTAGTCTATCTTAAGCATAGAGAATCATCCAACAAAAATAAATCAAATCAAATCATCTTAGGGACTTGAAATTTTGATCCCACCATCACAATCATCCATTATCCCCCATCATCCCATACCATCTCCAACGAAATGGATCTTTATGAAACAATACAACAATTACAAAGACGTAGAAAAGTCTATGAAAACATGGATCCTAATGGTAAGGAAAAATTCAAAAATGCAATTAAAGATATGCCCTTAGCGCACCTCATCATTGGAGAATCCCGATCCCCTATCCAACCTTCATCATATCAACAAACATCTTACACATCATCCCCATCCACATCATATCAATCGTCATTCTTTCAACCTGCATACCAACCTACATCTTACATATCCACACCATCAACCTCCCATCAACCTTCATCATATCAACTTCCCTCCATCATCCTCATATCAACCTTCAACATCCTACATATCCACACCATCAACCTCATATCAACCTTCAACCTCATACCAACTTCCATCATATCAACCTCCATCATATCAACCTTTACCCTCATATCATTCACCATCCCCTTACCCATCCATGCCATCATACTTATCCAACCAATCAATACCTCCACCTTATCCATCCCCCAACCTTGGTCATGCTAACTTTGATCAAGGGAACACCAATCTCGCACACCTTATATCCAAAATCCAAACCTCATATCAACAACCAAATCCCCCATCTCCTAATCCCCATCCTCTAACCCTCCCATCACAATATCCCTCCAACCTTATCAACCTTAATCCATCACCTTATGTATCTCCCAATCCACCAATCCCTATCACCCATCCACCATCTAATCCACCATCAAATCCAACACCTATCCTTGAACCTACCCATGAACCATCACTACCTAATCCTATCACCCACCTATCCAATCCCAATCCCATTTCTACACCATCCACCATCATTATCCATCCATTATATTGTTCTTCCACCCATACACTCATGAAGGATGTCATCCATTGGCTATTAGCAAGGAATCAAATACCCTCATGCAATCCTACATCCACCAAATATCTTGAACAATCTCCTATCATAACTCAAGAACCATCATGCAGCCATGTTCAAGAACACATAAGTCAAACACCTATTGCATCCATCCAAGCACCTATCACATACATCCAAGTCACTCCCACTTCTATCCAAACACATGAGCCATGTCAAGAATCAAATCCAAAGCATGTTGAAACATCAACCCCTTCTCTTGATCAATATCTCACCATCCCATCTAATAAGATCCCCAATCCCCTACCATCCATTGATCAACTTATTGATCTCACACCATCTTTTACCACCCCTTCACCATCCCCCATGAATCCTTCACATCCATCTACCAATCCCATCCAAAATCAATCCCCTTATCCACTTGGCACAAGCACTTTCATCCGTGGTGACTTCCTTGTAGGAGGTGAACAACTTCCTCCCACCACCTATCTATCTCCAACAAATAATGGATTCGCATCTTGCTTCCGAAGCAACAAACATCCCATTGCATGTCGCATACTCCAACATATGAACTATCAAGGCAAAGGCTTAGGCCTTCATGAACAAGGCACCTTGGAGCCCATCCACACCACATTCCATCCATCCTCTCATGGCCTTGGCTATACATCACAAGGCAAACAATCTAAACATGTTGATACCATCCACCCACCTTCCAAAATCCATTCATCCAATCCCAAACATGGTGCATCTTATTGCACCCCCAAAACATATGTTGCCATCCCTCCTCCATCATCCTATCATTTGCAAAAGCATGTGACCATCCTTCTCCCTCCATCAAAATTACCACCACTACTTCCAACTCCAAACATTCCTATTAAATCCACTTTACCTCCCATCCTACCAACTCCTAATATCCCCATCCTCAAATCGCCTCATCCATTTATCCATAAATCCACTTTTTACTCCTCCACCCGTAAATCCCCTAAAATCCCCAATCAAGACCAACAAAAGCACACACCTTTCAAACATGAAGCTTCCCCCAAATCCATGGGATTCAAAAATTTGAATGCCTTAATGCATAAAGTACAAAAGCCTAAAGATGTTACCCCTTCCAAGTAAAATCAAAAATCCAAAAGGCTATCAAAGCCCACACCATCACAAGAAAAAGCAAAAATAAAAATGGTGTGGGTCCCTAAAAAAAGATCAATCAAAACAAATGAGGCATCCACATCCCAATCTACCCCAAAATCCCAAACATCCCCCTCCCTAGCTAAAAATCCCATAAATCCTAAATCTATTTGGGTCCCTAAAACCCCAAATCAACCATCCAAAAATCCTCCATCTCGATCCCCATTACTCCCAACTCCACATCCAAAATACAAGCTTCCAAATACATCATGGTGCGTGCAGCCATTGGTCTTGGTTCCCCTCCACCACTTAACATTCCCACATACCCCCATATCTCCATCTTTTGTTCACTATCCTACATATCTTCCCCATCACATTCCTATGGTCCATGCTTTTGCATAATTCACATCATAATCCATTATCCACCATCCATTCCATCTTCTCCTATCTACCAACAATCCATGCAATCATCATCCATAATGCTATCCAACATAGTACCATCTTCTCCTTGCTATGGAAACAGACGCTAGAGTCCCCATCCCATCAAAAAAGCAAAAAAATCAAAAAAATAAAAAAATCAAGAAAATAGTAAAGAGAAAAATCCGTCCAATGGTGAAAACCACTCCTTGTGGCGCCTTGGGCAAGTACCTTGATGAAAACCCCCTGTGGGCATCATGTGTAATCCCTTCTCCATCCATTTTGTATCCCTACACTTGGGGGCAAAACCATCTAATCATCCAAATCCATAACATCCTTTTGCATATCCTATCCACTATCCCCTATTTATCTTATCATATTCCTATCTACCATCCCCTATTCACCCTATCATTCCCCATCCATTCTATCCATTCTATCCTCCTCCTTAGATCTTGATGAAGACAAGGGGCAAAATATCAACAACATGCTTTGGACACCTCTTGGCATACTCCCTTTGTAGGTATATCCTCTATCCATCTACTACAAAGTCCATCCACTCAAACATGAACCCATCATGCAAAATTCTAAGCATTGGGGCATATAATTCCTTGCAACATAGCCCTTGGAGAAAATCCTCATCCCTATCTTTAATCTATCTAACATGCATCCCTATCACTTGTCCATTCATCTACCACAAATCAGTTATCCATCATTCTTTCATCGCCAACCCCCCTATCCAACCCCATCACCCTCACCTCTAGGCTTGGTGTTCCCTTGTCATTGATATCTAGCATAAAGGTCATCCACATGAAAGCCAATGCAACCATCTCATAATAAACCATTCCTTTTCCACAATTAGAAAATCCAAAAAAAAAAAAAATCCATAAAATCCCAAAAATATCCATCATGAAATCAACATTGCTCCATCAACATCTCATCATCCAACACATCATTCAATCATTCATCACATCATCACATCTATCATCATCTCACATCATCATCACAAATCAGAACTACATATCATCATCACCCGCATCTTAATGTGCCTTGATCCCATGGATATAGGGTATGTAGGCAGTCTAAAATATGAAGGAAGTTTCCAGTACTCAGGTACCTAAAGATGCACCCATCTATCCTCAATGAGCTTACACTAGATCCAAGCATCACATCACTTATCGAAACATCATCCCTTAATCAAAATCATCAACTATCAAATCAGCATCAACCATAGCTTGTCACCATCATATCTTGAGCCAATCTTACATCAACTAATCATGATCCAATCATCAATTGATTCCTGCCTTAGGATATATCCTTCCTACAATAGGCAGAATCTATCCAATCATTATCCATCTTGGCAAGAGATACAATGGTTACTTATTTGGTTCGTTGGTCTTTTTGTTTTTGATTTTTATCTTTTGTCCTATTCGAAGATCACATCAAATCTACCTTGATCTCATTATATCATGGTATGTGGTGAAAACATCTAGAATGGGGCATAGTTTTGCTTTTGTATGCTGTGCTTGTGGGCTAATTTTATTACTCCAAGCTAGTATTCATATCTTGTTGATCATAGGGTTGGTTCTAGCATATTGATCCCCTTATGCATCTAAGGTTCATCATACCTTTTGTGTACTAAGGACTTATGCTATGAGTCCCCTTCCCTCATCAGGACAAGGTTGTACTATCTTGGGCATGCATGGGATCATCCCTTTGTTTGCGTGTCTAGTCCATGCAAATGTTGGATAAACATCATCAGCCTGGTCTTCTATACCTTGGTGAACATATCCACTTTGCTATATCAAACCTAGGATTTCTCTAAATCAATTTTCAACACAATGATCATCCACCAATCAATTTCCCACCATCATCATCCATTCATCTCACCACTTATCCTCCAACCACTTCAACCAATCTCTTCCATCCATTTCGAGAGCACAACCGTGTTCTTGCAACCTGCCTATCCTCTCGAGGGGGCATCACCCTTACCAATTATCCCCAAAACCTTACCCTATTCTTCTAAGCCAAAATCTTTTTTTCTATCCAATCCAACTCTATGTTTTAACTTCTTTGAAATGATGTTACTTAGCCGTAACACCATCTCAAAGAGGGGCAAATGTAGACACCTAAAATTGGCTTGCTCTGCAAACTGGTTTCCCATACCTCTACACCAATTTATCCCTAACCATCTGTCTATCCCTTGTGATCAATTAATTCTTTTAATTTATCACTTGGACCTTACAACACTATCCCTCATTAATCAAATAAATATTCCCAATATTTATTTGGTTCAATTCTCCTTTTCCCTAATCCTCATCAATTAGATAAACCATGGTTATCTAATTGATCTAGCCTACTAATTGACCTACCCTAACCTACCCTAGCCTACCTATCCCCTAGACCTAGGTTAATTAAGCTAAACACTCAATTAACCTTGCTTATCCCCTTCTTCCATGCACCTTTGAATAAAAATCACTCTTTTATTCAAATGGTCAAATCCTCCTTACACCTCATTTATCATTCTCTTACACATGTAAGAGTACCATCTTCACATCTCCACATAAAGGTGAATTAAAAATTCACTTGTCATGTCCCCTCTTCCCAAAATGAATCTTTTATTCATTTTAATCCTCCACACCTTTCCCCATGTGAATTTAAAATTCCCTTTTAATGAGAGCCCTCCAATCCCCTTGACCAAGATTCAACCCTTGATCTCCCTCATCCACTCTCCTTGTGACACTTGTCACAAGGCTATGAACCCAATCCTAACCCTAACTCTCATTGATTCGTAGCCCTTGATCTCACCTTCTAATCCTGACCCTCCATCCTCATTCCCAAAACTCTATAAATGAAACCCTCTCCAAGCCATTTGAGGGAGACTCTTTCATACATCAAACCTCTACCAAAATCACTCCACAATCTCCTTCATCCCACTACCATAATGTCAAGATCTTGCCTCAATCCCATCCAATCTATCCATCCACTTGTCTCTCATCTACCTTTGTGTTGAAAAGCCTTGAGCAATCCACATTTTAGTCTTCTAATCATGGGTAAAATCTAAGGAGCTCTATGGGTGCATCTCCTTCCCACATGGATTTGTGAGGTCTTCATGAAGGTATAATCGTTTTGTTTATGCATTAGATTAGTTTCTACTTTCATTTTGATTTCACTTATCACAAAGAGCATTTGAATGCTAAGTTGTAGAGCAAAAAATGGCAAGAGTTGTGTGTACAATGTATTTGCCTCCCTTTGTTCTTGATGGAGGGGGGTATTTATAGGTTTAGAAGAAGGGATTGATTGAAGAGTTAACTCATTTGATTGATGAGTTAAGCAAGATGATTGTGGAGTTAACAAGGTTGATTACCCAGTGAACTCAGCTGATTAGAGAGTGATAAGTCAAATATAGCTTATCACTGGAGAGAAAATGGAGGTGAGGGAATGCATGAGATTGATTGAAGAGTTAATTTGAGATAAAATAGATCTAATTATGCATGTGTGGGTGCATGAAATAGTTAACTCTATATTAGGGGTCAAAAATCATGCAAACTAGAAGAAAAATGGGTGGAAATAGAGCAAAAATGAGTGAGAAACTCGTGTTTTTCTGTGGCTGTGAAAATAGCAGGGTTGCCCCTTTTGCCAGTAGGGTCACCCTTGGGCGACCATGGGTCACCTAGGGGAGATCTAGGCTGGACAAGGTCAGAAGTAGAAAAATAGGTTGGGAGAAGCATGAAGAGAAGAAAAGGAGGGGTTTTGCTTCAAGAAACAGGTTAGTCATGTGGAAGAATCCAAATCTCCACTTGCATCTATAGGATCTCTTGGGGAAGATCTAGAAATAATAGGGGAGATTTGGATTGATTGAGTAGAACTGAAAACCAAAAGTGGGAGATGGACAAGGAGACCTCTAGAAGGCTTTTAGGAGGTGCACAAGATGAAAACAAAAGGGGAAAGGTGAAAAATCACCTATAAGACACTCACAAGGCTTAGGAGCAAGGTCAAAAGCTCAAAAAATGTAAGTTGACAAGTGTCGCAACAAGTGTCGAAAAGTGTCGCAAACGAGGAGAGAGAGAAATTGACAGGGAAGGAACAACACAAAACGAGAAAGAGGACACATCATCAAGAGGTTTGCTGCTTAAAGGACATTATTTCATTCTTACATGTATGTGACAAGGATTTGAATCATCATAGGGGTCCTCGTGGAGGCTGCGCATAATTTTTTTGCTTAGAATCGCAAGACCTACAAGTGTCATATTCTAGGGAACCTACATCTTGTTGACCTATTTCATCTTTTTTTGACCTCTTGAGACTGCGAGTCAACTTACTAATCTCATGCCCAACCCCAGTTGCTACTCAACTTTCAACCTGACCTGGTCACCCCATTTTATTTTTGGGTCACCCCTCAAGGACCACCCTAGTAATATGGGCGACCACCCCCTTCTGGCATCATTTTGGCAAAATAAAGTTTCCAGGTGTCTTCTTCAGCCTCCCAGGATCATTTCCATGACTTAGTTTTCACCCAGAACCCTGTCTAACCCTAGTCACCACCGGGCAACCACTGTGGTAAAAGTGGTGACCTTGTCATGTTTTCGTCTAAAGATTTACTTCAAGTTTGAGCTTGAAAAAGCTCTATTTTTATTCTTGTGATAAGCTTTCAAGCTTACTTCACTGTCTCATTAACATAGATCATTGAGCAATCAATTGATTTGGCTCTCCAATCAAGGGATTTAACTTCTTCAAATCAATCCCACTAATAATTCTTCAATCCAACCTATAAATCCCCCCTCCCTAGTTCTACCCTATTTTAGGTCAGGACCAATTTTGGAGTTTTGGTTTATGACCGTTATTTAGGTCCTATGCCGACACAATAAGTTTCATTTATGAAATTATTAGTAGGAATGTTTGTAGTTGCATATATAAGCATGATTAGTGATTCATTTGTAAACTAGAAGGAAATTAGATGGTAATTGTGAACTTTATGCATTCTTGTGATTAGAGCATCCAAAATATTCATTATGTGGTAGAGCAGAGCATTGTTATTGTGTTTGTGTTTACAAATTTGGAATCCATCTCCTCATGGCATGAAGATCATCTTCCTTCCATGAGATCTTCACTACAAGGTGATATCATTTGTGTTTTCAATCATTTATCATTTGGATTTCACCTCTATCCTACTGGGATATGCACTCTTTATCTAACAACAGTGTTCAGAAGACTTGAATGACTCTCTGGGGCTTGATTGAGGCAAGTCTCTAAACACCACAACCCCCAACCCATTTTTTTGTGATTGTAAGTTACAAGCTACAAGAGCAGAAAAAGTTGAGTTATAGGAGAGCAGTGCAAACTGTCAGAGTTACAAATTAGAAGGGCAAATAGGGACCTAGACTCTGGCACCGCTTCATTAGTCCTCTGGATCCCACAATTGAAGAATCTTCAGAACAACAGGAACATGTTGCAGACAAGATTCCCAAATCTTGACATAAATGGTGGCACTAAACTAGGGTGTCCCCTCATTAGTCCCTAACTTTTCCATTTTCTAAACTTTGAAATTGAGTATGCATTTGATTGTCATTTGATATCTCTTTTTGTGAGCATTTTCTGCAATTTATCCATTTTCTTCCGAATTTGCATAATTAGGGTTTTAAGAATTGTTGGCAAGAGACATTGCTAGATTGAATAATTGAGCATTGTCATTGATGGTAACAAGTAAAAGAAGACATCACTTCAAAAGACCAACTTGATTTGCAAACAAGGCACAAGAGTATTCAAGACCGGAAGGCCAAAATGACTAAGTATGGACAATATTCAAAGTAAGGGATAGAAAGTGAATTAGTATGCCTCTACAAATGAAGACCTATAAATGAAGTTTAGGTGTGATGACTCATAGATATTTAATGATGATATACTCCAGTGTTCAAGTCATGACTTCCTCTAGAAGTCATTTGGAGAAAATGTCTAAGTTTGGATGAACAGAGGTAAGACAAGAAATGTGTACACTGCAAAGTAAAAGGGTTTGCATTCCTCTGCTAGTGCATATTCTATTCTATGGTTCTAAGGAAACTAAGAGACATGTCACAACTACCTAAATCTAGTATTATAGCTCTTGAAATTTAGCAGTTCACATTCTACAAGCTTTCTAATATTAGCTTCTAGTTTGATAGTATTTCTCTATGACAGTGCAAGAGTTCCAAGATCTGCATTTTGACATACAAGTTTATCTAGTCATGTGGATCTAAAGGATTGTTAAGAGGTCAGTAATGATTGTTGGATATGATTTATTAAGTCTCCTAAGGTCCGCAGTATGAGAAACAATATGACAGATGAAGTGACCAAGTATGTTCTTAAGGAACAAGCTTACAAGCATGGTAGATCCTTATGCAGAGAAGTTATAACATATAGATAATTAATCTAAGTGATTTTATGATTGGGACCAACCTATGTGAAGACTTGTACATGTTGTTTGAGTCCACAATGCAGATTGTACACAAGTTCAAGATGACAGAGTACATCTTCTCATTTGCTCATTTGAGGTTTAGCTTGCCGACCTAATTAAGAGATCAATCTTGTCATAGATATATGTATTCGATGAATTTTGATGTGATGGTATGGATGATTGAGTGAAGAGGTATTTTTGTGTGTAAAGCATGCTAAGATAAGGGAACAACTAGCAGAATAAGAGCAGAGCAGTGAAGCAGGACAGACAGAGATGAAGAGTGTTGAATCAGTTATTCTGTGCTTCATTGAAGCTCTAACTTTGCATGGATAGATGCAATATGAGCAACTAAACTTGGTAGTGAGCCATTCTTCCTTCTACTTTTCTTCTTTAGGTAGTGATCCTATTTTGGCAATGAGCCCTTCTTGCAGTGAGCATTTCTCAAGGCAGTGAGACTTATTGTAATCCAGTATTGCATTATAATAATATATTGTGAGCTAACACTTAGTGTGGTTTTTCTATTTTTGGGTTTTCCACATAAAAATCCTGGTGTTCATGTGTTATGTCTATGTGGTTGTTGTTTCTATGCTTACTTTGTTTCCATATTATTAATTTTGGAAATTGGATTAACAAACTTGTTAAGAAGTGGTTTTGTGGAATACTGATTCACCTCCCCTCTCAGTATTCCTTACTATTAACAATTTGTATCAAAGTGAAGTTCCTTGGAAGAAGCCTAACAGCTTGAGGAAGATTTGGGAGTATTCAGTCATGGAAGCCAGGACATTTGAAAATGTCTCAAACATTAATGAACTAGAAACAACTCTTATTGATCTTGAGAGATCTAAAGCAAATATTAGGATCTAAAGGACAACATGAAAGAAGCTAATGAATGCATCTTTAAATTAAAAGAACAAGTCAAGAAATTCAAGAAAAATACAAAGAGTTGTGTGATCATTTGATAGCAGCAAATGAAACCTTGAATGATTTGGAAGTGGAAGTGGTGGAAAAAACAAAAGTAGAAGAAAATCTAAATCTAATGGTAAAAAGCAAGTCAAAAGACTTTGTCAAACTTGGAAAAGAAATTGTGAGCCTAAAAACAGACTTGGAAAAAGCCAAGAGCTATGAAGAAAAGTTCAAGATAAGTTCTGCAAAGATTGATGAGATGATTGCTAGTCAAAAGAGTTTCAGGAATAAGCAAGGTTTGGGATTTGAGAAAGGGGAAAGTTCAAAATCTCATTAAACAAACACTAAGTTAAAACAAAACAAAGGGAACTAGTTTAGAAATCAAAGAAGAAGTCCTAGAAGACCTTTGGTAAGGTAGCCAAATGCTCAAAGGTATCCATCTTTCAATGGCCACTATTTCAAATGTAATAAGTTTGGTCATAAAGCTACTCAATGCAGAAGTAGAGTAAACTAAAATATTCCATCATTCTCTGGTCAGTGTTTCAACTACAAGAAAACTAGTCACAAATCAAATGAATGCAAAAATCTTGTAAGGAATGGTTCCTACAATGCAAGGAATAGTCAATCATTCAATGGAAAGTGTTTTGCATGCAACACATTTCAACATGTGGCTAATCTATGCAGATCAAATCCAATAAATAGAAGAAATCAAAGACAAAGGAGTGTGGTATACTATAATTGCAACAAGTATGGACATATTGCTAGAAACTATAGAAGCAAAAATGTGAAAAGAAACTACCATATTGAAAACAGGAAAACGGAGCAAAGGAATGATAAAGAAAAAGAAAAGGTTGATCCCATTGAAACCAAGAAAGAAATGGGCAAGGTTTGGGTCAAGAAAGATGTTGAAAATGTCAGGGGTGGATCCACATCAGATTCTAGTGCAGATACTTCCTTCAGGAAGTAAATTGGGAGTCTGGCTTAGGGGGAGTAGTGTTGAAAATCCAAAATCGCCAACCAAATACTTCATGTTGGAATCTAGCATGAAGATATGTGGTAGAATCTGATATGAATAATCTTATGGAAGGAAATCTACAAGAAAATAAGTCAGTACGGTACTTTGCCGAGAAAATTTGATTAATTGTATCTATCATAGAAAAGTTATACAACTTTTTGAGCATTTATGATGATTAGGTCAAGTGCATAGGATTAAAAGAAAACTCACTTGCATTATAACTCACTTTGCATTCAAGATATCAAATATCCAAGAGAGATTGAAGCAAGATTTCAACCATCAACAGAGATTCAAAGAACTTAGAGCGATCCAGATGAAGAAAACCCTAATTCGGTGTAACAAGGTATTTACTATTGGAACCTTACTAAATCTTTGTGATGTCAACCCCACAAGTTGTTGATATTATTGAGCACCCATGACCCAAATTCAAGAAGCATCCCTTCAAAGCAACCGAAGTTGATCCAATGGGTACATTTTTGAAAATACCATATGGAGTTCTGTATGTGGAAGATGTTAGGGCTTATATCCATGTAGCCCTAGATGAGCTCGATAGTGACAAATTCTTAGATCTATACCTAAAGCATTTAAGTAATTATCAATTTGACCTAAAAGAAGAACATAAAGTCTTAAAAGAGAAGAAATTCATCTAGTATGCAGAGTTTCCTACATTCACAGAGCATGAATGGATCTAGTATATCCTAAGTCAAATTCACGATGAATTCATGTGGTTAGGGTAGCCCTTCAAAATCACCAAGGAGGCAATTAGGGTAGTAATAGGGTTGAATTCCACTAGAGGTGTGCCCTTGTTGAAAACTATGAAGAATCAAAGTATTATAGAGGCGATCGGAGCCCAATTTGACATGAGAGCATTAACCATAAATGACATCATAGACCATGTGGTAAGATTTTCTTCAATGGTCATAGGCTACAAGATCTATTTCTCAAATTGGGAGAACTCTGTCTCCGATACTACGATTTACACTGCATATCAAATGGTCAAAGAAAATTCTAATGATGATTTGTGTGAGTTGCTAAGAATCCAACTACTGGAGAATCTAAAGAAGATCAAGGAGAGAAAAAGCAATCCTTTCAAATTTGGTACATTGATTATCTATCTATTCTTTTTTTTATGAATGAGTTGCCAAACATGAAGAATCTATTCTGGTCAACTAACAAACCAGTAGCTGTCCAAATCAAAAATCATTTACATAGCATTGGAAGCCATGATGAGCAAAAATAAGCTCTATGGGGGTACTTCAAAAATTTTTAGAGCATGATGCACTTAAGAGAAAGAATCCTGGAGAAAATTGTTGAGAAGTATAAGGATACCATATGTTTTATGGTTACAAAAGATCAATGCTTGCTGGAGGTTGTTGAGCCTAAGACAGTCTAGATAATGCCAATGGGTTATGAAGTGGATGGACAAATATTAGATAAATATGCTCAACACATGTTCAGCAAACCCAAGGACAACACAGAAAAAAGGTTTGGAACCTATGAAGAGCTATCGGTGAAATTACATGTTGAACTTAGACAACATGAAATCTCTAGGAAAGTGAGAAAGGAGGTAGAAGAAGTTGCATTGAAACATGGTTTCTCAAAAGAATAGATTAGAGAAGTAAGAGAAAAAGTAGAAGTAGAAAGGGAATCAAGAGAAAAGAAAGAGAGTGAACCAGCTAAGGCTCTAGAGGAACCTAAAAGGAAACAAGAAAAGTCTGAAGCAACATAGAGGTCTACAAGAAGCTCTACTACATTCTTCATTCCCACACCATCTATAAGTGTGGAGCATCTGCCCAAGAAATCCACTGATGAAGGCACAAAGAGATGGAAAATGAAAGGAAGAAGGATGTATATCAGTATAGGAAGAACTAATGAAGAAGATATAGAGTTTGATAAAGAAGTGAAAAAGATGAAAGATGAGGTTACAAAAGCCTCTGGAACTAGCAAAAAGAAACCCTCCAATAAGGGTAAACCCCCAAAAAGGTAAAAGCAAGATGTGCCTCAAATAGAGCAAGCAACTATAAGTCTTGAAGATGTGCTCAAAGCCATAACAGTAGATGGCAATCTGAAACCAATTGCACAATTATATGATGAATATAATGATCTAGATAAAAGGGTTATTGAGACCGCGGTTGTAGAATATCTGAACATCTACAATAGGGCCCTAATTGAAATAATTGATGAGCTTCCACATAGCCTGGCAAGCATAATGACTGCAAGAAAGGAAGCAGCCATGGCAAAGCATGCTAAATTAAGAGAGCATACTTTCATAAAACTATGCCCAGAAATCAGTCTAGAGGAAAAAGTAAAAGTCTCCAAAGCAATTTCCAACAAGTTTAGGTCAAAGAAAAGAATGAATGTTCTTATGGGAGGAGACATTGAAAAAGTGGTAAAGGAAACTAAAGAAACCACTCTAAACACATTAAGGGAATTCAATCTCCCAACCATTTTTGACAATAAAGAAATTGAGGCTGAAGATGATACATTTGTTCTAGATCTGAGCCCTGAGCAGGAAATAAATAAAGATGACAAAGTAACTGAGGAGAAAGAAGTTCCTACTGAAACAAGATCCTCTCTGGAACATCAAGCTGAGGACAAAATTGACAAGGAAATGACAGAGGAGGAATAGGCCAAGGAAAACCCTTCACTGAAATAGAAGGACTCTAATAAGGATATGGATCTAGATAATCCAGAGCAGAGCTTGAAAGAAGAAGACTCTACTACACCAAGAGATGCTACAAAGGCAGTTAAAGGAATTTTGGAGAAAGAGAAACAAGTTTTGGAAGAGCCTGAGTTTCCATATGGTCCAATAAACTTGGACACAATGTCCCCTATACAAAAATTTAGATTGGCATCAATTGCACAGGCAAAGGCAAGAGAGGAAATGTTAAGGTCTCACATAGACGATAGTGAGCTCATAGGTGAGGCATCCAACATTTTGGAGAAGTTGATGCCAATATACTAGAAGGATACTTCTTTGACATAAAAAAATCAACTCAAAGAACTATTAAACTCTATAAGTAAACATTTTGAATCATTTGAGAAATGTATAGACATAAAAGTTAGGCAAGAGTTTAATGAGAAAAGATTGAATGATTTGAAGAAAATGATAGCCAATGATAAAGCCTAGCTAGATAATAGAATAAAAAGCATTCAGAGTGCCATTAAAGAAGTTGGTGACATATAGATTTTGCTTATCCTTGTCAGAAGCCACTAAGGAAATAGAAGTGAAGATCAAGGATGTAGAGCTGAAACTAAAAATTATTTCTAAGTCATTCGATCCGATGATAGAATCAGTGAGTAGCAAAGAAAGTCAAGTCATCAACCTTCATGATAAATTGAACAATATAATAAGTGAGAAAGACAAAATTAGAAACAAAATGTGTTAGCTAAGAAGAATAATTAGTCCTAAGTTAGATTCTATGTTTAATCTAGTAGTTGAAGCACAAGTAGCTTTACAATCTGACACACCTTCTAATCTTCTCAAAGCAGAGACTATAGTTTTTCTATTTAGTGGTCATATTCAATTTTTGGATAATGCCAAGAAAAGTTGGGATGGTGAGATGGCCCAAATTAAGAACATTTTTAGTGACATCCTCCAGCACATGTAAAATAAAGTTGAAGATTGTATGTGTACATATGCGATAGAGTATAGTAAATTTTGTAGTTTTGACTATTTTTGACTCCAAAACCTACACCTTTGCCATTGATGTCAAAGGGGGAGAAGAAGCTCAGTGAAAAATGGGCAAACATCGTATGAGGAGAGGAAATATAGAGTGTATATAGAAAGGGGGAGCAGTCAAGGCAGTTAAGCATTTTTCACTAAGTGTTGCCATCAATGCCAAAGCAAGAGATTGTTGGCAAGAGACACTGCTAGGTTGAATAATTGAGTGTTTTCATTGATGGCAACAAGGCAAAGAAGACATCACTCTAGAATACCAAATTGATTTGTCAATAAGGCACAAGAGTATCCAAGATCAAAAGGCCAGAATGACTAAGTATGGATAGTATTTAGAGTAAGGGACAAAAAGTGAATCAGTATGCCTCCGCAGATGAAGACCTGCAAATGAAGTTTAGGTGTGATGACTCATAGCTATTTAATTATGATATACTCTAGTGTTGAAGTCATGACTTCCTCTAGAAGTCATTTGGAGAAAATGTCTAATTCTGGATGAATAGAGGTAAGACAAGAAATGTGTACAGTGCAAAGTAAAAGGGTCCGCATTCCTTCGCAAGTGTATATTCTATTCTATGGTTCTAAGGAAACTAAGAGACATGTCATGACTACCTAAATCTAGGATTATAGCTCTTTCATTTCAATAGTTCACATTCTACAAGATTTCCAATATCGGCTTCCAGTTGATAGTATTTCTCTGTGACAATGCAACAGTTCCAAGATCTGCATTTTGACATACAAGTTTATCTAGTCCTATGGATCTAAAGGATTGTTAAGAGGTAAATAATGATTGTTGGATATGATTTATTAAGTCTCCTGAGGTCTACAGTATGAGCTACGATACGACAGATGAAGTGACCAAGTATGTTCTTAAGGAACAAGCCAACAAGCATGGTAGATCCTTATGCAGAGAAGTTATAGCATCTGGATAATTAATCTAAGTGATTGTATGATTGGGACCGACCTATGTGAAGACTTGTACATGTTTGTTTAAGTCCACAATGTAGATTATACACAAGTTCAACAAAGTACATCTTCTTGTTTTCTCATTCATGTTTATCTTGTCGGCCTGATTAAGAGATCAATCTTGTCGCAGATATATGTATATGATGAATTTTGATGTGGTGGTATGGATGATTGAGCAAAGAGGTATTTTTGTGTGTAAAGCATGTGGAGATAAGGGAACAACTACCAGAATAAGAGAAATCTTATCTTTAAATAAGAGTAGAGCAGTGAAACAGGGCGGACAGAGATGAAGAGTGTTGAATCATTTTTTATGTGCTTCATTGAAGCTGTAACTATGCATGGGTAGATGGAATATGAGCAGCTAAACTTGGCAGTGAGCCATTCTTCATTCTTCTTTCCTTCCTTGGGTAGTGAGCCTGTTTTGGCAGTGAGCATTTCTTAGTGCAGTGAGCCCTAAGGGAGTGAGCCTTATTGTAATCTGGTACTACACTATAATAATATATTGTGAGCTAACACTCACTGTGATTTTTCCCTTTTTGGGTTTTCCACGTAAAAATCTTGGTGTTTATGTGTTATGTCTATGTGGTTGTTGTTTCTATGCTTACTCTATTTTTATATTATAATTTTAGAAATTGGATTAACAAAATTGTTAAGAAGTGGTTTTGTAGAATACTGATTCACCCCCCTCTCAGTATTCCTTACTATCAACAAGCATAAGTGGACTTAATTAAACAACTAAGTCATACAATTCCAATCTTCCCCTATGTTCTGAGTGACCAAAGGCCTATAGTAGACTTCCTACTCGACTAAAGTCCTTGAATGTTTAGTGGAGAAAGGAGGATTTACACAAACTAGAAAAATCAGCCCTAAACAAATCATCTTCCTTTTTCCTATTAAACAAATAGTAGCAAATAATCCACCAGACTTTCAATTTCAAATCTGCAAACAAATGCTCATTCTGATGGAAGACTATGCACTCTCCGAGCCCATCCAATAGCACATACTGATCACTTCTCAACATTTCTAAAATATTAGTGGCAAATACATTTATGACATGTTCTAGGTATGCATTAGAAAACTTTCCAACATCATGAATTTGAAAATAGTGAATAGGCATTTTGGTAGAATCATCAGCAATTAACTCCTTTCTACCCTTCAAGCATACTATATCAAAATCATTAAATTGGATTTTCCTTACCCCTTTTTGTTTCTCATAATTCAAGTCATGTTTATCTAAGAAGAACTCCAATAGCTTGTGATTACTCTCTAGCACATATATACCATAACTTGAATGGTCACTAAAAGCTTGAAAAGTAGACATGCTAGAAGTTACCTCCTGATCCTTCATAGTGTAGCTCTCTTCAATATCTTTGGATTTTATGCTATCAATTTTTATTTGTTTCTACCTTTGTATTGTCTCCATAGCAACTTCTTTTCTTGAATCACCAGACCCTATAAAGAATTCTTGTGAGAAATATGAAGTGTCAAGCACATAACATGAGTTAAATACCTCAACAAACTCCTTCAATGCTTCTTGTGCTGCAACTTCCCATATGCCTTGAGTACTCATGACATGACCCATAGGCTGCAACCTTTGAACCATATAACTCTTTGTACCATTCTTATTATTTTTTTCTGTCTCCAATTTAAATTTTCTTGCATAAATTATTGATTTGAAATTTTTGATAAGATGAAATTCATCATTAGTAACTAGTAAGGAATCATTTTCAGGATCATGCTTTCCAATATAGTTATTTTAGGATTCCTCCTCAAATCTCCTCCATGAGAATCCCTCATGGCATAAATCAACTTGCACATAGGCTAAAAACACATCATAAAATGTATACCAATCATCCCCTGTGCAAGTGTGCATGTATGCGATTATCCATTCAAGGTTAGGATACATAATAAAAAAAAAACAATGTTTGCATGGTGGAGGTTATGATAAACCACATAATGACAAGAAATCCATTCACCCATATCTGTATACTTCTGAGGCCTTTCAAAACCAACAACCTATTCTTTCTCATAATAATTTGATCCACATAGGTGATGTCAATCTCCTCTATAGATACTTTGGAGGAATGATTATGTTGCTGAAATGTACTCCTAACCACATTCAAATGCTCCCAAATATCTTCCCAAGTATGGATGTGTTGGAAAGAGACACTACTCTAGTATGGACTTGTATGTTGTCATTGATGGAAACAAGGCTTAGAGAACCTATCTCCATGATAGGAAGAGATATCTCAGGAAGAACATGTTGGATCCGAGGTCTGGGTGACAGAAAATGGCTAAGTATGGATGGTATTCTAAATGGAAGACAGTAAGTTAGCTAGTATGCCTCCGCAATTGAAGACTTGCAAATGTGGTTAAGGTATGATGTTAATTGGTGTTTGATAGAATTATGCTTTAGAGATTAAGTTCTGATACTCTAGAATTTATCTTGAAGAAATGCCCAAGTCCGAGTAATCAAAGGTATAGCAGGAACAATGAACAGGGTCTAGTGCAGTGGTTTGCATTCCTCCATAGACAAGTATTTCATTATACAGTTTTGAGGTGTTGTAAACACTTACATGAAGTGTCTTAATCCAGAGTTAGGAGATCTAAAGTTAACCAGAAGGATAGCTACAATCTGTTAAGTATCGAAATAGTGTTTGACAGAGTTTGACAGAGAGAGTCTAAGTTCTGATGGTCCTCATTTCTCCACAAGATGATATCTTGCCTTGCAGTTTTAAGGGTAAGATTGGGAATGTTTATAGAGTCCTTGATATGGTTTTGGAAGTGTTTTGAGATCCTCAGAAAAAGTTGTAAGTTAGCAGATGAAGTTGTTAAGCATACTCTTAAGGAAGAGGCCAACAAGTATATAAATCATTGTGTAGAGAAGAGTTAATGTTTGGAGGATCTATGTAAGTAATTGAATGATTAGAGACAACCTTTATGAACATGCTTGAGAGAAGATTTGGGTCCGCGCAACACATTGTTCATTGGATTGAGTGACAAGGTACATCTTTCTATGTACATGTTTCACTTCTTGGATGTCGACGTAATTATGAATTAAATCATGAGGCAGATATATATAAGATCGATGATCTTTAGTTGAAAATTGTGTGAAATATATGTGTGTGATGTGAGGAAGTGAAGAGTGGAGTAGAGTTAGAAGATCAACAACGATGAAAACTTGGGATTCAAAATACAGTTGTTAAATGACTACACCCTAGCATAGTGACTGATGCTTAAGCATTACTTAGTTATCATGTGTGATCTGATTGGAAGCAAGTTTTTATCATCAAGGTAGTAAGCTGGCAATGAGCATCTAGTAGGGTTTAACAACCCTCATTGTGATCTTGCTATGTTTAGGGTTGAGGCAGTGAGCCTGCTAAATCTAGTTGTACTTCATGGCAGTAAGCCAGCATGTTCTAGGTCCATGGAGTTACCAAGCCTGACATCATTTTTGTAAAGATTGCAATATATATATATATATATATACATAAAATCTTGGTGTTATGTGTCATGCTTTTATGGATGTTGTTCAGTTGTATATTTTACTTCTATTGGATTATTCTTTTAAAATGGTTAAAAGTAAAAGTACAAGAAAATAGTTATAGAACACTGATTCACCCCCCTCCTCTCAGTGTTCCTAACAATCAACAATTGGTATCAGAGCAAGGTTCCTTGGAAGAAGTTTAACAACTTAAGGAAGATCTGGGATAGTGTAATCATGGCAACAAGAAGGTATGGAAATTATGAGAGATACAACCAACTAGAAGAAGCTCTAATGGATCTTGAAAATTCTAAAGCAGAGGTCAGAGATCTAAAGGAGAATCTAAAGAAAGCTAATGAATGCATCTTAAAGTTGAAGGAGCAAGTCAAGAAATTCAAAGATAGATACAAAGAAGTCAATGACCAATTTCTATCAACAATTGAAGCCCTAAATGATTTGGAAGCAGAAGTTACAAAAAATAACAAAAGTAGAAGATGATCTAAACTTGATTTTGAAAAATAGATCAGAAGATTGTACGAAACTTGAAAAAGAAATTATAAGTTTAAAAATAGATCTGGAAAAGGCTAGAAGTTTTGAAGTAAAATTTAGGATAAGTACTACAAAGCTTGATGAAATGATTGCTAGTTAGAGGTATGCTAATGATAGAACTGGTTTAGGATTTGAGAAAGGAGAAAGTTCAAACTCTGGACAAATAAGCATGGAGTCAAGGGAAAATAAAGGATATCAACTCAAAAATCAAAGAAGAAGACCTAGAAGACCTCTAGTTAGATAACCAAATGCTCAAAGGTACCCATCTTTCAATGGTTATTGTAATTCTTTCAATAAGTTTGGTCATAGAGCTACTCAATGTAGAAATCAGATCAGGAAAAGTTTCAACAATGAAAGGAATGAACAATCATTCAAAGGTAAATGCTTCACTTGCAATAGGATTGGTCATAGAGCTATTGTATGCAGAAGTAAAGAAAGTCAAAATTCTATTAGGTGCAATACATGCTATAAAATGGGACACAGATCAAATGAATGTAAAAGTTTGATAAGAACTAATTTTCAAAATATCAGGAACAACCATTCATTCAATGGAAAGTGTTTTGCATGCAATAGATTTGGACACATGGCCAATCAATGAAGATCAAATTCAATCAATGGAAGGAATCAAGGTCAAAAGAATGTGGTATGTTTCAATTGCAACAAATCTAGAGATATTGCAAGGTTTTGGAGAAGCAGGAATGTGAAGAGAGATCGCTATTCTGAAGTAAGGAAAACATAATAGAAAAGTCAGAAGGGAAAAGAAAAGGTTAATATGATTGAAACCAAGAAATAAATGAACAAGGTATGGATCAAGAAAGAAGTAATTAAAGTCAGGGATCAATATGTACCAGTATCTGGTGCAAATACTTCCTCTGGGAAGTAAATTAAGAGCATTGCCTCAGGGGAAGTAGTATTGAAAATCCAAATTCTCCAGCATGAAAGTGGGTACCAGGATCTGGCATGAAGGCATATGATTAAATATGATATGACACAGCTCTTGGATGAAAAACTGAAACAAAAAGAGTCAATGTGGCATATTGCAGAGCAATCCAAATTGATTGTGTTCTACAGTGAAAGGTTTTGGTAGCTTTTGGAAAGGAGCATTTATGATGACTAGGTTAAGCCATGTGGAGGATATAAGGGAACTTGTTTGATTTCAAAGTCACTTTGCACTCAAAGCCATCAAGTATTTAGAGAGATTCAATGAGACTTTGAGCTATAACAATAAACAATTGAAGGGCTGGAGAATTTTGGAAAAAGGAAACCCTAACTCAGCAGAACAAGGTATTTTCATACAAAACCCTAACTGTGAATCTATTGAATTCTTTTATGGAAACTCCACAAATTGTAGATATTACTGAATGCCCTTACCCCAAGTTTAAGAAATAATCCTTTAAATTACCAAAAAATAATCCGTTTGGGGCATTCTCAATTACCCCACATGGGGTCATGCATATGGAAGATATCAGGGCATACATTCATACCAATTTAAAAGAATGTGATCAGATGAAGCTAGGTAAACTATATTTGGATGAACTAGCCACTACAGACATTGTGTTGAAAGATGATTACAAAGTGCTAGGAGAAAAGAAATTTGACCCCTGGTTGGACTTTCCCAAAATTTTGATTGATGCTTGGATCAAGCTTATTTTGAAAAAAAATCATGATGGATCTTTATGGCTTGATAAACCCTACTTGATAAACCATATGTGATAACTAAAGAAGCCATTAAAGTAGTAACTAGTATGAGCTCCTCTGGAAGGGTTCCAGGCATAAAGAAAATGAAGAACAATGTGGTAATGCAACTAATAGGAGTCAAAATTGAGAAGGATGGCCTTATAGTGAATGCTATCAGGGATCCAACTGTCAGATTTGCATCAATGATTATCAGATACAAAATATACTTCTCCAACAAGGAAAATTCTGTGTCTGCATCAACAATATACACAGCGTATGACATGATAAAAAATAATACGGATTATGATTTTTGTGAATTGCTCCAAAATGAACTTATGGAGAATTTGAAAAGGGCAAAAGAAACTAATCATCCTTTCAAATATGGAACATTGATTACATGTTTACTCTTTTAATTTCTAAAAGAGCTACCTAGTCTAGAAAATATTATATGGCTTGATCACATTCCTGTATCTGCTCAAATAAGAAATCATTTATAGAATTTGGGTAATGCAGATATGTAAAATGAAATCATGTGGAAATATTTTAGAAATTTTCAATAGAAAATGGTAAGAAGGTTCTAGACACCTAAAAAAGTAGTGATAAAGTATGAAAAGGACACTATATTCATGGTGGATAAAGACAAATGTTTTATGGAAGCTGTGGAACCAAGAACTGTATGGGTCCCTGCACTAGGTTATGAAGTTGTAGAAGATGTCTTGACTGAATTAGCTGATACACTACTAAGTAAACCTACTGATCCCAAAGAGGACAGATTTAGGAGATCCTCAGAATTATCTTCTAGAATGTTGATGGAACCTAATCAGTTAGAGAGAACTTCAGAAGAACAATTAAGTAAGGTAGAAGCCAAATTAGGAAGATCTAAGTTCTCAAGTACTCTGGTAGATTGGGCATAAAACACTCTAGAAAGGAAAGATAAGAGATTTGAAGAGGAGAGACTAGCATCTAGTCCCATAAAAAGAATAAGGATCTCATCCATTACAAAAGCCACAATTGAAGGAGAAAAGAAAAAGAAAGTCTCACTTTGTGAAGAAAAAGTGACAAGAGACACTACTGCTTTAGTAAAAGAAGTGCTATAAAAAGAGATACAAGATTGGGATGAACTCGAATTACTATAGGGCCAAATAAATTTGAACAAAATGTCTCCGGCATAGACATTTAAGTGGGCTTCAATTGTTCAAGCAAAGGCTCAAGAAGAGTTGTTGAAATCACTTACTGAGGATAGTAAACTGATTGATGAAGCATCTAGGATTTTGGAGAAGATACTGCCTACCCCCACAAGAGGGATTTATCCATGCCCACAACAAGTCATTTGAAGGGATTAATAAATTTAGTAAATAATTAGTTTGAATCTTTTGAGAAATCCGTAGAAACAAAAGTAAGGAAGGAATTTGAAGGAAAAAGACGAAGAATTAAAGACAATGATAACCAAGGATAAGATTTTTTTAGATAATTCAATATCTAACATTCAAAGAGCTATGAAAGAAATTGGAGATGTGTACAAATTTTGTTTATCCTGGCCAAAAGCTACTCAGGAGATTGAAGAAAAGATCAAAGAGATGGAACAAAAAATGATGGACATCTCTAACAAATTTGATCCGACAATAAAATCTGTTAGAAATAAGGAAGCAGAAGTCGTCTACATCAACAATGATCTGAATGACTTATTAAATTGAAAATATCAAATAAAAGTAGAATGGGACAACTAAGGAGATTAGTCTTCCCTAAACTAGACTCAATGACAAATCTTACTGTAGAAGCTAGGTTAGCAGTACAAACAGGCACACCTTCTGATCTCAATAAGGTAGACGCTTTAGCTTTTCTCTATAGTGGACACATTTAAATTTTGGACAATGCTCAGAAAGGTTGAAATGCTGAGTGGGCACAGATCAAGAACTTATTCAATGACATTCTCAAATACATATAATACAAAGAAGTAGATTGCATTTGTAAATGTGTGAAGTTTTGACAAAATTTTGGTTCTAGATCACACCCTTTGCCATTGATGTCAAAGGGGGAGAAGTAGATCAATGAAAAATGGATAATCATCTTAAGGGGAGCAGGAAAATAAAGTGTGTACAGTAAGGGGGAGCAGTCAAGCATTTTTCACTAGGTGTTTCCATCAATGCCAAAAGGGGAGATTGTTGGCAAGAGACACTGCTCTTGTATAGACTTGTATGTTGTCATTGATCTAGAAACATGGCTTAGAGAACCTATCTCCATGATAGGAAGAGATATCTCTAGAAGAACATGTTGGATTCTAAGTCTGGGGGATAGAAAATGGCTAAGTATGGAAGGTATTATGAATGGAAGATATTAAGTCAGCTAGTATGCCTCTGCAATTGAAGACTTGTAGATGTGGTTCAGGTATGATGTCAATTGGTGTTTGATAGTGTTATGCTTCAAAGATTAAGTTTGGTACTTTTCGAAAGTCATCTTGAAGAAATCCCCAAGTCCGGGTAAGCAAAGGTATAACAGGAATTGTGAACAGGGTCTAGTGCAGTGGTCTGCATTCCTTTGCAGACAAGTATTTCATTATGTAGTTTTGAGGTGTTGTAAACACTTATATGAAGTGTCTTATTCTAGAGTTAGGAGTTTTGAAGTTCACCGGAAGGATAGCTACAAGCTGCTAAGTATCCAAATAGTGTTTGGCAGAGTTTGACAGAGATAGAGTCTTAGTTTTGATGATCCACATTTCTCCACAAGATAATATCTTACCTTGCAGTTCTAAGGGTAAGATTGGGAATGTGTATAGAGTCCTTAATATGGTTTTGGAAGGGTTTTGAGATCCTCATAAAAAGTTGTAAGTCAACAGATGAAGTTGTTAAGCATACTCTTAATGAAGAGGCTGACAAGTATATAAATCATTATGCGGAGAAGAGTTAATATTGGAAGATCTATGTAAGTAATTGAATGATTAGAGCCAACCTATATGAACATGCTTGAGAGAAGATTTGGGTTCATGCGACACATAGTGCATTGGATTGAGTGAGAAGGTACATCTTTCTATGTACACGTTTCACTTCTTGGATGCCAACCTAATTATGAATTAAATCATATATATATATATATATATATATATATATATATATATATATATATATATATAAGAGTGATGATCTTCAGTAGAAAATTGTGTGAAATATGTGTGTGATGCAAGGAAGAAAATATTGGAGCAGAGTTAGAAGATCAGCAATGATGAAGACTTGAGATTCAAAATATAGTTGTTAAATCACTACACCCTGGCATAGTGGTAAATGTTTAAGCAGTACTCAGTTATCATGTGTGATCTTATTGGAAGCAAGTTTTGGTCATCAAGGTAGTAAGCTGGTAGTGAGCATCCAGTAGGGTTTAACAGACTCAGGGTTTAACAACCCTCATTCTGATCTTGCTAGGTTTAGGGTTGAGGTAGTGAGCCTACTAAATCTAGTTGTACTTCATGGCAGTAAGCCAACATGTTCTAGGCACGTGGAGTGACCAAGCCTGAACATCATTTTTGTAAAGATTGCCATATGTGTGTGTGTGTGAGAGAGAGAGAGAGAGAGAGTTAATCCTCCCTGTGGTTTTTCCCTCTTTGGGTTTTCCACTTAAAATCTTGGTCTTATGTGTCATGCTTTTGTGGATGCTGTTCAGTTGTATATTTTGCTTCTATTGGATTATTCTTTTAAAATGGTTAAAAGTGAAAGTACAAGAAAAGAATTATAGAACACTGATTCACCCCTCCTCTCAGTGTTCCTGACAATCAATAAGATGGTGATCAAAACATTATCAACATTAAAGAAATTAAGATTTCTTACCATGTCACTCAAAACTTTACCATTTGCAAAATGGTTTGGATTAGATGGTATGTGGGATGAAAATTGTTTGTAACACTGCATTTCTTTAAAGCCCGTAAATAAGAAGCCCTTGCACATATCTTGTTCACCCACCAGGATGAGCTAATGTCATGCCTCCATGATTATAACAATTTGTAGTGTCTCCTCCTTCATGAATCCTCCATACAACCAATGGTAGAAAAACTACATGTACCTTGATCCCATAAATATCATGCCATGTTTAGTAATAAAATTGACAACACAAAATTGACACCTTCTTTTCTTACCATATTCCCATGATAAGCATTTCATTGTTCCTATCTCTATTTGACCACTACCCAAAATCTTGGCTTCAAGTGTGGTACTTGGCTTGCATAAGTGATTCATCAAATGTGAACATTGATACTTCGTAATGTGGTTAGAAAAAAGAACAAACTTTATATGAATCCTCATAAACTTCCTTTTATTCGAAATGAAAGAGATGGAGAATTCAATAGTGCTTCTAGTTATTTTAATCCTCAAGAGATTACCTGGATCCCATGTGAAAACACAAGTTTGGACTCAAATCAAAGAGGCCTCATACCCTATACTGCAAGTTGTATCCCTCACTCTGTCACCCTTTTTAGCATGTTTTCCATGATGAAAAGAATTTTGTAGTGACATAGAAGGTAATAAATATGAAATATTTTCATACCTTAGGCTACAAATAAAATGCTCATCCACCATTGTCAAAAGAGACATTGTTGAGATATCCTCAACACTTCCATCCATGTGGCTCAACTTTTTTGTGCTAGGGCTGACCACAGTGTTATTCCCAAGCGTATATCCATCTACAATGATATTCTTAAAATAAATCCTTGGCTCATTCTTAAAATCAGCATGCCCTTCTACTAAAACCTCTAACAAGATAGTCTAAAAATATTCTTTTTCCACCTTTTCTTCCTCTACTTTAGTAACTTTTGAATCTTCCTCTAACACTTTCACTTCTTCTTCCTTATGTACCACTTCAATTGGATGGATGCAATCTTTCTGTTCTTCCTCCTTGTTTGACTCAAAGCTATCTTGAATATCAACTTTCATTTGTTCTTCTTGATTTTTCGTAGTTGCATCCTTTTCCATCTTAACTCCTTCTTTTCTTCTTCTCATGAAATAATCTTCAAAAGATACTTCAAATTTTCCCTCTAAAAGGTACTCTTCAAAAGTTTTGAAAATGACTCCTTTAGGAAAATCTTTCCCAGTGAGTTTTGCATATTCATAAAAAGTGAGAGCTACTTTTGAAATTATAAATTTCATATAATATTCATCAAACCATACTGATATTTTGGAAACTAAAACATCATTTTCCAAACTCCTCAAAAGGGATTTGAAGAATCCTCCCATGATCAACAACTTAGTATCCTACATGCTGGCAAGATCTTAGCTCTGATACCACTGTAATAACCCCAATGAAATAATTTAATATCTTTTTTTTTAAATAATAGAACCACACATTAAATCTGAAATAAACCCTTGTACTTGAAACCCTTATAACAATATTTTTTGGAGTTATTTGAAATACCCACAAAAGAGTCAATTTCATAACAAACTATGTATCAAACTTTGACAATTTTTGCATTGAAACTCTTAAATCTCTTTATATAATTAAAATATGATTTTTACAGATGAAATCTTCTGTAACATCAGAAATAACTACAGCAGCAACAACAGCAACAAAATCTGGAATCATACTTTCAAGATCTTCACCCAAAAACTCTAAATAACACATCAAACTTGCATAGTTTTCTCCACAAACACCCACAACTGATTTTATTGATTTCTTGTTGATAATGAACCCTATCAAAGGACTGATATATTACTCCCAACATAGCAGCAATAGCAAACCCCCAAACTAAAAAATAAATGTATCAAACTCCTCACAATGTTGAAATACACACTATAAAATTTAACCTACCAAGCTCCAACAACACCCAACTACAAAATAAACATATAAAAATTTAGGAACTGATGTAGAACAACAAAACACCACAAATGAAGGTGCCACAAAAGTAGTAAACCCACAACACACTGCACACATAAAATCTGCAACTAACTCCTCCAACACACCACACCTGCAAAACCATACAACACTAGAATCCTCTAAATCTGCAATAATCTAAAGCACTGATGCAACCTCTGAATAAGATTGTTCTTGGAAATCAATGGGGTTTCATCCACTAACTTCAAATCTCCATTGGGTTTTTGTCCAAGAAGATTACTGAAGAACCAAAGTTCACACAGAAAATATGAGGGATAATAAAATGGCCAAAAGATCCTCTGCTGGAAAAATCCATGATATTTATATTTCCAAAGCACAAAATGGGCATTCAAAAACCCAATTGCCAACTTGGGAGGGAAATAATAAAATATTAATTAAAATTTGTCTTTTGAAATTTCCACCTCCCATCAAGACTAAAAATAGCTCCACTTACACCTAACCACTGCAAGAAAATCTAACCCAATCTTGATAAGATTCTAAAATCTCTAATAAAAGCAAAAGGCATCTTCCCCATTTCCAACACATCCACAAGAGCAAATAAATATTAATATTTAATATTTAATTGCTTTCTTTCCATCCTCATCTTATAGTTAAAATAAATTAATAATTTCCCTTTTTAAATTGTTTTCTGAAAAAGTAGGGAAATTATTAATTTCCTTGGAGTTATCCAAAACCTCATGAAAAATCCACTTGTGTAATAAAAATTAATATTTAATATTTGATTTCTCCCAGTAAAACATAGTCTCCTAAATTTATGGGGAAGCAATAAAAATATTAAATAAAATATTTTCCCTATGTGTCATGTTACCTCCAACTTACTATTTTTGGACAATGGAAACTTACTATTTATAGTAAGTTCTATTTTTGGAAAAAGGGACATGACAATCGACTGCCTCGTGTAACTAAGTCACATTTTGAAGTGTACATATTTTGGTGAACTTGACGTGAAGAGAAAAACCATTTGGTCAAGCTTTTTGTGTGTCCTTGGAAGATCCCATTTCATACTTTGTTTCACGATCATTTTTCATCCTCATCTTCATTCTTTCCACCTTCACCTTCGCACGTTCCATTTATTATGTGATGTTCATGATACCCCCGAATATGGGGGAACCAGATTTAAACATAGGGAATTTTCCCTCTAGGGAGCCAGAAACTCCCTCTTTTGACAGGTATGTTCCACCTGATTTAAATGCACCAGTCTCAATTTATAACAACTATGAAGACTTGGACTATGAGCATGATAGAAGAGAACCAAGGTGTTCTCTGACTTTTAACAATCCCACATGGGAACACACTTCAATAATTCAAACTACACCTCAAAAGCTTCGAAGAGTATAAGTGAGGTTAGAGATCCATCAAGTGGATCAACCTTCAATGAGAAATTCAAGCACTCAGTTGGATGACAAAGTAAGGCGAACTGAAAAATTTTTATAAGAGGCCAAGGAAGCTCAAGAGGCCTTACATATTGCCTTGTGAGAAGGACAATGTGAGAGTGCCTTACAAGAACAAGAAAGAGTGTGAAATCATGAAAACATACGAAGTGAGATTCAAAGAAATGAAGAAGTGCCAAGAAGCCCTAAGCCTACAAATGTTATTGCAACGTTAGTTCAACAAATTAGGAATCTTGAAGAAGAGTAACCCATTCCAAAAAGATGACAAAAATCACATGAAAACACTAGGGTTGAGCAAGACCAGGGGCATCTCAAAACCCCCCTATTCAAATTACTACTCTCAAAATAGAAGTAACAACACATTTCCTACTATGAATCCACTAATGAAAAATGTTAAAATGGTTTAGGGTACTCAAGCAAAACAAGCTATGACATTAGGATATCAAAATCCACCCATTGGGTTGATTCTATCAACCTTGCAATCGCAAAGTGCCTTTTTGGGAATGTACTTGGAATATCTGAAAGAACCACTTGAATTGGTCATAAGAAGTGTGGCATTACCATGACCTTTGCCAGATCTCCCTAAGTTCAAAGGAGAAGGAGATCCTAATTCACATATCAAGGCATCTACCATAGCTATAAGAGAGCTCCTCCCTTGGGATGGGTTTGTTGCGAAGATCTTTCTGAAAATGTTAGAAGAGATAGCCTTGGATTGGTATTTCCATTTTCCAGAGCTTTGATACACTCATTTTGGTAGCTACTAGGAGAGTTTGTCATGGATTTTGACATGAACAAACTCATGAAAACAAGAATTTGAGATTTTCTCATGATGAAATTAGAATCAAATGAATCAGTGGTACATTTTGTCACTTGGTGGAGATGAGTTCTTTACTCATCAACAAGTGCTCCAAACATGATCACCATGAACTATGTGACCTCTTCTTGCATGCTTTTAATAGATACACAAGAGAGGAAGTATACAAATTTCCATACAAATCATATGAGGAAGCTTTGGAAAGTGCCTTGCGAATCGATCAGGCAAAAATTGGCAATGGCCAGAGAACTTATGGATCAAATGGTTAGTTTTTGATTAATATGGCCAAACAGGTTCTGAAGGGGACCTCGAAACCCTTTACAAAAGGAAGCCAACAAATGGATAAAAGCCAACTAACAGCCAACCAAAAGCTACCATAACTTCTAAAGCATAGAAAGCGTAGAAAAAAAGAGAACAAACCAAACTAAACTAGTTCATTTTCTTGAGTATCTCAGCTACCTCTAATTCTTGTTCATAAAATGACTCATGCATTTTGGCAAAGTTATACAGCTCCTTTTTTCAGCTTCAAATTGATTCTTTTTTCTCCCCCTTTGTGTGGGTCGAGGGTCCACCAGAGTCACCAATAGCCACCTGTTTACTAGTGTTTTTAGTGCCATCACCCTTGTCCTGAACACTCAGTTCTTCAACATTCATGAAATCCTTAGCTCTAAAATCCTTGAACTGCTCTTGCCTAAGCTCTTTCAGCTTCTCGGTAAGCACTCTCATCCCATTAAGGCTATTCTGTATGGTAAGTTTGGTAATGTTCATGATTTTTTCTAAATTGTTGTTCACCTCCATGAGTTTCTCCTCCAGGTACTAGATCGTAGTGTTAAATTCTTCTCTCATCTTGCTTAGTTCATGGTCCATTTCCTCCATTTTAGGAATAGCCTCCCAGTTTTTGAAAATTAAAGTGTCCTATTCAATAGTAGTATTGTTACCTCTCCCTAAGCTTTCCTACATTAGTTGGAGCTTGATATTGATTTTGTTAATTTCAAGGAAGAACCATTTTGTCATTTTATTGTGTGAATTAACTACTTTCTTAATCAATTCAAACACCTCCTCAACCTAGTCTCTATTTTTTCCTTAGGCTAGCAGGTCATCAAATTCCTCAGGAAGGTTATTCGAAGGATCATTGATCTTAGGAAATTTGAGGCCAACTCTAGGGTTAGGGATTTGCATTATCTTGCCCTGGGTTCCACCACACTCTCAACTCCCTTCTCAGATAGCTTATACCATTTCCCCTAGTTCAGAAAGGTCCCCTGTTTCTGAGAGACAAAACCAGTACCCGGAACAACCCCCTCATCATCACTTTCTTTCTCAATAGGTTTTTGCCTTTCTTCACAGGAGTGGGGAATTTCCTTCTTAATGGCATTGTCTACTTGTCTATTATCTCCTTGACAGAGGTATCTGATTCATCACCCATGTTAAACCCATTAGACCAAGAGATGTTAGCTTTCCTTTTTTGAGTTCTTCTCCTCTTTTTTGTGGACTTTGCTTCACTTTCCTCCTCTTCATCTTCCATTCTTCACTCCTCATCATCTGATTGGCTCTCCTCCTCACTCGACACCACACATCCCTTTTTATTAGCACTATATTTTTCTTTTAGCCCTTTTTTAGGAGTGTTACTCTTCATGTGTTCCATTATAAGAAAAATGAGACTCTCATGCAGAATAGGGAGCTTACCTAGTTTTTGCTATTTTCTTTTATACCAAACTCTATAGACGAAAGTAGGTAGAAGGGGAATGAAACAAACATACCATGGTGGAAGTGATTGAGCAGATTGAAGTGGTAGCTGTAAATGGCTATTTAGCTCCCTTCCAATGTAACATATCTCATAATCACTTCAGCCACCTTAGCCCAGATGGGTTTGATGGAGAGACGGTTATACTCACCTGACTGCAACTTAACCAGCTTGTCCCTTTCATTGCCTTTGAAGAAATTTTTTTGGGCTTCATCACTTTGTTTCCTATCATGGAAGAATTTCTTCCCTCTGGTGGATAGCCTCATAACCATGACAATAAGGTCCTCAGTGATGGCTAATTCCCATCCATACGTTGTGACCTTCTTATTATTGTATCCTTTAAAAAATAGAGCAGTCACATTAGGGTCAGCTCCATAATTTTTTTCCATAAACAGAGTGAACCCCCCATCCTCCATGATATTCTAGACCTTTTATTTCTGCATAGTCCCCTCACAAGATGATGGTTCAACCCTATTCCTATCTCCCCCCATGCTGGAATTTTATTTCTTGAGAAAACGACATGTTGGTTGTTTTAAATTCCCAACTTGATTCTCAGATCAAATCTATAAAAAATCCACTTATTAATGATGGATTTGCCTTGAGGGATTGACCAACAAATAGGAGTTTTAAGGGGAGGAGGCCATTTCTTAGTCCCCTTGTTCTTCCTCTACACTTTAGGTTCTATGAAACCAAGGATGGTATTTTCTATATAGAATATACTTATCTCTAATTCTCTAGCTATTTCTTCTAACTGATGTCTTCCTTTCTTGGGGATAACATCCTTCTAGTCAAAAGGGATGGGGTTTTTCAGAGATATTAGATTGTTAACTTTGTTTATATCACAGATATGTTCCTTGTAGGCTGCTTGAAGAATGTATGATAAAGTAAGGATTGGCTAGATTCTTTAAGCTCTTATCTTATTCTTTGCAGAGGAACATGCAAAACTTAACTTAATCAAAATAAATATCCTAAAAGCCTATTGCTAGAAAGGAAAATATTTGGATTGAAAATACTTTGACGATAACTAGAGGGGCGTAAGTTTAGTAAAGTATCCATAAAACAGATCAATGCCTATCCAAGGTTCAAGGAGTCAAAAAGGTTATAATAACAAAACTTAAACAGACAGTGATGTAAGAAACTTCAGTTTATTGTAAAGGTACAACAATGTCATATATTGAAAATACTTTTAATAGCTTTGAAATCAACCATACTTAAATTTCCCTGTATGCCTGAATCACATCTGATATTTTCTCATAGCAATTTTTACGTTACTCCTTGAGTAAAATCCATAAGAGAAATATGCCAGCTTAGGAAAGACTATGTCTATGAATAAAGATGATTCTTCAACCAAATATATATTCATAATGTGAAACTATATACATGAAGTAGGAGACAGTGTATTCCAAAACTCAACAAAATCTTTAAAATAAACTGTTTAGTAACTTGCATTATAGCTTTCAAATATTCTATCAAGAAACCAAAAGAGACTCAAATTGGAAACCTTAAAATAGATGACTAATTCTATTGTAGAAAACAAACTTATTTACAACTTCGCCCTGACTAGATTGATCCCTATTTCAGACTAAAGATGGAAATATGACCTCAAACCAATACCCATTAATAAGCCTTGAATTCCCTTTTATAAAGACAAAGGAGCAACAAGCTTCAGGCTTTAAGACAAAAGAAGTTACAAAATTGTTGTAACCAATAGATGCAGCTGCAAGAAGAAGTCGGTGCAACCGCTCCGTAAATGTGTGCTTTATGAATTTGGTGCAATGCTGAAGTACCTACTTTCCACAAACATGTCCTCTCAATTTAAGAGGCAAAACGGGCAGTGATATTAATGGTGACTCATCTATTTGATGTTGTGGAAGTCCTTATCCCAATTCTGTGCCACTTGTTAACTCTATAAGAGTATTTACTACCCAATTCAATTGCTTCAATTAGGAATGACTACAAGCATCAATATCAAAAGAAAACCCCACTAACTGGAGTTCTTCACTTTATGCCTAGTGTGACTTGCAAGGCTGTGATTCCTCTTTCATAACTAAGTGGTCACCAACTAGCTCATCCAGACAGAGACCAGAAGAAATCATATCAAACTAGATATGGATATACCATTCACCTGGTGAGGGCAGCAGGAATGACAAAACGGGAGCATCTTACCCTTATATATTGTATCTGGAGAGGAAGCATCCCTACAACTAGAGTTGGTGCTAATTAAGGAAAATTAGAAGAGGGATGAAGGCAGAAGGAAAAATGAGTTCCCTCCACACCTGATTCCAATCTACTAAATCATAGCTATAAGGGATAGCTGGATTATGGAGATTAAAACCTAGGATCCATATTCGGATGAAGAAATAGGAAGAAGAAATGCAAGTAAGATTTTGTCCAATGTTGCCATTGCCCCTTAATCTTCCTTGCACCACCTATTCCAGAGGAGATAATTCTAGGCCTTTTCTAATTTGGTAAGGACAAATTGATAGCCATCAGGACAAGGAATAAAATCCTATAGAACAGGGGAGAAAACAGAGCACACAAGAATAGGGGAAAGCCATACTATCAGAGTACTTTAAATAGTATGAATGGTAACATAAACACTTGCCTTTTTATAGAAATTTTGGGATGTAAGCATACATTCATCCATTTGTGGTGTATTAATTTCTAGTCACTTCGGTACATTTCTGCCATAAATGGAAATCTATTAGAGATTGTCATTATTGAATAGAAAGATAAGACTTCATAATTCCACATAACTTGCAAACATCACTTCTTGTATGGAATTTTGCTAGATCAGGTGTCTTGGTTTTCCCAATTGAGCACTATAATCATATCAAATTTCATCACACAACGGATGCAATGTCATTCCTAGTAAAGGCACAGATTTCCAAATGTCGAGCTTGCATAAGCCAAATCATTCTATTACTAAATTCCTCAGAAGTGGTGGTGATGAAGACCCTGCACACACCTGAGCAGTTAATGCTCTAATATGCAACTTAGTCAGGTTTAGCGCCAATGAATCCTTCTAACATGATTTTGAATTTAGGCCATTGATCTTGATCCCAGCTGGTGCACTTTGACAGTGCTGATTTGACCTTTTTCTAGGTTGGACCTTACTGCTCACCTCACTCAATAATAACATGCCACCTGGACATCATTTTCCAATCATGATCCTGAGGAGAAATCCCCTTTACAGTGCAATTAAGATGGTACCCACCATTCCGTGTATGAAGGATGTGGTCAGAGATATGATCTCAGTGAAATGATAGATAATCATCAGATCACTATACTTCAAGTAGAGCATCTCTTTGAAACAATCACATTTGATGCCACATCTGAGACATGCATTTAATATAAGAGTCCCATCACTTCTAGAAAGCCACGCGTCTCAATTTTGTGATTCCACGATCGTTCAGAAAACCTTTTGATGGAGTATAGAGGAACATTAGAATTGTGACAAAACTGATATATAATGCCTGGGACCCGCTCTCTTGCCATCCGGGACTGTCTGTAGCTAGCTATCACCCTTTCCACATTTTCGCTGAGGCTGATTTCCTTTGCAATTCATCATGGGTGGAATGGCAGAAATGAATCTGCAAGCGCCACCTACACAAAACTAATTAGTAGGATTGGTCTCTGACATGTATACAATCTTTTACCATCTACATGAAGGGTGACCAATTAGGCAAATTTTCTCTTTAATATTAGGTTCCTCTTCGGTGTGGGGTATAAACGGTATTTGTTTGGTGAGGGGTTGGTAAACAACGTTGAGGGACAACATGAAAAGGGAACTTAAAAGGATGGTGATGGGGATAGGCAGTCATCAGAGAATTATATCGAGTGTAGCTATTGACTTCATTCTATAAGGGTTTAAGGTTTTTGGTAGAGTTGGGCTACTCATAATACTTTTTTTTAGAAGAAGAACCCTATATATGGAAATCTTGTAACCAGGTGACACAAAGCAGGGAAAAAAACTATCAGAAACATGGAAAAATTTTCATGGTTCCATCAGTGGCTCTAGTTGGGGATGCTTGTTCTATTATGAATAGAGCTACATCATAGAAGAACTCTAGAGGAGTAGACCAAACACATAATGACCTCAAGCAATTATTTAGGAAAAATATCCAACTTGCCTCTATCAAACATCTTGTTTTCTAATGACTTTGTTCGACTGCTTTGAAAAACCTCATTGAAATCCAATTTGTTACTTACATAGATATTCAGATAACCATTTGGACAATTATTTCCATCTTCTCCATGGCTTCTTCCATCATTCTAAATCATGGATAATTGATTTATACTACCATCAAAAAGAAATTCAGCATTTAGTTCAATTATTTCTGACCATGTAAAAATATTATTCTCTCCAGATTTTTGCCCTTCACATATATCTAAAAAATAAAAGAAATCATAATCCACATTATAATTATTAGTAGGGGAGCTTTTACATTCTCCCAAATCAATGTCAAACTTGAAACAATCATACTCTGTTTCCTTTTTGAAATCTGACATTCTATTCTTACTTTCTTCTTTCTAAATTGGCTTTTCATTTTGATGTTGAATGTAGGATTGGGAACCACTATTAGGCTAGAGATTTAAGCCCTGATTATTTAACATAGTGTTTGTTTCCCCATATACCTCTAGATACAGAACTAATATTGCCTCATTAGTTCCTTTGGGAGTCTCTTCAAAAAGTGGATTTTCTATGCATTCATAAGGCTCTATATCTTCTCTTATTGACAAATCTATAGGCTCATCATATAATGGATTGTCTCTGATATGTGTTTCATTTGCACAATCTTCATTATCACTGACCATATAGAAAGTATCATCATCTATTTCATGACTCCCATCATTTTGATATGAGCATTATGATAATTGCTCACTATTTTCTATATGATTGACAAGGATTAATCCCTCCTAAGACTCAGACTCAAAGCAGGCTAGTTCCTTAGGAGATTTTGATGTGAAATACATTTCCTCACAGATTAGGGAAATGTCTTCAATTTGTTCATAAGTCACTGGGACTTCTTTAACTGATATATCCTTATGTATTATGGTGTCCATTATTTCATAAGCTGCTTTGCAAGGCTAGGGGCTTTTTCTTTTGTTTTGATACTGAGGGGGGAAATGAGTAGCAGGAGTATAGGAACTTAGAACTTCACTTTTCTGATCATAGTCCCTATCCCTTTCGTTACATTGAGTTATGTAACTTGATTTATTTGGCATGGGTTTACAAGAATAGTCCATTTTATTTTTGCTTTGATAGATGGGAGGATAAATGGATTCATTATTCCTTTTACACCCATTTTTCACAGAATCACAACCCTTTATCTCTATGTGTTTCAAATTATTTTATATGTTCATGGCCAAGGAATATGCTTGCCTCATAGTAGTAGGGTTCTTATCTCTCAGTCTATAACTATCCTTTTTATTGAATGCACCCAAATATATGATCAAACACATAGCCTCATTGGGTCTGATATCTTCAAGAATTTCCCTCACTATTCTGGCAAATCTTAAATTGAAAGTTGGGATTGATTCCTTATTTTCCTTCTCAATCTACATGAGTTCCTTAATCAATATACCTACATCTATTCTTTCCCCAAATTGCTCCATGAAAGCAAACTTTAAATCTTTCCAAGAAAAGATAGACTGACTGGGTAGATATGCAAAGCAATCTCTAACTTCTCCTTTAAAAGTTTGAACAATCAATTTTATGACTATATCCTCATGATCTATCTCATAATCTCGCATTAAGTCACAAAAATCTTGTTAATGGCTACTAGCTATTTTGGATCTATCATTGTTGAATCGAGTTATCTGATTTCTAACTTCATTGGGTATATGGTTTGGAAACCCCCAAATACTATTGAAGTTAATTGCTCCTTATCTTTCCATGACAAACCCACTTTGGTAAAAGAAATGTGATTTTTGCTTATACATTTCTAAACTTCTAGGAAAATTTTCTGAAGCTTGTAAAATACTTGAAAAGATCTTTTTGCTTCTGGTGTAAATTTTGTTTTGATTTTCATGCAAAATCAATAATACTAGACTACGTCACTAGATCCTTTCTCATAGAGTCACCACCTCTGCTTTATAGAGGAATGTATTGTTTCCTTCTTCAAGATGAACTTTTGAATCCTAATTCACAGTAGGGTTACATAGAATATTCTGACATATAAAACTTTATCTAACAGTCCTACATCTATCATAAATGTGAATGGAAAATTTATGGTAGAGTTGCCATCCTTTTCTCTGAAAGGAATATGATCAAATAGACTTCTATCCTTTTAATATTTCTATCGAAGACCTTTCGTTTGAGAATATAAATCTATAAAGTTAGAAAACATGAGGAAGCTTTGAATGGATAGAAATCCTTTTTAAATTTCATAAAATATTGGCACCTTTTGCAAGGGATTTATACTCTTTGGATAAGACATAACCTCTTCTGCCTAAAAGGCTCCCTAGTAGAGTCACCAATCTATTGGTTGTTTTAAATTCCCAACCTGATTCTCAGAACAAATCTATAAAATAGCCACTTATTAATGATGGATCTACCTTAAGGGATTGGCCAACGAATAGGAGGTTTAAGAGGAGGAGGCCATTTCTTAGTCCCCTTGTTCTTCCTCTGCACTTTAGGCTCTGTGAAACCAAGGAGGGTATTTCCTATATAGAATGGACTTATCTCTAATTCTTTGGCTATTTCTTCTAACTGATGTCTTCCTTTCTTAGGGATAACAACGTTCTACTCAAAAGGGATGGGGTTTTTTAGAGATATTAGATTGTTAGCTTTGTTTATATCACAAATATGTTCCTTGTAGGTTGCTTGAAAGAATGTATGATAAAGTAAGGATTGGCTAGATTCTTTAAGCTCTTATCTTATTCTTTGCAAAGGAACATGCAAGACTTAACTTTGTCAAAATAAATATCCTAAAATCCTATTGCTGGAAAGGAAATTATTTGGATTGAAAATATTTTGAGGATAACTAGAGGGGCGTATGTTTAGTATAGTATCCATGAAACAGATCAGTACCTATCTAAGGGCTAAGGAGTCAAAAAGGTTATAATGACAAAACTTAAATAGATAGTGATGTAAGAAACTTCAGTTTATTATAAAGGTACAACAGAGTCATATATTGAAAATACTTTTACTAGCTTTGAAATCAACCATACTTAAATATCCTTGTATCCTTGAATCACATCTGATATTTTCTAATAGCAATTTTTACATTACTTCTTGAGTAAAAGCCATAAGAGAAATATGCCAGCATAGGAAAGACTGTGTCAATGAATAAAGATGATTCTTCAACCAAATATATATTCATAATGTGAAACTGTATACATGAAGTAGGAGACAGTGTATTCCAAAACTCAACAAAATCTATAAAATAAACTGTTCAATAACTTGCATTATAGCTTTCAAATATTCTATGAAGAAACTAGAAGAGACTCAAATTGGAAACTTGAAAACAAACGATTGATTCTATGGCAGAAAACAAACTTATTTACAACTCCTCCCTGACTAGATTGATCCCTATTTCAGATTAAAGCTAGAAATATGACCACGAACCAATACCCATTAATAAGCCTTGAATTCCCTTTTATAAAGATAAGGTAGTAACAAGCTTCAAGATTTAAGACAAAAGAAGTTACAAAATTGTTGTAACCAACATATGCAGCTCCAAGAAGAAGCCGGTGCAACCACTTTACAACTGTGTGCTTTGTGAATTTGGTGCAATGCTGAAGTACCTACTTTCTACAAATGTGTCCTCTCAATTTAAGAGGGAAAACATGTAGTGATATTGATGGGGACTCATCTGTTTGATGTTGTGGAAGTGCTTATCCCCATTCTATGCCACTTGTTAACTCTATAAGAGCATTTACTGCCTAATTCAACTACTTTAATTAGGAATGACTACAAGTGTCAATATCAGAAGAAAACCCCACTAACTGGAGTTCTTCACTTTATGACCAGTGTCAATTGTAAGGATGTGATTCATCTTTCATAACTAAGTGGTCACCAACCTGCTCATCCAGACAGAGGCTAGAGGAAATCACATCAAACCAAATGTGGATATACCATTCACCTGGTGAGGGTAGTAGCAATGACAAAATAGGAGCATCTTACCCTTATATGCTACATGCGGAGAGGAAACATCCCTACAACTAGAGTTGATGCTACTTGAGGAGAATTAGAAGAGGGATGAAGGTAGGAGGAAAAATGAGTTTCCTCCACACCTGATTCCAATATGCTAAATCATAGCTATAAGGGATAGCTGGAGTATGGAGATTAAAACCTGGGATCCCAATCTAGATGAAGAAATAGGAAGAAGAAATACAAGCAAGATTTTTTCTAGTGTTGCTGCTGCCCCCTAATCTTCCCTGCACCACCTATTCAAGAGGAGATAATTCTAGGCCTTTTCTCATTTGGTAAGGACAAATTGACAGCGATGAGAACAAGGAAGAAAATCCTATAGAATAGGGGAGCAAACAGAGCACACAATAACAGGGGAAAGCCATACTATTAGAGTGCTTTAAATAGTATGAATGGTAACATCAGTACTTGCCTTTTTATAGAAATTCTGGGATGTAAGCATACAATCGCCCATCTGTGGTGTATAAATTTTCAGTCACTTTAGTACATTTCTACCATAAATGGAAATATATTAGAGATTGTCATTATTGAACAAAAAGATAAGACTTCATAATTCTACATAACTTGCAAACATCACTTCTTGTATTGAATTTTGCCAGATCAAGTGTCTTGGTTTTCCCACTTGAGCACTGTCATCATATCAGATTTCATCACATAGTGGATGAAATGTCATTCTTGATAAAGGCATAGATTTCTAAAGGTCAAGCTTGCATAAGACAAATCATTCTGTTACTAAATTCCTCAGAAGTGACAGTGATGAAGACCCTACACATGCCTGAGAAGTTAATGCTTTGATATGCAATTTAGTTAGGTTTAGTGCCAATGAATCCTTCTAACATGATTTTGAATTTAGGCCATTGATCTTGATCCTAGATGGTGCACTTTGACAGTGCTGATTTGACCTTTTTCTAGGTCGGACCTTACTGCTCACCTCACTCAATAATAACATGCCACCTAGACATCCTTTTCCAATAATGATCCCAAGGAGAAATCCCCTTTGCAGTGCAGTTAAGATGGCACCCACCATTCTGTATATGAATGATGTGGTCAAAGATATGATCTCAGTGGAATGATAGATAACCATCGGATCATTATACTTCGAGCAGAGCATCTCTTCGAAATGGTCACATTTGATGCCACATCTGAGACATGCATTTAATATAAGAGTCCCATCACTTTTAGAAAGCCATGTGTCTCAATTCCGTGATTTTGTGGTTGTTCAAAAAACCTTTTGATGGAGTATAGTGAAACATTAGAATTGAGACAAAACTGATATATAACACTTGGGACCCACCTTCTTGCCATCCGGGACTATCCGCAACCAGCTATCACCCTTTCTGCATTTCCACCGAGGCCAATTTCCTTTGCAATTCATTGTGGGCAGAATGGTGGAAATGAATCTGCATGTGCCACTTGCACAAAACTAATTAGTAGGATTGGTCTCTAACATGTATACAATCTTTTGCCATCTAGATGAAGGGTGACTAATCGGGCAAATTTTCTCTTTAATATTACATTCCTCTTCAGTGCGGGGTATAGACGGTATGTGTTTGGAGAGGGGCTGGTAAACAATGTTGAGGGATGACATGAAAAGGGAACTTAAAAGGATGGTGATGGGAACATGCAATCACCGAAGAATTATATCGAGTGCAGCTATTAACTTCAATCTATAATGGGTTAGGGTTTTTGGTAGAGTTGGTCTACTCATAGCACTTTTGTTTTAGCAGAAGAACCCTAATTATGGAAATCTTGTAACTAGGTGACACAAAGCAGGGAACAAAACTATCAGAAACATGGAAAAAGTTTCATGGTTCCATCACCAAGCTCTCTGCAGACCAAATCGAAGACAAGAATGAGAAGAAGCAAAACAAACTTGTTGTTTTTCCAACCTATAATCCATGTGAGCCGATCTATCTAGAGAGAAGAGGCCTTCAAACCCTTCAAGATCATGATGATCTCTTTAATGAATCTCAAGCTTCTTGCCATGGGAACAATAATTAGAAATCAGTTCTTTAACATTGCTCGAGATTAAATTCATTTCATCCCATATGCATTTAGAATTGTTATTAACCCCTAGGTTGGTGAAAACATCTGTCACCTTGTTCCCCTCATGGTATATGTGTGATATGTGGGTAGCTTCAAAGGTTCCCAACAACATGATAGCATCTTCAATTAGGGTCGATATAGACTAGCTTAGTTTAGCAGTGTTCTTTAGGCAGTTTTTGATGTTATTAGAGTCACCCTCTACCCAAACTTTTCTATGTCCCTTAGCATGCACCAAAGTAATAGTGTGATAGGAAGCTGTAACTTTGACATAGTGGTTTGTCTGGGTACCCCGAGGGAGTGCCACTACTGCTATGAACCAACCAAGATTATCTCTCATCACTCCCCCACTACTAGCAACTCTAGGATTACCATTTGCCGCCCCATCAAAGTTGATTTTGATCCACCCTTTTAGAGGCAATTTCCAAACCACTTTCCCTCTAGAATGTTTCATTTTTTTAAAGGGTATAGAAATGTCTTTAGTGATGTCCCAGTTATTAGAAATGTCACTCTCCATCTAAGAAACCTCTATTCTTTTATCATGAGAAAGTTGTTTTGCAATCCTGACTTTGAAATTCTCCTTGATGCTCTTGACCACTTTATAAAACAATTTTTTAGGAGTTAAATTGTTGTCTCTGAAGACTCTATTATTCCTCTCCTTCCAGAGGCTCCGAGCAATGTGAGGGATACTCAGGGACTGGAGAAATTTAAGGGTAGGTTTAGAGACAGGGCTAGTCTATTAAGAGACCAGCTCCTTGGTGGAGTTAGGGAAGGTCCAACTGAGGTTCCATAAGGAAAGAACCTTGTTCCAGAGCTCAAGAGAGAAAGGGTAGGAGAGGAGAAAATGGAAGCAGTCTTCTGAATTCTTGAGGCATAAGGTATATCTGTTGACAAGCGAGAAGCCCCTTTTCAACAATTTATTAGACGTAAGCACCCTATCTTGAGCAAGCAACCAAAATGAGATATTGATTTTAGGAATAAGTTTGCCATCCCACAATCAAGCCCAAAAGGGAGGGTCATTCACTATAGGAGTAAGCTCTTTGAACACCAAAGCCACAGAGTAATTCCCTAATGAGGTGGCCTGCCAAATGAGTTGATCCTCTTTCTATCTAAGGGGGATATGCAAAACATTCAACCTAGTCTAAAACTCCACCATGCGCCTATCGGTCATGAAGTTTTTCCATCTGCCTTCGGTTATGTAATCCCTAACCTTCAAGCCATATGTGGAGGTGTAAATATCTTCATAAGGGCTCACCCATTCCTGCATGCTGAGACGAGTATCCTCAAACCACCGATCCTTCCAAAAGTCTACCTTACTACCATCCCCTATCTTCTAAAAAGAGCCTTTTCTGATAATTTCCCTAGATTGAGAGATGTTTTTATAGATTTCAAAACCCTCTCACAAGTTAGGACAATCCAGTGCTTCCCTGATGTTACTAAAACCATGTAGATATTTATTGTTCAGAATTTTTGTCCATTCTTTCTTCTCCATCATTAAACACTAGGAATTGGTCGCCAATAGAGCACAGTTGAAGTCCTTGAGTTTTCTCAAACCAAGGCCGCCAAAGCTTTTAGGCTTGCAAATCAAATCCCAAGTGACTAATGAGATTGTCTTCTTCTCCTCAGTTCTAGACTAGAGAAACCTTTTTTGGATTTGTTCAATTCTATCTCTAATTTTGGTTGGAATTTTAAATAGGGACATAGAAATAGGCAGATTATAGAGGGAAGCTTTGATCAACTGAATTTTGCATACCTTGCTCAAGGTCACTCCCTTCCACCCTACAAGTTTGGAATGAAATTTGTCAACCATACTCAACCAGAAGGAGTGAGGGATCCTTTTCTCAAAAAGAGGTAACCCAAGATAAATGGAAGGAAGGGACTCAATTTTACATTGCAAAATGTGAGCTATCTTTTGCTTCCTGGATTTCGGAGTGTTGAAGAAGAAAATCAAACTCTTAGGCAGGGTGATCTTCTGACCCAAAGCCTCTTCATAATTTTGTAGAATACTCCTCACCTTGCGGGCTTCCTTGACAGAGGCTTCACCCATAATGATAGTATCATTGACAAATTGTTGGTGAGAATAGGAGGGTCTGAGTGAGGATGGACAAAGACCTTTGAACCTCTCTAGAAGAACCTCTCTCTAAATGTTTCTGCCCAAGACTTTCACCATAATAATAAACATGAAAGGCAAGATATGATCCCCTTGCCTCAACCCTCTAGAACTAACAAAGAAGCCCAATGGAGAACCATTGACAATGACAGAGAACTTAGGAGAAAGGAAAAGTTGCTTGAGAGGCTGAAGGGATTTCTCATTGAATCTAAACTTCCTCAAACCACTGCTAAGAAATTTCCAGTAAACTCTATTGTAAGCTTTAATGAGGTCAAGCTTAAGAAGGAAGCCCTCCTTTTTGTTCATACCCAAGGAGTGAATGTTCTCCTAAACTGAAATGATAGAGTCAAGAGTTTGTCTACTGAGAACAAAACCACTATGTTGCACAGAAATCAAACGTGGGAGGACTTGGAGTCTGCAAGCCATCACCTTCAAGATAATCTTGAAGATAAAATTGCACAAACTGATGGGTCAAATATTAGCAAAGGTGTTAGCACCAGTCTTCTTCAGGATGAGGACAAGAAAGGTGGAATTAAGTTCCTTAAGAGTCTTTGGCCACAATCTCACAAAAATTTTGGAAAAAGAAATGAGGGAAGCCATCAGGCTGAGGAGCCTTATTATCTTCAAAGGAGAAGACAACACCTTTGATTTCTTCCTCTGAAGGGATTTTGGTCATTATCTTGTTGTCATTGTCATCCACCACATTGGGAATAACCTAAAGCAAAGAGTTTTGCATATTAAGATCCAAAGGTCCTTCTTCATTGAGTAGAGAGGAGAAGAAAAGCTTAGCTTCCTTCTAAATTTCAAGTTCATCCAAGATAATCCTACCTTTTGAAGAGATTTCCTTGATTCTGTTAGCCGCTCTATTCTTCAAAGTAGTCAAGTGGAAAAATTTTGAGTTATGGTCTCCACTCTTTAGCCAGATAGCTCTAGATCTTTATTTCCAAAAATCTTCCTCCTTAGAGACAATCTTGTGGAGGGAATTGAGGAGGTCAATCTCTACCTCCCTAGTTTCTAGAGTCATACCTTCTTTTTGGATTTCTCCCGAAACCCTATTAAACTCACCTTTCACAATCTCCTTCTACTTAAAGATTTGACTCAAGGAAGATCTATTCCATTTTTGCACATTACTCTTGACGTTATGCAACTTCTTGGCCAACCTGTACATGGAAATACCTTCCACCTCAATGTTCCACCATTCTCTGATCTTCTCTTTTAACTCTAGGTGATGCAACCACATCTTTTTGAATCTGAAGGGAAATTTCTTCCTCTTGCCCCTTTTGTCTACTGAGAGAACAATTAGGAAGTGGTCAGACCCTAATCTGGTGAGAGCAGATAAGTCATACAAGTAAGAATCAAGCCAATTCATGGAGATGAGGGCCCTGTCCAATCTAACTTGGATGAGATGTTCCCTAATTCTTTAGTTAGACCAGGTGAACTTTTCTCCCTTAAGGTCCAGATGTAACAAAGCTTCCTCATTTACAAAGTCCATTAGATCCATTCTAGAGTCTAGGGGCACTTGAGACCATCCCATTTTCTCATCATCTCTGAGCATTGAATTGAAGTCTCCCATGATAAGACATTTAGACTTAGGATTAGTCCTTCTAAACATACCAAGTCTTTGTCAAACTTTCTTTCTGGCATTCTTGTTATTAGGGGCATAGATGTTAGAGACAACCCAGGCAGTGTCATCTCTTTTATGAACAAACTTGGTAACAACCTAGTTAGATTCTGCCAAAACAGGGTATCTGATAATTGATTTAGGGTTCCAAAGAGTGGCCACCCCACCAGAGGCACCCTCAGAATTACTTCCATGAAGGTCGCACTCAACAAAGAATATGTTTTTGATTAAGTCCATTTTTTCAGTATGCATCTTGATTTCGTGAATAAGTAGAATATCCAGCTTAAGATCCCAAATTAAGTTAGATGGGAGGTTAGGTTTGTGATGGTTATTTAACCCCCTTATATTCCAAGATAGGATCTTCATGATAAACCAGAGTTTGTGCTCTTGGAGCACATGTCCATGAGGGTTTTTTACATCCCTAATGCTATCTCCTTCTTACTATCTCTTTCTCTAATAGAACTGGCAGAAGGTCTCCCTGGCCTCCTCTTTTCTATTCCAAAATTAGCCTTGGAAGAGCTCCTGGTCACTACACCACTATGGGTGGGGTAGCAGGGTTTTTCTTCTTTCTTCCCTTGACCTCCATGAAGGGCATTTCCCCCATCGAACTATCCTCAACAAACTCCATGAGTTGCATGGGAGAAGATGGTAAATCACCCTCTCCCTTAGGAGCATGGGGGTCATCATTATTTGAAATGATCAGGGCACAATCTGGAGATCCCAGCGCTGGAACAAGAGGTTCCTCACTCCTGGGTACAAATGGGATAATTGCCAGCTGTTCTTGGGATGGGACTATAGTTTTAACTAGAGAATCCTCCTTTATGTCTTCCTCTTTCTGGTTTTGGGTTTTTCCCTTGTCATTTTCTTTCTTTTCTTTCTAAACCTTTTGATTAGTTCTTCCTTTCTTCAAAGGATAGTTTTTCGCCAAGTGGCATGTCTTTTTATAAAGAAAACATGCAAAAGGAATTGATTCAAACTCAATAGCCTACTCCTATACACCAAGTTTAGAGTTGATCTTGATGGATGAAGGTAGGTTTGTGGTTCACCAACACACAAATCCTATCATAAACTAGTCTTTTCCTTGATACAGTGATTGGGTCAACCATAAGCAGGCTGCCAAAAGTGCTAGCCAAACCCTTAAAAACTTCTTCATCCTAGAACTCCATAGGCAAACCTGGGAATTGTTGATGCATGTAAAGTAGATAAGAAACATGAGATAAATTCACAATGAACTTAGTCTCTCTTTAAAATTATGGAGAATTATACAAAGATAATTCTCAACTCTAAGGCTCTGGTAGTTAGTTCTTGACTATGTTGGATAGTTAGTGGTTCGCTATAAGATGTAATGTTCAAGGGGCCTTATGCAAATTAAACTAATCTGTGACTCATTGGACTTGTTCTATTCATGCAAATAACTACAAATTACACTAGAATTAGTGATCCTTTGCATGCATTTACCAATTTACTACAAAGCTTTGCATGAATTTTGATAAAATAGACTTTGCATTTTAGATTTATCTAAAAATTGTCAAAGATCTTTACAACTCCTCATTCTTTATCCAAATACATGACAATTTCCTTCAGATTTCTACATGTATGCTAATTATTTATAATTTTAGGAAAAGTTAGAAGAGATATGGTTAGAAAACTTAATTTAGTAAGAATTAATTCTCTGCTACTCATGTATACAAGATTAATCAATTGTAATGCTTCAAAGGAGTAAATTCCATGTATGAATATCCTGAGCAGTATCACGAATTAACATACAGAAATGCTATCATCAAAGGAAATATACTAAAGAATACCTGAATCTAATGCACTCTGGAATAGACACGGCAATCAGATGTTTGCATTCATTAATATATGAAAAGTCTTTCAAATTTACAATGTAATTTGACTTTGAATTCTTTGACAACATTAGCAATCAATTAAAGCTCACAAATACTTTACAAATGCAGGAAGAAAATAGATGTTCCACATTATCTCCACTGTAGACACAGGCACATTCCACTTCACACAAAATTTTGCTCAAAGTCTATTACTTCTCCTGCCTAAATGTAATAATATGTCTTTCTCAAACTCTGTTTAATTAAAACACCGATAACATGGTTCTTTATATAACTTTGAATTCCCCCTATGGTACGGTTACAAATTCAATCCATGGCTCTCATTTAAACTTTACAAAATCAATGGTGAGAATCATTTCCTAACCATTTCCAAAATATCTTTGCAGAATATTCCTTTTGGCTCAAAGGATACCATTAGGATCTTTTTGAATATAAGATATTCACTTCAACTTTCCTCCTTGTTGACTTTGGTGGCAACTAAATAACAAAATATACCATAGCATAAGTAAATAAAGATACAAAAGAAATAACCATTGCCACTGGTACCTTTCCTTCTCACTTTTCTCCTATTTTCTTCAAGTACTCTATGTACTTGGCTATCAATGCTGCAACAGAATTATGATTATTCTTTTGACTCACTGTCCATGTATATTTCTATAATTCAACTTTCTCTTTAAATAGATTTACTTGTTCTTCCACTTCTTGTCTATTTTTCTGATATTTACTTGGTCGTGCATTTAATTCCATGATGGAATCAATCATTTCTATGCTTAGATATGCAGTAGGATTCTCTAGGCAAGGTAGATAAATAGCTATGAATTCTTTAACTGCCATAGTTGCATCATAAACTGGTATCTCTTGCAACTCATGCCCAATAAACTTTTGTATTATTTTCATGTGTTTGCTTATCACTTCATCAGCAATTTCTTCTAGATCCTAGGTACTCACAATGCAACCCTCTAACATGCTACCTTCAAATTTCAACTCCAATATGTATTGTGGCATATGACTTGTCATTTGAGAAGTTATTATTCCCTCACTTATCAGTTCTTCAACTCTTGCATTCACATCCTCAACTTGTTTCAATTCCCTTTTGCACTCCTTTCTAGACTGGCAATGATGTAAAACAACATTGAAATTATTTTTCTCTGCAAGAGCCACGTCCCAACTAGTAATTACCTGACTTATTGTGCTTTCTCCTTTTTGTATAAATGCATTAAACCACTCTTCAAAAATATTTTCTTCAACCTTTTTATTTTCAAACTCAGTAACCTGATCTTTTGATAAAATGGCTAAGTCTATAGGTAAATCTAGCATGCCAACATTAGGGTCAAATATTACCTATGTGAATTGTTGCAACTAAACAATATGTCCTTTCAAGTAATCAAACTTATCCTTATCCTCTTCATTATTTCCATAGTTACTTTATTCATGTCTTCCCATTCAGTAACATGTTGTTCCCTAGTCACATGTCCAAGGTCTATATTCAGTAGTTGATAATCTTCAAGGGTCATTTCTCCCTTTGCCTTGTCTTTATGTGGTATAGCTAGCTCCAAACTCTAGGATCTAGATGGATTTCTCTTTATGGCTAACATGGTTCGAGCTTTTCTCCTTTCTTTTTGTGAATGTCCACCTAACAAGCTTTTGATGTCAATGAGGACCAACTGTAGCTCTATTTTTTCTCTTCTGACCTCAGAACCCATCCATGCTGGTGCTTCCTTGTTTGTTTCTACTCTCTTTTCTTTATTTATTACCTCCTCCTGAGGTTTTTCTATTTCTATTGGCTATTGTTTTTGTTGTTGTTGTTGTTGATTTTGTGGTGGATTTTGATCCATAAGTGGACTCTATTGTGGTGTTGAGGGTGATGCATTATCTTGATGTCGTGGTGCCTCTTCTTCATTTTCCTTTTCTTCTTCCTCTTCTATATCCCCTTTGGTATCTTGTTCTACATTTCCTTCTCCCTAGCTCCTTTATTGTTCACCTTGTTCAATATTAATATTAGAAACATTTATAACATTAGTATCATTAATGCCTTCTAGTATTGTTTTCTCTGTCTACACCTTAGTTTGAACCTATACATTTTCTGTTTCATTTATCTTTTCTAATTGTAATTACTGACCAGAAGATACATCTGTTTTCTCTATATTCTTTTCTCCTTCTTTTTCTACTTCAACTACTTGTTGTGCAATGGCCCACACTTCCTCTATGATTTCTGGTGATACCAATTGAACAAAATGATCTACTATTCCTAGGTTTTCATGTATATTTTCATCCTTTTTTACTAGACTTTGTGCCTTTTCTATCTAAGCACTTTGTTCTCCTGTGATAGGGGTAATCTTTGAGGTTTGTTATTTTTCATCCTCTACCTCCATATTAGCTCCAAATTGTGACTCCTCATCATCACTACTTTCTTCATTAATATTCATAATTTTACTTACTTTCTTGACTTCTTGGCCTTTTGACTCCTGTAGCATCTCTTCAATCAACTCTTGTTTGACTTTTATATGGCCTAGTCTTCTTTCTTTAGGTGTAAAATCTATAGATATATGCCTTTGTCTTACTCCAACTAGTGGAGCATCCACTATTACAGTAGGAATTTGTGCCTTCCCTCTTGGGGTATCTATGATCATAGCTTTGATTATATGATGTCCTGATGGTACTTCTTTACTTTGCACTTGTTCTACAGTAACCCTTGATGTTTATGACTATTCCACATTAACCTCTTGGCATAATGTTCCTTCTTCCATGAATGTCCCTAAAAGAATGGCAACTATGATACCAAGAGAATAAGGATCCAAAAGTGTGGCATTCTTATCCTTATCAAGGACTGTAGTCTCTACAATTTTTCTTCTCTTTTCGTAAAAACACCTTAATTCATCCTTACTTTCTCTTTCTCTCTTCTTTCCCTTTTTTTGATAGGTTCTTACAATACCTTTGGCTTTAAGCTCCTCCATCCTATCAGTTAACCATGTTCTAGAAAATAAAATAATTGGTTTAGATATCACATCCAAAGATGTCTCTGCTGGCTCCTTCCAATTAGGCTCATTGATGGGCAACAAGGCCACTCCCTTACTTTCATAACTTTGGTGTAATACTTTATCATCATCTATAACCTCTTGGGGCACATTGATTTTCCCCATGGTTCTCATCTGCTCCAATGTCAATCTCTGATGAGCTCTTTTCCTCACTTCCTACTCAATCTCATAGTCTGACCAAATATCCTCAATGTGGATTTGGTGCTTATTTATCTTATCAATGTAGTTTTCAATTCTATGAAAAGGGTCAAAACGTCTAAGTCAAACTCCTCAAACCCATAATACCTCATCTTTCTTTCTAATTCCTTAGCAATGTTTTCATTATAACATGATTAGTTACCAATCATCCAAGGGAACTTGATGTTTCCTCTACTAAATCTCTTTTTGTACATTCTAAATACATTCAAAATCTGTCTTGAGAATTTTAATACAATTAACCGGTCTAGAGGATATCTTGGCAATTTGAATGGTTTGCCCTCAAATCCTTCAGTTCTAATATAGGTGAAGGTAGGAAATTGTATATACCAAGAACTGAAAGGACCTATAGGTTTTGCCACCTCCTTTGATAATCTTTTGTCCTTATCCCTTGTTAGAATTCTCACTAAATAAGTATAAAAAACATCATTAACCCTGGCATATTTGTGCCATGCCTTTTCCTCCTATAAATTTGGATAATGATCATAAACCAACTTTTGCCTTGGACCATTTCCTAAGGTACCCACTATATCGATTCTAGCCAATGGTCACATTTTAACAGCACATGCATAAATCACATAGGAAGACAAAGAAAACCTTCTATTCTTCTTCAATGCCATTATTTGTCTATTTATTACTGTACTAATGGCCCTAGCCCAATGAATGGTTCCCTCCTTTTCTCTAATATATTGTATGATGGTGAAGATCCATGGCTCAAACTTTGTTGCATCCTTTAATCCAACTATGTTGCTCAACATTGTGATCATTAAGTATACTTCCTCTTGGAAGTCAACCCTGTATAAATTCTTTGGTGACCTTATAGCAGCTTTGGGTTTGTTTTTTGCTGTATACCACCCATAAAAAATAGCATTTTTATATTCTTTCTCATTTTTAATAAAATCTGCAGTATGTTGATCAATGTCAATGTTCATCATTTCTTCTTTAATCTCTAGCCCAAAAGTTTTGGCTATGCCTTCTGTAGATAGATCTACAATAGTTCGGCCATTATGCATAACTTTTCTAGTACTCAAATTATATCGGTCTATGTATTCCAGTATCAAATCCCGTGGCTCTGTGTAATCCTTTGTCCCAAATCTTCTTCATGTCGACAGTGGCATCTGGGGTCGTGACTTTCTGTAGCACCTCTTCTACATCATAATGACCAATATTTGTATTTGTAACTATTCCTCCTAAGCTAAATATCAAGGATGAATATCCCCTGACCGGTGGCAACTCTTTAACCATTTCTCTCCTTGGTTTTCTTTCTTTTTTTACTTTCTCTCCTTCCTCAACCATAATATCCACATTCTTTTGTCTGGGTGCCATCCTATCAAAAAATTATACATTTTACCCTTTTCTTTGTGTACAATCCTAGGGATTTTCTTGCCATTTTACATTTTTCCTAATTACCCTAGGGTTTTTCTTGTCTTTTTTTGCTAATAAAGTTTTTTAGAATTTAACAGTATCAAATTCTACTTGCATAATTAACTACAGTAATGACCAACAATTTGCATCATTTTTTAATAGAATTACTATAATTAACCCTAATTTTGCCTAACTATAATCCAAAGACATTTCATGTACATACCTGTAATTTGAAACCATTCTGACCATATGAATGTCAACCACAATTACCGTTTCAACCTTTACCATTACCATTCCGTGAATTTTTGTCTAGCCTTTCGAAGCAGATTTTCTCGTTCTGTGAAAATCTTCTATAGTTTTAGCCTTGAAATGCAATTATAAAATAACATAGTCAAACTTTACTTTTATCTTGTTCAAATTCTACATTTTAATGTTAGTTATGCATTGAATATGGTAATTAATGCATACAATTCAAATCATGCATTTTTCAGCATTCAATTTTGCATTTTAAACTTTGTATGCGTTAGTTCCCATATCTATTTTCTTTGTATTTCACATTTGTATATTCCTTTGTGTATCGCTATGTATATTTCCTTTATACAATCCCCAAGACATACAAACTCAGACTTATGTGGGTTTATAAAACATATTGCACTTTATTTCATGTCCAGCTTTGTACTTAAACTTTGTATTCTGCAATGTACATGTGATACATACATTTGAACATACAAAAGAAGAATTGGAATTTGTATCCATTTCATTTTGATTTCATATCCATTCCAACATTGTATCCTTACCCTTTTGTATATCATGTTTATCCAACACATACAATTTAACATACATACAAAAGCGCGGGCCTTAGTTTATACACCATATTTAAATCACTGTCAGGTCCACTTTTGCATATGTCAATGTATATTACCTTTTGAATATCGTGCTTGTATGAATAATACATAATACATATACAAACACATTCGGACCTCAATTTATTATGAACCATATTCTAAATCATTGTCGGGTTTGCTTTTGCATTTTAAACATAGTATATTACCTTATGCATATTGAATACATCCTATGATAATGCATCTGTGGGGTCCTACCAATCTTAACCACTTTTAACCTCCTTTTGAATTCCGCTATTGTATTTGTATTTTAGATACAAACACTTATACATATAGATATAATATAACATTTTTTTTTTCAAATTTCAACTTTTTACTAACTGGGTTACAAATTCTTTTTAGGTTTGAACATGTATGTTCACCTATTTGTATATTGAATGCATGATTTCAAACATACAATACAATACCTAGATACAAACATGGATTCTAAGTTTTATGCACTTAACCTTTGAACCTAATCAGGCTTGCATTTGCATTTTAAAGTTTGTACATTTAAAATGTATATGCAAAGGATGAGATATAAAACTTGATTATACTCTAATACAACACTGTTAACAACATACATGCAAATAAATTTGTACATGACATACAAATTTAACTAAACATTGTATTATACAAAAACCTTCATATTTGACGAGGCACTAGGAATTTCAAGTTCATTCAAAAAATCAACCCTCAATCATTTTTTACACAGAATTCACTAGTACCTCCTATTTCTCTCTAACACTAGGTATTTTGATTTTTCAAACAATTCTTACATTACTTACCCTTTTCCCTTTACCACCAAGCAGGACCAAACACAAGCAAAAAGAAAAAGCAAAAGCAAGGGTCCTCATTTTGCTAGAGGGTAAAATAGGGTGTGTTGTGAACATCACAATAGAAATCTTACCCAAACAAGGGCAATGTTGAAGGTGGTTTTCAGTGTATTAAAGCCAGGTTCCCACCTTCTTAAAGCTACCTTAGAGTTCCTAATAACCCACGTGTCATAGCCATGGTGCATAGCAGATCTTCTTCACATGAGAAGGAAAAGGAGAAGAACCCCTTTTGAGAAGTTATTATGTCTACTTGCCCTTTTAGGGCCCATTTCCGGTGAGCCCAAGATCTCATAATTTCAATATTAGGTCTGGGACCCAAAAATTTACTCACCAACAATAAATCCATATGAGAGATACCACTAACCACCACACTATCAGGAACCAATAAAGAAAACTCACCTGATCTTGATTCGGAGCAGTAGAACAAAGGTAGGGTAGAGCTTTCCCCTTTAGGCTGAGACACCACCCTTGATCTACCCCTAGGGTCAGGAGATCTAATCTCTGCTTCCAAGGAGGACAGACAACCCAAAAAAGCACCAGAAGATCCATCGATAGTTGGGCCCTCTATAGAACCTTCTCCATCTGCAACACTATCACCAATAGTCAGTCTACATTAGCAAGACTGCCAAAGACCAAATTCACACCTTCCACCTTATCTACACCTACTACCACCTTCCCTGCACTTCTGCCATTGACATTTTTCAAAAAAAACCTTTCTTGTTTGCTCTCCCATTGCAATGAACTGCCTATTATATCAAATGGTCAGTTAGTGAATGATAATGTAGGAAATAATGTGTCTACCATTAAGATTCTTAAAAATAATAGAAACACAACTACTAATGGGCTAATAGATCAACCCCCAATTAAGAAAGGGACAACTACATTAGGCGATATTATTATCCCATGAATGTTAAGACCATAGGTTGTCACTACAACAATGTATTTTATCCAAGGATAATCAACAATCATGGACCTGAAATGGAAATAGAAATGATGGTCGATATGGCCTCCCTATAAATACAATCAATTATGTTCCTTCCATAGGACTAGGGGCCATAACAAAGAGTCATGTAGAGAGTACAATAGTTTCATAGCCAGGTTACTAGAGGATCAATAGTTCATGTTCATAGAGATGTTCTTATACCCACAGGAAGTCATTCTAGATAACAATAAAGGTTCAAAACAAATGTAAACACCCATAGCTCCATAGAATGTAGATATGTAACATGCCACTTGTTCTACCAAATAAATTTTACTAAGTTTAAACCAAAAGTAAATAGTTCTTCATACCAACAATAAGAACAATAAAAAAATTATTTCCTTATAAATGATATATGCACATTTGAAACATATTTCAAACTTTACCATTGCATAATCAAATTACATTTTAGCATCACAAGTATTGAATATTTCTCATTTACAAAATTCCATAAGATGGATACAATGTTACATACAAGCGTCAAAGAACTAAACTGAAAGTAGAGATACAATGGTTCTGATGTCCTTCATCAAATCCTAGCCACCAACTACATGAGGAGAAGCATCACTGAAGCACTTTTTTGCCAACCACGGACTAACTACAGTCTCCCACACATTTACCAAACTAGTAAATGATCCTACCCTTCGACGAAGGGATTGGTATGGTAACCTCAAAGAATAGCCTATTCTGAGAAAGATGTTGTGTCCTACATAACTAGTACTTCCATACTGTCGCTCCAACCAACAATATGATTAGCCCTTTCTAGTATGTCGGTGCAGTCATGGTTAGGAGGGTCCACAAAGTGAACTATCCAAGCCGTGCAGCTAGAGTAAACACAATGGAAACAACTTAGAGATCTATAGTAAATGCAGGTTTAGTCATTCAGTATGAATTTAAATACAAATTGGCTGTAAACATGGGGGCTTACAATTAGGGCTCACAAGCCTGATTTCATAGTTACAAAATATGCACAAGATTTAGCTTTGAGGCTCCTTTACAAAGAATTCAAACTATTAAACTTAAAAATTATGCTAATAGCGTTCCTAGGCATCTATTACATCTATATATATCATCTCCAAAACAAAAGATTCCTTTGTGTCGTCCAAGGAAGATCAAAAACACCAATGAAGAGATGTAACATGTGTACATGGGTAGGTCAAACCTAATCATGAAGAACTCCTCCGCAAATGAATGGAATGGTGTGCGGATCTCAGGGAAGGTCAGCCACAAACCAAAAAATATTGAATGATGTGTAATTTAGCTTCACAAGTTGTGAAATGCTCAGCAAGTCTTCTCCTTTAGCTGATTATTTGAGATTGTCAGGATGCTCTGTTCTGAGAAAATAGTTGATCTTCTAATATTGATAGTTTACCAGTCCTTGATCCAAATGACCTGAGATTTGGATATGATGTTCTTGAAGGTATTTATATTCTATGTCTAGCTCTGCAAGGTCTAAAATGCAACTGTGATAGAATGCGGACAAAAATATAGAAACTACTACTAACTGAACTGACTATACTAAACTATAAATTGAAAAGAAACATACTAAAATGCAAACAAACTGAAATACAAATATTTTTGGTTGATGCAAGATTGCTCTTAAACCAAGGACGCTCCTACATTAGACATCCATGGTTATTGAAAAAGTGAGTCCCTCACTTTGCTGGGGGTAGAGAAAAACCAAGATGGTTCACCTCAGCCTGAGAAATCCATGATGAATCTTCTTCCGATCTACCTTTCCACTTCACAACGTATTCTTTGTATTGTCTTCCTCTGGTGCTACATCCAACTCTTCTATCCAAAATGTCTTCAATCTTCTCTAGTGCTTGTTGTGGTAACTACTTTAAGTCTTCATCCATTTTATCACTGAAATTTGCTTCATGATACTGATATAGGTCTACAATATCAAGAAAATAAGTGATATACCCAATGTCTTTGGTAACTCTACTTCATATGCATTTCCTCAATCAAACTTTCTGAGTATCCTACATGGTCCAAACTTCTTCATCTTTAATTTTTTATATATCCCAATTGGAAATCTTTCTTTTCTTAAGTATACCATCACTTCATCCACAACTACAAATTCCTTGTGTCTCCACTTCTGATCTAATTTCTCTTTATACTTACTATTCATTTCCTCCAAATGCTTCTTAACTTGATTATGTACTATCTCCATGTGTTCTACAAATTCCTCTACTTCTGTACTTCTCTTTTCTTCCATACTGATGTCTCTAAACTCTGTGACTCCTCTAGGGTTTACTTCAATAAAAATCTCAAAAGGTGTTCTTCTAGTACTCTTATTTATTGAATTATTATGTGCAAACTCTACTTGTGAAAGAATCAAATCCCAATTTCCTATCTTATCTCTAACCAAACATCTCAACAAGTTTCCCAAACTCCTATTTACTACTTCTATCTATCTAATCAATTTGTGGATGAAATGTTGAACTCAACTTCAAATCTATCTTCATCTTCTTCCAAAGTGTCTTCCAAAAGTATCCAAGAAATCTTGTGTCTCTATCTAAAATTATGCTCTTAGGTAATCCATGCAATCTCACAATATCCTTGAAAAATAAGTCAGCTACATGAACTACATCAATTGTCTTCTTACAAGGTTTGAAATGTGTCATCTTTGAAGATATGTGTACCACTACAAAAATTGAATCATGTCATCTTTGTTTCTTTGGCAATCCCAATATGAAATCCATACTTATGTCTTCCCAAGGTCTCTCCGGTACTATCAATGGCTTATACAATCTATTATTCTAACTACTCCCTTTTGCAACTTGACAAACTCTACAACTTTGCACAAATTTCCTAATGTCATTATGTATCTAACGCTAAAAGTAATTTTCACATACCAAATCCACTGTCTTATCAATGCCAAAATGTCCTGCCAATCCACCACTATGTTTTTCTTTTATCGGGTTATCTCTTATTGAACTCCTAGGTATGGATAATTGATTTCCTTTGAACAACATATCTTCCTGAATGAAATAGTCTATCCACTTGATCCTATCTATCTCAACAACTTTCTTACATGCTTTTCAAGATTCTACAAAATCAAGATCTTCTTCATACATGTTCTTCAATTCATCAAATCCCAATACTTCAACTCTCATCTCTGTCAGGAAGTTCCTTCTCCTACTCAATGCATCTACAACTTTGTTTGATTTTCCACTCCTATGCTTCAAGACAAAAGTGTAACTCTGCATGAACTCTACCCATCTCATGTGTCTCTAATTCAACTTCCCTTGACTATTCAAATACTGCAAAGCTTACTGACCTGTATACAACACAAACTCCTTAGGCAATAAATAGTGTCTCCATTTCTTCAAGGCTTGAATTATGGCATAAAACTCTTGATCATAAACTAAATATCCTCTCCTTGTGTTGGTAATAATTTATGCTTAAGGTTACAGAATGTGCACCTCCCTAGAAATCTAGAAAATTTCCTAAGTGTTGGACCCTCTCTGTGTTTTGCTACATCATCAGGATATTTCCAAGGAAGGGGTCGTCATCATCATCATTATATTTCCATGCATCCACCTGATGTTTCTTGTGAGGGTCATTTCTCCTCATGTCCGGATATCCTGTGGGGGTCATCATGCATTAGCCGACCTGACCTTTGCCATGGGATGATATTTTAACATAAGGTGATCTTAGTCAAGATCATCCTGATGTTGGCGCTATGAAATTTCTAAGTATGACCCACTTTTCATCGGGGTCATCATATTTGAATATCAGGTGATCTTTGTTAAGATCACCCTAATGTTATTTTGTCACCTTATGTTTGTTCAACATCAGGATGTTGCTGATGTCATGTTCCTGCAGGGGTGATATCCACTTTTCTGCTTGTCTGTAGCATGATATTTCTGAAGGCGGGGTGATATTTTCATATCTAAATATCACCTCGATGTATGAATATGGTGGTGACGTCGTCAGGATCTGAGGGGGGTCATATTTCTAACACTAGTCATCTTGTGGAGATCCCTCGATATTTGCAAATATGACGATGATATCATCCGGATATGAGGAGGTGTGCGATAGGTAGATATTCTGATGATGTCAGTAGGATATGACGGTGACGTCATCAGGATGTTCATCAGCCAGATATTTGGTATCGGCTAAGCAGGAGGATCTTCCTCCGATGCATCAGGTTGTGCCGATGAAGGTGAATATCAGGTTGATATCACATGAAGGTGAGGTTGGTCATCAGGATGCTATTCATACATCAGGGTGATATATTTTATCTGATGATGCTGATGTCAGGGTGATATTGAGTATCCAGATATTATGCTATAGGATGATGATGACGAGGCTTATGCTAGTGTCATCGGGAGCAAAAGTACTAACATCATATATGCTCATGACCTAATATATAAAATAATAGGAGGTTGCCGCGGGGTGCATGTGGGATAATTAGATCCTGCATGATTTGAAATATCAGGATGATACATTTTGGTGGGAAAGGTTTGTGATGCACAGTATTCTACATTTCCCAAGGTTGCGGGTTGGTACGCCATTAATGGCGGTTGTTGTAGAGGTATGGGCAATGGCATGGATGGATCTAGTACCCAACTAAAGATGCGACTCCCCAGGTGGTGGCACATGGTTTGAGAACCACTTCCTGTCTCTTCCTCCACCTGATGCATAGAATATTTGAGTGCCATTTCCTCAGAATGAACTGTATCTGGCAGATTTTGAAATCTGCCATGTAATTAATGTTGAGGACCTTCCTTGTTGTATTTAGCAGGTTGTGTTTCTCATTTGGACAATGAAAAACTAGACATATCTAGCTCTGTAATAAGATTCAGGAGGTCTTGTACAGGAGGTCTTGTGAGTTTATGTATCTCTTGTTGTATGTCTCATGCATGAATCTATTGATTTCATGATTGGTTTTATATGAGTAATGTTGTATTTGCATGTGTTTTGTTATTCTGTCTCTAGTATTGCATGTATCCTTCTTCTAAATCTAGATATCTAAGGGATGTCTGGGATTCTAGAATATAGAATTCCTGTATTGAATGCTTGATCTTTCAACTTCTGCTTAAAGGGTAGATTAAAGTGTTTTCAAATTAAGTGTTGGGAAGGATATACTACAATAGAGATGCCATAAGTAGAGATAACTTAACACTCTGTATTGGGAGGTATTTGTAAGGCAGATATCACACAAATCCCCTTAAAATCTAGTTTTAGTGTGTTCATGCTAATCATTCACAGGTGTATGTCTACTGACTCCAAGCCCTAGATAAGCACCAATCTAGCTCTGTGTTGAGGTTACACACCAGGTCCAGGTTTGCATCCAAACATAAATCAAATTCAAACTTCCAAAATAACCATTAGGACTGTAGAAGTAGTTTTAGGACCCAAATCCTCTATCTACAACTGAAAATAATCCCAAAGCTAGCCCCTTTGTACTTATCCCACAATTTTGGTCTTCATATAGGAGGATTTATCTACTTTTTGTCAACATCCCAGTCAATTCATAGTCATATTTCATGGATGTTGAATAGGGAATACCCCCCTAGGTTTTGCAGAGCCTAAAGAAGAAGAGGAGATAAAAATAGAGTCTATCTCCTATACTGTTGGCCCTTGGCCCAGAGATCCTGTTGATCACTGATGGCTACGTTGTAGGGAAATCTGGGAGAAAGTATCTAGTTAGGGAAAAAACCAACAGAAATTGGTGACTCCACTGGGGAGGAGTTGATGAAAACAGAATGTATTTGTGGCCCATCCGAGTCACCAATAGAAATTGGTGACTCCGCTGGGGAATATGAAGTGATGGAACCCTGATTTGTAGAAGAAAACAGTTCCTAGTTATAGGTGGTGAATCCGAACAATCTCCCAAACCGGTAAAGTAATAATTTGTATGCAAGGGAGAAGATCCCTGTGTAATCCTCTATTAGAAGAGTTACGTAGAAAGATGATGTATAGAAGAAAAGGAACCATCTCAGTCAGTCATGAGGGTTCCCCCAGGAATAATGATGATATTTAGGACAACCCTAGGCCATCAGGATAGCATGTGCCTTATTTCTCAAATGTAGAAGCTGATATCCAAGGTGCATTTGAGAGGCAATAGGGTGGTAGTTTAAGAATGAGGTCAGAGGTGTTCCAAGAATGCCCTTTCATAGACCCTGGTGAAAGATTTGAAGAGGCAGAATCTTCGAGGGATGATGAAGATGATGACCAGAATGGTATGAGACCATCTACCTCCATGCCTAAAGAAGAACAATTAGCTGAAGAAATCAAAAGCCTAAGAGTAGAATTAGAATATTTACAAGCAATGAGAGTTAGAGATGACATGAGACAGAAAGTGCAAGCTTTAAGGACTGCTCAGAGTGATTCAGTTCCTACCCTTGAAAATAGAAATATGCAGAGAAACCAGTGCAGAGGTGAGGTACAACATCAACATAATGATCAAAGACAAAATGTAAATGATGCCAGAATACCATTGAATAATGTAAGAAATCAAAATGTAAACAAAAATATCAATGCCAATCAGTTTGATAGGCAACCCATGCAGCTGGATAGATTTAGACAGCTGGTGTTTGATGGTATTCCTGGTTATCCTAACCCCATTGACAAGCATGTAAGGCTTCAAGTGCCAAAATTTCTAGGAAATAATACTGTGTCAGGGGAGGATCATTTAAAAGCTTTTCAAAATGTCATGGACAACTTTGAGGTTGAGCATGAGGATGTCTTTATGAAGTCATTCATGCAATCTTTGGTCGATGAGGCTAGAGAATGGTACAAAAATTTACCTGATCAAAGCATTTCATCATGGGATGATTTCAAAAGGATGTTTAAGGAGAAATATGGTGACAAAACTGGCCCTAGCGTTTTTGTAAATGAGTTCACTAGTATCACTAAAGGGTCAAATGAGTAGGTTACAGATTTTAATGCAAGATTTACTAAAGTGTTGAACAAATTGCCACATCACATGAGGCCAAATGAACCAATGTACATAATATTGTATATAAATGCTTTTGATGCCAAAACAGCATATGGGTTAAGAGATAAAGGTCCTACTACTCTCAGGGATGATTTCAAGATAGCAATAAATATTGAGAATAATAGGAAAGCATTAGGCAAGACAAACAGGAGGGATGAGGTGAAAATTTTGCAGAATCCAAACAAGCCTCAAAACACTCAAGGTAATACATCTGCTCCTGAAGACAAAATTGATAAATTGGCAAATGTTGTTAAGGACCTAAGCTATAGACTGGCTAGAAGTGAAAAAGGGATAGGTCCTGATAGGCAAGTCTACCAAAGATAGGAAAAAAGGCCATCATTGCATGATATGCCATATAATACCAATTGGCATAATGGTAAACCTGTATTGCCACATAACAACACAAATTAGAGGACTCCACATACCAAGGAAACTCCTGATCCTTTGAAGAAAGCTATAAATATTGCTAATGATACTCCATGGTGCATAATTTGTCAGATGCCACATTCACAGTCACAATGCATGATTGCTCAGTCTTTATATGACAGTGTTGTGTCTTGTAATGAATGCAATGAACCACATTATGTACAGGATGATGATGTTAATATGCTGTCCATAGCCAGGGAGCACCCTTCTCATAATGTAGATGAGAGTACAGATGATGGGATTCAGGCTTGTCAGCAGGTTTTCTATGATGAAGATAATGAAGATAATTATGTGTATGCTCAGGGCTCACACAACTTCTTGAGTAACCTGCAGAGACCTTCTGATGAAAAGATTAGAGCTCTCACAGCTGCAGCAGTGGCCCAAGTCAAAAGCAATTATAAGCTCAGAGGCAAAGCTCAGGTAAGCAACTCAAACCAACCAGAGAGTACTTCAACAAGCCAACTAGTGCATAGTAATAAAGGAACTGAACCACAAAAGAAATAGTGGGATAACAACAAGCAAAATTTCAAGCAGAAAATAGGTTGTGATTCTCAAAGACCAGAGAATAGAATTCCCCATGTTGAAGATCAAAATGAGAGTTCCCAAATCAAAAATGATTATTAGGGGACTATGAAGATAAGAGCTAGATCATCTCAGGATAAAAACAAAGCCACAACACAAGCTACAACTGTGGTACAAGATTATGCTCCCTTTGATATAAATCAAGTCCTCTCTCAGGTAAAGGTTTCTGTCCCATTGATGGAACTGATGAAGGTTGAAGAATCAAGAATAGGGCAATATCTTTAATTTCAGGAGTGCCTTGTCAAGCCAAACAGAATGATGGGACTCAAGGTAAGAAGTAGGCCATGTGCACTCATGAAGATGAAGTCCCTGAAGTATATCTGGGGGTGACCATGACAAAATGCCCATCACAAGTGGAACCATTCTATGTCTCCCCTGTTATCAATGGGAAAGTAATCAGAAATTGTATGCTTGACTCAGGAGCATCAACAAACATCATGCCTCTAACCATTACGCAACAAGCAGGATTAAAAATAGACAAGGCATGTGGAAAATGCTATGCCATGGATGCTAGAGAGGTACCTGTCATTGGAATCATGAAAGACGTGGATTTCAGATTGGCAGCATATCCAGAGAAAACATACAAGATGAACATAACAGTGGTTGACATAAAGCCACAATATGGTATGCTGTTGTCAAGAAGATGGGCAGCATTGATAGGTGGAAGTATGCAACTAGACCTGTCATATGCCATGATCCCAATGAATGGCAAGGATGTCAAACTGATTAGAGAAGAAAGATCACAGGAGTTAGTTGAAGATCAAAATTTAGAAGAACACATCTGTTTTGTAGACACTGACTGTGAGAATTTTAGAGTTGTCTCAAGTGATCAAGAAAACCAAAAGGAAGACCTTTGCATTCAAGAGTTGGACTAGCAGGGTCTGTGGACCATGTATTTTGATGGAGCTTGTGCAAAGGAGGGCTCTGGAGCTGGAGTTGTTTTCCTGTCTCCATCTAGTAAGCTCCTAAATTTCTCCTTCTTGCTAAGATTTGCTTGCACAAATAACATTGCAGAGTATGAAGCCTTACTCTTAGGCCTAAATATGGCTCTCAAATATGGAATTAAGATGTTAAGGGTATTTGGAGATTCTGAGTTGATTGCATCCCAAGTTAGAGATAGGTATGCCTCAAAGAACAAAAGATTAAAACAATACAAGCATGCTGTCTTGGATACAATTGAATTATTTGATGCATTTTCAATAGGCTAGGTAGAGAGATCAAAAAATGTCATGGCTGATTTCTTAGCCAATGTAGCAATTAGGCCAGATGATATAACCCTGTCAGATGTCACAAATGTTGAGGTGACAATCAGACCTGCAGTACCAGAAACCATATGCAGTTGGCAAGTGTTTGATGATGATAAGGACTTGTTAAGATTTTTGCACTGCATAGATGAATATGAGAACCAAGAAATTGATTTTCAAAATTTTGTAGAAATTGTAGATGGAAAAGAAACTCTTATGGGGAAAGAAGTAATTCAGCTGAAGACTAACAAAATCCCTAGAGGGTTGGTAGCTTTAGAAAGAGATTTTGACATTAGAGACCAATTGGTCACAAAGACATCTCCAACAAATAAAGATGACTTAGAGGAGATAAATTTGGGGACATCTCAGGCCCCCAAGAAGGTATACATTGGTAGATAGCTCAAACCACACATCAAGAGCATGCTGATAGCATTGCTGAAAAGGTTTAAGCATGTTTTTGCCTGGTCATATGAAGACCTCAAAGCTTATAGAGAGGACCTATTTCAGCATGAGATCCCATTGAAGCCTGGAGCTAAGCCGTTTAGACAAAAACAAAGACCTATTAATCCTATCTTAGCTCCAAAAATGCAAGAAGAGCTTAAGAAACTTAGGGAAGCTGGAATCATTGTGCCTATTAGACATTCAACTTGGGTGTCTAACCTTGTCCTAGTTAGAAAAAAGAATGGTGATATTAGGCTTTGTGTTGACTTTAGAAATTTGAATGTATCCTCCTTAAAGGATAATTACCCATTGCCTCATATGGAGGTCATGTTACAGAAGGTGACTGGTTGTGAACTCCTATCTATGATGGATGGATTTTCAGGATACAATCAGGTGAAGGTAAAGGAATCATAACAATACAAGACTGCCTTCACCACTCCATGGGGAACTTATGTGTATGTGAGGATGCCATTTGGACTAACAAATGCAGGTGCTACATTTCAAAGAGTAATGGATGTTGCTTTTGCAGGGTTGATTGACTCAATCCTGGCTATATATCAGGATGATCTGACCGCCTATTCTAAGGAGGAGAAGCATTGTATACACCTGGAGCAGATTTTCATAAGAGGACTAGAGTATGGCATTTCTCTAAATCCAAAGAAGTGTGCTTTTAGGGTAGTTGAAGGAAGGCTCTTGGGGCACATAGTTTCCAAGGATGGAGTCAGGATTGATCCTGATAGGGTAGCAGCAATTGACAGAATTCAGATCCCTAAGACAGTAAAAGGTGTTCAGTCCTTCTTTGGACAAATTAACTTTGTTAGAAGATTTGTGCAAAACTTTGTAGAAACCACAAGAGAAATTTCCAAGATGTTGAAGAAAGGTACAACTGTCACATGGGAGGATAGGGCAACTAAATCATTTCAAAACATAAAGGAGGCAATAAAAATGGCTCTTGTGCTGAAATCTCCTAATTTTTCTAAGCCATTTCAATTGTTTTCATTTGCTTCTTTCCATACTATTGCTGCATGTCTACTATAGAAAAATGAGGATGGTTTTGAGCATCCTATAGCTTTCTTTAGTATGTCCTTACAGGCTGCTGAATTGAAGTATGACATCATGGAGAAACAAGCATATGCACTAGTCAGAGCAGTTAAGAGTTTTAGGCCATATCTGGTAGGGTCTCAAACAGTTGCATAGATGCCTCATGCAGCAGTCAAAGATATCTTCACTCAGCAGGAGGTGACTGGAAGAAAGTGCAGATGGATAAACAAATTGCAAGAGTTCAATATTGAAATATAGATTACTAAATTGGTAAGAGGACAAGGCTTAGCAAAATTGATGGCAGAGTCAAACATAGAGGCATGCCAAGTGAATGAAGTGCACAATGAAGTTATAAATATGCTAGAATCTAAGTGGTACAAGGACATAGTATATTATTTGCAAAACTTGATTTGCCCTTCCCACCTCAGTGATATTCAGAAGAAAACTTTGAAGCTGCAAGCTATTAAATACATCATTGTTCAAGGAGAACTATATTGGAGAAATCATGATGGTGTATTACTCAAATGTGTGGATGAAAACCAGCCCAAGGACATTCTAAATGACATACACCATGGAGTGTGTGGTGGACATTATCTTGCTTATACAACATCCCACAAAGTCCTCAGAGCTGGTTACTGGTGGCCAACACTTTTCTTAGATGCACACAGAATGATAAGAAAGTGTGACCCTTGCCAAAGGTTCTCAGGAAAGCTAAGATATGATGGTGCATTGCCCCTCAGGACTATAACTGTGGAAGCTCCATTTCAGCAATGGGGAATTGACTTCATAGGGGAAATTTTAGAGAAATCTAGTGGAGGACATAGTTGGATTCTAGTTGCCACTGACTACTTCACTAATTGGATTGAGGCTATCCCTACTAAAAAGGCTACAAGTAAGGTGGTGATGGATTTTATCCTAGAGAATATTATTATCAGGTTTGGGGTACCAGTCAAGCTAATCACAGATAATGCAATGTCCTTTAGATCAGGTGAATTTGTTGATTTTTGCAATAAATATGGAATTGACTTGTCTCACACATCACCATACCATCCACAGGGAAATGGTCAAGCAGAATCAAGCAACAAAAGCCTAATGAAAATCATCAAGAGGATAATGGATAAAAATAAGAAATTCTGGGATTCAAAACTAAAGTTGGCATTATGGGTTGATAGGGTGACAATGAAAAGAGCCACTAGAAGGTCACCTTATGAATTAGTGTATGGTGCAGTAGCTAGATTGCCTGTGAATAACCTCCTGCCAGTTTACAAGTTCATACAAGAGAGTGATGGGGAGGTTAATGATTCAATGACTGAAAGGATCAATCAACTGGTTGAGCTAGATGAAATCAGGGCAGAGGCACAAAAAATAAACATCAAGAAACAACAAAAGGTGAAGTATCTGTTTGATAAAAGGGTTACAGAGAGAGGTTTTCAGATAGGTGATATGGTCCTTATGTGGAATGCAAGGAACCAGGATAAGGGTAAACATGGCAAATTTGAACCCTTATGGACAGTCCCATATCAAATTAGCAATATCTATGGAGCAGACTCCTACTTTCTCCAAGCCCTAAATGGTGAACTAATGGAATTGCCGGTGCACAGCAAATTCCTTAAAACCTTTTTCACATAAATGAGTAACTTGTGTGCACAATGTAAAATAGTTGTAAATATTTTGTACATACCTTGTGTGGTTGGTCCTATTTTGAATTTTAGGTTTTGTCTGGTCTGCCTCGAAGAAGTCTAGTTCTCACTGTAGTCTTGCACCTGCACGTCCCCAATTGGAGCCTATGTTGGTAATAATTTATGCTTAAGGTTACAGGATGTGCACCTCCCTAGAAATCCAAAAAATTTCCTAAGTGTTGGACCCTCTCTGTGTTTTGCTGCATCATCAGGATATTTCCAAGGAAGGGGTCGTCATCATCATCATCATCATATTTCCATGTATCCACCTAATGTTTCTTGTGAGGGTCATTTCTCCTCATGTCCAGATATCCTGTGGGGTCATCATGCATTTTCCAACCCGACCTTTGCCGCGGGATGATATTTTAACATCGGGTGATCTTAGTCAAGATCATCCTGATGTTGGTGCTATGAAATTTCTAAGTATGACCCACTTTTCATTGGGGTCATCATATTTGAATATCGGGTGATCTTTGTTAAGATCACCCTGATGTTATTTTGTCACCTTATGTTTGTTCAACATCAGGATGCTGCTGATGTCATGTTCCTGTGGGGGTGATATCCACTTTTCTACCTGTCTGCAGCATGATATTTCTAAAGGCGGGGTGATATTTTCATATCTGAATATCACCCCGATGTATCAATATGGTGGTGACATCATCAAGATCCGAGGGGGGTCATATTTCTAACACTAGTCATCTTGTGGAGATCCCCTGATATTTGCAAATATGACGATGACATCATCTGAATATGAGGAGGTGTACGATAGGTAGGTATTCTGATGTCATCAGTAGGATATGATGGTAACGTCATCAGGATGTTCATCGGCCAGACATTTGGTATCAGCTAAGCAGGAGGATCTTCCTCCAATGCATTAGGTTGTGCAGATGAAGGTGAATATCAGGTTGATATTTCACATGAAGGTGAGGTTGGTCATCAGGATGCTACTCATACATCAAGGTGATATATTTTATCTGATGATGCTGACGTCAGGGTGATATTGAGTATCTGGATATCATGCTATAGGATGATGATGACGAGGCTTATGCTAGTGTCATCGGGAGCAAAAGCACCGACATCATATATGCTCGTGACCTAGTATATAAAGTAATAGGAGGTTGCCGCAGGGTGCATGTGGGATAATTAGATCCTGCATGATTTGAAATATCAGGATGATACATTTTGGTGGGAAAGGTTTGCGATGCATAGTATTCTGCATTTCCCAAGGCCACGGGTTGGTATGCCATTAATGGCAGTTGTTGTAGAGGTATGGGTGCGGACGGATCTAGTACCCAACTGAAGATGCAACTCCCCAAGCGGTGGTGTAGGGCTCGAGAACCACTTCCTGTCTCTTCCTCCACCTGCTGCATTGAATATTTAAGCGCCATTTCCTCATAATGAACTGTACCTGGTAGATTTTGAAATCTGCCATGTAATTAATGCTGAGGACCTTCCTTGCTATATTTAGTAGGTTGTGTTTCTCATTTGGACGGTGAAAAACTAGACATATCTGGCTCTGTAATAAGATACAATTGGTTCTGGTTGCTCTGTGCAAGAGGTCTTGTGAGTTTATGTATCTCTTGTTGTATGTCTCATGCATGAATCTACTGATTTCATGATTGGTTTTATATGAGTAATGTTGTATTTGCATGTGTTTTGTTATTCTATCTCCAGTATTACATGTATCCTTCTTCTAAATCTAGATATCTAAGGGATGTCTGGGATTCTAGAATATAGAATTCCTATATTGAATGCTTGATCTTTCAACTTCTTCTCAAAGGGTAGATTAAAGTGTTTTCAAATTAAGTGTTGGGAAGGATATACTACAATAGGGATGCCATAAGTAGAGATAACTTAACACTCTGTATTGGGAGGTATCTGTAAGGCAGATATCGCACAAATCCCCTTGAAATCTAGTTTTAATGTGTTCATACTGATCATTCACAGGTGTATGTCTACTGACTCTAAGCCCTGGATAGGCACCAATCCAGCTCTGTGTTGAGGTTACACACCAGGTCCAGGTTTGCATCCAAACATAAATCAAATTCAAACTTCTAGAATAACCATTAGGACTGTAGAAGTAGTTTTAGGACCCAAATCCTCTGTCTACAACTGAAAATAAGCCCAAAGCTAGCCCATTTGTACTTATCCCACAATTTTGGTCTTCATATAGGAGGATTTATCTGCTTTGTGTCAACATCCCAGTCAGTTCATAGTCATATTTCATGGATGGTGAATAGGGAATACCCCCTAGGTTTTACAGAGCCTGAAGAAGAAGAGGAGATAAAAATAGAGTCTATCTCCTATACTGTTGGCCCCTGGCCTAGAGATCCTGTTGATCACTGATGGCTACCTTATAGGGAAATTTGGGAGAAAGTATCTAGTCAGGGAAAAAACCAACACCTTGTATCATTCAAATTCTCACTAAAATATGCTACAGGTCTACATTCTTGACTTAACACTGCTCCTATTGCATTTCCACTTGTATCACAGTCTACTTGAAATACCTTATTGAAATTTGGTAGTGATAACACAAGTTGCTCTGTCATTTTTTGCTACAAAAATTCAAAACTTCTATCTACTCTAGATGTCCACTTAAAGTCTTTTATGTCACCTCTCATTGTCTCTATCATAGGGTAATAAAGTGAATTGAAATTTTTTATGAACTTCCTGTAGAAACTAGCTAATCAATGAAATGATCTGACTTCTCCAATGCTCTCCAGTGTAGACCATTCAATAATTGCTATCACTTTCTCAGGGTCTATCTTCAATCCTTCTACAGAAATCACAAATACTAAATATACAAATTCTTCCTTCATGAAACTACATTTCTTGATGTTTATCAACAATTTCTCTTCTCTCAATCTTTGCAATACTTGTCTCAGATGCCATAAATGTTCTTCTTTTGTCTTACTGAAAATCAAAATATCATCCAAGTATACAATCACAAACTTACCCAAGAATCTCTTCAACACTTCATTCATTAATCTCATGAAAGTACTTGGTGCATTTGTTAGTCCAAAAGACATCACTAACCACTCATACAATCCTTCATTTGTCTTAAAAGTAGTCTTCCATTCATCTCCTTCTCTGATTATGATATGATGGTATCCACTCTTCAAGTCTATCTTTGTGAAATATTTTTCTCCACTCAAATAATCCATGATATAATCCATCTTGGGTAAAGGAAATCTATACTTAAATGTGATCTTGTTGATTGCTCTAGAGTCTGTACACATTCTCCATTCTCCATCTCTCTTTGGTGCTAATACTGCAAGTACTACATAAGGGCTCAAACTTTCTCTGATCAAACCTTTCCTCAAGAACTCATGTATCTGTCTATTCAATTCTTCATTCTCTACTGGTGTCATTCTGTGTGTTGCTTTGTTAGGAAAACTTGCTCTAGGTAAAAGATCCATGTGATGACTGATACTTCTGATTGGTGGCAATCCTTAAGGTACATTATCTAATATGATGTCTTCATACTCTATTGGAAACTTAGTTATCTTCTTCGGTTGTGATTCTTCAGCCTCCTTCCTTAATGTTTCAGGCTTCTTAGGAATCAAAGCATAACACATATTCTCATGTCTCAAACCATCCATAAATTTTCTTCCATTTACCAAACATATTCTAGCATTCCCACATACTTCACTCTTAGAGTGATCTTCCAAGGGAATCAAAGTAATTTTTTTTCCATTTGATGACATAGTGTATGTATTCTTTCTTCCTTCATGTATAACTTTTCTATCATACTACCAAGGTCTACACAACAAAATATGACATACACCCATAGGCATAATATCACATAGTACTTCATCATGATAAGATCCAATATGAAATTTCATCAAACATTATTCACTCACCAGTATCTTATGATCATCTTGAATCCATGCTATCTGATAGGGCTTAGGGTGTTTCAATCTTTCTGACTTCATCTTAGTCACCATCTCCTCTTAAAGTAGGTTATTAGAACTATCACTATCAATTACAACTTTACAACATTTACCTCCTGATTTGCATCTAGTTCTGAACAAACTTTTCCTCTGTGGTGGTTCCTCATTTGTCTCTACTTGAAATAGTGCTCTCCTCATGACAGGTGATTCCCCTTTCTTAGGTTTACCAACTAAACTAGGTGATCCAACAAGTTCTTTTTCCACATAGGCTTCTCTTCCACTATTCTTTTCTCTCTTGCTTGTACTCCCTTGATTACATTCAAATGCTCTATGTCCTTCACCTCCACACTTAAAACAAGTTCCTCTGAATGTTCTCCTATCAAGTCCTCTTCCTTCTCTTTTATAGCCTTCACTCTGGTATGGACTAGGGTTTCCTCTATGGTAGAAGGTTTTGTCATCTCTTTGGTATGCATTATTATCTCTATGTTTGAATGTGTTATCTTGTTTGTTCTACTCCACATATGATCTCTCTCATCTAGACAATGTTCTACCTCTCTATCTCTGATCATGCCTCTTGTTCAACTTCTCTTCAACTTTCAGGGCAAACTGATATGCTTCTTCCAACGTTGTCATCGTTACCAAACTCAGTTCTTCTTGAATGTTCAATCTTAGTCCATTGATGTATCTAGCCACTTTATCTTTTCTTTCTTCACTATGTCCTATCCTTATGATCATCTTATGAAATTCTTTAGTATACCCCTTCACAAATTTCTCATTTTGTCTTGAGTTTTGCAATTTCTTCAATAGTTCCAACTCATAGTCAGCATGTATAAATTGGTTATTCAATTTTCTCACCATCCTATCCTATTTTGTAGTCTTTTCTTTTCCTCTTCTATTTCTATCCAACTAAGCTTCTTTCCACCATATAGCAACATGTCCTTTCAACTTTGTCTTTGCAAATTTCACCTTCTTTGGATCTTCAATTTCTTCATACTCAAAGTATTCTTCCATGTCATTTATCTAATCAATCAACTATCCATGATTCAAATTGCCAATATAGTTCAGTAAATCAAATCTAGGTGTCTTTCCAATCTTTGAAATAGATCGTAACATCTTGAGTTGGTCTAATTCTTCTTCTTCATCTCCTAGGGTTTCACTAGTCTAATCAATGGATTGAAATTCCTCATCATCATCACTTTCAACATTTGGTCTAGATGTAAGTCCTCTTTGCCTATCTTCTACAATAGCATCCAAGAGAAATCACATGGTTTTCATCATCTCCATCATCTCATCCATTCTTTTAGCCATTGTTCCAACAATAGGGATTCTCCTCAATGGCATCTCTTCCTTGGATCAAGTGCAAACTGCATAAAGTTTAGTGATGGGGCTATAAGGTGACAGTTGCCTCACAATCGATGATCGGTTGCAACACAAGTAACCTACTTCAAATTCAACAATCTATCCACAACAAAATCTCATGGAATTCCTTTGCCAACTTTGCTCAATTCGCTCCCAAAGATTTGGACATTTGCTCTGATACCTCTTGGTGTAGTCACGGTTAGGAGAGTCCACAAAGTGAACTATTTAGGCCGTACAACTAGACTAAACACAATGGAAACAATTCAAAGATCTAAGGCAAATGTAGATTCAGTCATTTAGTAAATCATGAAATTCAAATACAAATTGGCTGGCAACATGTGGGATTACAATTAGGGTTCACAGGCTTGATTTCATAGTTACAAAATATACACAGGATTTAGCTTTGAAGCTCCTTCACAAAGAATTCATACTATAAAAGTTGACAATTATTCTAACTACTTTCCTAGGCATCTATTACATCAATATATATCATCTTTGGAACATAAGATTGCTTCATGTTGGCCAAGGAAGATCAAAAACTCCAATGAAGAGCTATAACGTGTGTACATGGATAGGTCAGACCTAATGTTATGTACCTAGGGATATGATATTATAATGTATTTAGGTAGATGGAGATGTTGACATGTGGCACACATCCCTTAAGTTAGTTATATTAGGTCTTATGGATAACTTGTATAATTAATTGTATCAGGAGTTAAGTAGGCCCTTATTAGGATTACCCTCCCATTATGTAATTAAGAGGTGGTATATATATAGGAGGTGAATATCATTGTAAAGATATGTGTGGAGTATGATATTGTATTGGAGATCTCTTGGAGATATAGCATGGAGTGGCTTCTTCCATAAGGAGTGTTGTATGGTATTACCCTACCTCAAGGGTTTATTCTATTTCTGCATATATTGGATATTAGGGCATATTAGCCCACAAACATCTCTTGTGTTTTGTGTAAGATCTATCTTCTACATTATATTATTTCTATTATTATATGTTTGGATCTTATCAAGGATGGTTGGATGATTGGTCATGGTGGAACATTCATAACAGCTTGCGACAGTCTTACTATTTGGCTTCTTCTCATGTTTCAAGGATGAAACATGTCAAGGAGGGATGACATGTTATGTACCTAGGGATATGATATTATAATGTATTTAGGTGGATGGAGATGCTGACATGTGGCACACATCCCTTAAGTTAGTAATATTAGGTCTTATGGATAACTTGTATAATTAATTGTACCAAGAGTTGAGTAGGCCCTTATTAGGGTTACCCTCCCATTATATAATTAAGAGGTGGTATATATATAGGAGGTGAATATCATTGTAAAGATATGTGTGGAGTATGATATTGTATTGGAGATCTCTTGGAGATATAGCATGGAGTGACTTCTTCCATAAGGAGTGTTGTATGGTGTTACCCTACCTCAAGGGTTTATTCTATTTCTGCATATATTGGATAGTAGGGCATATTGGCCAACAAACATCTCTTGTGTTTTGTGAGATATATCTTCTGCATTATATTATTCTATTATTATATGTTTGGATTATTACACCTAATCATAAAGAACTCCTTTGCAAATGAATGGAATGGTGTACAGATCATAGGGAAGGTCAGGTACAAACCAAACAACATTGAATGATGTGTAATTTAGCTTTGCAAGTCGTGAAATGCTCTGCAAGTCTTCTCCTTTAGCCAATTATCTAAGATTGTTAGGATGGTCCATTCTAAGAAAATAGTTGATCTTCTGATAGTGATATCTTACTGGTACCTAATCCAAATGAGCTGAGATTTGGATATGATGTTTTTGAAGGTATCCAAATTTTAAGTCCAACTCTGCAAGGTCTAAAAAGAAACTGTGACAGAATGCAAACCAAAATACAGAAACTGCTACTCACTGAACTGACTGTACTGAACTGGAAACTGAAAAGAAACAAACTAAAATGCAAATATTTTTGGTTGATGCAAGATTGCTCTTATACCAAGAATGCTCCTGCATCATATGTAAACTTGGATCAAAATGAACTAATAGTTTAAATAGTGGCTACTTACACTACTTTGGCCAAAGTATTCATCACCCCTAATGCGGAATGGACGTCACATGTTCACCCATCATTCTATATTGATTTGGTGTGACATCAATCTCTATACAAAAGGTTATTCCCTTACCCATGGATCAACAAATCCTAGGATTAACCTCACCTAACAATTCTATGTTTACTATGACATTTTTACCAAGATAGTACAAGTTGTAAGATATAGTATACATAACTTAATCATTTCACAATGTAGAGATAACTATTCATGCTTAATATAGTGCAAAATTCCTATATAGATGTTATTCTCTACTATAGATATTATTCAATATTCAATACATAATAATAATTCCCATACTAGTCATATTCTTCTCATTGAACATATAAGTAAATATCCTATTTGACAAAGAATAGAAAACCAAACTTATTCCCCATACAACAATCAAAGACTTACAATCTTTCAAATAGGAAAGACATAATGAGGAAGAGATTTTGCATGCCTGTTAATGCTATGCTTGAAATAATCAATTGACCTCCTTGCTCTTAATTCCTTGAGCTGGTTAAATATCTCCTCCTTGATCAACTCGATTTCCCCCTCTTTACTTACTAATTTTCCTCACACTCAAATCCAAAATATAATGGATAAACAAAACATAAGACTCAGATAGTAGCAACACCACCGCTTAAGCAACTTCGAAGGGATTTGTTTCAAAAATAATGGAAGGTTCCTCCTTACATACATAATTATGAGAATGCCACTTAGCTATAAACAAGCTTGTAGGATTGCCACAACTCCCACTCCATACTTTGACTTAGCAAAATGAATTTGTGGTGGTAGTAGGAATCAATGCATAATGAACACATATGAGGATAGCAAGAAGTAAACTCAGAAATGCAAGGATAGATCGGATATAAGTCTCCCAATAGGTTTGTATCTACTCAACATGGCACCACATAAAACACCACGCTCCCTATCTTTTTGCTAGCAGTTTCAAGAGAAATGGTCAATGTATTTGCACATTGGGAAACAGTTAACAGGCGCTATACATCAACACTGCCCATAATTACCTTGCTTTGCACTTTATGTGCTTTAATTTTCATTTAACATAAAGGTATGTAATTTATTTCCAGTGCCTAAATCATAGTAATATATGCTATGCATTAATATTTACATTGGTCTCAAGGTTGCATAGCTATCATATTAAACGTAGTGCAATAATCTATACTATATGCTACTTTTCAAGTGCCATAGTCTTACCAACTATGCACTTACTTTAACATTCATATTGGTTACCAAGCTATGCTATAGCTTTAGTAGTCATGCTATGCTATGGTCTCATAACCATGTGCTAAGAATAACATCTACAATGGTTTCGAAACCCACGTACTATGATAAATCAACTTTGGTTACAGCTATGCACTTTATATCAATGCTTAAAACATCTTATATATATAAACACACACATCCATATAATCCATATTACAAATATCAATTGATAATAGAATTCACACATAATCGCATTTGCATATTCCATCAATTACATATGTTTACGTAAACTATAAACTATTTGATATATCTGTAAATACATGTATTATATATATATACATACATTTCCATTAATGTCGATGTGTGTGTGTGCGTATTATCGTTATTTGAAAAAAACATAAAACTCATTAACCCACATATCCATTGATGACATAAATGAATGAAATCTACATATATAGATGTCCCTCATCGAATCGATATGCTTATGGCTATAAGCAATATGTATAAGTTTATCATGGACATACGTTTACATATGTGTATATATTCATTTCACATTAAAAATCATCAGTTGCAATTCCAAACTTTATCAAAGAAGACTTCAATTGACACTCAAACTAAATCACATTGCTCATTCAAAACATTCATAAAATCATAGCTTTACTAAGTATTCCAGATCATTACCATAGATTACTTACCTTTACCCAAATAGACCTGGCATAACCTAGACCAAGTAGGATAGTGGTGTGTGCTTTCTCAGTTTAGGCTTTCTCTAATGTTTACCAGACCAAGTCCTTCTCCTGAGTGATACTTCTCCTCATTTCTGGAGGAGCAACCCATTCCTGCATTCAACTTATATCACCACAATAGTAATTAGCTGATCACAATATAATCATATGCTTCATACATTTCATAACAATAATCACTTATAATACATCCCATTGCATCATTTAATCTTTCAATATATTCAATTCAAGATTCAAAATACACGTTAATGCAAGATTCATAAACCATTCGTTTATTCAAGAAAATTAACCAGTCAAGGTAAATAGTAATTAGTTAGAAACACATGGGGTGTAACATATTCCCCCCTTGTGAATCATCATCCCTGATGATTTTTTAAGTATCAAGTATTATTACAATATAAACAAGACATAAAAAGAAAGTATCATAACACATTGTTCTCAAAAATTTTCAAATTTCAAAAAAACTTGTGGAAACTTCTGCTTCATCCCAACATAATCTTCCCAAGTGGCAGAATCTTCTACATACTGATCCCATTGGACCTTGCATTGTAGAACCTCTCTGTTACAAAAGTAAAGCTTACACATTTTAAGCACCTTGAGAGGCTCGATTGTTACCACTCCTGGGTCCTGTAGCTGTAAAGCATTCCAATCAATAACATGGTTACCCCCTAGAATATACTTCTTAAGATACAAGACATGAAAGACCTTATGCATCTTGGAAAGAGGCGGTGGTAATGCAATTATGTATGCAATAGGATTGATTTCCTTAAGGACCTCAAATGGACCTACAAAGTGTGAAGCTAGTTTGGATGACTTTTCAAACTTTATAGAACTCTTATGGGATTTTACTCTCAATAAAACCTTATCCCCAATAGAGAAATTCCTAGGAACTCGTTTAGCATCTACATAGCTCTTTTTCCTATCATTAGCTTCTGCTAATCTCTGCTTGATTATATTGAATTGCTCTTCCATATCTGATAACATTTTTGGCCCAACACTTATCCTATCTTCTATCTTGTCTTAGCTTATAGGAGTCCTACATTTTCTGCCATACAATGCTTCAAACGGAGCCATCTTTATTGCAGAGTGATAGGAGTTATTGTATGTAAACTCAACCAAAGGTAGGTAATCCTCCCATTTGTATTGTTGATCCATGTAATACATCCTTAGAGAATATTCTAACACTTGATTTACTCTTTCTATTTGTCCATTAATTTTTGGATGATAAGTTGAACTTATGTTTAGATGAGTTCGAAGTGAAGAAAAGAAGGTTTGCCAAAATCTAGAAGTTACATGAGCATCCCTATTATAAATAATCTTTTCAGGAATTCCATGTAATCTAAAAACCTCTTGAATAAATTTTAGAGCTATTACTAGAGCTCCATTTGTCAAATTACCTAGTATGAAATGCACCTTTAGTAAGCTTGCCCACAACTTCTAGAATGACATTGGGCTTATTCCTTGACATTGGGAGTCCTTGCACAAAATACATGCAAATAACTTGTCACTTACTTTCTAGTACATCATGGGGATAAAGTAAACCTACAGGATAATGATGTTCTACCTTTACTCTTTGACATTCTAAACAACTTACCATAATTCTTATGACATCGCTTTTCATTCCCCTCCAGAATTATAATGGCTTCACATCTGCTAACATCTTAGTTACACCAGGATGTCCTGAGTATGGTGCATTATGTACTAATTCCTTCCATACCAAATTCCTTTTCTCACCAGAATTAGGTACATAATTTCTTCCTTTATACCTCAATAATCCATTGGGTTCAAAGTAAAAACCTTCATACCTTTTATCTTGCAAATTATCTGAGAGTGCTTGCTTGACCTGTTCATAGAACTCATCACCCTTGGATCCTTGCAATACTTGACTTTTGAAGTCTATTTCGATAGATACCATTGAAGATATATGCCTTCTTCGACTTAAAGCATCAGCAACTCTATTCTTTTTTTGCTTGATATAGCTAATGTTGAAATCATAGTATGATATCAATTCTAACCACCTCCTTTGTCTTACATTTAGATTGGGTTGAGTAAATAGATACTTCAAACCATGATGGTTTGTTTTTAATTCAAAGGGGTTTTCCCAATAGATATTGTCTCCACATTTATAATGCATGAACTTTTCCTGCTAACTCCAAATCATGCGAAACATAATTTTGTTCATAAGGTTTTAGCTTTATTGATTCATAGGCTATGACTCGCCCTTCTTGCATTAACACTCCACCTAAACCTTCACCTAATGCATCTGTGATAACAACAAAGTTACCATCTAGATCTGGCACTTTCAAAAGTGGAGTTGTGGTCAACTTCTTTTTCAGGAGATCAAATTCCTCTTGACATTTTTCAGACCATTCAAACGTTTTCCCTTTCCTTTGCAAAGAAGTGATAGGAAAAGCAATTCTACAAAACTTTTCTACAAACTTATGATAATACCCAGCCAAACCCATGAAACTTCTAACTTCTGAAACATTCTTTGGCATTGGCGACTCAAGCACTACTTTTATCTTAGCGAAATCAACCACAATTCCTTATGCTAAAATCACATGACCTAGATACTATACTTCCTTTCAAAATACTAAGGTACACTTGGAAATTTTTCTATATAATTTATGCTCTCTTTACCATTGAAGTACCATTTCTAAATGCTAAAGATGCTCCTCTTTATTCTTGGAATAAATTAGAATATCATCCAAGAAGACCAACACAAATTTATCCAGGCAGTATCTAAACATCTTATTCATAAGGTTCATGAATGCAGCAGGTGCATTTGTTAACTCAAATGGTAAGACTGTGAACTCATAATGGTCGTACTTTGTTCTAAAAGAAGTTTTGAGAATGTCTTCATCCTTGATTTTAACTGGTGAAAACCCGACCTTAAATCAATCTTTGAAAACACTATTGCACCCCACATCTGATCAAAGAGATCATCGATCTGTGGCAATGGCTACTTGTTATTTACCATCACTTTATTGAGCAACCGATAATCTATACACAAACATAGTGTCCTAACTTTCTTCTTTACAAAGATCACTAGTACTCCCCATGGTGAAACACTAGGCCTTATTAATCCCTTGGACAACAATTCTTCAAGCTATGATTTTAACTCCATCAATTCTGTTGTTGTCATCCTATATGGTACTTTGGATATAGGTTCCAACCCTAGAATTATGCCAATGGAAAAGTTGAACACTCTCTTGGGAGGCAATCCAGGTAGTTCTTATGGAAATACATCCACAAAAACTCTTAGGATAGTGTATTTATCCATATTCATCATTTATGCATCTTCCACCTCTCCATCCTCAACTTCTTAGAGATCTTGTGATTTGTAATATACCACATCATCTTGATTGATATACTCTTTGTATTCCTCTAGTTTTTCTATTTTAACTGTAAAGAGTTGACAACCCTTTTTCTTTGTCTTATGCATTTTCATAGCTTATATTTGTCATAGCCTAACTTCTCTAGGTGTCCCTTGTAGAGATACCCAGTTCCTAAGACCATCTAGGCATTCTACTATTTAGCAATAATTCAAGACATAAGATACCCTATTGGATGCTTATGCTCAGCTTTCACTTTCCAATGCTCTGGTTGCAAATCTTGCTACACCACTCCTCATTCTTTTCCAGAAATAAAGAGATTTCACATTGATTAGGAGTTTAGTTACTCCCGGGTGACTTGAATATGGTACATAATGAATTTACTTCCACACAAGGTTTCTTAATTCTAAAGGGTTAGAGACATTCCAAGTGTATTCTCTACAATTTACTCCCCTACACAATCCACCAGAGGCCCATCCAGGACATGATAGAGGTAAACATTGCATGAAACATAGTGAACAACCAAAATGTTCTAGTATAGCCACCACAATAATATAAATCAATATCAAAGTATAAACAATTTAATTTTAAACAATAAGTCAAAAGAATGAGCTCAATTTTGACAATAAATCAAATTTTGACCAACTAGTCATAAAATAAATAATTTTCAAATTTTGGTGGCTAGACCATTCCAAAATAAATGAATAAAACAATGCCAATCTTAGAAAGAACTAAAAGAGATTTTACAAAAAATCTAAAGAAGTGTCAAAATCTAGAGGAACACTTACTATACACTACGTGATTGACTGAGTCACTAATAAGGGAGTAGATTGCTACACTACACTCAAGTTTTCCAAAAACTTACATTGGGTTAGTGATCATGTTCCAATTGCAACAATTAGATAATTCCCTTAAGGCTTTCATCTTACTGATTTTTTTTGCAAATCGAAGGGTTATAACACATCCACTTGTATTTTCTAGAGTACCTATCATTCATCACTCAGATGATATTATTAGATGGTGTTATAACAACACATTAGGACTATAGTTGGTACACAAACTTTTTCTCTTCGTTCCACTTAACAAAACTCTATTCGCTTCCTCACTGAATAGGTTACTTGTGTTTAGGGTAAAATTGGATTTTGTTAATCTTTTGTAGTTAGATGTTAAAATCCACCTCTCCACTAAACATTGAAGGATCTAGGGTTGAGTGGCAAGCACTATCATACCCTAGAATCACTTTCAGATGTAGAGAAACTTGGCTTAGGTAATTAATTATCAATTTTTCCTTCTCTTATGTCAAATTGACCATTAAAACCCTAATTATGCAAATACGACAACAAATCAATGAATTACGGAAAAAGCCCTTGTAGATGGGAGAAAAATACAGAGTTACAGAGTACCTATTTTTTGGGTTCCAAAGTGGAACATTTGGGGACACTGGAGCGGATGCCCAAGTCCAAGGTACCTACTTTTTTAGGGAATCTGGGCCTCCTTCTGACATTGATCAGCCCTGTAACTTCTATATTTCAAGATATTTCTACATAGGACACTGGAGCAAGCACCCTAGTCCTGGAAATGATCTTTTGTTTGACTTTTCTTTAGATCCCAAATCCTTGATGCCTGTCAAGCCTTCTTGCAACTCCACTTTTTCTAGATACAACTGTAACCTGCAATCACAAGACTTGGTTTTGGGGTTGTGGTGTTTAGGAGCTTGCCTCAGTCAAGCCCCAGAAGGACATTTAAGTCTTCCAACACCTTTGTCAGATAGAGAGGGTGTGCCCTTGTGAGGCAGAGGCCAAATCCAAATGAAATAATGATAAAAAGCACAATGATATCACCTTGTAGTGAAGATCTCATGGGAGGAAGATGCTCTTCATTCTATGAGGAGATGAATGCTCAAATCTACAGATACAAACACATAAATAAAACAAGTCTGCTCTTGCAACACAATGAAATCCTTGAATCACCTTGAGAACACAATAGCTTGCCAGTAATCATCTAGTTTACAAATGAATGCCTACACATGCTTAGATATGCAACTACAAGCACTCCCGCCAAGATATTTGAAATTCAAACTTACCGTGTTGGCAAAGGGACCTAATAACAGTCACAAACTGACACCCAAAAATTAGCGCTACCCCAAAATAGGGCAAGACTAGGGTGCGGGTGCCCAAGTCCTCTCCCCTATTTTGGACAGGGTATAGCTCAAGGGGTCCACCTAGGCCCTATTTGCCAAGGAACCTAGGTCTCATTCCATTGGGGTGTTAAAATATGAATTAAAATGTCCTAAATGCATGTAAAAGACCTGGGAACTAAACCTTATGAGGGAAAAGCCCCCAAGGGGACATTTTCTGACATTACATTTAGCCCCCACTTTAATGTATGTATAAACACAAGGCCAATACATGCATTAAAGTAAGGTCACAAACACAACAAACACACCAAGCATGAAGAAGACACACCAATCACCTAGAAGACAATAACATGCACGCAAAACATGGAGAAGACAGTTATGGTCACGTAGAACATAGAGTAGATAGTCAATGCATAGAAGACACATTAATGCATGGAAGACAAAATGATATCTTTTCTTTTTTTTTCTTATATATGCAAATGCAAGCACTAGAAAGTAAACAAACCTCCCATAATACATGATGCACTACCATAGAGCGCAAGTCTCTGTATATATGGGGCAACACACATGCAAGACACACAAAACCTCCCAAAATGCATACCGCATATGGGGTAACATACACGCCAAACAAAACAAGCATGCCAAAAACACACACACTTGAAGACACAGAGAAAACATCACAGAGAAGTGATGGAGTATACCTATTTCTAGATCCAATACCATCTCAGGCACATTATAGGCACACACTGACGATTGGGCTTCACCACAACAATCGCCAAAGACACGGTTAAGGGTTGAGTTAGTCATAGAACTACTCCCCACCTCCGCAGAGGAATTTTGAAAATGCAACCCCACCCGCATCACGCAGATGCCTTACAGTGAAAAGGAAGCATGGCATACCACCCCATCCACATCACAGAGATGCATTACAGTGAATAGAAGGTATGATCTTAAAAGTATACAACCCCACCCACATCATGGAGATGCCTTACGGTGAAAAGGAGGTATACACAATAGATAGATTGATTGATTACAAACAAACTCAGGATACAGGAAGTACTCATCATACTAGCCTACACTTGAGGACAAGAACATTATTAACATCTATAATAGATAGCTTACCTTACATATACCCCCACCTGAAGGTGGTTGATATCAGTTATCAATATCAAGCACGTTAAGGTAGGAAGAAAACACATAATGGAACACCAACTTTCGCAAGGCCCATGCCCCTCAGAGGTGACATGTACTTCACGATCGCCAAATGTTCCCACAAACACATCCCTACAAGAAATATGTTAGTGCCTACAACATCATGATAAACAACAACATCAATGCATATGAAATCTGAGGTATACAAGATTCAAGGTAGACAAAGTGCACGAAGCAGTAATATTGTTTATGATTTGTAGATGAGATAGAACACCATCAAAATCATCACTACATGGAAAGCACAAATGCTTCCACTAGCCAAGCATTGGATAAGATATACAACTCCATCATCATATTAGGAACTATAGTCCATTTTTTTATTTCTCTCGAAAGGGACACTAGGTCCACAGTAGTGTAAATGTTTGTCGTCATCCACCCGCTAGGTGGAAACACTAGAAGAAGGGAAACAATAAATAAGAGGGGAGAAACAAGTGTCTTAGGGACAGTCATATAGGAGGGTGCCCGCGGGTCACCAACCATGACGCTATGTCTGTAAGACACCACACACAATGATGAAATTAGAGAGAGGCAATTTAGAAGAATGATGATACAAATAGAAGAAGGTTACAATAGAGGCGGTCTTCTAGTATCCTAAACCTTACAGGAGAATCCGAGGTCATCCCAGGAGGCTTAAACAAAACATAACACATCACAGGGGAAGCACATCACGAGAGAGATAAAGGGTTAGAGATACTTACCTAGTAGCACCATCATTAAGAACATACATATCTAGGATATTTGTCATGTTGTTTTGATCTTGTTGAATTAACATTCAATGTGGGACATCAGGAAGCTTTCTTTTCTTTAAAAGGATTATATCCAATGCTGCTTGAGTAATGTGTTGAAGCAGACTCTATAGGTACTCGAATCCCTTGTTGATTTACACCACATCCCTTACCTTCATATTCACAATTGTTATAAAGAATTTTAAATCCTTGACCATAAAGGGATGTCATTTCCTTAGAAGAGGGTGAAGCCTCATAAGTGTCATAATTTGTGGTATAAGTGGGAATATTGTTTTTATTTTCTATCAAGGGGACTTTAAGTTTCTTAAGTGCTTGAAAAGATTGCTTAGGTGGTATTGATGTCACTTTTGACTTATCAAGGATGTTAGTTTTATATTCTCCCATACTGCAAGGATTAAAATCTAATGGGCCCCAATCATCACCAAAGAGTGCATTTGATGTTCTAGAATCTTGTATATCATTATCTATTGATGAATCAGCTTGTGAACTATTTAAACTCGTATGATTGTAAGTTGGTTTTTGCTTTTCAATGTGTAAGCAGTTATCTAGTTCAGAATCAGCCTGAATAGTATGACGTTTACCATTGAATATAAATTTGATTGAATGATGCAAGGTGGAGGGGACTGCCCCCAATGCATGAATCCAAGGTCTTCCCAGAATCATGTTGTAAGATAAAAAACAAGGCATGACATGAACCAGGGTGGGTGCAAGCATAGATCCTACTCATATAGGTAGAGTTATAGTGCCTATAGATTGTCATCCAACATTATCAAAGCCATGAATGCTAATGACATTTTGTTTGATTTGGGATGTGTCAGCTTTTATTTGGTGTAGTAGGTCAATGCTACAAACATTAAGAGTCGATCCATTGTCAATCATAACTTGTTTAACCAATGTTTTATTTATTGTGACAAAGATTACAAGAGAATCATATTGGTTTTGAACTTTGAATGATGGTAATTCATGTGGTTGAAAAAGTATATCCATTTTTATCACATGCGTACTATCTAATATAGCTGCTACATCATTAGGTTTAGCAGTAGGTGGGACAATCACCTTTTGCAAGGCTTCTTGGAGTATTCCATGGTATGTAGGTGATGTTTGTATCAAATCCCAAAGAGAGATCTTAGTTGGAGTGGCACAAAGCTGTTTGACAAGATCATACTCTTGACCACTTTTATAAGTAAGACAAGGTGGTGGAGGGAGCATAGGTTGAGAACATGGAAGAGAGATAGGTACATGCGGTGCTTGGTTACGTTGCTTGTTATTACGGGTGTTGTATGTGTGAGAAATCACATTGTAGTATGGTTTTTGTAGCACATTTTGAACACCTTAAACTGTAATCACTAGTTTTAAGCAAGAGGGTGCACTAAGTGCCCCTTGGACAATCATTTTAGGAATATTGCTATGAAGTCTGTTAATAATTATTGAATTAACATTGTTTTCCTCTTGATTGTGCCCAATATGCATCCTGAAAGGATTTAATGTGAGAGAACTTCTCTCATCCACTAATGGTACATCTTGGCTAGGGAGAGAAATGGGATGAGAGGGAGGTACATCATCATCATCATCATACTCTATGGCAGACAAAGGCTTTTTTCTCTAATCTTTCTCATGGGTATTCCTAGAGATGTATTTACTTAAATCTTCTAATATCAAAGGGTATGCTCCTATGACCAGTGTGAAGCTATTAAAATCATGTGTATAACAAAGTAATTACAGCTCATATGTAGAACATATATAAGCATCAATACCACTTGTAGAATCTATGTGCTCTAGAACATGAGGATTCTCATTAGTGAAATTAGAGAAATTTTCAAAATCTAGGATAGCTCATGCAAAGATTTTAGAGATGAATTACATAAGGATGCCATTATTAATGTATGATGAAAAGTTATCAAATTTATGTTTCCAAATCAATGTAAAATCATATTGTAATCATTTTTCAAAAGATATGCAAAGACAAGTGCCAAACTATATGCAAAAATAGCCTCAAATGCTTGATTTTTTGTGCTTTTTCTAATGCAAATGAATGGAACAAAGGATGTTGTAAGAATTTTGATTGAGGGAATCAAGTTACATGTCTGATATCTGTCCAAAATAGCAATAGGATCACTCTCAACACACTCTTGATGTGATTTCAAGGTAATGCCAAGTCGAAGTATAGTGAAAATATGTCAAAATAGACACTTTTTTCACTAAAATTCAATGTAAGAGAGCATAACAGAGGATGTTGTGAAGAAAATGATGATGGAAAGCAAATAATATCAGAAATAACAGCCACTTAGAGCCAAAATATCCAACACAACATGATTTTAGTGGCACTTAAGGTCAAACCCTAGTGAAAATATAGTAAAAATAAGCTATTTTTCACAGTTTTTCAACTCCTAGACCTAGCCAAAGAGGTGTTGTAAGGAATTTTAGGATGGAAAGAAAATAATATCAATAATATAAATCACCTAAATCCATAAAACTGATCACAACACACTTGGAGTTCAAACTAGGTCAAACCCTAGGGCCAAAATAGTTAAAATGTGTAGTTTTTCACCAAATTTTCACTACAAGAGCCCATTAAAAGGGTGTTGTGAATATTTTTATGAGGGGAAGAAAATTATAAACCTGATGAAAGAAAATTAATGTGAAAATATCTTTCACAACACACTTATAGTGCAAGTTTGGAGAGTCGATAAGGCTAAATTTAGTGAAAATTGTCGTTTTTGAAGCCCTAGGTTTGAGATCTTGAGACAAAATTCTATGAAAATGGTTTGAAGTCTAATTTTTGATGGGAATTACATGCTCTTAGATATAAAAATGATTTTCAAGCTCAAACATGCAAAATGCCCATGCAAATTTAATGAAAATGCACCAAAATTGCTAGTTTTTGTTGAATTTTTTTAAAATTTAAAAGAAAATTCATATTAAAATGAAAGAATACAGTCAAATGCAAATTTTAATGAGCCTCTAAAATCAGTAGAAAAATTTGATTAAAGATTTTGCCTACAAACCCTAGATTTTGGAAGTACTAGGTTATATAAAATTGTCAAAATTTCCACAAAACCCTAGCAATTAAATGATCAAAATGCAATGTAAGATTTTGAATTTTTGTATTTTTCTATAGTTTATATTAGATCTGATGCAAAAATCATGAATTAGGAAAATTTAGGAAGAATTGACACAATTTACTAAGCCCAACAAAGCAATTTTTTTGTATTTTTCCAATTTTTTAATTTTTTAAAAAAATTTCTCAATGCAATAAAGTAAATGCCTATATGCATGAACAAAATCACACCAAATCAGAAGACAAACACTCAACAAGTTGCAATTTAAGTCAAAAAACATGGGTTCACCAAAATCTTTAGGGTAAAATTGGATTTTGTTATTCTTTTGTTGTTAGATGTTAAAATCTACCTCTCCACTAAACATTGAAGAATCTAGGGTCAAGTGGCTAGAACTATCATACCCTAGAGTCACTTTCAAATGTAGGAAAACTTGGATTAGGGAATTCATTATCAATTTTTCCTTCCCTTATTTCCAATTGACCATTAAAACCCTAATTATGCAAATATGACAACAAATCAATGAATTACGGAAAAAGCCCTTTCAAATGAGAGAAAAATACAAAGTTACAAAGTACCTATTTTTGGGGTTCCAAAGTGGAATAGTTGGGGACACTAGAGTGGGCACCCAAGTCCAAGGTACCTACTTTTTCAGGGAATCTGGGCCTCCTTCTGATACTGATCAACCCTGTAACTTCTATTTTTTGAGATCTATCTACAGAGAACACTAGAGCGAGTGCCCTAGTCCTAGAAATGCTCCTTTGTCTAACTTTTCTTTAGATCCTAAATCCTTGATGCCTACCAAGCCTTCCTATAACTCCACTTTTTCTAGATGCGACACTTGTAACCTACAATCACAAGACTTGGTTTGGGGGTTGTGGTGTTTAGGAGCTTGCCTTAGTCAAGCCCTGAAAGGACATTTAAGTCTTCCAACACTTTTGTCAGATAGAGAGGGTGTGCCCTTGTGAGGCAGAGGTCAAATCCAAATGAAACAATGATAAAAAGCACAATGATATCACCTTATAGTGAAGATCTCATGGGAGGAATATGCTCTTCATTCCATGAGGAGATGAATGCTCAAATCTACAGATACAAACACATAAACAAAACAAGTATGCTCTTGCAACATAATGAAAGCCTTGAATCACCTTAAGAACACAATAGCTTGCCAGTAATTATCTAGTTTACAAATGAATGCCTACACATGCTTATATATGCAACTACAAGCACTCCTGCCAAGATATTTGAAATTTAAACTTACCATGTCGACAAAGGGACCTAATAACAGTGACAAACTGACACCCAGAAATTAGGGCTGCTCCAAAATAGGGCAGGACTAGGGTGCAGGCGTCCAAGTCGCCCCCCTATTTTGGGTATGGTACAGCTCAAGGGGTCTACCTAGGCCCTATTTGCCAAGGAACCTAGGTCTCATTCCATCAGGGTGTTAAAATATGAATTAAAATGTCCTAAATGCACGTAAAAGACCTGGGAGCCAAACCTTATGAGGGAAAAGCCCCCAAGGGGACATTTTCTGATGTTACAAATTGTTCAAAACTTTAAACAACTTGACTAAATATCTCAATAATAATTACATTCACCAATGCAGCTATACTTTCTATCTTAACCAAGAGGCAAGATACATAGTTCTCAACCATTTTTCTTAGCATTCTATGTAAATATTTCACTACTTGTCTTTTAATGATCATTTTATTCCACTTGGCTCATTCCAAGCCATCTAGGAGTTAGACAAGAACCCATCTTATCTACATATCTTTGATATAATTCTAGGATCTTCAATACTCAATTGCTCTTGCACTTGGTTTGATTACTTCTGGATCTTCCCTTCCCTAAGTTCTTGAGAAATAAGAGTGATCTTGAGTTCATATAGACACTGGTCTACCTAAGTTCTTAGTCTGATTAGCAATTGACCAAGGTTTTATCTTTTTAGGAAAAGTCTCAGAATATTTTTGTTATTCATCCCCAACAGAGTTAAATTAGCTCTTGAATTTTTAACTCCTCAGTTGGTTCTCTCTTAACCACTGACTTGGGTAAGTGCTGAGAAATAGTCTTCCTGACAATTTTCTTCATTATTCTTTTGTGCCATTCTGGCATAAAACCAATTTCAAATATTATACTCTCGTAATGTTGGATGGGAAAGCATAGTGAGCACATAGGTTCCAGAGCTAAACCTGGTAGCTCTAATACCATGTGTAACATGCCATTTTTTCTACCAAATAAATTTTACTAAGTTTAACCCAAAAGGAAATAGTTCTTCATACCAACAATATGAACAACAAAATTTTTCTTTCTTTATAAATGATATATGCAAATTTGAAACATATTTCAAACTTTACCATTGCATAATCAAATTACATTTCAACATCACAAGTAATGAATATTTCTTATTTACAAAATTCCATAAGATGGATACAAAGCTACATACAAGCTTCAAAGAACTAAACTAAAAGTTGAGATACAATGGTTCTGATGTCCATCAAATCTTAGCTACCAACTACATGAGGAGAAGCATCACTCAAGCACTTTTCTACTATAGACACCCAAATTTGTCCATTTCTTGCAACTCCTAGTCAAAAACATTATTACAGACATCATGTAGCATTTTATCCTAACCCCACTCCTAATCCTATCCACTTATCCCATTAGTCAATTAATAAAATAAATTTTATTTATTTAATTAATTTCCCATCCTAATAACCTAGCTAATTAATTAAATAAATCTTATTTATTTAATTAATTTCCATCCACATATCCCAACTAATTCAAATAAAATATTTGAATTAGGTCCTCACCTTTCACAACATTCCAACACTTGTCCACCTCTCAATTGAATCATGTGTGGTAGTACAACTCTCATTTAATATCCTTCACATGAACAACTAATAAGACCTAATTTTATTAAATAAAGGTTTTTGGTACACAATCACACATAAACTTTATTCTCCTTCTTACACTTGTCACATGACTACAACTCCCCTGAAGAGTGGGAATAACTAATCAATCCTAGCCGTCCGTCCACATCATTCATTTAGCCTTTCAATCTCAGCCATCCATTCAAATCAATCCTTGCCTATAAATCAACCCCCTCACAAGCAATTTGAAGATCCACATCTTGAGTATCCTTATTCTGCCAAATTTTCAATAATCTATTCTTCAAGTATCCTTATGCTATCAAAATCTCTCCACAATCTTTCATCCATCATCTTTCATCTATCATCTTCATCCAAATGTTATGCTATCGAATTTGAGCAACCAACATATCAAATCACTCAATGAATTCATCTTGCATGCATCTATCATTCTATCTATCCGAGGTACTGAAGATTTGGATTAGGTAATGCATTTCATTGTTTTATCATTTTCATTCATCCAAATTTTTCATATACATTTTGGTGAACCCAATGTGAACATGCCCTATTGGATCTAATCATTAGTTTTTGTAGATTTTTGTTGCAAAAATTTGCATTTTTCTAACCCTAGTTTATCAAGTTTTGCAAGTTGAATTTTGCAGGTGACCTCCTGGTTTAAAATTGACCTCGCCATTATGTTCAGGAGGCCATTTCCATGAATGTTTACTATAAACTTCATAGGGTTTGTGTTGATGTATAAAATTGTGTGAGTTCCAGCACCAACATGGGAAATTCTGAGGATGTGGGATGACTCTTAGAATGACCTCCAGATTTTATAGCAAATAGCTCTTCTATTTCCAATGGGGTTTTGGGAAAAGGGAAAGAGAAACAAGATTATAGATACAATGTAAAGTAACTTCTAAGGTGACATGCCAGACTTATATTTGTTTCAAGAATCAGCACAATGACTAAACCTTTAATGATTTCTGCTATATTAAAGAGTAATGAGCATGGTTAATATAAATAGATTATGAACAGATTTAAACCCAAAGGCTAATCTTAGAGAAATTGCAATAAAGACATAGAAAAATATCACTAAATAGCACCTAATAGATGTTTTTCATTAATAGATTTAGCAGAATACGTAAGGCACAGAACATGCACATATCTACAATGCTTTGCTTTTGAAATAATCATGGAGGAAAAAATGATATATTTAAGTCATAGAACAAATATCTTCTCATATATCTTCTTCTATTTTGATATCTTTACCTATATATATTAGTTACATAATTCTGTTAGTTATAGAAGAGAGGTGGGGCTTAAGATATCGATGGTCATTAGGATCCTCAACTGCCTGCAAAACTAAACTAGAACTAGTCACGCACCAGAAATCTTTCTAAATCTGCATCTGTATTGTGTTCACCTTTCGATTGGTTGATTGGCGCTGAACATATAGCTTACAACTACTAGTTCTGTTGGGACAAATGGATTCTTCCACAGGCTTCCAAATGGCTCAAAAGTTACTACGTGGCACATTCGTGCTCATCAGGTCAACCTCTTTAATATCTTCTTCAAATGAGTGCCATATTGACACTTGGCACCTTTGGCTTCTCTTTACTCTCTTTACTTTAACCGATACGTAAGGCATGTGGTAACTTCCTCTATCTTCACAACTGGGACACGCAGAAGGCTGGCACTTCTTCTAAGCTACTTAGTTTGTTTACGTCAAGTGCCTGCCCTTGTGACACTTGGCACTTTCCGCTACAACTACAAATTTATCCTTAATGTTTTGGGCCCACCATATTTTACTTCGATATTTAATATACCACAAAAAGAGTGACACGTGGCAAGACCTTCTCATTTGCAACAAAGACACGTGGCAAGTCCCACTCACTTGCAACAAAGACATGTGGTAAACCTCACTGCTGAGCTACTTTATCAAAAAATTTCATCTTCCCGCCATTGCAACATGTGGAATAGTCCGCACAACTTAGAAACTTTGTAAAAAAAATAGATTAACAAGCCAATAACATATAAGAAGTCTGCCACTATGAACTGATGCAACAAAATGTAGAGTTTTAACTCTACAGTTCTTGGTGACTCACACGGGACTCTGTGCCTACATAAAAAGAACCCAAAAAGTATACAAAAGATCAAAAATTTAAAATTGCACTACCATAGCCTAGAAAATTACAACTTCTGCAAGGCTTCTTAATACCCAAACCACTCTAAGTTTGACAAACCCTACCACTTCTTAAAGCCTAGAAAGGAAGATCCAAATTGATAATGTCCTTATGAGAAAAGGAATGAAGAATTTGTACCACTGAATGCAATGGACACTCAAGCTAGTTCATGGGAATGAGAACTGATTCCACCTCCTGCACACTTGACGAGTCACTCAGACTTTGAAAAATAGTTTGGTCATTTTGCTTCAACAATAGGAGTACCTTGATCTGGTTAGCCATTAAGACTATGTTATCATTTGGGAAAGAAGATGCAAGCCCCATTTGCACTAGCTTCTCGATGTGCCCCTTCATGTCTTTGACTCCTTCCTTCAGAATATCTAGAAGCATCTTGCATTTTGTCATGGCCTCATTACAACTAAGAACTTCATCCACTTTTTCAGCTGTAATCATTCTATCACTCACCCTTGCCAGTAGAAAAGCTTCATCAGTTGCATCATAGAATTTTTTTAACAAAAGTTGAGAGTCTGAGACTGTCAAAGAAATAATAGACAAAGTAGCTTCAACTGAAGACTCTGCCCTTTCACACAACAACTGAGCCTTGAGAAGAAAATTGAGGGCAGGCTTATGCTATGTAACTTCATCAAAGATTCTCTTCCATGTTGATACATACAGCTCCTTGACCATTTCTAACACTCCAGCATTCTGAGGCCTTTGACTTAGCTCAATGGTTAACTGCTTGGTTTTCTCTTGCTCAACCTTGAATTGAGCTTGATAGGCATTGATTTGATTTTGCTCCTTCAGTAGACTGTGCTGCAACTAAGACACTTCTTGCATCTTATCTTGGTATTTCTTCTCAACAAGGACCTTTTCCTACTTCAATGTGTTTGTGATGGCCTTTTCTTGTGTTAGTTCAGTCTAAAGGTTTGCAACTTGAGTTTGTATTGCCTGATATACTTCTAAGGGCACAGTAGACTACAGATCTTTATTTAGAGTGTCAATTTCTTGGTTTTTGGCCTTAATTTCTATAGAAAGACTATCAACTGTGGCTTTTAGCTTCTTTGAATCTATTTCCAGCTTTTGGAGATTGTTTGTTGCTTTCAAATAATCTTCTTTGACTACTGTCGAAGTCTCATTCATTAACTCAACTCCATATTGGGGCCTAAAATGGGCTAAGTCCATAGCCACTAGATTCATGGTATAATCCTCTGGCTTCATCTATTCAAGGGGCTTGACTAAATTGGGGGTCAAGTGAGTGATAGTCAGGGATTGTTGGATGGGATCAAAGAGCGACTTCATGTGAGGGGTAGTAGGGCTTTTTCTTTCTTTCATCTTTTTCTTCTCTCTCCTAGCTTCCCTCACTTTCCTAGTAGCATCTGCCTATGTTTAAAAGGTAGGTGGGGAGGTAATGAGCCCTCCAGCAAAGGGATAACCTAGTGGTAAGCCATATGGGATGGTTGTAATTTATTGGTTGGGGTCTATCTGAGGAAAAGCCTGCCTAGGCATGGATGGGGAAAACAAAGGTAATGAAATGGCCTGTAACGATACTAAGGCCGATGGACTAGTAGTAGGAGCAAAAGATTGTAAAGGCATAGTGGAAGTGGCAGGATGCATGGAAGAGTAGGTAAATTAGGTTGCCACCCCATTAAAGAAGAAGATGAAGAAGGAGAAATAGGAGGAGGAATACTTACCTGGACCGCTGCTATAGTTGTTGGAACTTGTTGCTGTGGGGCCACCAAGACATCACTCTCAGTTTCCTCATATGACACTAGCTTGCACCTTCTTTTTAGGGGCCTTCCAACTATTTCTTCAGGGTCTTCTTCCTCTCATGCCTTTTCTATTGACCTAAATATTTGTTGAGAAAATGTCACTCCAAGACTCCCTGATGCCGAAGCTATATGGGTCCCATGAGATTGAGGTTGTACAACTTTTTACTTCATGATAACACTAAGAGGTTGAGGCCAAGGAGTCCTAGGAACTTGTTCTATTACTTTCTTTGTTTCCTCTATCTCTTCTACCTCTTCTTGTTACCAAAATTATTATCAATAATTGACAGCTGGCGGTCCACTTCCAAGGCTACAACTTGAGGAGTTAAAACTTTTTGGAGCAAAATAGGCTCACCAGCAAAACCATGAAGCCTAATAATTGTAAAATGGGCACCAAAGAAATAGTCACAAGAAACTTTGGAATTAACTAAGAAGCCCTTCACACAATTTGTCATTCTATTCACAACAACTTTAGATTCTAATTGTTAAAAAACAAGAGCCATAAAACACTCAGCAAATTCATAAGGGTTTGAGGTTTCTAAAAGGACATGAGTCCATGCTGACACTAGAATGGTTTTTCTGCTACTTACTTCAAGGTCATACATATCTAGATGCATATACCATTAGAAGAGTTGATAATTTTGATACAAAATTAAATGGAAAAGATAGGCCAAATACCTGAAAGTCTATACCTCAGAGAAATTAGATAGTTGCTCACTGATGGCCCAAGAGATATGTTCCAAGAAGTCAAATCTGTACTCAATAGACTTGTCTACTATTCTGAGTCTAAAAATGGCTGCCAATTGTCAGTCATACATGTTTGCATCTTCATCCCGACCGAAAATAAAAGCAAGCATGGAGAGGGCATCCTACACATTAGCATTGAATCGGCCTCATGCTATGGGTAGTGCAAGCAATTGGGTATTGTTGTCATCTAGGTGCATCTTAGTATTTAGAAACCTGAGTTTATTATTGACACTACTCCATGTATTTTACAACTTGGGTATGGTGGCAAAAGTAGCATTTCGATCATGATATAGGCCGAACATGTCCTGAATTGCCTTAGGGCTTACCTAGATCATGAAAATTCCATTCTGAATTGTCGAGGTCTATGGGTTGAAAATATTTGCACACATCTGAACCAATTTAGGATATGGGTTAATAGTAGGGACCAAGAACTAAGCCAACCATGAGGTCCAAATCCTCATGCCATAAGTTTTAGATTCTCCCTTTGGAGAGATGAGATAGATACCTGCTCCTGTACCATTCTTGCTCTTGGCTCCATCGAACTTTAAGGTCCATATCTCAGATTCTTTATTTGAATCTTCCTTTCTAGCTATTTCTTGACTCATTATGTTTGGTATTTCTTGATCTTCTCAAAGATTACATAAGTTCCTAAACCAGTAGAATCATAGTTGCCATAAGGGTCACTCTACATCATAGACATTAATTGATTGTTCTCTTCTTCATTTTGATCATATTCAGTTCATTCCCCTATATCTTCAATAAAAGCTTTGTCCTCTCTATTCATCATAGCATGAGATGCTTCAAACCTTGGTGATGATTCCTCAGTGATATGTTCTTTAGGTAAGGGTTTTGACAGTACTTTCATCTTTGTCCCATATTTAGTTCTCAAGATCAAGTGTGACCAATCTAGTGACATATACCCTCCTATTTTAGTAGTGAAATCTCTACATAGGCATAGTCCAAAGATGGGGGGAATGTCAATGATCACAGCATCTTGTAAGATAGTTATATTTGGACAAGTATACAATTATAATGGGAGTTGATTGATGATTCTTATAGTTTGGATAGACTTCCCATCTAACTGCATAACTCCTCTAGCTAGTGGTTGGTACTCTATTTTTAAAGCATCAACTACTTGTTTAGGCATGACTATAGAGTTATGTAATAGTTTTTTGCCCACTATTAGGGTTAAATAAAATGGGTTTGGCTTAGACTTACTTACCTCTAGTGTGGCATTTACCAGAGTGGCTATCTGCTGAGGTGGAGCATCTTTGTTTTGAGCCCTTCCCTTGTTTGTGCCTCCTTTTTTGGGGCTAATAACTTTGGGATCTGTTTGAGACTATAATGCTTCTTGTAATTGTGACTTCTATTCAGGAATAGCCAACATATCCCATATTGACACATTTGCAAGGGTTTTCTTCAACTATTCCACCAGGTTTATAGGTCCCAATGTTTGTGTTTTAGGATTGTAGAGATATCTTGCTCTTTCCACCACCTAGTTCAAGACTCCTTGATTTTGAGCTGCCATAGGTACCTCTTGTCTTGAATTGGGGTTATATTAAGATTAGAATGAAGAAACTCTGGCTGCTTCACTATTGATGGCTTTAGGCTGTTCAACCATTCTTCTCTTTGACCTAGTGAAATGGTCAAACTATACTAAGGGCTTCTTGGAGGTGGATGCTTCATTTACAAACACTAAATCTTCATCTTCAATCCATGAAAATAAGGCATGCTCTAGGGCAATTTATTCTTCTTGTTCAATGGACATCCCTTGTATTTGGGCAACCATTACTACATTTTGAACACTAGGCTACTGATACGGATGAGCAGTGGACACAACAACTTGACCCTCCATTCTTCTTTGCTTTGCTACCCTCTATTGTATATTGCCTCTAGGACAATCTTTGGGCATGTGTGCATTGTTGCAAGGGAAACACCAAGCATTACACTCTTTTGCTATGTTATTTTGTCTGGGAACCATTTCTCTACGTAGGTTAACTGCCCGACAACTTGTAATGGTGTGGGTACTGGGACTAGATGATTTGAAGGTTGAGGATTGTTTAGTCTGTGTGCCCCTTGGTATTGATTTAGCTGATATGGAGGCCTATTACCTTGGAATCCTTGGTAAGGATGTTTGGGATAAGCAGTTTGCTATCTCTTGAGATTAATAATTTCATTTGAAAATGTTCTAAAAATATTCTTGACATCATCCATTTCAGATCGAGGAGCAGAAGGTGTTGATGTGGTGGGTTGTTGAGGTGTTGGAAAAGTATACATAGACACAAGGACTGATGAAGGATTAGGAAATTCTTGTGGCAGTAGAATAGAAATCTCTAGGAACATAGGCATGGGAGCTCTTGGACGCAATTTCCCAGCATCTATCATGCTATTTTTAGCTCTCACAGCTAATTCATATGCTGTTGGTAGGGTCTGTCCTCCTAAGGGCTGAATCATCATTGAGATATCAAAATTAAAAGCCTTACGATAAAATACAATTGCCATACCTGCTGATGGCCTAGCTGTGGTAGGGATTCTATCCCAAGTCTCTTGAAACCTAGTGTTGAAATCTATTATGGCTTCTTGGGGTACTCTATTTATGGTGATCAATTACTATAATAGAGATGATCTATCACCCTTCTCATCGAATCTTGCAAAGAAAGCATCTTTGAGATGATCCCAAGTAGATATTGAATTTGAGGCCAAGGACCTGTACCAATTTAGATCTTTCCCCTTGAAAGAAGCTACCAACAATCTGATAGCAACATTTTGTTATGTGATGACATGCACATGACACACGTCTGACACATCTTGGAGGTGTTCTCCTAGAGTCTTGGACTCTTCTCTTGTAAACTTGGGTAATGCTTTCAAAGCATTGATAGGAATTGGATCCCAAGTATTTGAAGCATTGGGAGAACAAGGGGACTGCTATTGTTCCAATTTGCAAAGTTTCATGGCAGATTATGAGGAGGAGGTGCTGCCAGAGCTATTCCTAGTACTCTGGATGATTGATTTACTCTTCTTCTTGGAGTGGATGATAAAGGTGGAAATAAGATTCCTAGATTAGAAGCTGATTGAGCTTTGGTGGTTGGTCCATAGCTTTGACTTCTTCCTGATCTCTGGTTCATGCAATTCTGATCAAGAATCTAGAAAAGGTCCCACCAGGCGTGCAAAAAATTGTGTGAGTTCTAGCACCAACATGGGAAATTCTAAGGACGTGGGATAACTCGTAGAATGACCTCTAGATTTTATAGAAGCTGGCTCTTCTATTTCCAATGGGGTTTTGGGAAAAGGGAAAGAGAACTGAGATTACAGATACAATGTAAAGCAACTTCTAAGGTGATGCACCAGACTTATATTTGTTTCAACAATTAGCACAATCACTAAATGTTTTATGATTTCTTCTATATTAAAGAGCAATGAGCATGGTTAATATAAATAGATGATGAACAGATTTAAACCCAAAGACTAATCTTAGAGAAATTGTAATAAAGACACAGAAAAATATCATCAAATAGCACATAACAAAGGTTTTTCATTAATAGATTCAGTAGAATACATAAGGCACAGAACATGCACATATCTACAATGCATTGCTTTTGAAACAACTGAGGAGGCAAAAATGATATATTCCAGTCACATATAAAATCTCTTCTCATATATCTTCTTCTATTTTGATATGTTTACCTATATATATCAATTACAAAATTCATTTATTTATAGCAGAGAGGTAGGTCTTAAGATACTGATGGCCATTAGGATCCTCAACTACTTGCAAAACTAAACTGGAACTGGTCACATGCCAGAAATCTTTCCAAATCTAATTCTATATTGTGTTCACCTTCCGATTGGTTGACTGGCGCTGAACATACTTGTTACAACTACCAGTTCTATTGGGACAAATGGCTTCTTCTGTGGGCTTCCCAATGGCTCAAAAGTTGCTATGTGGCACATTCACACTCATCGGGTTGGCCTCTTTAATATCTTCTTCAAATGTGTGTCATAATGACACTTGGCACCTTCAGCTTCTCTTTACTTTAACCGATACTTGAGACACATGGTAACTTCTGCTAGCCTGACAACTGGGACATGTGGAAGCCTGGCAGTTCTTCTAAGCTGCTTAGTTTCTTTCCTTCAATTCCCTACCCTTGCGACACTTGGCACTTTCCGCTACAACTGTAAAACTATCCTTAATGTTTTGGGCCTACCATATTTTACTTTGATACTTAATATATCACAAAAAGATTGACATGTGGCAAGCTCCGCTCATTTGTAACAAAGACACATGGCAAGCCCCACTCACTTGCAATAAAGACATGTGGCAAACCCCACTTGCTTCTGAGCTTCTTTATCAAAAGTTTTCATCTTCCCATTGTTGCAACATCTGGCGCACTCCACATAGCTTAGAAACTTTGTAAAACAAAATAGATTACCAAGATGATAACATATAAGAAGTCCTCCATTATGAACTGATGCAACAAAATGTAGAGTTTTAATTTTACAATTTTTTGAGAGGAAAATTTTTTGTAAAATTTTGACCTTTTTTACTTGGCAGCCATACTGTACGGATCCATACAGATCTGTACTGTACATATCTTCCATTAGGGTCTATGTTTTGTACTGAAAGCTAACATTCATGTTTGGTATTTTATTCGATGACATAGGTTGTATGGTTTATTATCATTGAAGAATAAATTTTATTGCAGGTTAAAATTTCAATTGATTGTAGGTGTGGCTACCGCTTTGTGAAAACCCTAAGCTTGCTCACTATATATTCTCTACCACCTGCATTTGGCACACTAGCCTAGCCTATGTTTGCATTGTCATTGCCAATCCACTTGGACTACAACCTTTAATCCTCAGCTATCATAGTCACATGGTTAAAACCCTAACTCAACCACTCTAAGTCACTGTCGAGACCCCTGCTTAGCTTCAAATCATACTATCGTCACTATCTAAATCTTCATAGTCGTAACCAAATTTTTTTTATCATCACCTGCAACAAAACCCAAATCCACCACTCCTTTCATAGCGATCGCCACCCTTTATCAAATTGTCACCACTCTATGAGGAATAGCAGCCTATTGATGATGATGATGAGTCATAACAACATGCATAAAAATTTGCACAACAAACCTTTATTATCTTGTAAAGTACGATCAACTTAGGATAAGTTGATGACTCCAAGTCTCCGTTGATCAGGTCATGATCATCTGATGTTACTCAGAGGTTGATATGTCATGCTATTTTCCAGTTCAAGTGGTCTTACATTTGTCTTGATGATCGGTATTGTTTCGTTTCCTATAAATTCAATCCACAAAAAGGTTATTTCTACTCTATTTCCAAAGATAGCTGATGTATTTGGAAGTTTGATCAATTCTTTTGATTATTGATCATCCTGAACTTGTTCTTTCTTCTACATAGTATATTTACTCAAATGATGTGTCTATAAGTGGATATTTGCATGTATCTCTTGGATATTTGTATGAATTTACATGATATTTATCAATTTAACATGCTTCTATTCTGAATATGTTATGTATTTCTAATTATCTATAGGATATCATCATATTTCATGTTATTTGCTTTTAATTCTCTATTATTTGCAATTGTGATGATGAATTGTTATGAAATTGAAAGAAATTTAAAAAACAATGCTTATAATTTTAGTGAATCTTTAGCCATTGAACCACATACATACAAGATACATTCATGAGGAGAATAAATCAAACCATATTGTTACCAGGATGTTCCATAGCTAGAAATGGATGATGCTAACTTGAAAGGATAAGGAATGAAAACAACACATGTAGACTAACAAGCACTCCAAGGGACGCAGCTGATCAATGCATGTATCAAGATTTCAAACATAGATTACTCAAGATTTATGATGATTTGTAATCAAATTGTCTTCTCTTTCACTCAGTATGCATAACATATACGTTTACAACAACTTTGAAATGAGTCCTAATTTTCAGCAATCAAATTTCAATTAAGTTTTGAATAATCAAAATATGGCACCCCTGCACCTTTTATAGAATAACGTGAGGGAGCGGTTACAAATGACCTATGGTCAGGATCTATCAATTAAGATCAATGGTAGATAATCATACTTTGAATCAGTCAACATTCCTTCATGGCATAGGTTGCCAGCTGGCAACCCTTTGGATGACTCATTATCTTATGAGTACCCTATGCATATGTCTTCTTGTGATGCATCTTCATTTATTCCTTGGGTTCCTCTTCTTCATTTTCTTCTTCATCATGATCATCATCTTCATTACTTTCTGTATCGCTATCACCCTGATGAACATCATCCTATATATGGACCTTCATTGCCGTCCTAATATTCTCATACGCCTGTACTATTTTATCTACTTCATCGCCATCTTAGGTTTTGGCTTTTGTTATGGCATGCTTGTGAGACTGGAATTTGGCTTTGATTGCATCTAGCTTACCTTTACTGCTGTTCAAAGTCTCATTGTAAGTCTCCACCTTGACCTTGATCCTCATGATCTTATTCATCACCTCTTCTATCAGGTGGGTGAGGGGGTCATCAGCTACCGGCTGGAAATTATCATGCAGAGCTTTGATAGCCAAGTCTGCGTCTTGATTTTCTATCTTTCCCTCTACTTTCCCTTCTAATGCTTCAAGGATCTCTGCTTCGTGTGCCATCATGCTGTGCAACTTTACACTGACATCCCTGAGCTTGCCACTGCATTTCTTCAGAATATCACATTCGAACCTGATATCCTCATACCATATGTCTATTAGCAGGGCGGTGTTATTATTCAATACTAGATTGTTTATTAGGATTTGAGGATCAATCCTCCTCATCCTGTTCAAAGTAGTTAGGTCCTTTTCCAATTGGGATGACCGTCTTCTTATTTCATTTTGCATTTTGTCTACTTTTCTCTTCAAACTGCTTAAAGAATTCCACCTTTGTAAGGAGGTTCTCAAAACTTCCTCAGCTCCTATGAGGACTGATAACACCCACCTCTCCATGATCATGGCTTCATGCTTCATGAGGTCCAATTTGGTTACCTCTTCCTAGGATATGATAGTCAATGGGACTGCCAGATCAACTGGTGTACTATCAGGGTTAATCAACCCCTTTATATATGAATGCAGTTGGGCAATGTGCTCTTTATGCTATTTATTTTTCTCTTTCTCCTTTTTTACCCTTTGGGTCAAAGAATCAATGATGTCCTTCCCTTCTCGACCCTCTTGGTCTTCATTGGCAAAACCCAAATCAACTGTTGTGATTTAGAACTCTTCAAGGGTGATCTTGCCCTTCTCTTTCTCTACTGTGGGAAGTGCTACTTAGGCTGCCCTTCTGCATGTGACAAGATCTCTTCTAATAGCTGATGTCAATCTGGCTTTCCTCTTTAGCTTCATTATTGTTTCTACAAATAGGGTAGAAACATCAAATTCTTGAATTTTAGGACCTTGTTCCACACCTATTTCATTATCCAGCTACTAAAGCACTTCGTCTCCAGATCCTGGATGTCTTTGGTCATCATCATGTCTACCATGATCTCCAGTATCTGCTTCTATTCTAGGTGGAGAAGGTGACTTCCTAATTTCTTCCTCATGGAGTTCCTTATGAGGGGGATCCTATTGCATCTGTTCCTATTGAGGGACTTCTTTCTGTGGCGGATGATCCTATGGAATGTCCACATGATGATCCTGTGCTTGATCCTGCACTCCCTCTATCTAAGTTTCATCCACCTTAGTGTTTTCCTCATCTTGAGGCATATTAACATCCGTGGCTGATGTCTGAGTGTTCAACCTTGGTGCATCACCCTGCTCTTGGGTCACATTTTGTTCCATACCCGATGCACCGATATCTTATGTCTTAAGATCCTCATGACCTGATTTATCTTTTTCTCCTATATCTCCTTGAGTCTAGGTGACATCATCACCTAATGTATCTTTATCACCCTCACCCTTTTGATGGACTTCCACTATCTTTGGCTCAGTAGGTATCTCATGTTGTTGTTGGCCCATATCCGAAGCATTGCTCTCTTCGCCTGCCTACTTGGCTACTTCAATTTCCTCTGTTACATCAGGTGCACCTACTTTGTCTTTGGGGCTCACATCCTCCCTGTATGTCAAATCTATCACTGTAGGGCTAGTCACCTGATTGACCAACTTGTCAAGCCCAATTTGTTAGGCTACCCTCTCTAGGGCTACTTTCTTCTTCTTCTTGAGCTGTTTGCTTCACCTCCTCCAATATCACCATCTGTGCTAATGGGGTCCCATGTCGATTCATGTGGGTACTAGAGGTGAGAGTTTCCATCCTTTGTGAGGCTACATTTTGCACTACTTCATCATCTGATAGGTCCACAGTGTCTTCTAAAGAGAAAGGACCACCCTGACCTGCTTTGGAAACCTCTTTTGCTTGTTCTTCTGCTCTCTCAGTCTTAAACTTGATTATGGTGGGAAGCGGCACATCATGCTACAGCTCCTTCCTAAATACTTCACCACCAGCTCCTCTTAATACAATGGGATAAGCCCTCATATCACCCCGCATAGATGTTCTCTACTTTTTGGGTGGTGATGTTAGTGGTATCACCTTCCTCTTCCTGCTGACCATCATCGGGTCATCACCTGTAGGCTCCTTTTCTACCTGCACTTCCTCAAAAGGGATATCCTCTTCTACCTCATGCTGTGAGGTTTGACCTTCTCTTGTACTTCTACAGTTTTAACAGCTGGCCTCAGGATCCTCTTTGTCTTTGGTTTATCCATCAGAGGTAGTGCAGATGATGTAGACGCTTGTCCTGATGTTGATGCACCTGTAGCTGGTATGTCAACCCTTTCAATTATCACCCCTTTAGGCTCATCATCAATTTTCTTTCCTCTAGGGGGACCTTTCCTCTATTTTTGGGTGGGTAGTCTCTCCCCATTGGACTTCCTCTTCTCATTGAGAAAGTCATCATACTCCTCATTAGTTAGTTCTTGCCTTTTCTTCTTGGCATCTATAATAAGGCCTACACCCCTTTTCTTCAATCTATTTATCTGTTCATCTACCCAAGTTTGGGTTAACTATAGCACCCCACCTATAAACTGATCCAAGGAAATATCCTTTAGATGTGTTAGATCAGGGGCTGAGATGGTGTCATTGTAGACCTTCTTCTCTTCATATTCATTTGACATCATTTTTCCATCATCTTTCTTCAGTTGTGCTGGCACTAGGATGCAGTCATATGTCCTTATCTGGTTCAAGGTGAGCCTCTGGTATTTTCTTCTTCTCACCTCCGCTTCATCCTCACAATCTATCTAGAAATCCTCCAAATGTTTCTAATGAATAGGCTTTCTTGTTATTTTTTACATCCTACCATAAGGGTCATAAGATCTAGCCAATGGAAATGGCTGCAAATACATTAGTTTTAGACCTCTTATGGCGTGCTTTATGCTCTATGCATCTGAGCACATATTCCAGCCCATATACACTAGAAATAGTACTAGAGGTATCTTCTTTTGTGCTTTATATGCCTCCACTATGGTAGACGCTTGTCTAAGAAATTCCATTAGGACCACCCCATCAGTAGGGTACCTTGGTAGCATAAGGGGATGTTCTTCAAATCCTTCTATTTTTATATATGAAAATGTGGCATACTGGATGAACCAAGCCCCATGTCTATAAACAACTTCTTGAGCCTCCATGCTCAGTCTCTTGGTTCTATCTTCCTCCATTGTTCTGACTAGATGCATAGAGAATGCATCATTCACTAATTTGTAATCTAGGAGGTAGTTTTTTCTTTGTAGTTGAGGATAGTGATCCCATATGTGGGCATCATCTACATCACCACTAGCCTTGCCCACTGTAGTCAATGCATCAAATGTTCCTTTGTAGGCACATAAGTACACAACATATGAGGTCATATGGAATGAGCATTCCTGACCTCCCAGGTTCCTCATCTCTTCATCCAATGCATCACTGATGACCTTGGCCCATAATGGCTTGTTATTTGTATAAAGGACCATCTAGATGATTCCAAAAATAAAATTATTAAAATTTCTAGCATGAGGCATATCTGTCATCCTACTGAGCAGGGCAATCATGTACTGGTACTCATCATCAAAATCAAACTTATATAAGTGTATGGGCAACTTAGCCGAGGTAGTGTAGGTGTTTCTCTTTGACCTCCACTGGTACATCCTCTTCCTTGCATTCTTCTTATTGTTATTATACTTTGTCTCCAATTTATGTAGATCCACACTAACCACCTTCTTTCCTACTGGCAGATTGAAAGTAGATCTGATGCCCTTAATTGAAAAGTTTGCATAAACTCTTCCATGCTTCTCCACCCGCCTGGTCTGAGGGTTATAGTTCCTGGCACATTCTACTACCAGCTCTGGGGTCTCCGTGGCATACATGAATCTAGTGGCATGCCACATTCCTGAAACATATATTTCATCCAAAATGGTATTGTCTTTATCGTGATCTATTCTGGCTGACCATACTACTAGGTCTGTATCTCCCTGGCGAGTGTCACCAATGATGCCATACTTGAATTGTACCCCCTCGGGCTGAACAAACATGGGCTTAAGAAATTCTGCATCAGACCTATTCTACCTAAGATCTACCATGGAATCCTGGAATAAACTTGATCTATCTCACTTTACAATATCTATATGCATTTATACAACATTATATATCTCTACGGCATCATGCATATTCTATTTATCATCTTCACTACATCATGATATGCACACTTACAGATTCAAACCACAAGAAACAACATACTACCTGAACATGCAGATAATGACAATAGGAGGGTTTTCAATTACTTACCTGATAGTGCTTTCCTCCTGGGTTAGATGGGTGATTATGAAAAAGGGCTGCAGATGCTGAGGATCACCCGTTCCGTTACGCTGGAAGATCCGGTCCATTCACAGGTAGCTCAATATGAGGGTTTGACTTCTCTGCTCTATAATTTCTTATTTTTTTGTAAGGTAAATGAAAATAACCTTGGAAAGTTACTTTTAAACTCATCCGTAGGGCAAATTAGGGTAAAACTGTGTTAAATCGATTGAATCTGTTGATCTTCTGCAGAGAATCCATGGATGATACTAAGTGTTTGAATTGTATTCGTAGTCGGCGGGAATCCATCTACTGCATTTAAGTCCATTTAATGTTAGAAAATAGAGGGAGGGGGTGATCTTTGAAAGATTGGGAGATGTTCAAAATATTACCCCTGGATAAAATGACCTTCCGCCTCTGAGCGGCAAAATTAGTGCAAAAGAATCGGGTGATGTGGTCAACATTGACCACATGTAAATCGGGTCATGAATTTAAGATTAGGGGATGTTTAAAATATGACCCTGCAAATAAAATGACCCCCTCAAAAAAGATCAGGGTGACGTCACCGTGTTGAGACCTTGTTTAAGCTTTATGTTGTAATGACGTCACCATCATGTTATTGAATATGGTGGGCATTGGATATATACCTCCATGAGGCAAAATGGAATGATGGAGTCATCATCAGAGTGATTTCCTTTGTTCATTGGGTTTCGATGACATCATCATCATATTGGTAGAGGGTGATATTTTGCAATGAGGGTGATATTTGTAAGGTGACGGATATTGAAAATATGACCCTCAAAATATGTGAAGTTGTTTGACGGGCAGATAACAGCTACTATGTAAAATTGACATTCGGACTCTGTGGACCAAGATATTATCAGATGATAAACTTATAACAGGGTGATCTTATATAATATGACTGATGTTTGAAATATGACCCCCCCTCAGAATATCAGGTTTGACCGAAACTTTGACTTAACATAACTTTCTCCCCTTAGAGAATTTTAGGGTGATCCAAAAGGCAAACTTGCTTGGAATTTCATGGACTTTACAACCATGAGGTTAATGATATGAAATACTAAATTTGACAAATGACCTCATCATGGTGACCTATCTACCCCCTACAGGGCTACTTGCATGACTAATTTTACCAGACTGCCCAAAGCTAAAAAACAACAAGCCAAAGCAACAAAAAAGGTTGGGTCCCTGTTTTGTCAAGTGAAAATGGGGTGTGTTGTGTAACCACACAACAACTTGCCACCAAAGAACATAACTAAATTCCAATGATTCAAGTGATGTGATCACATTCTAACATACTATTTTAACTCCTTCTAAGTACAAGCATTATAATCTTTCTAAATGATAAGATTTTATCATGGCAACAATGCTAACAAAGGATCGGGTGTGTGCATATGATTAATTATCTCCATCTTGAAAGTAAGTTGAAAACATGAGTAACTGGTGTTAAGCTACATAATTTGGGAGCATCTCTCATAGCCAACCTGGATAGAGCCTTGCTGCCAACAGGCGTTCATAGCCTCGGCAAGGTTATCTATACAATCCCCCTAAGTAGAGCCCCATTGCTAGCAGGTGTCTATAGCCCCGGTAGTGTTACTTAGATGGCCTAATTTTTATTTCTTTTGGATTTTCAATATTTATTCTCTATATTCATATGATATCATGATGTAAGCTTAATGTGCAAGGCATGGTCACTCACTGATTTAGGTTGGAGATTGCATTGGTAGTAAGGGAGTCCCTTTAGATTTTTCACTTAACAACTATACTTATGTGCTCCACAAACCCAAGGCTGTTAGGTGAGTCATTGTGAAAGAATCACTTTGGTCAAGAAAAGGTACCCTGATGAAAAGATATCATAGACCTGATCACCACACTTCTCAGAATGAGTCATAACCTATATATAAATTTGTTCTCATCACATGAATCTTAACAATTTGGTTATGTTCTTAGGGTGATGAGTTTTATCATCTTGACTAACCAAAATAGAACTCAACAAGCCAACAAACAAAAACAAAACAAAAATTGTACAAATAACTATACAAATATGCACACTATGATACACATGACTTGCATGACAATGTTTCAGGCTTGAAAATAATGGTTGAGAAACTGTCCATTAACTGGTAATGAAACATGCTCACTTGTCAAGGTCTTAATCCTATAAGTGCTATCTCCTAAAATTTTTAAAACTTGAAAGGGATCTATCCAAAGTTTATTAAATTTACCATGATATCCTTTCCTTTCATGTGCTTTATCCCACATAAGGACTAAATCTAAGATTCTAAAAGCCTTAATTCTAGCTCTTTTGTCAAACCAACACTTGACAATAGCCTAATGTTTAGTAAATTGGTCAATTGCTTTATTTCTTTTTTCTTATAGGTGCATCAACTGAAGCAACCTGACTTCTTGTTTGTTATCTATGCCTAGATATTCTTGTGCAAACTGCAGTGTAGGGATCTTTAGGTTAACAGGGATGATGGGATCCACTTGATATACTAAGTGAAAAGGAGAATTTCCTAATGCAGCCTTCATCCTGGTTCTATCTACCCACAAGGCATACTTCAGTAGGGTGTTCCGTTCCCTTGGGTTCTTTTCTATCAATTTCTTTATGATGTTCAATAAATTCTTGTTTGTGGATTCTTCTAATCCATTCCCTTGGGTATCATAATTTGAGGAAAATTTCAAGATGATTCCATGGTCAAAAGCCCAACTTGATAATCTTATTGAAGCAAAGGCAGACCCATTATCACATACTAAAGCATAGGGAACTCCATACTTGGTTACTATATTGCTTTCCAAAAACTTGATTATATCCTCAGTGTTGCATGTCTTACTGCTGATAGCTTCAGTCCACCTGGTACAATAATCAGTGATAGTCAAAACATACCTATGGCCTGAAGATGATGGAGGGTTAATAGGTCCTATGAAATCCATTCCCCATTGAGCAAATGCGCACATCTCCATCAATGGCTGCAAAGGCTGAGCAACATATCTTTCTCTATTTGCAGCAACTTGATACATATGACAACATCTGATGTGTTCAGTAGTATCTTTAAAAATAGTGGGCCAGTAACACCCTGCTCTGAGGATAGCATGAGTGGTATCTAAGGATGATCCATGTGCAATTCCAAACTTGTCATGTAATTCTACTAGCACATTATTTGCTTCTTGCCTTTCTAGGCACCTAAGATATATTCCCTCATAGTTCTTCTTGAAAAGGACTCCTCCTTTTATCATGTATTTCTGTGATCTTATTTTTAAGGCTCTCCTCTATGAAGCTTGTAATCTTGAAGGACATCTTCTAGTAATCAAGATGTGCCTGATATTTGAATACCATTCTCCATCTTCCCTTGTATTTATGACATATTGCTGGCTCATGATGTTAGGATCAATTTCAAATATCATTTGACTCAATGGTTGTCCTCTCACTAATTTCATGGGTGTTATGTCCATATCATACTCTTGAAGGATAGTTATCCATTTGGCTCTCTTCTCACCTAGTTCACTTTGCATTAAAAGCATCTTTACTGCTGCATCTAGTACTACAGTAATCACTTTACTTCTTAATATGTAATGTCTAAACTTCTTGACTGCTTGAACCAGAGCAAGTGCTTGTCTTTCAACATCCATGTATCTAAGTTTTGCATCTCCGAAGGGACAACTCATGAAGGCTATAGGATTTTCTTCTTTAGCCTCATTTCTCTGTGTTAATACTGCTACAGATGTATGCTCTAAAGAAAATGAGTAAATGTAAAAATCTTTGTTATAATCTGGACTGATTAGAACATGAGCATTAGCTATGGCTTTCTTGATATCTTCAAAAGCTGCTCTAGCTTCAAGTGTCCACTCAATTTTGGCATCCTTCTTGAGCATGGCATTCAATGGTCTGACAATTTTTGCAAAGCCAGTAATAAACTTTCTAACAAAATTAATCTTACCAAAGTAAGATTTGAGCTCCTTCTTACTTCCAGGAAGTTGTATCTTCATAATTGATTCTACCCTCTTAGGGTAAATGATGATCCCATTCTTTGTTATCAGGTGACCTAATAACCTCCTTGTGGTTACCCCAAATATGCATTTCTTAGGGTTTAGGGATATCTCGTAATGTTCACATTTCTTTAGTACCTTCTTAAGGTCTTCTACATGATTCCCTCTTTCTTTGGGGAAAACTATCAAGTCATCCATGTATATGACTATGCACTTACCAATTAGTCCTCTGAAGGCTATATCCATCACTTGCTAGAATGTGGCTCTAGCATTTATCAATCCAAAAGGCATGCGCCTATAGGTGAATATTCCCCACTTTGTGGTGAATGCAGTCTTCAACCTATCTATCTTGTCTATCATCACCTGGTTGTAACCTTAAAAACCATCTAAGAATGACATCATCTTTGCACCATTTACAATCTGCAAGAGCTCATCCAGAGAAGGCAAAGGATAGTTATCCTTTTCAAAAGCTCTATTCAAATTCTTGAAGTCTACACATAATCTGATGTCACTATTCTTCTTTCTTACTGGGACCAAGTTGGCCGCCCATGTAGAATGTCTCATAGGAAATATGATCCTTGCATTAAGTAATTTCTTAACTTCTTAAAAAATGATGGGGTCGAGCAATACATTGAAAGGTCTTTGTTTCTATCTGAAAGGCTTGACATCTAGTTTCAAAGGTATAGTATGAGTGATGATTGATGTATCATAAGTTTTCAACTCATCATATGTCCAGGCGATGACATGGATATAATCTTTGAGAGCTTGAGTTATTCCTTCCGGTTCTTCTTTTGTACATACTTTTCCAATCAAGACATTTCTTTTTTCATCATCATGTCCAATATTAACTTGTGAATACTCTCCTCCATCTGCTTTAGGGATATCTTTCTATTTCAGCATGCTGTCTAAATCAAATGCTCTTTCCAACTCTATCATTCCTTTAGGAATCTTATTACTGGGCAACTCTAGGATCTCTTCTTCTTCCCAGATGTGATCTTCCACATTTCTTTCATCTATGATTTGTGTATCAAAGACATCTCTATTGGAGATGAAATCTAAAATATGTTGGTCATCATCAAACACTTGAAGGTTGACTACATTATCTGGCACAGAGAGTACTGATACTAATTCCACTGAAAACCTTTTTAAACTATATATGGATAATGGTTCCAAAGTACTTGCGGCCTGGACTAAGGCATCTGCCCTATGATTTTGTTCTCTAGGCACATGGGTGATGTTGAATGCATCAAAATCTTCTATCAGATCCCATACCCTATGTCTATAATTAGATAGCTTCTTTTAATTACAAGAATATATACCTCTTACTTGTCTTATGACCAATTTTGAGTCTCCATAGACATCCAAAATCTTCACTTTCTTTCTAAGTGCAAACAATATCCCATGAATCAGAGCTTCATACTCTGTCACATTATTTGTGCATGGGAATTGCAATCTGTATGTTGCTAAGTAGGATTTACTAGATGGATCAATAAGATCTATTCCTACTTCAACCCCTTGTTTTGATTTAGATCCATCAAACCTGAGGATCCATGGCTTATCTTCAACTAAAGGCTTGTCTAGGCCTTCTCTTTTCTTTCTAGCTCTGGCAGCTGCACCATTTGATATCCATTTTAACTTTGGTGTTTCAATTTTCTCAAACTTCACCTTATCTGGCTGATGTGAAGCTAATATTTCTTCTTTTCTTTTATCATCAGAAGAAAAATCTTCTAAACTAGGCAACATCTGCCTTTTTAGAATATGCAAACATAGTGAACAAGCATTTTTTGAATGTGGTGCTTTATGCAACCAGCACCATCTCAAATCTGGTCCATTCACAGGTAGCTCAATATGAGGGTTTGACTTCTTTACTCTGTAATTTCTTATTTTTTTACAAGGTAAATGAAAATAACCTTAGAAAGTTACTTTTAAACTCATCCATAGGGCAAATTAGGGTAAAATGGTGTTAAATCGATTGAATCCGTTGATCTTCTGCAGAGAATCCATGGATGATGCCAAGTGTTTGAATTGTATTTGCAGTCAGTGGGAATCCATCTACCGCATTTAAGTCCATTTAATGTTAGGAAACATAGGGAGGGGGTGATCTTTGAAAGATCAGGTGATGTTCAAAATATGACCCCCTGGATAAAATGACCTTCTGCCTCTGAGTAGCAAAATTAGTGCAAAAGAATTGGGTGATGTGGTCAACGTTGACCACATGTAAATCAGGTCATGAATTTAAGATCAGGGGATGTTTAAAATATGACCCCGCAAATAAAATGACCCCCTCAAAAAAGATCAGGGTGACGTCACCATGTTGACGACCTTGTTTAAGCTTTATGTTGTAATGATGTCACCGTCATGTTATTAAATATGGTGGGCATCGGATATATACCTCTGTGAGGTAAAATGGAATGATGGCATCATCATCAGGATAATTTCCTTTGTTCATTGGGTTTTGATGATGTCATCATCATATTTGCATAGGGTGATATTTTGTGACGAGGGTGATATTTGTAAGATGACGGATATTGAAAATATGACCCCCGCAAAATATGTGAAGTTGTTTGACGGGTAGATAACAGGTACTATGTAAAATCGACGTCCAGACTTTGCAGACCAAGAGATTATCAGGTGATAAACTTATATCAGGGTGATCTTATATAATATGACTGATGTTTGAAATATGACCCTCCCTCAGAATATCATGTTTGACCGAAACTTTGGCTTAACATAACTTTCTCCCCTAAGAGAATTTTAGGGTGATCCAAAAGGCAAACCTACTTGGAATTTCATGGAATTTCCAACCATGAAGTCAATGATATGAAATACTGACTTTGACAAATGACCTCATCATGGTGACCTATCTACCCCCTACAGGGCTACCTGCATGACTAATTTTACCAGACCGCCCAAAGAAGAAAAACAACAAGCCAAAGCAGCAAAAAAACTTGGGTCCCTGTTTTGTCAAGTAAAAATGGGGCGTGTTGTGTAACCACACAACACAACCCTAGCATCGACACCTAATGTCACTTTGTCATCACCGGTGGTGGTGACTTACCTTCTGGTCACCGCCACCTAGCCCCTGATCTCCGCTTCTAATTATCTGTCGATCCATAGTCTACCTCCCTGTCACCTTAGCCTTGAATCTCGTCGCTCACAAAATATGCAGTCTACTTCCATAAACCCTAACATCTCAGCTCTGTACTGATTGAAGCCTTCTTAAGACCCTGTTGTAACCCTAATTTATGCTCGCCACTACCTCTGGGACATTTGACTACCACTCCTTTAAAATGATCTCCACTCCAAATATCCGTTTGCCATCGTTAAGTATTCAGTTGGCATCCCATTTGAAACTCCTCGCTATTATCTCTATTGACCGTTTCAGGTGTATTTCCCATGGAGGCTTTGATAATAGTCAGTTGTTCTTAACAACAATTGGTGTCAACTTCGAAGCTTTGACCACTTGCTAAACTCTAGCCACATTCATAATTCCATATTGATTGTGGGATTTAAGCCCCTTATTTCTTGGATGGTTGCAATATGGGATTTGAGCCCCTCATTTGACAGAGACTAGGTCATATCTGTGACCATGGGTTGGGAGCTTTAAGCCTCCTCATCCTATTTCACTCTTTATTTTTTACAGGCCTCAGCCCTCGGTCATATTGGAGACCAAGGACTCCGCTGAGATGTAACCACTAGTCTTAGAGGCTAACCATCAAATTTCAACAATCAGAAGTGACCAAAGCAGCTTTAACTACTAGTGGTTTATCCTAGACAACCAAGTGACCTAGTGCCTTCTACAAGCCCTAGAAGGGTAATTTTTTTTCCTTTTATCATAACTAGGTCATATGGGCTTGAAATCGCAAAAATGAAGACTCATTGGAAAGTTAACAGAATGAAATTCACAATAGTGCAACTTTTATTAGGTGACTATGGCATTTTTAGGCCTTTTTATTAGTCAAAGTCAAACTTGCATTTAAACTTCAAACAAGCATATCTTAAGTAAAATTGATCAGATTTCGATGATTTTTTTTTAAAGTGCATAGAATCTTCTAAAATTTCTGTTTATCCAATATATTCTGCTGTATCAGTTCATTTTAATTAGATTTTACCAGACTTCATCTTTTTCACATAACATTTTTCTATGCAAGTTCACTTGTTTGTTTTTTAATTTTTTTGGCTTGTAGGTGAATTAAAGGAGCTGGAGTAGCATTTGCATCAGTCACAAAAGCAACTTGGAAAGAAATAACAATTAGGTGCATTTTGATGAGTGTTTTTACACATTCATAACAAAAGTTAAAATTCACAAAGGAACCCTATCTGTCTTGAAAGATATGAAGAATTCGCTAAGAATTCTTAATCTCAAGTTTCTGTATGGTCAGTTCTTGACCTTGTAGATAATTCAGTAGGTTGATGTGAAGCTATAATGTTCAAGGGGCCTTATGTAAGTTAAAGTACTATGTGACTCACTGGACTTCAAATTATGGAAATTGTTACAAATATCAACAAAGTATTCATTCTTTTGCATAAATTCACTATTATATCCCAAAAATTTATATGAATTTTAGTAAAACAAGCTTTGCCTTTCAAATTTATATGAAAATTGTCAACTATCACTACAATTCCACATTCTTTACTCAAATGTATGACAATTTCCTTCAAATTTCTGTGTTTCAGCTAATTATTTGTGATTTTTGAGAAAAGTTAGAAAGATAGAGTTTAAAAACTAGATATTATCCACATACAATTCTTTGTTACTCATGCACATAAATCTGTTTATCCTGATCAATCCAAAAGCCAATAAATCCTCATACATAAATCTTGAGAAGTTTCATGAATCTACATATGGAATTGTAATCTTCAAGGGAAAAAATATTAGAAAATACCTGAATCAATTAACACTCTAAAAGATAGACCCAGAAAAATTGATGTTTGTATTTACTAACATATGAAGGCCATTTCAAATTTACAATGTTTTATGACTTCAATCTTTTGAATTACCAGCTATAAACTCTTACAAACACTTTGATAGATACACCAAGGAAGCCAGACATTCCATGCACTCCTTAATGTAGACACAGGCAACTTCTTTTCTAAACTAAAGAACAATCTTCTCCATTGCAACACTTAACAAATTACAACTTGCAGCTAAAATTCAAAATCCTTGTGTAATTATTTACAAGTAGCAGAGTTTCTTATATAGACTTTGAAGATTCTTCCTACTACTATTACATAATCAATCCAACGGTCAGCATTCAAATCTTTTAGATCAATGGTAGGAATATATCCTAACCGTTTCCAAAATATCACAATGGTATCTTTACTTGGCTCAAAGGATGCCTTTAGAATCTTTTAAAAAACAAAAGATACCTGCTGACCCTTTCTTGTTTGTTGAACTTTTGGCCTTTGATACTCTCCATGTTCATTCTTGCTTAGCATGTCCTCCTTTTGATATCTTTCTACTCTTTCAGATACTTCACAAAATTACCTATCACTCCCTTGATGAAAGTATGATCTCCCTCTTGACTTTTTGTCCATGTAAACTCCTTTGCTTTGATTCCTTCTTTCAACTTTTTCTCTTCTATTACCAACTCTTTAACCTTTTTCTGATACTTTTTGACCTTGGCATTCATTTCCATTATTGAATCAATCATCTCTATACTAAGATGTGCCACAGGTTTCTCCATGCATGGTGAAAATATGGCCTTGAATTCCTTCAATGCTTTCTCTAAGCCATATGCTGGTACCTCTAGACATTCATGCCCAATAAGTTTTTCTATTATTTTCATATGTACATTTATCATATTATCAACAACTTCTTCCAAGTCTCTAGTTTTCATGATACAATTTTTAAGAATGTCCTCTTCAAATTTTAATTCCAACCTTGTCTATGGAAATTGGTTAGCCATTCGAGGAGTAATGACTCCTTCATTTATCAATTCTTCTAATCTTTCCTCCATTTCTTGAAGTTGTTTCAATTCTAATATGCATTCTTCCTTTCTGAGTTGACAACTATGCAAAATAACATTACATTTATTCTTTTCTATTAAAGCCATATCCCAACCTATCAGTGCTTGCTTTATTACCTCCTCCTTTCTGTATGAATTATTTGAACCATTTCTCAAAAATATTAGCTTCAAACTTTTTATTTTCCATCTCTTTTACCTCATCTTTTGATAATACTGTCATTTCAATAGGCAATTCTAGTACGGCGGGATTGAGATCAAACATCCCCTTGATGAATTGTTGTAATTGGATAATATGTCCATTTAAATAATCATGTTTATCCTTGTCCTTCTTTAGTATTTCAGTAGTGGTCTTGTTCATATCTTCCCATTCAGTTATATGTTGTTCCCTAGTCATGTGGCCTAAATCTAGATTAAGTAATTAGTAATCATCCACAATCATTTCTCCTTTGGATTTATCCTTTTGTGGTATAGCTAGATCGAGAATTCTAGATCTAGAAGGACCTCTTTTAATGGATGACATAATTCTATCTTTTGTCTTCTCCTTCTAGGGTGTAGAACCACCCAGTAAACTCTTGATATCAATGAGTACTAATTGCACCTCTACCCTCTCTCTTCTGACCTGAGAGCCTAACCATGCTGGAGCCTCTTTGGTAACTTCTATTTTTTCTTCATTTATCACCTATTCCTAAGGTTTCTCCATTTCTACCTATCCTATGTGTTGTTCTTGTTGTTTCTAAGGTGGTTGAGGTTGAGGACCATGTTCTGGAACAATTGGATCATCATGTTGTGATTCTCCCTCATCATCATCTCCTTCTATTTTAGTATCCCCTTCCTCTTCATCTTCTGGGTTCTCTTTTTCTAAGGATTCCTTTTGTTCTTCTTCCTCTTTATCATTCTATTCTATATTTTTTCCATCCATACTTTCTTTCTACTCTTCATGCTCAGTATTATCCTTCGAAACATTCTCTGTGTTATCCAGGTTTTCTTCAGGATTACCTGATATCCCCTCTGATTCCCTTACTGTTTCAACTTGTTCTTGTACTTTTTCAGCCATATTTGTTTACTCTATCTGTGAGGTGGAACCTATGACTTTACCAGGTTCCTCTACATCCTTTTCCTTCTCATATTTGCTTTCTATGTTCTTCTTTTCTTCTATACTTTCCTCCTGTTCACTTTGTTCCTCATACATATTAAGAATATCTAAGACATCAGTACTAGACACATTTACTTCTATCTCTTTCTGTGTTAGGACTGGTATTTCTTTTACAACTTTTTCTGGTGTTTCCTTTTGCTCAGATTCTTCTATTTGTTGTGCCACATGTTACACCTCCTTAATAATCTCAAGTGGCACCAATGTACCAGAAGGATAAACTATGTCTACCCTACCCTATGTATCTTCTTCATCTGATTCTAGGCCTTGTGTTGTTTCCATACAAACCTGAGCATCTTGTTCTTCGCCTGTATCAGAATACTCACTTACTTCTTCTTCATTCATTCCACTTTCCACTCTTGCACTAGGATTTAATTCCCTAACTTCAATGTCACTACTATCATCTTCCACATTGACCATCTCAATTACCTTTTTGACTTCATGAATTTTTGACTCTTGCAGCTTCAATTCAATCAATTCCTTCTTAACCTTTACATATATTTGTCTTTTCTCTTATGGTGTGGATTCACTATGTATACCACTCAACTTAGTACCCACTTGTTGAACACTTATAACCTCACCTTGTTCTGATGTTTGTCCTTTTGAGACCTCAATTGATATGGCTCTCATAATGTTTTGTCCTATTGGCCTCTTAACCACTTGAGTTTGCTCTACACTTATGTTATGTCCTGATGACTCAGCCTCCATGAATGTCCCTGAAGATACTACTACTGTAGCACCTAAAGCATAGGGATCCATTAAGGTTGCATTCTTATCTTTTTCACTGATTTTAGCTTCTACAATTATTCTTTTCTTTTCATAAAAGCATTGGAGCTTATCCTGATTCTCTCTTACCCTCTTCTTACCTTTTTAATGTAATGTAACCTCAATCCCTTTAGCTCTAAGCTCTTCTATTTGATCTTTTAACCATGTTTTACAATATATAATAACTGGTTTGGATAATGCATCCAAAGAGGTTCCCCATGGTTGTGTCTAATCAGGTTCACCAATGGGAACAAGCCTTGCACTTTCATAGTTGTGGTGTAACAACATGTTATCATCTTTTATTTCTAGAGGCACATAAATTTCTCCCATAGTCCTCATATGTTCTACAGTCAACCTTTTTATGAGCTCTTTTCCTCACTTCTTTGTCATTTTTACAATCGGACCAATAATCTTCAAGATGCTTGATGCTTGTATTTAGGATCAGTAGTTCTCTAGATCCTATGGAAAGGATCAAAGTGTCTAGGTAACTCAAATTCTTCAAAACCATAGTATATCAACTCCTTTTCTAAATGACCAGCCACCTCCTCACTATAAAAAGAATATCTTCCAATATCCCAAGGGAGCTTAACATTTCCTCTACCCCACTTCTTTTTATACATCCTAAATGCATTTAGGTTATGTATAGAAAAATCTAGTACAATCAGTTTATTTGATGGATATCTAGGGAACATGAATGGCTTCCCCTCAAAACCTTCAATTTTGATATATGTAAAATTTAGCAATTGTATATACCATGAACTGTGTAACCCAATAGTGTGTTGCAAGTATGGGGCTAACCAGTGTTGTCATTGATGTCAACATACTCCTGTTGGATTAATGATGTAGATTGGATGAGCTGTGTGTTGAGGATATTGAGAAAATTAGTCCTAATCAGGAATAGAGAAGAATAGTGAAGATAATGAGCTAAATATCCTACCCAAGATGAAGATCAAATGATGCGCATCAAAAGGTTTGTAGATATGTGTCTTAAGATGATCCAGTAAAGATTTCAGAGGTTTCCATGAAGATCTAAAGAAGTTGTGGCCGCTCAAGTAAAACCTGTTCTGGTAGATGTTCAGAGGTGATAGAGTGATACAGATAGGTCTGGTGAGATCTAGAAATGCAATATCCTATTCTGCGGATTTGGTGGAGTATTTTGGAATTCCATGTGAAGTGACAACTCAATTGGTTCATGGTCTGGAGGTCTGTAAGCATCTATTCCACTGTGACAATGATGACAGATTGTGTTCTTGAGGTTCTAGATGAAGGAGATAAGGATTTCAGTAAGCAAATGTAGTGTGGATGTTCTTGGTGATTCAGGCAAGCTTGTGGAGGTCTTTGGATCATGTCCAGTTCGTGTTGGTGATCTGCATTAAATTTTGAGCTTGTAATTGAAGAATAACTTCTGGATGATGATGTTCTTCCTAACTCTGACTGACCGGATGAGTTACACATCCTGCAGATGATCTTGAAGATGTTATGTGAGGATTGGCATGTTCCTAAATGAATATTGAAGTCTTAGATCTGTGTGGCTAACAGTGTGTTGATCCGTGTGAAGTCTTTTTGTAATTAGTCATGTTGTATTTATGTATTTGCTTTGTAATGTATGCTGACTTGGATGATTATCCCTAAGTTGATGTCTTGTATAAATAAGGAATTGTAAAGTCATTTCAAAGGTATCTTGTGGAGATGAGAGTGTGGTAGAGAGGAGTAGAGCGAAAGGAAGAGTAGAAGTATTGAGCTTAAATGGAACTGACTCAAGCATGGTGAAGCTGCTATTCTTCAGTTCAAGTATGTGATACTTATTCTTTTGTAGACAGTGTGTCTCTTGTAGGTAGTGAGCCTCTTGTGAGCAGTGTGCTTGGATAGTGAGCCTAATTAGCATGTGCCATTTTGTTCTTTCTATTCTTCTAACAAAGAATACAATCTTGGGTTAATCACCCCATGGTTTTTCCCTTAACTAGGTTTTCCATGTCAAAATCTTGGTGTCTTGTGTATTAATTTGTTTTTGCTCTTGATTTAATGCATTATGTTTCCATGATTAATTTATCATTATGCTGCTGAATTGCAAAGTGGATTTAAGTATTTAATTGGAAGAAAGTTTTGGACAATTGATTCACCCCCCTTCTCAGTTGTCTGCACTAAGTCTAACAATTGGTATCAGAGCTAAGTTCCTCTAAAAGAGCTTAACCGCTTGAGGAGATCCAGGATGTCATCCTATAAAAAGGATAGTCCAAAGTTTGATAGAACAAATTTTAATCTTTGGAAAAGTCGCATGAAGTGTCACTTGCAATGTATGGGAATGTAGTACTAGACCATGGCTTCAACGAAGTATACTCCTCCAAAGAATGGCCTAAAAAGTGCAAATGAAATCACAGATACTGAAAATAATCTATGGACTAAAGAAGCTCTTCTAAGTGCCTTATCTGATTCAGAGCTAACAAATGTTGTTGATCTACAAATTGCTTTTGAAATTTGGGAAAAACTGGAACTTCTATATGAAGGAGACAAGTATGTTAAATGTACAAGGCTACAGAGTCTAAAAGGAAAATTCAAAAATTTGAAGATGACAGAAGATGAAAATATCACTACTTTTATGCCAACAGTAAATGAGCTTGTTTGTGGCATTAGATGTGCTGGTGGAGTCTTGGATGAAGAGGAGATTGTTGGCAAAGTTCTCAGATCCCTTCCTGCTTCTTATAAATACAAGGTTGCTACCATTGAAGAATTCAGAGCCCATTCAAGTGTCACAAGAGATCAATTGGTTGGTAAATTGGCTGCATTTGAAATGACCGAGCTTGGAGATGCCCCCCTAAGACTCAATCTGCATTCAAATCCAGTGCCTCTATAAAAGGTAAACAAAGGTTTGATCCAGGAGAGAACTCTTCAAGGAAACCATCATGGTATGAAAAAGAAAGAAAAGACTTGGAAGAAGAAGCAGAAACTGCTCATCTTGAAGCCCTTATTGCAAAAAGACTACCAAGAGGATCCGGTAAGTATGAAGGGAAATTGCCTTTTAAGTGTTTTAACTATAATAAGATTGGTCATTTTGCCTCAAGGTGTCTAGAAAGATTTTCAAGGCCAAATCCTAACAGATCAAGGTTCCAAAAGAATTGTTACTATGTTCATGAAGATGATGATAATGAAGGAGTAACAGATGATGAATCAGAGACAAGAAATAAATCTGGAAGTGATTGGGTGTTCATTGCCATCAAGGAAGAAGATCCAATGTCCTATGTATCTATCAATCATAAAATTGTGGGACGAGCTCTAGCTGCCCAAGTTGAAGAAAAGGATGATTGGGTCATTGATAGTGGATGCTCTCACCATATGACAGGTGACAAAATTAAGTTCATAGATTTGGAAAGGTATGAAGGAGGAGTGGTAAAGTTGGGTGATAATTTTGTTGGTAGAATCAGAGGAAGAGGAACCATTTCTTTTGATGGAAAGAACAAAACCAGTAATGTACTATATGTTGAAGGTTTGAAGCATAAACTTCTCAGTGTTGGACAGTTGGTGGACAAAAGCTATGATCTCTGATTCAAGAATGGAAAATGCAAGATCTTTGAAAGTTTCAGAACAGAGATTGCATCCGGTACTCAAACAAAAGGTAATATCTTCCATTTAGTTGGTACTAGTAAAAGTTGTCTATTTGTACAAATTGATCAGAGTTGGTATGGCATAGGAGGATGTGTCATGTGAATTTTGATAATATCATCAAGATAAGCAACACTCAGGCTATAAGAGATCTTCCAAAATTGGTGAAACCTACAAATAGTTTGTACAAAGAATGTCAGTTGGGTACACAAAGTAGAGTCTCATTCAAAAGCAAGGAACAATCTTCTACCTGATTATTGGACTTAGTTCATACTAATTTATGTGGTCCGATAAGAATAAAAAGTGTGCAAGTTGATAGATACTTTTTGTTATTAATTGATGACTACTCCCGAATGATGTGGGTTACTTTTCTGAAAGAGAAATTAGAAGCTCTTGAGAAATTCAAAATATTCAAGGCTATGGTAGAGAATGAAACCGGATTAAAATTAAAATGTCTGATGTCTGATAGAGGTGGAGAATTCACATCTGGAGAGTTCATAGAATTCTGTGAGAAACATGGAATAAAGAGATAATTGTCTACTCCTAGGACTCCACAGCAGAATGGAGTAGTGGAGAGAAAGAATTGGACCATCTAGGAAGCATCTAGGACCATGATGATGGAAGCAAATGTTCCTCAGATCTATTGGAGAGAAGCTGTCAGCATTGCAATCTATACTCTCAATCAAGTACAAATCAGAAGCAATACTGGTAAGACACCTTATGAACTTTGGTTTGGTATCACTCCTATTGTGAGATATTTCAGAGTCTTTGGTAGCAAATGTTACATTAAAAGAGATGAAGATCTAGGCAAGTTTGATGCTAGAAGTGATGAAGGAATATTTTTGGGTTACTCTACTAAAAGCAAAGCATACCGATGTTATAACAAGAGACTAAGAAAGATTATAGAAATTACAAAGGTGAAGGTTGATGAAGGAATTGAAAAACCCTCAAGGTTTTATAAATATGATGAAGATGATCAGAATGATGTTCTAATTCAAGGAGTCCAAGCCCCTTCTGAAATATAGATTTAAACTAATCTGGTAAATCAAGAAGAAGAGATAAATGTGATTGAACCTGATCAAGAATCAAAAGTTGAAGAAATTCCCAAAGTTCCCAGGTATGTAAGACTGAACCACTCTGAAGATCAGATTATAGGTGATAAAAGCAAAGGTGTACAAACAAGAAGAAGGATTGCTCAAGATTCAAATGAGTATTGTCTGATTTCAAAGATTGAACCTAAGACAGTGAATGAAGCTTGCAATGATGAAAATTAGACTGAAGCAATGGAAGAAGAGCTGATGCAAATTGAGAAAAATCACACTTGGGATCTTGTTCCCAGACCTAGAAACAAGAATGTGATTGGCACCAAATGGGTCTTCTGAAACAAACTGAATGAAGTTGGTGAAGTAATTAGAAATAAAGCTAGATTGGTCTACAAGGGTTACTCTCAAATAGAAGGAGTTGATTTTGAAGAAACTTTTCTTCTAGTGGCAAGAATTGAAGTAGTCAAATTATTTCTTGCCTTTGCTACCTTCAAGGACTTCAAAGTATATCAGATGGATGTCAAGTCTGCCTTTCTGAATGGAGACTTGGAAGAAGAATTATACATTGAGTAATCGGATGGATTTCAATTGTCTAATCAAGGTGATATGGTTTGCAAGCTGAAGAAAGCACTGTATGGACTGAAGCAAGCCCCAAGAGCCTAGTATGAAAGATTGGATAAGCATCTTTTGAAGATTGGTTTCAACAAAGGTACTGCTGACAATAATTTGTATTTCAAAATTGATCATGAAAACATCTTGATTGTTGAAGTGTTTGTTGATGATATCATTTTTGGAGGAAGAGATAGTATGTGCAAAACTTTTGCAAATCAAATGAAGAGTGAATTTGAGATGTCCATGCTCAGGGAAATGAATTTCTTCTTGGGTCTACAAATCATTCAAATTAAGAAAGGAATCTTCATTTCTCAGACCAAATATGTGAAAGAATTGTTGAAGAAAATTGGGATGGAAGAATCAAAACCAATGAGTACTCCCATGGCAATCGAATGTAAATTGAGCAAAGATGATGACTCTCCTAAGGCTGATTAGAAAAAGTACAGGTCAATGATTTGAGAATTGTTGTATCTCACTCAAACTAGACCTAACATTATGAATGATGTTGGTCTTGTTGCTAGATTTCAAGTTGATCCTAGAGAATCTCATGTCAAGGCAATCAAGAGGATTTTTAGATATCTAAAAGGGACAATTGAGTATGGTCTATGGTATCCTAGAGATCATGATTTCTCTCTTCATGCATATATAGATGTGGATTGGACAGGAGATGTGGATGACCAGAAGAGTATCAGTGGTGGAGCATTCTTTTTGGGGAAGAGATTGGTTTCTTGGCTAAGCAAGAAACAAGAGGCAATGTCTCTGTCTATAGCTGAAGTAGAATATATTGTAGCAGCAGGTAGTTGCACTCAAGTTTTGTGGATGAAGCAGATGCTAAGAGGCATCAGAGTGGAGTATGAGGAACCTATCACAATCTTCTGTGATAATTCAAGTACAATAAATATATCTAAGAATCTGGTGTTGCATTCAAAGACTAAGCATATATCCATCAAGTTTTAATTTTTGAGAGAGCAAGTGAACAAGAATGAAGTCAGATTGGAGTTTGTGCCTTCCAAGGATCAAATTGTAGATATCTTTACTAGACCTCTACCTAAAGACTCTTTTGAGTACCTCAGGGAGAAGTTAGGGGTTATTACCCCTCCGGTGATGAACTAAGGTGCACTGATGTGCATTAGTTTGGTGGATATCACAATCATATCTTGTGGTCCAGATTGATGATGGGGAGCTGCCACTCAGGGGGAGCAGCTGGTATGATTCTGAAGTGGTGGAGTTGTAAGTATGTGCCCTTTTCCACTAATGTCAAAGGGGGAGAGAAGACATGTGAAAAATAAGTGGTTGCTGATCAAAGGGGGAGTAGGAAAGGAAGAGAAGTTGTGACAGTGAGGAGAAGTTCTTGCCTTGGTGGTTAAAATAGTTTTTCACATCATATGTTGCCATCAATGACAAAGGGGGAGATTTTTACAAGTATGAGCCTAACCGGTGTTGTCATTGATGTCAACATACTCCTGTTGCATTAATGATAAGGATTGGATGAGCTGTGTGTTGAGGATATTGAGAAAATTAGTCCTAATCAGGAATAGAGAAGAACAGTGAAGACAATGAGCTAAATATCCTACCTAAGATGAAGATCAGAGGATTCGCATCAAAGGGTTTGTAGATATGTGTCTTAAGATGATCTAGTAAAGATTTTAGACGTCTGCATGAAGATCTTAAGAAGTTGTGGCCGTTCAAGTAAAACTGGTTCTGGCAGATGTTCAGAGGTGGCAGAGTGATACAGATAGGTCTGGTGAGATCTAAAAATGTAACATCCTATTCTATAGATTTGGTGGAGTATTTTGGAAGTCCATGTGAAGTGACAACTCAATTGGTTCATGGTCTGGAGGTCTGTAAGCATCTATTCCATTGTGATAGTGATGACAGACTGTGTTCTTGAGGTTCCAGATGAAGGATATAAGGATTTTAGTAAGTAGATGTAGTGTGGATGTTCTTGGTGATTCAGGCAAGCTTGTGGAAGTCTTTGGATCATTTTCAATTCATGTTAGTGGTTTGCATTGGAGTTTGAGCTCACAATTGAAGAATAACTTCTAGATGACGATGTTCTTCCTAACTCTGGCCAACCGTATGAGTTACACATCCTACGGATGATCTTGAAGATGTTATGTGAGGATTGGCGTGTTCCTAAATGAATATTCAAGTCTCAGATCTATGTGGCCGACAGTGTGTTGATCCATGTGAAGTCATTTTGTAATTAGTCATGTTGTATTTATGTATTTTCTCTGTAATGTATGCCGACTTGGATGATTTCCCTAAGTCGATGTCTTGTATAAATAAGGAATTGTAAAGTCATTTCAAAGGTATCTTGTGGAGATGAGAGTGTGGTAGAGAGGAGTAGAGTGAAAGGCAGAGTAGAAGTATTGAGCTTAAATGGAACTGACTCAAGCATGGTGAAGATGCTATTCTTCAGTTCAAGTATGTGATACTTATTCTTCTGTAGACAGTGTGTCTCTTGTAGGTAGTGAGCCTCTTGTGAGAAGTGTCCTTAGGCAGTGAGCCCTAATTGGCATGTGCCATTTTGTTCTTTCTATTCTTCTAATAGAGAATACAATCTTGGGTTAATCACCCTGTGGTTTTTGCCTTAACCGAGTTTTCCACGTCAAAATCTTGGTGTCTTGTGTATTGTTTCTACTCTTGATTTAATGCATTATGTTTCCATGATTGATTTATCATTATGCTACTGAATTGCAAAGTGGATTTAAGTGTTTAATTGGAAGAAAGTTTTGGACAACTAATTCAAACCCCCCTCTTAGTTGTCTACCCTAAGTCTAACATAGTGTTAATTGCATTTTCAGATAAGCTCTTATCTTTTTCCCCAGTTAAAATTTTTACCATGTAAGAATAAAACACATCATTTACCAAGGTATACTTTCTCAATGAATTATCCTCTTGCAAATCTGGATAATGATCATAAACTAATTTCTGATCTAGGCCATTCCCCATGGTCCCAACTCTATTCATCCCACTTATGTAGGGTTGTATCATAGATGCACAAGAATACAACACATATGATGATAAATAAAAAGGCATCATTTTCTTCTTTCTCAACATTGCTTGCTTCCATATGGCTATACTGATAGCCTTAGCCCAATGAATTTGTCCATCTTCCTCTTTGGCTTCTCTCATAAATTGAATAATAGTGAACATCCATGGTTCACATTTGGTTGCATCTCTCAACCCCACTAGTCTACTCAACATTGTAATCATTAGATGTATCTCCTCTTTAAAATCTATTATGTGAAGGTTCTTTGGTACTCTTGCTACAGTCTTAGGTTTATTTTCATCATTGTACTTGCTATAGAAAAATCTACTTTTGGAATTGATGTAGAAGAAAATGATATACACATAACTTATACCAAATTTCAAAGCTTGTCTTCTAGATTGGGCTTCAAAGAACTAATTTCAATGCATTGTAATGATTCAACCCTTTCACTAGGGTATAAGGGGCATCTAACAACATTAACTCCACTCACCAAGCACACCCAAACCCCTCCAAGAGTCAGGAGACTCCATCAATGCCCTTTTCACAAATAGGCTGCTCCATTCCTAGTAGCCCTGTTTTATAGGACAGTCACACATAACTCTTGAGATAGTTTACCAAACAAAACTATGGGAGCATATTTGGATACCCATTAAGATGTTCTCAAACATATCAGGAAATCACTATAGCTTACTTTGGAAGAGACTATCCAAAAATGGACTGACAGCGAGCTAAATAGGCCTATTAGGCTTGCATGCACACAAGGCTTATTGGTTCTACAACCTCTAACTTCAAACTCTTCCAAACAACACTTGGAATACCTCAAACTAGGTCTGTTAAAGCTTAAACATCCCTCAAAAGTCCATTCCCATTAGTATTTTCAACCACACTACACCGATACCTCTTAACTGTCCTTCAAACTCTGTTTTTGACAGATTGTTAACATAAATCAATCCAAACTTGAACCTCACACTCCTTAAAACTCAATCATTTTCTTAGAGACCTCAAGAATATGAAAGAAAATGCTACTATAGACATTCTCCACCAAGGGTCAGCAACATGCAAAGGTTAACAAGGAAGAAAACATAGTTTCTCATTCACTGTTTACCCTAATCAGGGTTATGACAGTTTTACACAAAAATACAGATATCTAACTCCTAACAAAACAAAAATGGATGAGACCAACTACAACTGGAAGGTGATTGAAGGAACAAAAACTCATAACCAATTAAACATCCATGTATGCCTGTACAGAGCCATACAAGGCCTGGAAACATCATTTTTATGAAGGAAATGCATTAAAACAGTGCTCTTTGTTGATCTCATTCACATATTCAATCACCTTTGAGTTATTTGGATGTTACAAGGCCTTAATAAAGGCATTCCACATAATACTCTTCAGTTTCCAACTACTTGGAATGAACCAAGTGCCAAATGACTGTTCACATTCCAAGATTTTACATTGTTTTGAAAAATAACTTTCCTAATTTGCAAATGAAGACAAACCTAGAACATTTAACCTTCCTAATGACTTCATCCTTTGAAATATGACATAATTTATCTTATTACAATATTGAACCATTCAAATTTTATCCAACTCCTATGGAAGTCTCAATTTGTCAAGGTGCTCCTACACCATGCAACCAACCAACAAAATTTTCAAGTCCCTTGGAAATGTAACAACAACAAAAGTCTTTTTCCTCTATCTTTATCTTCAATCTTCTTGGCTTCAATCTTCAAATCTTGATATCAAAAGAAAGGTGACCAACCAACCAACAGAACAAACTACCAGCATCTTCAGGCTCCTTCTACTCCCTTCAGTGGAGTACTCTTCAGGCTGCAACATCAAGTGCTTCTTCAGGTATCCATCTCTCTCACTGCTGCACAACAAACCAACTCACCAAACCATTCATCTCACCCAATAGTAGATCCTGGTGATGCACCTACCACTCTCTCCTCAGTGGTTTCTCTATGCACCCTTATCCAGCCTAATCTCCATTGGAGAATGGTCATGACAGACCTTCTCTTGTCTACCCACACACACAACCTCAGAAAACATCCTTCTGCAGTTAGATGGATAAGCACCTGCAACCAAACAACTTAGCAAACAAAAATAATGGTCACCAACATAATCTTTCCTTCAGGTCTTCACCTACCTTCTTAGTGATAGGAACAAATACAACATCTCCTCCTAGAGCTTTTGCTAGCTCTAATACCAATCTGATGTAGAGGAAAATGATATACACATAACTTATACCAAATTTCAAAGCTTGTCTTCTAGATTGGGCCTCACAAGACCATATAAGGAAACTTCAAAGAACTAGTTTTAATGCATTGTAATGATTCAACCCTTTCACTAGGGTATAAGGGGCATCTAACAACATTAAGTCCACTCACCAAGCACACCCAAACCACTCCAAGAGTCAGGAGACTCCATCAATGCCCTTTTCACAAATAGGTTGCTCCATTCCTAGTAGCCCTGTTTTATAGGATAGTCACACATAACTCTTGAGATAGTTTGCCAAACAAAACTATGGGAGCATATTTGGATACCCATTAATATGTTCTCAAACATATCAGGAAATCACTATAGCTTACTTTGGAAGAGACTGTCCAAAAATGGACTGACAGCGAGCTAAATAGGCCTATTAGGCTTGCATGCACACAAGGCTTATTGGTTCTACAACCTCTGACTTCAAACTCTTCCAAACAACACTTGGAATACCTCAAACTAGGTCTATTAAAGCTTAAACATCCCTCAAAAGTCCATTCCCATCAGTATTTTCATCCACACTACACCTATACCTCTTAACTGTCCTTCAAACTCTATTTTTGACAGACTGTTAACAGAAATCAGTCCAAACTTGAACCTAAACTCAATCATTTGCTTAGAGACCTCCAGAATATGAAAACAAATACTACTATAGACATTCTCCACCAAGGGTCAGCAACATGCAAAGGTTAACAAGGAAGAAAACACAGTTTCTCATTCACTGTTTACCCTAATTAGGGTTATGACAGTCTTACACAAAAATGCAGATATCTAACTCCTAACAAAACGAAAATGGATGAGACCAACTATAACTAGAAGGTGATTGAAGGAAAAAAAACTCATAACCAATTAAACATCGATGTATGCCCGTACAAAGCCGTACAAGGCCTGGAAACAACATTTTTCTGAAGGAAATGCATTAAAACAGTGCTCTTTGTTGATCTCATTCACATATTCAATCACCTCCGAGTTATTTGGATGTTACAAGGCCTTAATGAAGGCATTCCACATAAGACTCTTCATTTTCCAACTACTTGGAATGAACCAAGAGCCAAATGACTGTTCACATTCCAAGATTTTACATTGTTTTGAAAAATAACTTTCCTAATTTGCAAATGAAGACAAACCTAGAACATTTAACCTTCCTAATGACTTCATCCTTTGAAATATGACATAATTTATCTTATTACAATATTGCCATTCAAATTTTATCCAACTCCTATGGAAGTCTCAATTTGTCAAGGTGCTCCTGCACAAGAAATCTCTTTCGTTGCTATTGAAATCTTCTGTATATTGGTCTATGTCTATATCCACCATCTTCTCCTAAATTTCTAAACCAAACGTCCTTGCTATCCCTTCTGTGGACAAATCAGAAATAACCTAATCTTCATGTATTACTCTCTTGGTATTTACATCATATCTATTTATTCACTCCAAAACTAGACCCTTAGCTTCCATGGCTAATGGGAACCCTATAGCTTTATACAATCCTCTATCCTAGATGCACGTCATATCAGGTGTAGCATCGAATGCTGTAATCTTTCGAAGAACATCGTCTGCATCATAAGATCCTATGTTTGTATCGGTCCCGACCCCGCTCATGCTAATCAAGGTTGGATATCCTCTTTGCATTGGTAGTTCCTCCTTTTCCATTTCCTTCCACAACTTTCTTTCTTTCTTTACATTTTCTTCAACTACTGGATCTGTTCTCTTTTGATTTGGAGCCATCCTGTGAAAAATCGTATATCTAACTTCTTGTTTTACTCCATCTACCTATTGTTTTACCATAAACTTCTTACATTTTACATTTACCCTAACCCCTTTTTTGTCTTTTCTCATTTTAAATTTCATGCTACTTAACACAATCAATTAACTTCTTTAATCAGATACAGTAATTTGCCATTTACTTGCATTTTTTTATGAAACTACTCATAACCAATTTGTATTTTTGATTAACTATATTGTAATGACGTTTTAAGAAACACACATATTTTAGTGACAGCTTAACTCTATGAGCGTTGACCCACTTTACCATTTTTACCAAGTCATTCCTATTCTAAAATTTCGTTCAGCTATGGACTGTTTGTTCAATCTATGCAATAATCTCCTTTCTCTGCAATTTTATCTTTCACAATGCAATTATGAAAGAAAACAATCCTTACTTAACCCTAACATGTTTAAATTCATTGTTTCACTATTAGTTCTGCATTAAATGCCGCATTGAATGCAACATACGGACTCGGCTCTCTATTTTAACCTTCTATTTTAAACATTGTATCCGTTAATACTTTGTCCTTTGCATTTGAACGTTGTATATCATTTTTTGTAGGTTGCTTTGTATATTAATAATATACAAGCCAAAATATGCAATGGGTTATAAAACAATGTTACACTTTTACTTTATGTTTAACTTTGTATCCTCTGTTTGTATATCACAATGCACATAAAATAGATACAACCCATTATACAAATGCAATCGACACCCTAGTTCCACTTTACTTTCCCTTTATTTACCGACAATGCACTTTTACCTCTTTTGTATATCGAGATTGTATGTATACAATCTTTCATACATACAAGAGTGTTAATCTTATTTTATGACCTTTCGAAATCTGCATCGAGTTTCACCTTTCCATCCTTTGTACCACCCTTTTGTATCTTCATTTTGTATCTCTCATTTTGTATATTTGTTTGTATCTCTACCTTTTGTATATAAAACATACAATGACAGGATACCATCATGGGCCCCACTCTACTTACCTACTTTTGTCTCTTTAGAGAAACAATAATTATATCTACACTTAGATACAATCGCTCATATATGTAAACTTTTGATATGACCATATTTGACTTTTGACTTTCATTAACTACTTTTCATAATCTTTTTGAGTCTGTGCATGTATATCAAATGACTGCATACTTGCCCAGAATGCATCAAGAGATAATGTATCATGTATATCAGATTTAAACAACCTTTGGAATCCGTAATTGCATGTATCCTAAAGATGCAAAGTTGAAACATACAAGAACTACAATACCATGTCAAGTACCTTTTCACCTTAATAAACTATATTGTACTCTTTCCTCGGGTCCGTGCATGTATGTTACCCCTATGTACATAGATTGCACTTTCATTGAACATACATACAAACCCACATACAATCGCGAACCTAACATTTTATTCATTCTACTTTTGAATACCTATCGGGTTCGATTAGTATACAAAGGGCCCAAACACTAAACATAAACATGCCAATCACCAAGATACAAAAAACCCGACTATACCCAACCTGACTTATACAAAGACCTCACATACAAACCTCCAAAATGATGCATTTTATAAAAAAAAACACATATCTCACAAAATACTAGGAATTTCTCACTGGTTTAAAAAACAACCCTTACTCATTTTTCACAAAGAATTCACCATTACTTGTGCTTTGTACTAACTACTAGGTATTTTCAATTTTCAACATGGTTTATAACACTTACCTCCGTTTCCCTTTACCACCAAGCCTGACCACACATAAAATAAAAATTAATAGCCACAGCAGGGGTCCTCATTTTGCTAAGAGGTAAAATGGGGCATGTTTTGAACATCACAATAACTAACAACCAAATAAAACAACTAAATTTAAATCATTAAAGAAAGCCAAGTGAAATAAATTCATAACTTTTAACTGTAGGAGTTAAGGACAACACTGAGAGGGGGGGTGAATCAGTGTTGTGTAAATTCTTTAATCTTTTTCAAACTTTAACTTTCTGAGCACAAGGAATGAATGATACCTTTGATTTGTCAAATACATATACACATGACTATGAATGCAGAAAGAGAATAAAACTTCATAAGTAAATTAAACACACACAAGGAAGATCAATATGAATCATAACATAAGATATGCACGAGTGGAAAACCCATCAGGGTAGAAAAACCACTCCAGAATTGCCTCACTAGCTTAACTGAAAAACATGCCTCACTGGCAATACAAATTGTCTCACTGACAAATATTAAGGTCACACTGACCTATAAGCCTCACTGGCTAATACAATGCCTCACTGGCAAACCAAATCACCAATAGAAGTTATAAACCAAATCAGAGGGATACTCTGTTTCCATTCAATACAAATATATGTCTGTCAAATACCCATTCTATTCAATCTGACATCTCAACAATCCTTTATTCTGATCCAATCAACACTGCATTCTAACAACACTGCATATCAAATGTGTATTCTAATCCAACACTTCACAACACTGTATATTCCATCTCTATCCTTAATAATTTTTTTTCAGTGCACCTGGAAAACAAATTTATACAAGTTGAATGTCTTTTCACTGCCTTGGAACCTTTCACATTCCTTCATCTTATCACACAAATTTTGTAATTATAAACAACAAGACTTTTGAAATTTCACTTCTCTGCAAAAACACATTTGCTTTTCTCCTGCAAATAAACTCTTCAATTTTTTATTCATATTCCTGCAAAAAACATTCTCTCATTGCAAATAAAAATAATAAATAAATCTTCAATATAATTTTCTCACAAGACAAATTATGTCCATTAAAACCTTTTCATATCTCTGCATGTTGTTTCATATTCTTCATAACACAACAGAAAAACTTCGATCTGATTATCTTTCCTTCAAATTCTTCTTCAAAAATAATCTTCTCAATCTGCCTTATTCTCAAAATAATCTTTAAAAAAAATCTCCAATCTCCATAAAAAATCTCCTCAAAAACAAAAAATTATTCACATTCAATTTGTGAAAAACACAAATCAAAAACATTAATAATAATATCAAAAAAATTTCTTTATCACCTATTAAAAAATCTTTCCATATTAGATTTCATCTCAAAGAGGAGTCACTATAGTAAACAAAAAAACTTCCAAGAACCGAGCTTGTATAATCTTCAAGAAATCTGCCACAGAAGATTAGAATGGAATCTCTCCCTTTTGTTAAAAAATTGCTTTAGAAACCCTCCACAAAGCTGCCACTTATTCGCTAAAAAATAGCTTTATTAACTGTAGATAACACCTTATCGACAGCCACAAGCACGTCAAACTTCATGCAGGAGGAAGTTTCAACATTTTAAACTTAACCGTCGATTACTCCCTTTCGCGCTCAATGAACTTTAAAAAGAGACCTTTGATCCACTTTGCCGCCCGATCGAATATAAGCATGAGACCGGAAGTGGCGGTGAACAGTGCAAAAGGGGCCGGTCCCCAAACGTTTTAAAAGCCCTCCATCAGGTCACCTAAGTGACTATGACTTGCAATAGCAAGTCAGTGTTTAAAAATAACAAAAAGTGCATTACAAGAGGTGACGGGTATGTGAGTTTTGAAGGCACTTAAACAACAAAATACCTTTGAATATTCTATGACATCAACCTCAACAACATACCCTTGATTTCATAAGAGTATCATTATGATGCAAAACCTTGATAGAACCTTGTTATGTCTAATGCAAGGATGTAGCAGTGAAGACACAAAACAAATTAACTGGCAAGTGTCTTGATCAACAACTCATAATACTAATGGAATACATTCATAATCCAATCACTTGTGCCTTAACATGAAGAGACCAAGTACTTGTTAGATACACTTTCCACCTCCATTTTAAAGCATCTCATCTGAATCATACTAACATACTTCAACACTGAGATAAGCATCTTCATGAACCATAACTGTGACACCCTGAAGAATATGAAAGAAAATGATTTGGTCTAACCAAAGCATCATATGACATGACATGTATGAACCTATCCATTCCTCTTGGCAGACCAAGATCAGATATCACAACTCACTGCAGTCTAAGCTCATACAACATCTCTTGTGAGAACATATACCATCTCTTGTAAAGCATCTTATACATGATCAACAAATACGAAGACAATAGACAAATCACATGCACACCTTTGGATACCATATGAACAGTATACATCCTAATCTTCAACTACCACATGAAAAGCATATATCCTGATCTCAACATCACACATCAAGTGTATTCATGTGATCCTTTGAATACCAACAACTGATATCATCAACCTTGTCAAGAACCTGATGAATAATGAAGACCATGCTTACCAAGAATATGTCATGTTCACTGATATGACATTGTGAAGAACACATCTCCTGATGATGCAAGATCAAACCTGTGAAGTATAAAACCATTCTCTATATCTGCAAGATGATGTCTCATGCTCCTGAACACTTTTGACATCAATGACAACCTAACACCATCACTAACTTCCTTATACACAAACTATTATTTAATTTGGGACTTAATGTACTCAATAACGTTTATGAACCTTCCAATGGAGTTTAAGTGTGTTCATGTGATTAATAATCCTCATCTTGAAAATGAGTTGAAAACACTAGTGACTGGTGTTAAACTACATAGCTGATGTCATTCCCTCATAGCCAACCTGATAGAACCTTGCTGCCAGCAGGCATTCATAACCTCGACAAGGTTATCATTGGAATTCTCCTAAGTAGAGCACCACTGCCAGCAAGCGTCTATAGCCCAAGTAGAGTTACTTAGATGGCTCAATTTGTATTTTTAGTATAATCTATTTTTTTAAATATAACTCTGTGTAACATAGAAATTCATAAGGTACTATCATTGTAAATTTATGATGCAAGGTATGATCACTTGCTAAAATTAAGCTGAGAATTGCAATGGTAGCAAGGGTGACCTCTAATTTTTCACTTAACACGTACACTGGTATGTTCAATAGACCCAAGGATTTTAGGTGTGTCATCGTGAGAAACTTCCTTTGAATACTCAATTCATAGTTATTGAATAAAAAATTTCACAAGGTAAACAATTATTTACATTTATGAGAGTCATGACAAGTTATGCATAAGTTTCAAATGATTAACCTAAATGTTTTGAATTTTCTATTGTTTTCAATGGTTGTTAATCTACTCTTACATACCTCAAATCAAAACAAACATCCCTTCCAAGGAAACACAACAAACAAACCAACCAAACACCCAACCCACAAAACCAAAAAAAAAAAAAACCAAAACCCTATACATTTTGTACAATATGATACATAATAGGACAAACCTTATCTTCTCAGGCTTGAAAGTAATGTTTCAAATGTTGACCATTAATAGGCAATGGCACATCTTCTCCAGTTAAAGTCTTGAGCCTAAAAGTATTATCCCCTATTATATCTGCAACCTGTAGTAGACCTAACCACAATTTGTCAAATTTTCCATGATTCCCCTTCTTTTCATGTGCTTTATCCCAACACATCACCAGATCTGATATTTTAAATGTTTTAACCCTTGCTCTTTTATCAAACCACCTTTTAACTATAGCTTGATCCCTTCTCTCCTCTAATTGGAACATCTAGATTAACCTAGCTTCTCTATGATCATCAAAGCCCAGATACTCATTAGCAAACTTCCAAGTAGGTATTCTCAAATTTACTAGCACTATGGGATCAATCCCATAAACCAGATGATAGGGTGCATTACCTAAAGTAGTCTTAACCTTCGTCCTATCTACCCACAATGCATATTTCAACAATTTAATCCACTCCTTTGGGTTTTTCACAATTAGTTTTTTGATGATATCCAACAAGATTTTGTTAGTGGATTCTGCCAAACCATTACTTTAGGGGTAGTAATTTGAAGAAAACTTTAAAACTATACCATACTCAAATGCCCATTTAGAAAATTTCAATGAAGAAAATGTAGGACCATTATCACATACCAGAGAATAAGGAGTTCCAAACCTTGTGATGATATTTTCTTCAAGAAATTTGATAACCACCTCAGTAGTTGAGAACTTACAACATGTTGCCTCTATACACCTGGTACAGCAGTCTGTTATTGTCAATATGAACTTATGTCCCACAAATGATGGAGGATTAATGACTCTAATGAATTCCAAACCCCACTGTGCAAATGACCTAGACTCAATGATAGGTTGTAATGGATTAGCTTGATTCCTACCCTTATCTATTGTAGTTTGACATATGTGGCAACTTTGAATATGATTCTTTGTATCTTTAAACATGGTGGGCCAATAATAACTAGCCCTCAAAATCTTATGAGTAGTAGCCAAATGAGAACCATGAGCAGTTCCATACTTATCATGTAATTACAGTAGTACCTTATCTGCTTCACTTCTATTCAAACACCTCAAGTATATACCTTCATGATTCTTTTTGAACAAAATACCTCCTTGTACCATATACTTTTGTGCTTTGATCTTCAAGGCACTCGTCTGAGAAGACTTCAACTTGTTTGGATACTTTCCAGATATCAACAAAGTGTTTAAATCATCATACCAACTTGATACATCACTAGCATTTAGTACATACTGCTGTTTTACCAAATTTGGATATGTGTTGGCTATAGTCTGTACTAATGCTTGACCTCTTACCAATTTCATGGGAATAATCTCCATGTCAAACTCTTGTAATACAGTAATTCATTTGGCTCTTTTCTCTCCCAGCTCATTTTGCATTAATAATATCTTCACCACTGCATCAAGTACTATGGCTTTAACTTGGCTTCTGAAGATGTAATGTCTAAACTTTTTAACTACCCTTACGAATACAAACGCCTATCTTTCTATGTCTAAATATTTCAACTATGCATCCTTCAAAGGTGTACTCATGAAAGCAATGGGTTTTTCTTCATTTTCTTCTCCTTTTTTGTGTCAAGGTTGTTGCAACTAAATGTGTGGATGCAAATGAATATATGTAAAATGGCTTAGTATAATTTGGACTAGCTAGCACCAGTTCATCATAAATGGCTTCTTTGATATCTTCAAATACAGCTTTGGTTGTTGATAACTGAGAGGGGGGGGGGTGAATCAGTTATCCTAATTATTTCTTCTTTTGAACTTTCTTATTAATCAAAGCATCAGTGAATTAAACAAACAAATATTACCATGAAATGAGAAACACATGACATAGTATTTTTGACGTGGAAACTCGGTTAAGCGAAAAAACCACGGGGTGATTAACCCAAAGATTATTCTCTGTTAGAAGAATAAGGAATTACAAAATGGCACTTGCCAATTAGGGCTCACTGCCCGAGCACACTGCTCACAAAGAGGCACACTGCCTACAAGGAGACACACTGTCTACAAAAGAATGTTTATACAATACTTGAACTGATTGGAAGCATCTACATATGCTGGAGTTTAGTTCCGGTTAGGCTCAGTATACTGATCTGCTGCACTTCATCTTTCCTCTGCTCTTTATTCTGCTTTCCTTTCACATACCGGATCTTTCTTATTACTTCTGCTCTACTCTGCACTTATTCACATACCACATAATACAACTACACTTCTCACAACAAAATCCATCCTCTATTTATATCCGCACTAGTGATTTCATTATCTTTCTAGTCGGCACCCGGAATAGTCTATCTTCTCACAAACTCTGTTCTGTCGGCTGAATCCTTGCATATCAAGTAATGCGGATCAAGCATATACTTGTAGATGTCATTAATCATGTTGGCCAAACATGATTCATGCCTTCCCAACCTTTACCATCAACAGTAGCACATCCAGAAAATAGTCTGATACTCTGTCAGTCAGTTCTTCCTCTGTTCTCACTGTCTTTCAGGAATCTGGTACTCAACTATTCATATCTTCTTCCTTGTCCATCACCGGACGCTAAATCCTTGGAATATACTACTCAAGGTAGTCCTCTTGACTTCCCCAAATCCACACTGCACCAAGACACTTCCTCTAAGAGATCCGGACCAATCTGTCGGACCTTGCCACATGCTCTGTTCTTGTTCACCGGACCACAACAATCTTCATCCTGACATCCGGTAGAGACACACCATGACTTGCGGATATGTGGGATGACCTTTGTTGCCATTAATGACAACAACCATGAATCCATATAGTGTCTCTTGCCAACAATCTCCCCCTTTGGCATTGATGGCAACACTTAGTGAAAAATGACTAAGTGTTTACACTATGCTCCCCCTTGGCTGATGCTCTATCTTTATATACAATTTCTGGAACTCCCCCTTAGTTGAATTCCTTATTTTTCACTGCTCCTCACTCCCCCTTTGACATCAATGGCAAAGGGTAGGGTCCGCACACCAAAATTTTCAAAAATTTACTATACATAACCACATATTACATACTCACATAAACTGAAGAATGTCTGCAAAGGATGTCTTCAATTGGACCAGTTCTGTAGCCCAACTTTGCTTCATTCTGTCCAAAATTGAAATGTGACCACTTAACAAAAATGCAAAAGCTTCTACCCTTTTGAGATCTGTCGGATCATTTGTTTGGGCGGTAGTCTGAGCATCACTGATGGCCTCATGCATAGTTTCTAACTTAGGGATTATAATCCTTCTAAGTTCTCCCATCCGATTAGTTATATTCTTCCTTTCCTTCTCAAAGTTGTTTATTGCATTTGTGATTGCAATAGTTTGACATTCTTGATTGACTATGGAGGAAGAGAGAGGATCAAAACTTAGAGACAAACTTTGTAGTTTGTCTTGTTCCTCTTTTATTTTCTTATCAATTTCTACTGTTGCCTTTGACCAGGAGATACAAAATTTGTAAATGTCACCGCCATCCTTAAGAGTATTTTCTAAGCTCTTTATTCCAATACTCATATTTCTCCTATCATTAGAGATTAATCCTAGTACTTCTGAAAATCTTTTATCCAAAAATTCCTTCTGGACCTTTTCTTCAGCTGATTTTTCTAGAGAATCAAAATGTGTATCAACACTGCTGACTAAGGTTTTGAGATTACCGGAAGAGGAGGCTATCGAATCTATCTGGACTGATGGCATAATCTTTTCAAGCACTCCAGAAACAGCTTCTATCAACTCACAGTCTTCCATATGAGACTTTAGGAGTTTTTCATTTGCCTTAGCATTTGCAAATGAAGCTATCTTCATCGTCTATACTGGAGAGAGGGAGTCAAAGTTGAATGGACCTTTTAGAAGCTCCGGTTCATCAATCTCTATTGTTTCTTGGCTCAGAAATTTTTGAACAGTTTGTGCAGTGTCTCTTGTCAGAGACAGATGTTTCTTTTCTTCTGCAATTTTGTCCTTTGGAATCTTTTCTCCTTCCACATTCTTACCACTTTCAGTTGTGGTTTTCTTTGTTGGAATCTTCTCTTTCTCTGCATCCTTGGTGCTGTCAACCTCTTTTTCTTTTACTGCTGCTTCTTTCCCCTATAATTTCTCTTCTTCTTGGGATTCGGAGACTGTAGGGGAAGCCGGAGGAGAGATGTTAGTCTATTGAAGAGCCACTTCTTCCAGAGCAGATGATTCCAAGTCCACAGCTATTTCTGCACCTAAGTCCTCTACTAAAGGAAGATTAAACCTTTTGAAGGCCTTCCGGAGGATCTCTTCTGTCTCTATGGCCAACTTGTTAGTCTCACCAAGCATGAGTTGATTCATTCTTGCTTTACGCCTGAACTCATCTTTGCAGTCTTTGAATATTATGTTCATTATCTTGGGATCAATTTGAGGATATAGTTGAATAGCTATCTGCTCCCGGATCTCAAGATCTTTTGCCTGAGCATTATTCTTTCTTATTTCTAATTCCTTATCTAGACTCTTAGGAATTTTGGAGATAATCTCAATAAAGGCTTTATTGTAAATGTTGAGGTACCTGATTGTAGCTTCTTGTAGGATCTTTTGGTCTGCCTCATTGTAGTCATCATAAAATTTGGCCACTAGTTGAAGATTCCCATCCACAGTGACTGACTTGATTACACTCTCTAGAGATAGGGTGGGCTTTTCAACAAATTCCTCTGCCATTTCTTCCTTGTCTTGACTTGTGGAGGGTTTACCGGATCCTTTCTTCTTCTGCTTCTTTATTTCTTTTACTCCCTCATCTGACTCAGTTTCCTCTTCATCCTTTTGGCTTTCATAAGCCCTTGTGGATTTTGTCTTAGATCTTTTACCAGATGCCTGGACTTACAATTTTGAGATTTTGGTTCTAGCAGGTGTAGATCCTTTTGATGATCTGGTCCGGGTTGAGGTTTCCACCGGAGCACTTTTCTTGCTTTTCTTTTCTACCTCTTTCTTTTCTTCCTTAGCCTTTCTTCTCTTTTCCCTGTTGGCATCAAGTGCCTCCTTTGGGATGCCTAGGCCTTGAGCAATATGCTCTACTTCTTTTCTCAGCTTCCTCTTTATCTCAGGTTCCTTGAGTTCCGCATGGATCTTCACACTCAGCTCCTCAAAGGTTCCAAACCTTTCTGTCTTTGGATCTTTGGGCCGACTAAGCATGTGTTGAACATGCAGTTCCACAATCTGTTCATCAACCTCATACCCCATGGGCATGATCTAGACAGTCCTTGGCTCCACTGCCTCCATTAGGCACTGATCAGTATCCACCATAAAGCAAACTGAGTCTTTGTATTTTTCAACAAGAGACTGGGGAATTCTTTCTCTTGCTTGCATCGTGCTCTGGAAGTTTTTGAAGTATCCCCATAGGGCTGTATTTCTTGCTTTGGCATCCCCAAGCCCATGTAAATAATCTCTAATCTGGATTGCAACAGGTTTGTCATTCTGCCATGCCCATCCACTTGATCCGGGCAGCTCATTCATGAAGTAGAAAAATAGACATAATATAAGAGTACCATACTTAAAAGAATTCTTTTTGTCCTTCTTGATCTTCTGTATATTTTCCATTAATTGGCTTAGGAGAAGTTCATAGAGATCATAATCTACATTCTTCCTTAGCATTTCATAGGCAGTATATACTGCAGTTCCGAATACAGAATTCTCCCTACTGGAGTGATAGATCTTGTATCCTATTATCATGGATGCATACTTGATATCCGGATCAGAAATATCTTCAATGGTCATTGCCCTCTTATCAAATTTTGATCTGATGGCCTCAGTTACAATGTTATTTTTGACAGATTTGAGGATAGGTATCCCTCCGGAAGAGTATAGACCAGTTACTGCCCTAATTGCCTCTTTTGTGATCTTGCAAGGTCTATCCAGCCATAGGAAGTTGTCATGCATCTTGCTCAGTACATACCGGACCCATTCATCTTCTTCAAAGTAGGGGAAATGAATGAATTGATCAAATTGTTTCTTCTGGATACCCTTATACTCTGGTTTAAGCTCAAAAGCATTGTCTATCAGTTGTTTGTGATAGAGATCTCTCAATTTGAATTCCCTGAATTCCTCAATGCTTGCATGTATGTAAACCCTAACGTCTTCTGTGTGTAAAACGCCATGAGGAACACTAGAGAATGCTCCTAAGGGATCTACCTCCAATGACTTGTATGGATGTTTCTTAAATTCAGGTCAGGGCCTATCTGAGATCTTTACTATATTTGGAGTAGCCATTTCTCAAAAGATTTGTAGCAAGATATCAAAAATGGAAAATACCTTATGCGTCTTCGGTTACATGGAGTGGTTGGATTGATTTCTCTATGTAATGACTTCGGTAGGAGATCTTTGGTGAGCTTGATGAATCTTGTTGCAGAGCTCCACTTTTCGCTTCTTCTTGAGTGCAGAATGAGCAAGTGATTTTATGAGAAATCCCTTATATTTCTTCGTAAACCCTAATATCTGATGACAATAAATGCTCGACCTACATTATTTCAGTTTGCCTTATTCGGATAGCTTGGAGTACTGGATCAGTCCTGATCTATGAACATCATGCGGATCTTCCAATCATGAACAAATCAAGATGACACATTACAAGAACATCCCAAACACTCTGTCCAATCCACAGAATAAGACAATGTACTTCCAGATCTCTCCAGACCCTTTTGTAATCCTCTGTCATTCTGGAGCATCTCCCGGAACAGGTCTTACTTGATCGATCACAACTTCTTTACATCTTCATGTGGACCTCTGAAATCTTATCTGGATCATCTCAAGGCTTATATCTTCAAATCCTTTACTTCGTATCTTGTGCCACATCTGGCACCACTTGATTGGCTGGGGGAACAGGATTTTATTTGAGTCTCCCCCTGAGCTAGAGCTCACTTTTTAATTTTCGGAAGGAATATCAGCACCAGAATCTGGTGCGGATCCAACTTCTATATTCTCTGAACTTTTCTTCACGCAAATCTTGTTCATCTGATTCCTAACTTCATCCGCATTCATCTTTTGTTTACCCTTGTCTTGATTCTGATTATACACCGGACCTCTTTTGTCCTGATTCTTGCTTCTGCAGACTTTTGCATTATGATCGGACCTATTACAGATTTGGCAAATAACATTTCTTTGCATATTTGACTGATAACCTCTTGATCTGCATTGATTAGCCATATGACCTACTCTATTGCATTCAAAGCATTTACCATTGAATGATTTGTTTATTTGCATATTTCTGCATTCATGAGACTTGTGTCCATACCTTTTGCAGTTAAAGCATTGTCCAGAGAAGGATGAATTAGTCTGATTCATTCTTTTTTTGCACTGATTAGCTTTTTGACCAAAGTGATTGCAGCTATGACAGTATCCATTGAAGGATGAATATCTTTGAGCATTGGGTTGTCTTACCAAAGGTCTTCTAGGCCTATTCCTTGGATTTTCTGATCCAGAATTCTTTTGACAGGATCCGGAGCTTTCTCCTTTCTCATATCCCAAACCATACTTGTCATCTGTCCTCTTTTGACTTCCAAGAAGTACTTCAAGTTGGACAGAACTTATCTTGAATTTTTCTTTATATTCATTTGTTGTTTGAAGATCTCTTTTGAGAGAGACAATTTGATCCTCAAGTTTTTCTTCATTATCTTTGGCATCTTCAAGATCAAATTCAAGATGTCTGATAATCCTGTCCATCTGGTGGCATTCTTCTGATTTCTCTTTAAGAGATTGTCTTAGATTGTCTTCAGCTTTTCTTTTTTCTTCAATCTCTTGAGTAAACTTTATAGTTCCTGATTCCATTTCATGTCTTAACATAATGACTTTTTTTGATAACTTTTCACATAACTTGGTTTTCTCAGTCAATTCTTCATTTGTATTGCTTTCTTCACTTTGTCTTGCCAATTGTTGGAGCAGCTCCTTTCTCTTTTTCATAGAGAGACTTAATTTGTCCTTTAGTTCTCTCATGAATTCATCAGCCTGTTTGAGTCTTTCCTTTAATTCATTTACTTCAGAGTTTGACTATTCAAGATCCTCAAGGGTAGTCTTGAGTTGCTCCCTTAAACCATATGCATCCATTTGAACTCCCAGATCTTCCTCAGGCTATTAGGCTCTATTAGGAGGAACTTAGCTCTGATACCAATTGTTGATAACTGAGAGGGGGGGTGAATCAGTTATCCTAATTATTTCTTCTTTTGAAATTTCTTATTAATAAAAGCATCATTGAATTAAACAAACAAATATTACCATGAAATGAGAAACACATGACACAGTATTTTTGACATGGAAACCCAGTTAAGGGAAAAAACCACGGGGTGATTAACCCAAAGATTATTCTCTATTAGAAGAATAAGGAATTACAAAATGGCACTTGCCAATTAGGGCTCACTGCCTGAGCACACTGCTCACAAAGAGGCACACTGTCTACAAAAGAATGTTTATACAATACTTGAACTGATTGGAAGCCTCTACATATGCTAGAGTTTAGTTCTGGTTAGGCTCAGTATACTGATCTGCTGCACTTCATCTTTCCTCTGCTCTTTATTCTGCTTTCCTTTCACATACCGGATCTTTCTTATTACTTCTGCTCTGCTCTGCACTTACTCACATACCACATAACACAACTACACTTCTCACAACAAAATCCATCCTCTATTTATATCCGCACTAGTGATTTCATTATCTTTCTAGTCGGCACCTAGAATAGTCTATCTTCTCACAAACTCTGTTCTGTCAGCTGAATCCTTGCATATCAAGTAATGTGGATCAAGCATATACTTGTAGATGTCATTAATCATGTTGGCCAAACATGATTCATGCCTTCCCAACCTTTTCCATCAACAGTAGCACATCCAGAAAATAGTCTGATACTCTATCAGTTAGTTCTTCCTCTGTTCTCACTGTCTTTCAGGAATCTAGTACTCAACTATTCATATCTTCTTCCTTGTCCATCACCAGAGGCTAAATCCTTGGAATATACTACTCAAGGTAGTCCTCTTGACTTCCCCAAATCCGTACTGCACCAAGACACTTCCTCTGAGAGATCCAGACCAATCTGTTGGACCTTGCCACATGCTCTATTCTTGTTCACCGGACCACAACAATCTTCATTCTGACTTCCGGTAGAGACACACCATGACTTGCGGAAATGTGGAATGACCTTTGTTGCCATCAATGACAACAACCATGAATCCATATAGTGTCTCTTGCCAACATTGGTTACTGGTGTCCATTCTATTTTCACATCCTTTTTTAGCATTGCATTCAATGGCTGCACTATCTCTACAAATCCTATAATAAATTTCCTGACAAAATTAATTTTACCAAAGATAGATTTTAACTCTTTTTTAATGTTAGGTAATTGCAACTTTTGTATTCCTTCTACTCTATCAGGATCAATGGATATCCCATTTTTAGAAATGATATGTCCTAACAATTTTCCTTCTGTTACACCAAATGAACATTTCTTTGGATTAAGAGAAATACCATACCTTTCACATCTCCTAAGTACTCTCCTTAAATCTTCTGCAGGAGTGGGTACATCTTTAGAAAATATAGTTAAATCATCCATGTAAATGACAATGCATTTACCTGATAATTCAGGAAATGTAATATCCATGACTCGTTGAAAAGTAGCACCTGCATTAATCAAACCAAAAGGCATTCTCCTGTATGCATAGTTACCCCATTTACAAGTAAAAGTAGTTTTCAACCTATCTTCTTTATCAACTAAAACCTGGTTATATCCTGAAAATCCATCCAAAAATGACATCATCCTAGCTCCATTTACTGCTTGTAGTACTTCATCTATTGGAGGTAATGGGTAATTATCCTTTTCAGAAGCTTTGTTTAGGTTTCTAAAGTCTACACATAATCTAATGTCTCCATTTTTATTTCTTATAGGCACTAGATTAGCCACCCATGTTGAATGTCTCACTGGAAAAATTATTTTAGCTGACAGCAACTTTCTGACCTCTTCAAAGATTAAAGGGTCTAAAATAGCATTCACTGGCCTTTGTTTTTGTCTAAATGGTTTTACTCCTAATCTCAAAGATATTATATGAGTTATAATGGACTTATCATACATTTTTTAATCCTCATATGTCCAAGCTATCACGTGTTTATACTCCTTCAAAACCTCCACAACTTCTTTTTTCAATTCTTCAGAGCAAGCCTTTCCAATTAACACATTATGAGGGCTTTGTTTTGTTTTGAGGTTAAATGGATTGCATTTACCTCCATCAGTTCTAGGAAAATTTTTCTGTCAGACTACTCCATCAAAATCTAAAATCTCTTCCAGTTCTATTACTTCTTTAGGCAAGAAAATACTTTTCAAAGATACCACATCTTCCTTATCCCACGATATATGAGGTCTCTCTTTCTCATCAATGATATGAGTATCGAACACCTCATGACAAGTGAGAAAGTCCACAATTTGTTGATCTCCCTCAAATACTTGAAAATGAGTAACATTATTAGGTATACTCGGTGCATTTACCAACTCAACAACAAACCTTTTTAATCCTGACAATGTTAAAGGCTCTAAAGTACTAGTAGCAACTACTAAAGCATCCAGTCTTTGATTCAATTCTCTAGGGATATGCTCAATATTGAAGGCATCGAAAGATTCAATTAAGTCCCCTACCCTATGCCTATAGCCAACCATTTTCTTATAGTTACAAGCATACAATTTCCTAACTTGTTTGACCACTAATTTCGAATTAGAAGATATCCTGATCTCTTTTACCTCTTTGTTAATGGCCATAACAAGTCCATAGACCAGAGATTCATATTCTACCACATTGTTAGTACAAGGAAATTAAAGCCTATATGCTGCTAAGAAGGATTTACCATTCAGATCAATAAGTTCAACCCCTGCTCCCACCCTTTGTTTAGATTTGGATCCATCACATTTCAACATCCAAATACCATTTTTGTTCTTGGGACCTTGATATTTTACCTTAGCATGACCTTCTTTGTTTCTTGCTGATATTACAACATCATGTTTATTTTCATGTCTTTCAGTTAGACCTGTAGGTATATATGCATCATTAACTTGTGTGTTAGAACAACTGACATTTTTCATCCTTACTTTTCTCTCTAAACCCTACATCAAATCACTTATATCATCATGAAAACATAACTCAGGTTTATCAAGAACAAATCTGCCTTTTTGTTGTCCTATCTTTTTTGTACATTTTCCATATTGATATTCTATGATATCTCTATACATTACATAATGTTCTTCAGGATGAGGGGTATTATGAACTCTACACACTCTTTTGTACAACTTACATTGAATTGAATATTTTTGTTGAATATACCTTTCCATCACTTGTCTTATGATCTGACCAAAATTACTTACTGCATCATCCTCTTCATCTGAAGAATTACCCTCAGACTCAACCAACGTAGCTGTTTCATTATTAGCAGGCTTTGTCTCAAAGTTTAACATCATGATTTCCTCTATTTGTACCCCTCTATTTGACACTCTATAAACACGTAGCTCAACAAAAGCATACAATATCTCATTGGTCCTGTTATATTTTGTAATCATGTGTTTCATTCTAGGCTCAGCTTCTATCCTAATTTGATTAGGGACACCTCTCCATGGTAACCACATGTGTGAAAATTAGTGGCCATATATCCATTCAACATCTTAGACTAGTCCCTATTCAATAACATACCATAATTAGCTGGTATATCTATGACCTGAATATCAATAAACTGGCTTACCCTAGGATCAGAAGCTGACTACATCTAAATATGCATCAACTCACCTATCACATTGACTTCAGTTTTGTCGAATTGAGTAACAACCTTGGCATATGTGGTAGGAGTTAGCCCCAAAGTTTTGCATATTCCTAGAGGCATTATGTTTGCTGAGGCTCCTGAATCTACCATACAATTATGTATATTCTTTCCCAACATTCTCAAGGTTAATAAAAAAGGAGGAGCTTCCTTTTTTTCTGCATACATGACCACATTAGTATTTGCAGGCTGTTCATTTTTCTTGTTTTTATCTTTGGACTATGTGTCTTTGTTATGGATATCTATGTCAACGAAAGTCTCTTTTGATATAGATTCATCTAAAGATTTCATAAAGGCAGTCTGTACCCTTGGACTTCTCAATAACTCATACAGAGGTACACTAACCTTGATCTATTTTTATCTCTTCAGACAAATAATTCATTAATTTTGTTGTTTCCACTGACTCTGTTTTCACTATTTGAACCTTTGATGCCACTGTTCCCCCAGTCCCATGATAAGTAACTTTTAAAATAGTATGATTATTACTAGTACACTGATCAGGAGGAGTATTGAAATTTTTAGGAGGGGTGGAGGTAGTGAAAGGACCTCCAAGTTTAGTGTTACTTCTCAAATTATACATGTGATTCTTGTTAGACTACTGAAAATCCTACACCTCTTCTGGTTTGCATACTACTTCATTTTCAGTTTCAAAAGGAAACTAAAAAGCATCCAATACTAAGGCTAACTCAAGATACAAACTCTCACATAAATAAGGTTCATCTTCTACTATTTGATTTTCTTCTTATCTAGTTGTGAAGGTGAAACTTTCTAAGACCAAAGCAGACTCAAATCCTAAAGGTACTATTTCATTCCCTTTAGGAATGAGAAATTCAGATGTAGGAGCCTGCACTTTGACATTGAAAATGCTAGTAGCAAGGTGAAATTGAGGACAATCAAGTTCAGCATGTGCACTTGTATTATGGATCCTGCACCAATTTTTTAGTGCCACATTGGCCATTTGGACTTTAACTAGTCGTTTTAACCCTTGAATGTCTGGATTCTCAAATGGAGAGGCCAGAGTACCATTATTGGGTCCTGTGTTCCATGTCCTAGATGATTTAGGTTGACTCTGATTCCTATTGTTATTACCCCAGGCCTTGTCATCTCCATTATGTCCCCTATTCTGCATCCCTTGTCCCTGATTATGATTATATCCTTGGTTATGACTCTAGTTTTGGTTTGAACCTTGGCCTTGACTAAAGTTATGATTCTAAGTTTGATTTTTCCCTTGAGTGCTTCTACCATAAAAATTTTCATTTCTTAATTGAGTCATTTCAGTGGTCAATCTTCTTAAATGTGTAGTAATTTCCTTTATTTCATCTCTATCATCTTGTGCTTTTTCTACCAATGTATCTTGAGATGGTTGAAAGAAAGACTGACTGTTATTCTAATTAGTACTAATTTCATTACCAATATAAGGAACCATAGCCCGAACATGAGTGGGATTGTACACTAGTGTATAAGTAGGGACTAGATTCAACAATGGAGTATGATGCATCAACACACCATTCCATGGTTGTGCCTGACTTTGAAGTCCATGAATTCCTATGTTTACAAATGGATTGTAAGTTCTTTGCCTCATTTCTTGGTTCACTTCGACTGCCTCCTTGTAAGATTTAGACAAAGAATCAATATTTTCCTGCCTCTTAAGAAACATCATTGTTAAAGGATCTAAGGCTGCATAATACATGGCTAATATTGCTTCAAGAGACACCATATAAGGAGCAACTAACTTAGAAAAGGATTTCTGAAACCTATCATTGAAATTATATATAAGTTCTCCCTCTCCTATTTTAATTGTTGCCAATCTATGATACAAGGTAGATGGTTCTACTGGTCCTCTAAACCTAGACAAAAATGCTTCCTCCATGATTTCCCAGGTAGTGACATAAGCATTTAGTAAGTTCACATACCAATTAGAAGCTTGCTCATTAAGTGTATACATAAACAACCTGCATACCACATCCTAATGCTCTAATCTGGCTCTGAAACAAGCTTCCTTAAATATTCTAATATGATCCTCTGGATCTTGATGCAATTGATATTTATGACAAATCTTTTCAGGATTCTTTGGCATTTCATGATAATCAGTAAATGATATAGGAGAATTAACGTCAAAATATGCCATGATTGGACGTTGAGGTGGACTAGGACCTCTAGGTGTACTTGTATTTAAGGGTGGACTCGAGTTTCTAGGAGGACTTGGACTTCTCGGAGGTCCCAAACCAAGATTTAAGGATCTAAACGAAGAGTTGTCAGGACTCATGATATTATGTATGTTGAAAGGTGATCTAGGAGGAGTTCCAAATGAGCCTCCTATGTGTGATATTCTAGGATTCCAAATAAAAGGACCTTTGTTCTATCTTCTATTAGGTAATTACACAAAAATATCTCCTAAACTCGACCTAGATCTAGTCACTAGACCACTGTTGGGAGCCATCTTTGCTCAAATCCTACTTCAACTCTAATCAGGCCCTCCTTCTAGCACCAAAACTATTGATGAGTGTTTTTACACATTCATAACAAAAGTTAAAATTCACAAAGGAACCCTAGCTGTCTTGAAAGATATGAAGAATTGGCTAAGAATTCTTAATCTCAAGTTTCTGTATGGTCAGTTCTTGACCTTGTGGATAATTCAGTAGGTTGATGTGAAGCTATAATGTTCAAGGGGCCTTATGTAAATTAAAGTAATCTGTGACTCACCGGACTTTAAATTATGCAAATTGTTACAAATATCAACAAAGTATTCATTCTTTTACATAAATTCACTATTATATTCCAAAGCTTTATATGAAATTTAGTAAAACAAACTTTGCCTTTCAAATTTATATGAAAATTGTCAACTATCACTACAATTCCTCACTCTTTACTCAAATGTATGACAATTTCCTTCAGATTTCTACATTTAAGCTAATTATTTGTGATGTTTGCAAAAAGTTAGAAAGATAGAGTTAAAAAACTAGATATTATCCACGTATAATTCTCTGTTACTCATGCACATAAATCTATTTATCCTGATCAATCCAAAAGCCAATAAATCCTCATACATAAATTTTGAGTAGTTTCATGAATCTACATATGGAATTGCAATCTTCAAGGGAAAATATATTAGAAAATACCTGAATCAATTAACACTCTAAAAGATAGATGCAGAAAAATTGATGTTTCTATTTACTAACATATGATGGCCATTTCAAATTTACAATGTTTTATGACTTCAATATTTTGAATTACCAACTATAAACACTTACAGACACTTTGACAGATACACCAAGGAAGCCAAACATTCCACACACTCCTTAATGTAGACACAGGTGACTTCCTTTCTAAAATAAAGAATAGTCTTCTCCATTGCAACACTTAACAAATTACAACTTGCAACTAAAATTCAAAATCCCTGTGTAAATATTTACAAGTAGCAGAGTTTCTTATATAGACTTTGAAGCTTCTTCCTACTACTATTACAAAATAAATCCAACAGTCAGCATTCAAATCTTTTAGATCAATGGTAGGAATCATTTCCTAACCATTTCCAAAATATCCCAATGGTATCTTTACTCGGCTCAAAGGATGCCTTTAGAATCTTTTACGAAATAAAAGATACCTGCTGACCCTTTCCTATTTGTTGAGCTATTGGTTGTTGATACTCTCTGTGTTTATTCTTTCTTAGCATGTCCTCCTTTTGATATCTTTCTACTTTTTCAGATACTCTACAAAATTACCTATCACTCCCTTGATGAAAGTAAGAGCTCCCTCTTGACTTTTTGTCCATGTAAACTCTTGTGCTTTGACTCCTTCTTTCAACTTTTTCTCTTCTATTACCAACTCTTTAACCTTTTTCTAATACATTTTGACTTTGGCATTCATTTTCATTATTGAATCGATCATCTATGTACTAAGATGTGCCACAGGTTTCTCCAAGCATGGTGAAAATATGGCCTTGAATTCCTTCAATGCTTTCTCTAAGCCATATGCTGGTACCTCTAGACATTCATGCCTGATAAGTTTTTCTATTATTTTTAGATGTACCTTTAATATTATCAGCAACTTCTTCCAAGTCTCTAGTATTCATGATACATTTTCAAAGAATGTCCTCTTCAAATTTTAATTCCTACCTTGTTTGTGGCAATTGGTTAGCCATTCGAGGAGTAATGACTCCTTCATTTATCAATTCTTCTACTCTCTCCTCCATTTCTTCAAGTTGTTTCAATTCTAATTTGCATTCTTCCTTTCTAAGTTGACAACTATGCAATATAACATTACATTTATTCTTTTCAGTTAGAGCCATATCCCAACCTGTTACTGCTTTCTTTGTTACCTCTTCCCCTTTCTGTATGAATTCTTTGAACCATTTCTTAAAAATATTAGCTTCAATCTTTTTATTTTGCATCTCTTTTACCTCATCTTTTGATAATACTACCATTTCAATATGCAATTCTAGTATGGTGGCATTGGGATCAAACATCCCCTAGATAAATTGTTGTAATTGGACAATATGTCCATTTAAATTATCATGTTTATCTTTGAACTTCTTTAGTATTTCAGTAGTAGCCTTGTTCATATCTTCCCATTCAGTCATATGTTGCTCCCTGGTCATGTGGACTAAATCCACATTAAGTAATTGGTAATCATCCATAGTCATTTCTCCTTTGGATTTATCCTTTTGTGGTATAGCCAGATCCATAATTCTAGATCCAAAAGGACCTCTTTTAATGGCTGACATAATTCTAGCTTTTCTCTTCTCCTTCTGGGGTGTAGAACCACCTAGTAAACTCTTGATATCAATGGGTACTAATTGCACCTCTACCCTCTCTCTTCTAACCTTAGAGCCTAACCAGGCTGGAGCTTCTTTGGTAACTTCTGCTATTTTTTCTTCATTTATCACCTCTTCCTAAGGTTTCTCCATTTCTACCTATCCTATGTGTTGTTCTTGTTGTTGCTGAGGTGGTTGAGCTTGAGGACCATGTTCTGGAACAACTGGATCATCATGTTGTTGTGATTCTCCCACATCATCATCTCCTATTTCAATATCCCCTTCCTCTTCATCTTCTAGGTTCTCTTTTTCTAAGGATTCCTTTTGTTCTTCTTCTTTATTATTCTGTTCTATATTTTTTTCATCCATACTTTCTTTCTGCTTTTCAAGCTTAGTATTATCCTTAGAAACATTCTCTGTGTTATCCAAGTTTTCTTCAAGATTACCTGATATCCCCTCTGATTCCCTTACTGTTTCAACTTGTTCTTGTACTTTTTCAGCCATATTTGTATTCTCTATTTGTGAGGTTGAACCTATGACTTTATCAGGTTCCTCTACATGCTTTTCCTTCTTAGGTTTGCTTTCTATTTTCTTATTTTCTTCTATACTTTCCTCCTGTTCACTTTGTTCCTCGTACATATTAAGAATATCTAAGACATCAATAATAGACACATTTACTTGTTATCTCTTTCTATGTTAAGATTGGTATTTCTTTTACAACTTTTTCTAGTGTTTCCTCTTTCTCAGATTCTTCTATTTGTTGTGCCACATCTTGCACCTCCTTAATAATCTCAGGTAGCACTAATGTACCAAAAGGATCAACTGCATCTATTGTACACTATGTATCTTCTTCTTCTGATTCTGGGCCTTGTGCTATTTCCATACAAACCTGAGCATCTTGTTCTTCTCCTGTATCAGAATACTCACTTACTGCTCCATTCCTTCCACTTTCCACTCTTGCACTAGGATTTACTTCCCTAACTTCACTATTGCTACTGTCATCTTCCACATTGACCATCTCGCTTACCTTTTTGACTTCATGAAGTTTTGATTCTTGCATCTTCTCTTCAGTCAATTCCTTCTTAACCTTTGCATATATTTGTCTTTTCTCTTCTGGTATGGATTCACTATGTATACCACTTAGCTTAGTACCCACTTGTTGAACACCTATAACCTCACCTTGTTCTGATGTTTGTCCTTTTGAGACCTCGATTGATATGGCTCTCATAATGTTTTTTCCTATTAGCCCTCTTAACTGCTTGAGTTTTCTCTACACTAATGATATGTCCTAATGACTCTGCCTCCATGAATGTCCTTGAAGATACTACTGCTGTAACACCTAAAGCATAGGGATCCATTAAGGTGGTATTTTTATCCTTTTCACTGATTTTAGCTTCTACAATTCTTCTTTTCTTTTCATAAAAGCTTTGGAGCTCATCCTAATTCTCTCTTACCCTCTTCTTACTTTTTTTCTATAATGTAACCTCAATCCCTTTAGCTCTGAGCTCTTCTATTTGATCTTTTAACCATGTTTTAGAATATATAATAACTAGTTTGGATAATGCATCCAAAGAGGTTCCCCATGGCTGTGTCCAATAAGGTTCACTAATGGGAACAAGCCTTGCACTCTCATAGCTGTGGTGTAACAACATATTATCATCTTTAATTTCTGGAGGCACATAAATTTCTCCCATAGTCCTCATTTGTTCTATAGTCAACCTTTTATGAGCTCTTTTCCTCACTTCTTTGTCATTTTTACAATCTGACCAATAATCTTCAATATGCACTTGATGCTTGTATTTAGGAGAAATAGTTCTTTGGATCCTATGGAAAGGATCAAAGCATATAGCTAACTCAAATTCTTCAAAACCATAGTATCTCAACTCCTTTTCTAAATAACCAGCCGCCTCCTCACTGTAACAAGAATATCTTCCAATAGCCCAAGGGAGCTTAACATTTCCTTTGTCCCACTTCTTTTTATACATCCTAAATGCATTTAGGTTCTGTCTAGAAAACTCTAGTACAATCAGTTTATTTGATGGATATCTAGGGAGCATGAATGGCTTCCCCTCAAAACCTTCGGTTTTGATATATGTAAAATTTGGGAATTGTATATACCATGAACTGTGTAACCCAATAGTGTTCTCTACATTTTCAAATAACCTCTTATCTTTTTCCCCAGTTAAAATTCTTACCATGTAAGTATAAAATACATCTTTTACAAAGGCATACTTCCTCAGTACATTATCCTCTTGCAAATCTGGATAATGATCATAAACTAATTTCTGATTTGGGCCATTCCCCATGGTCCCAACTCTATTAATCCCACTTATGTAGGGTTGTATCATAGATGCACAAGAATGCAACACATATGATGATAAATAAAAAGGCATCATTTTCTGCTTTCTCAACATGGTTTGCTTCCATATGGTTATATTGATAGCCTTAGCCCAATGAATTTGTCCATCTTCCTCTTTGGCTGCTCTCATAAATTGAATAATAGTGAACATCCATGGTTCACATTTGGTTGCATCTCTCAAACCCACTAGTCTACTCAACATTGTAATCATTAGATGTATCTCCTCTTTAAAATCTATTCTATGAAGGTTCTTTGGTACTCTTGCTATAGCCTTAGGTTTATTTTCTACATTGTACCAGCTGTAGAAAATTCTACATTTGCAATCTCTTTCATTGCTGTTGAAATCTTTTTTATATTGGTTTATGTATATATCCACCATCTTCTCCTGAATTTCTAAACAAAACATCCTTTCTATCGCTTGTTCCTCCTTTTTTGATTCTTACCACGGCTTTCTTTCTTTCTTTACCTTTTCTTCAACTACTGGATCTATTCTCTTTTGTTTTGGACCCATCCTGTGAAAAATCATATATTTAACTTCTTGTTTTACTCCATCTACCTAGGGTTTTACCATAAACTTCTTACATTTTACATTTATGCTAACCACTTTTTTGTCTTTTCTTGTTTTAAATTTCATGCTACTTAACACAATCAATTAACTTCTTTAATTAGATATAGTAATTTTCCATTTACTTGCATTTTTTTATGAAACTACTCATAACCAATCGTCATTTTTGATTAACTGTACTGTAATGGTGTTTTAAGAAACATACCTATTTTAGTGATAGCTTAACTCTATAAGCATTGACCCACTTTACCATTTTTACCAAGCTGTTCCCATTCTAAAATTTCGTTCAGCTATGGACTGCTTGTTCAATTTATGCAATAATCTCCTTTCTCTACAATTTTAGCTTTCATGATGTAATTATGAAATAAAATAATCCTTACTTAACCCTAACATGTTTAAATTCATTGTTTCACTATTAGTTCTGCATTAAATGCCGCATTCAATACAACATATGGACTCAGCTCTCTATTTTAAACTTCTATTTTAAACATTGTATTTGTTAATACTCTGGCCTTTGCATTTGAACTTTGTATATCATTTTTTGTATGTCACTTTGTATATCATTAATATACAAGCCAAAATATGCAATGGGTTATAAAACAATGTTACACTTTTACTTTATGTTTAACTTTGTATCTTCTGTTTGTATATCACAATGTACATAAAATAGATACAAACCATTATACAAGTGCAATTGACACCCTAGTTCCACTTTACTTTCCTTTTATTTACCGACAATGCACTTTTACCTCTTTTGTATATCAGGATTGTATGTATACATTCTTTCATACATACGAGAGTGTTAATCTTATTTTATCACCTTTCAAAATCTGCATCAAGTTTTACCTTTTCATCCTTTGTACCACCCTTTTGTATCTTCGTTTTGTATCTCTCCTTTTGTATATTCATTTGTATCTCTCCCTTTTGCATATGCAACATAAAATGACGGGATACCATCATATGCCCCACTCTACTTACCCACTTTTGTCTCTTCAGAGAAATAATAATTGTATCCGCACTTAGATACAATCGCTCATACATGCAAATTTTTGATACAACCATATTTGACTTTTGACTTTCATTAACTGCTTTGCATAATCTTTTCTAGTTTGTTTATGTATATCAAGTGACTGCATAGTTGCCCATAATGCTTCAAGAAACAATGTATCATTTATATTAGATTTAAACAACATTTGGAATCTGTAATTGCATGTATCCCAGAGATGCAAAGTTGGAACATACAAGAACTACAATACCACGTCAAGTACATTTTCTCTTTAATAAATTGTACTGTACTCTTCCCTCGGGTCCGTGCATGTATGTTACCCCTATGTATATAGATTGCGATTTCATTGAACATACGTACAAACCCACATTCAATCGCGAACTTGACACTTTATTCATTCTACTCTTGAATACCTATCAGGTGCAATTAGTATACAAAGCACCCAAACACTGAATATATGCATGTCAATCACCAAGATACAAAAAACCTGACTATACCCAACCTGACTTATACAAAGACCTCACATACAAACTAATTTGTATATGACATACAAACCTCCAAAATGATGCATTTTACCAAAAAAACACATATCTCACAAAATACTGGGAATTTCTTACTAGTTTAGAAAACAACCCTTACTCATTTTTCACAAAGAATTCACCATTACTTGTGCCCTATACTAACTACTAGGTATTTTCAATTTTCAACATGGTTTATAACACTTACCTCCATTTCCTTTTACCACCAAGCCCAACCACACATAAACCAAAAATCAACAGCCACAACAGGGGTCGTCATTTTGCTAAGAGATAAAATGGGGCATTTTTTGAACATCACAATAGTGCACACGTTTCATCTTTCATCACTTAATCATTGTTTACAAATACATTTGGATTTTGGGATCTAAAACAAATAGTGCTTGCTATCACACATCAAAAATCAGGTCTAAAATGAACAAGTGTCTTCCATCACAAATCTTGATTTAGGATTAAAAAGAACATGTGCTTGAACTATTTACACACAAATCATTTTCTAAAGGGGAAATTAACAAGTGCGAGTGTGAATCAAGTGTGTGTGTGTGTGTGTGTATGCTCTCTCCTCAAACCATAAGGTGACCTTGGAGATCAAAAACACCTCATTTGGTTTTCTTTTGTTTATCTATTTTAGGAGGCCTACTTGGAGACACACCACTCCAAGGCACAACCTCAACTAATGTGTAAATCAAAAGACACCCTCCTTGGAAGTTGAAATCTTGTCACTCTTGGCTAAGCTCCAAAGAACTTTATACCTTTGGGAAGTGAAGGTGAAGGGTGGGTTACCCCTTTCTCCCGGCTGTGGGGCAAGATTTTTCTTTGATTGCATCCTTAGTTAACCTTGTGCAACATATCTAAGACCTAATGGGCCATACCCCACTTGACTAGTCATAGGGCTTATTGATCTGTCTTCTTCAAGTGCTTCCTTAATCATCACATTTCAATTTCAATGTCAAAATTACTTGTGTCTTGCGTGAGTGATTCATGTGTGTACATGCATAATCATTTTTTTGCAAATTGCCAAATCAATCTATAGACATCAAACACATAAACAAATCATTCCAAAAATTCTTTCTAGTCAACACATTCACTTCCATAATCACCTCCATCGTAAGGAAAGCTCTAATCTATCCAAGTCATCATCTAATCACATCAACATCATTCTAATCATTGCACACCATCCAATAATTCTAAGCCAATTCATCCTAGTCACTATCCTAATCATCTCACATATCAATCAATTTTATCCTCATCTATCCAAGTCATCCAATCTTGTCATTCCACATCATATCTTAATCATCTTTAATCATTACACATTATCATATCCATCCTTGTCATAGCCTAAACACATTATCTAATCATCATCTTTCTGTATCCAATCACATCATCCTAATCACTATCCTAATCACTTCCACATCATCATAACCCTAATCAAGAACTTTCCAAAAGGGTCTTAATCTTTAAACACATGTGACACCATGTCAAGATTAGAAGACCTAACACAAGACCTCATTAACCTACTTCACCAAGCTCCAAAACCTCTAGACCAACAAATCATTCAAATAGTCTGTGTTATCATCCAATAACTTCAAATAAGCCAATCACCACAAATGCAATACCTCCTTGTACAAGCACAACATGTCATGGCCACTTGTCAAACCCAACAAGCACATTATCCTCTATCCATTCACTATCAACAACCTCAACATTAATCCCATGTGTCACCTACATCATCATATCAAACTCATCCATCTACATGTCACATCAATCCTTCTTCAAAATATCATACCTATTTCAATGTCAACACTTATCCATATCAATCCATATCTCAACAACCATTATCCTATACAACCCCTCCATCATCATCACATCAAAAGTTCCAACCATTACATCAACACATTCACCAAAAACAACAAGTTCAAACATCATCCCAACCTCAACAAATTCCACATCAATCCTATGTGTCATACCCCTCAACTTTATACCAACCTAATCCATTCACCTATCATGACAATTCCGCATCAACCTATCAATGTCCACCCAAATATTATCCAATTTTTCATTCCAACATCCTAACACACCACCAAACCCATCCACAAGGCAACCAAGTGTCCTCACAAGAAGGACATGCAATTCCAAGTGGCCACTTGTACATAAATTAAGTGTCCTTAAGTCCACATTTGGAGCAAGACCTAATATCCTTTCACAAGGGAGATACCAATCTAGCCAATGCATCCTATGAGTCACCTTAACCATCCAATAGCATGCCAACACTTGAGCCAAATAGTCATATCCTAACACCTTCATGTGATCCCAATCCTAGTCCATTGGTCCATCAAACTTCATCACCTTTATCCCCATGTTCTACTAACCCTTCATTAAAAGATTCCATGGAGATACTTTTGGAAAAATTGGTCCAAGCAAACTTGATTGAGCTATGCCCACTAAGATCATATCCTCCACTTCTTTATAAACCTAATTGGTATAAAGATGATGAATATTGTACATACCATAGGTGTAAGGGCCATGCCATATCAAGTTGTACACAATTTAAAAGATTGGTCAAAAGCCTAGAAGATTGTGGTAAGATTGTGTTAGATAAAACCAATCCATCTAATCTCATTATCCCTCCATCCAATCCAAGTCCTAATTCTAAGAATATAACACCATCCACCATTATTATCCATCCCATATATTTTTCATCCAGACATATACTTGCAAAGGATGTGATCCATTGACTACTAGAAAGGGATAGAACACCTCCATTTCAAACACACATTCATGAGCCTTTCAAAGAACTTCCAAATGCCATATCCTATAAATCAAGCCTCTCAAAAGCCATTTGAATCATCTATTCTTCAAGTATCTACATGTTGTCAATATCTCTTCTCAATCTTGCATCCATTGTCTTTTCATTCATCATCTTCCATCTATCATCTTCATATTAATGTTATGCTGCCAAATTTGAGCAACCAACATATCAAATCACTCAATGAATTAATCTTGCATGCATCTATCATTCTATCTATCTAAAGTATTGATGATTTGGATTAGGTAATGCATTTCATTGTTTTATCATTTTCATTCATGCAAATGTTTTGTATACATTTTGGTGAACCCGACATCCAATCCTATAGCCCCATCATGTGACCCACAAGCCATCGAGCCTATTCATGAACCTCCTCTCATGAACCCAAGTCAAGACCCATCATGCCTTCATGTTGTTGACCAAGAGCCTATCCAAGAGTCACCCACTTCCACTTCCATTCAAGAAACCCACTAGTTATGTCAAGAGTCTACTCCCAAGCATGTGGAAACATCAAACCCTAGTTCTAATCAAGATCAAACCCCTTCCATTCAACCTATCCATAACACACTTAATCCTATCTATGATCAAGCTCCTATATATGATCAAGATCCTACCTTTGATCAAGAAGACCATGATGATCCTCTTATCCAACTTTATGCATTCCATGGTCAAGAGCTTAACACCCCATCCATCCATCCTCCATCTAGCCCTAATGCACAAGATTCCACTTGTCATGATGAGACACATGTCCCCCAAGTAATAGAAGATCAAATAAATATCTTGGATCATAATGAACATAATGATAATCAAGATCTTAATGGTCCTTCTTCATCCACCATCAACTCCACTTTGAGTCCACCAACATATCCTATTGGTCTATCTGCCTTCATCAATGAATGTTCTACCCTAGGGGAATAACAACCTTTGTCCACCACCTCACCTTCTCCATCCAATAAGGAACTTGTGTCTAGTGTTCAAACTACACCTAGTCCCATTGTCCATCACATACTCCAAAACATGAACTACCAAGGTAAAGGCCTAAGCCTTTATGAACAAGGTATTTTGCAGCCAATCCATGTCAAAATCCCTCCATGCTCATATGGCCTTGGATGCACACCCCAAGGTAAACAATATCAATATGTTGGTAATTCCTCCATTCATCCTATGTCCACCACTTTCCACCACAAACCACATCATATTCCCAAAACATATGTTTCCATTCCACCTCCATCATCCTATAAATCCCAAAAGCATGTGACCATACACCTTCCAACTCATAATTTCCCTCCATCCACTTTATCACCATTGCTTCCAACTCTTAATATTCCTTCATATAATTTACCTCCACTTATCCCAATGCCTAATAACCCAATCATCCAATCGCCTTATCCATTTATCTATGAATACCCTCACATGCCTAATCATGACCAATCAAAGGACACATTGTCTAAACAAGAAGTTTCCACTCATTCCACCAACCCTATGGGATTCAAAAGCAAAAATTTGTATGCCTCTATCTATAAAGCCAAAAATCCTACCGAAAATCCTAAAGATCTTCATGCCTTAGGTCATCAATGCAAAGAATTAAAACAAAATCCATCCAAAAGGCTATCCCAGCCCATACCTCTAAAAGAAAAGCCCAAAACTAAAATGGTTTGGGTTCCTAAGCAAAAAGCAAGAAAGTCAAATGGGGCATCCACCTCTCAAAAATCCCAACCATCCACTTCCATCCAAAATTTCCATTCCATTGAAAAATATAAAATTCCTCCATCCCATTAGCAAGGTACAGATCATAAAAATCCTAAGTCTATGTGGGTTCCTAAGTTACTACATCAACTGTCCCCTAAGCAAACATGTCCATTGCTTCCTACACCACCTTTCCATCACAAGCTTCAATTTTTATCATGGTGTGTGCAACCGTTGGTTATGATCCCCTTTCATTCTACAAAAATCCCACATACCTCCATCTCCCCATCCTTCATCCACTATCCGACATATCTCTCCAATCACTTCCCTATGGTGTATGCTTTTGCATAAGCCATCCTTCCACCCTATTCCATAAATCCTACATGATCCACATCATAATCCACTATCTTACATTTCATAATCCACATCATAATCTACTAGCTTTCCATGCATAATCCACATCATAATCCATTATCTACCTAGTCCATCTCCCTCTCACACAACTCCTACCAACATCTTGAGCACACTTGACATTGTCCATGTGATGAAATCCACCTCTAGTGGGACAATATCACTCTTCATGGAACTAGAAAATTGAGTCTCTCCTATCCATATCCACCTATCCCATTCAAAAAAAAAAGAAAATAAATCAAAATAGTAAAGAGAAATCCATTCCTCTAATGGTGAAAACCACCCTTGGTGGTGCCTTGGATAAGTACCATGATGAAAAATTGGCAAACAAGTGTCATGTGTAGGTTTATTATCTATGTCACGTACACTTGGGGGCACATTGTCTCATCCAACCTATCATTTCCTATCCTATCATATCCTATCCTACCATCCTTATCTAATATACCCATATACCTATCCTATTGAGTCCATTCATCCTCCTTTCCTCCTTTAGATCTTGCTAACGACATTGGGGCAAAATGTTGAAACATGTTTTGGATATCTCTTGATATACCTCATCCTTTCTAATAAATCACATCATTATCCTACTGTCATAAGCTTTTTCATGTAAAATCTTAAGTATTACACCAAGAATGGGGCATATTATTCCTATGTGACATAGTCTTTGGAGACCACATCCTAACTCCCTTATGATGCATACATCCATTCCATCTATTATTACATATCCTTTTATCCATCCATTTATCATGAGCTTTCCATTCCATCCTCTATAGCCTATCCTTGTATCTATCCATTTATCATGCGCTTTCCCTTCTATGGCCTATCCTCTTATCCATCCATTTATCATGAGTCTTCCACCCACCCCTCTATCATGATTCTTCCATCCTATTACCTATCCTTTTATCCATTCATCCAATCCTACCTCCATCCTTGCATCTAGACTTAGTTTTTCCCTTGTCACTGGTATCTAGCACAAAGGCTACCCTAATTGTAATCCATTGACATCCCAACATATTTCCAAAAAAAATCAAAACATTTCAAAAATACAAAAAAAAAACAAATATCCAAAACAAATAAATCCAAACAATAAGTTCAATCATCTTCAAACAATCCATCACATCAAATCCATCAAAACAAATCCAATCAAATCATCAAATCAAACCAATCTATCAATCAATCAAAATCACATCAATCCAATCCATATCATCCCATCAATAACATCATATATCATCAAACTATTGGCAAGCGACACTGTGTGGCTTCATGAGTGTTGTCACTAATAGCAACAAAGTCCATCCCACACATCCGAAGGACATGGTATGTCTATAATGGAAGTCAGATTGAAGAGTATTTTGGTCTGGTGAGCAAGAACAGAGCATGCAGCAAGGTCTGACAATTAGGTCCGGATCTCTTAGAGGAAGTATCTCAGTAAAGTACGGACTTGGGGAAGTCAAGAGGAGTACCATCACTAATAAATTCCAGAGACTGAGCCTCCAGTGATGAAAGAGTGAAAAGATATGAACACCTAAGTGTTGGGTTCCTGTTTGGCAGAGAAGACTGAGGAAGAACTGACCGGCAGAGCATCAGACCTTAATCCAGATGAGATATTGATGGTTATCAAGTTTCTTGATGGATCATTCATGATTGGCTGAGATGATTAATAACTTCTATAAGTATCTCTTTGATATGCATCACTTTGTAAGCAAGGATTCAACCGACAGACCATAATTTGGGAAAATATTGAGTTTTTCGGATGCCGACTAGAAAGATGATTGAAATCATTGATGTAGATATATATACCAGATTGATTTCAGTATGAAGGTTTGTGTGGAGTGTGATGTTGTGCGAAGAAAAGTAGAGAGTAGTGTGAAAGCAACTATACAGGTCCGGTATGTGACAGGACAATAGCACCAAAGAAGAGGAAGAATGAAGTACAGTAGATTAGTGTATTGACCCTAACCGGAATTGAACCTTAGCATATGTGGATGCTTCTTATCAGTTCAATCACCTGGTTACGTTCTTTATACCTTGTAGATAGTGAGTCTCCTATAGGCAGTGAGCCTCTTGTGAGTAGTGTGCTCGGGCAGTGAGCCCTAATTGCCAAGTGCCATTTTGTACTATTCTTTTAACAGAGAATACAATCTTGGGTTAATCACCTCATGGTTTTTCCCTTAACAGGGTTTTCCATGTCAAAATCATTGTGTTATGTGTATTGATTTTATTTTTTCTTTCATGGTTATGCATGCTTATGTGATTTGATGTTGTATTAGTTGTTAAAGAAGAATAGAAAGTTAAAGTAATTAAGATAACTAATTCACCCCCCTCTCAGTTATCAACAATTGGTATCAGAGCTAAGTTCCTCATAACAGAGCCTAATAGCTTGAGGAAGATCTGGGAATCTCAATGGATATGTATGGTATGAGGGAACAACTTCAGTCTGCCCTAGATGATCTTGAGCAATCTCACTTTGAAGTAAATAACCTGAGGGAAAGACTCCAACAAGTTGATGATTTCATAAATGAACTCAAAAAAAAACTAAGTATCTCAATGAAGAAAAGAAAGGAATTGCTTCAACAATTAGTAAGTTAAGGTGAATCCAATGATACTAATGAAGATCTAAATGAGAAAACCAAGTTATGTGAGAAGTTATCAAAAGAGGTAATTATGGTAAGACATGAAATGGAATCAGGAGTTATGAAATTCACCCAAGAAATTGAAGAGAAAAGAAAAAGTGAAGATAATCTAAAACAATCTCTCAAGGAGAAGTCAGAAGACTGCCACAAAATGGATAGAATAATCAGGCATCTGGAATCTAATCTTGAAGAAGCTAGAGATAATGAAGAACAACTTGAGAATCAGATAGACACTCTTAAAAGGGATCTTCAAACAACAAATGAATACAAAGAGAAATTCAAGATAAGCTCTGCTCAACTTGAAGTTCTTCCTGAAAGCCAAAAGAGGGTAGATGACAAGCAAGGCTTGGGGTATGAGAAAGGGGAAAGCTTCGGATCCGATCAGAAGAACTCTGGTTCAGGAAATCCAAGGAACAAGCCTAGAAGACCTCCAGTAAGGCAACCAAATGCTCAAAGATATCCATCCTTCAATGGATACTGCCACAACTAAAATAACTTTGGTCATAAAGCAAATCAGTGCAAAAGAAGAATGAATCAGACTAATTCATCCTTCTCCGGTTAGTGTTTTAACTACAAAAGGTATGGTCACAAATCTCATGAGTGTAGAAATATGTAAATGAACAATTCATTCAATGGTAGATGCTTTGCATGCAATAGAATGGGACATATGGTTAATCAATGTAGATTAAGAGGATACCAATCAAATATGCAAAGAAATGTTGTTTGCTACAATTGCAATAGATCTGGTCATATTACTAAATTCTGTAGAAGTAAGATTTAGGACAAAAAGGGTCCGGTACATCATAATCAAAACCAAGACAAAGGAAAAGGAAAAGTAAATGTGGATGAAATTCAAAGGGAGATGAACAAGATTTGGGTGAAGAGAAGTACATAAAATGTTGGGGATGGATCCGTACTAGAATTTGGTGCTGATATTCCTTCTGGAAACTAAATAGATGAGCTCTGGCTCAGGGGGAGTCACAAAATAAAACAAGTTCCCCTAGCCAGTCAATTGGTGCCTGAAATTGGCACATGGAAGGTTGTGGATCAAAAGGGCCCTCAAAGAAACACCTAAATAACTCTTGGTAAAGATTTGAAAGATTTACAAGGAGTTTGAAAAAGTTAATCATCCAAGATTAATCTGGTTTGATAGTCATGCGGCAAAAGCAGGACTTTCACAGTTAGATTCGGTATAATTCAAAATTGAAATATTTGGATTTGCCATTAGATGGAATGATTGGAGAAAGGGAGATACATTGTAAGTTATCATTCTAGGTGCATCTCAGTGATCTGGAAAGATCTCTCTCAGAACATGGAAAACAAGGCAATCGGAATAACTTAGGTTGTGCATTTATTGCAAAATGGAATTAGGGTTTGTGCAGAAATAAAAGGGTTCTTTGATTCATCATTTGCACATTTGCATTCAAGAAGAGAAAAGGAGCTCTACAACAAAATTGTGTCAAACCTCTCAAAGATCGACCACAAAAGTTGATTCATCCAATAATCTGATCCGGCTCATATCGTGAACCCTAGAAGCATAAAAGGTATTTTTTGCTCTTAATATATCTCTTTGAATCTTTGAAAGATGGCTACTCCAAATGTTGTAAAGATCACTAATAGGCCGCTTCCTAAATTCAAAAAAAATCCCTATAAAGCCCTAGAAGTTGATCCCCTAGGCGCATTTTCTAGCATTTCGCATGGAGTTCTGCATGTAGAAGATGTTAGGGTTTACATACACGCAAACATTGAAGAATTTGGGGAATCCAAGATGATAGATATCTACCATAAGGAACTGATAGATGAATCATTTGAACTCAAACCTTAGTACAAGGCCATCCAGGATAAGCATTTTGGATATTACATTCATTTCCCCTATTTTGCTGAAGATGATTGGGTCCAGTATGTTCTAAGCAGAATGCATGACAACTTTATGTGGTTGATGAGGCCATTCAAGATAACCAAGGATGCAATTAGGGTGATAACCGAATTGTACTCATCCGGTGGGTTGCCTACTCTCAAATCAGTCAAAAATCAAACTGTAAGTCAGGCTACCAGATCAAAATTTGACAAGAGAGAAATGACTATAGAAGATATCATTGATCCAGATATCAAGTTTGCATCTATGATAATTGGCTATAAGATATATCACTCTAGCAGGGAGAATTCTGTATCCAGAACTACAATCTATGCTGCTTATCAGATGTTAAGGGAGAATACAGATTATGATCTTTCTGAGCTTCTTCTGAGCCAACTATTGGAAAACCTACAAAAGATCAAGAAGGACAAGAAGAACTCATTCAAGTATGGTGGGCTAATACTGTGTTTGTTCTTTTACTTTATGAATGAGCTACCTGGATCCAATGGTTGGGTATGGCAAAATGATAGATTGGTTGCCATTCAAATTAGAGATGACATGCATGGGCTTGGTGATGCCAAGGCTCAAAATATAGCTCTCTGGGGATACTTCAAGAACTTTCAAAGTATGATGCAAACTAGAGAAAGAATCCCCCAATCATTGGTTGAGAAGTACAAGGATACAGTTTTCTTTATGGTAGACACTAATCAATGTCTAATGGAGGCAGTAAAACCAAGGATAGTTTGGATTATGCCAATGGGGTATGAGGTGGATGATAAAATTCTGGAACTGCATGTCCAACACCTACTAAGTCAGCCCAAGGACCCTAAGGCAGAAAGGTTTGGAACCTTCCAAGAGTTGAGTGTAAAAGTTCATGTTGAACTAAGATAGCCTGAGATCAAGAGAAAAGTGAGAAGGGAAGTAGAAGAATTCACCAAGAGGCATGGAATATCAAAGGAGGTAGTTGATGCCAATAGAGAGAAGATGGAAAGGGTAGAGAAAGAAAGCCAAGAAACATAAAAAGAAAGTGCTCCAATGCAAGCCCCCTCTCGGACCAAATCCTCCAAAAGCTCTGCACCTGCCACCTCTAAGAGCTAAAAAGCATCAAAACTGGAAGCCTAGACATCTGGAAAGGGAGAGAAGAGAAAAAAGAAAAAGGTAACAAGGTCCTATACAAGTTAGAAGGATGATGAAGAGACACAATCTGATGAGGAGATCAAGAAAATGAAGAAGAAGAAGAAAACATCTGGTGAACCCTCTACTAGTCATAATAAGGAAGAAGAGGCAAAAGAATTAGTTGAAAGGCCTACTCTCTACATTGATGATATCATCAAATCAGTCACTGTGGATGGGAACCTGAAATGAATGACTGAATTTTATGATGATTATAGTGAAGCTAATTAGAAGATCCTACAAGAAGCTACAGTCAGGTATCTAAACATCTATAACAAAGCATTCATTGAAATCATCTGCTTAATTCCCAAAAGCCTAGAGAAAGAATTTGAAATAAAAAAGAACAATGCGAAGGCAAAGTACCTGGAGATCTGGGAATAGATAGCTATTCAGCTATGCCCTTCCATCACTCCAAAACAAATGAAAATGATCTTCAAGGATTGCAAGGATGAGTTTTAGAGCAAAGCAAGGATGAATCAGCTTATGCTTGGAGAGACTGACAAAGTGGTGAAAGAAACCAAAGACATCATCTGGAATGCCTTCATGAAATTCAATCTCCCTATTATAGAGGACTTAGGTGATGAACCTTCTATCATGGATGATGAAGGACTAAGTACATCAAAGATAGATCCTACAGAGAAAACTGTAGAAGAATCAAAGGAGATAGGTGAGGAGAAAACTAAGGATCTAGATTCCTCTACTCTAGAAGAGGAAGTCCCTAAAGAAGTAAACATCTCTCTTCTGGATCCCCCTGCTGACTCCGAAACTGAAGGAGAAGAAATAAAAGATGAGAAAAGTTGTCAAGAAGAAGAAGTTAAGGGAAGAGAAAAAGATCAAACAGAGAAAACCCGATATGATAGCTCTGAGGCCACAGAAGGGAAGAAAACTCTGTCTCTGGCAAGAGACACTGCAGAAGCAGTCAAAGACTTCCTGACAAAAGAAACGATGGAATTAGATGAATTGGAACTGCTTCAAGGACCATTCAATTTTGATTCCCTCTCCCCAGTTCAAACAATGAAGATAGCATCCTTTGATCAAGCAAAGGCAAAAGAAAAACTTCTGAAGTCTCACATGGAAGACTATGAGCTAATAGAGATTGCATCTGGTGTATTGGAGAAGATCATGCCATCCTTTCAGAAGGATCTTTCAGCCTCCTCATCTGGTAATCTAAACTCTCTTGTTAATTCTATTAATACACATTTTGACTCTTTAGAGAAAGCAGCAGAAGAGAAAGTCTGGAAAGAGTTTTTGCTTAAGAGACTCTCTAAAGTACAAGGGCTAATAACAAATGATAGGAGAAATATGGATATTGGAATAAAGAGCTTAGAAAATTCTCTTAAAGATGGCAGAGAAATATAAATTTTGTTTATCTTGGTCTAAAGTGACAAAGGATATTGAGAAGAAAGTGAAAGAATAAGAAAATAAACTATCAAGTTTATCCCAAAATTTTGATCCTCTCACCACATCCATAATAAACCAAGAATGTCAGACTATTTTCATTCTAAATGAACTAAAGAAACTTGAAAAGGAAAGGAAGAATATAATAAGTAGGATGGGTGAACTTAGAGGGATAATTATCCCTAAGTTAGAGGCCATGCATGAAGCCCTAACTGATGCTCAAACCACAGCCCAAACCAGTGATCCGACAGATCTAAAAAGGGCAGAAGATTTTGCATTCTTATTGAGTGGTCACATCTCAATTTTGGACAGGATGAAGTAGAGTTGGGCAACAAAATTTGTCCAGTTGAAGACAACTTTTGCAGATATACTTCAGTATATGTAAGTATTTTATGTATATATATTTATACGGCCAAGTATAGATTGTTTTTGGAAGTTTTGGTATGAGGATCCTACCCTTTGCCATTGATGTCAAATGGAGAGTGAGGAGTAGTGAAAAATGTGGAATCTAGCTAAGAGGGAGCTCCAAAAAAGTGTACATAAGAATAGAGCATCAGCCAAGGAGGAGTATGCTATAACACTTAGTCATTTTTCACTAAGTGTTGCCATCAATGCCAAAGGGGGAGATTGTTGGCAAAAGACACTGTGTGGCTTCATGAATGTTTTCATTTATGGCAACAAAGTCCATCCCACACATCCACAGGACATGGTATGTCTATACCGGAAGTCAGATTGAAGAGTAATTTGCTCCAGTGAGCAAGAATAGAGCATGCGGCAAGGTCTGACAATCAGGTCCAGATCTCTCAGAGGAAGTATCTTAGTAAAGTGCAGACTTGGGAAAGTTAAGAGGAGTACCATCACTGATAAATTCCAAAGATTGAGCCTCCGGTGATGAAAGAGTGAAAAGATATGAACACCTAAGTGTTGGGTTCCTGTTTGGCAGAGAAGACTAAGGAAGAACTGACTGGTAGAGCATCAGACCTTAATCCAGATGAGATATTGATGGTGATCAAGTTTCTTGAGGGATCATTAATGATTGGCCAACGTGATTGATGGCTTCTATAAGTATCTCTTTGATATGCATCACTTTGTAAGCAAGGATTCAGCTGACATACCATAATTTGAGAAAATATTGAGTTTTTTGGATGCTGACTAGAAAGATGATTGAAATCATTGATGCAGATATATATACCAGATTGATTTTGGTATGAAGGTGTGTGTGGCATGTGATGTTGTGTGAAGAAAAGTAGAGAGTTGCATGAAAGCATCTATACAGGTCCAGTATGTGACAGGATAGCAGCACCAAAGAAGAGGAAGAATGAAGTGCAATAGATCAGTGTATTGAGCCTAACCAGAACTAAACCTCAGCATATGTGGATGCTTCTCATCAGTTCAATCACCTAGTTACTTTCTTTATACCTTGTAGACAGTGAGTCTCTTGTAGGCAGTGAGCCTCTTGTGAGGAGTGTGCTCAAGCAGTGAGTCCTAATTGGCAAGTGCTATTTTGCACTTCTAATCTTTAACAGAGAATACAATATTGGGTTAATCACCCTATGGTTTTTTCCTTAATAGGTTTTTCCACATCAAAATCATATGTTATCTGTATTGATTTTATTTCTGCTTTCATGGTTATGCATGTTTATGTGATTTGATGCTGCATTAGTTGTTAAAGAAGAATAGAAAGTTAAAGTAATTAAGATAACTGATTCACCCCGCTCTTAGTTATCAACACAAACATCCAATCAATCCCATCAATCCATAATTTGAGCAACTCACCTGTATCATTATCATCCCCACATAAATCAGAGCTACATCTTATCTCTATCGTTAAGTGCCTTGATCTCGTGGATACAAGATATGTAGGTAATCTAGGATATGAAGGAAGTACCTAGATTCAAGCACAAGAGATAGACCTCTTCCATCCTTCATTCAATCTTCACCAATCATCATCTTCATCCATCTTACTTTCTTCTATCATCTATCTTTGACCTCATCAATAAACACCTAAAATTCAACCAAATCACATTCATTCATCATCATCAATCCAATTCGTCAATTCTTCAACCACTTCTTCAAATCAATCTCTTGATTTCAATAATTCAATCAATCAAGTCAAATCAATTCCAAGCAATGATCCAAGTGCAATTCATCCTTAATCCATACCAATCAAGTCAATCAATCTTGTCAAATTATCCAATCACATCCTTGGTCTCGATCCTTATCTTTTCATAAACCAAATCAATCAATCATCATCATCATCAATGGGATATATCATTCCCACATCATTGTGTTGATCTAGGCATATATCATTCCCCACAATGACAACACTATCATCATCAATCAATCATTATCAATTAATCATTGGCTGATAGTTTGACAAGGGCAATACCTTGTTTGTTTTTGTATCCTTTATGCATGTATGCTTGCTTACTTCTGTGTGTTATAGTTTTTGTCTTGTGTTTCTATCATATCGATATCCTTTCCAGCTAATATTCATATCTTGTGTTGGATTTTTGCACTATCTTTTGCATCTAAGGTCATATCATACCTTTTGTGCATTAGAACTTCAATGCTCTAAGTTTTCTTTCTCATACATCTAGACAAGGTTGTATTATATTGGTGCATAAGACACATCATCACCCTAGTCCTTATACCTTGGTGCATAACGTCTAGTGTTATATTAAACATCATGGTTTCTCACTTTCATTGTAGCATAACACATCATTCAGTTCTTCTATCCATTCCCTTATCTTTCTTTCTTGACCAATCCCTTTAATTTCGAGAGCCTACCCGTGTTCTTCCAACCCGCCTGTCCTTTCGAGGGGGCATCATCATCCTATCCTTTCCATCATTATCCAATTTCATCATCAGGCTATCCTTTTTCCTCTATCCATACCATAGCTTCTTTAAAATGATGTTACTCAACTCAAATCTCATCATCTTGAACATCATCTCAAAGAGAGGCAAAATGTAGACACCCAAATTTGTCCATGTCTTGCAACACCTAGTCAAAAACATTATTAGTGATGTCATGTAGCATTTTGTCCTAACCCCACTCCTAATCCTATCCACTTATCCCAGTATTCAATTAATTAAATAAATTTTATTTAATTAATTAATTTCCCATCCTAATTCCATCATAATCACCAAGCCAATTAATGAATCAAGATCAAGATTTGCAATTTGATTGTTGTAGGTTAAAATTTTGTTTGTTTGCAGGTGTGACTATTGCTTTGTGAAAACCCTAAGCTTTCTCACTATATATTCTCTACTGCCTACATTTGGCACACTAGCCTAGCCTGTGTTTTCATTGTCGTTGCCGATCCACCTGGCCTACACCGTTTAATCCTCAGCTGTCATAGTCATCAGGTTAAAACCCTAGCCTAACCACCCTAAGTCACTACCAAGATCCCTTCTTAGCTTTAAATCATATTATCATCAGTATCTAAATCTTCATAGTGGTTACCAAAAAATTTGTGTCGCCACCTGCAACAAAACCCAAATCTACTGCTCTTTTCATAGTGATCACTGCCCTTTATCAAATTGTCACCACTCTCTGAGGAGTAGCAACCCTAGCATTGACACCTAACGCTGCTCTATCACCATCGGTGGTGGTGAGTTACCTTTTGGTCACCATTTCCACCCTTAGTTCAAATTGTGCCACCGTAAAAGCTCAGTCACCTCCACAAGGTTCTTCATCACCATCCTAGGTAGCAACCAAGTCCTTTCATCACTGCTGAAAGCCTTCATTGCCGCTCAAACAAAAGCTCTCATCGTTGACTCCTAATCCTTCATTGACCCATACTCACATAATCCTCTTTATGACCTCACCTCTTATTCGTTGTTGCCATTTTGCCTAAGATCAAGCCCTAATGATGGCATTTAGGGCTTAGCATAAACCGCTAACTAAGTAAACATTGCACGTAGTCACAAATAAACTAGCGTGTTTTATTTTCCCCCTTCAAAAATCAATCCCTACCATTACAACTTCATTTGACCCTACATATCACCATCGTCTCCCCTTAATGTTTTCATCGCTGCCTCTGCAAACATTTTTACTTCATTGTATCTTCTATCAATAGTGTTTGTCAACGTTGGCAATTACTTCCTGTTGTCTCTATTGTTGAGCTCCCCCGACCCTAACGCCAAGCTCCGCCACCTCTGTTGATTGACACATGGCTATTGATATCTATTGACTCCATTTCCCTAGCTAAAATATAGTCGACACTATATCTTTAAAATCCAATCATTATCAGATCCCTAAACGATGTTGGTTAGGGATTAGTGGTGACAAATAAACTAGGCCATTTCATTTTTCCACCCATGTTTAAGGTTTGCCCTATGGTTTGGGCTTTTAGCCCCTGATCTGACTGAGGACCTCTATGACCATAGCTTAGGCTTTGGGCCTCCTTAGCCTTTGTGCTTGGTTTATTTGATGTGGTCACATTAGTAACCACACAGAAAAGGGGCTATCATTCTTTAGCATCTTTTTTTTATTTTTTGCTCACCTCCATCTCTTGGTCATATGAATGACCAAGGGCTTCGCTACAGGTAACTATTACTCCTAAACTGCTAGTGCAAATAGCTTGATAGTGCATGTGAATAGATTGAGATTTGACTGCTAGCGGTCTGGATAACAACCAGGTTTGACCCTTATGTCCTCCACATGCCTTAGAGGGGCTATTTTTTTCTTTTTTCATAACTTGGTCAGACAGGCTCAAAATTGTGCAAACAAAGACTCATTGGAAAGCTGACAGGATAAAATTTGTAACAGTGCAACTTTTATTAGGTGATTGTGTCATTTTTCATGCTTTTGTATCAGTCAAAGTCAAACTTGCATGTAAACGTCAAATGAGTATATCTTGAGCAAAATTGATCGGATTTTGTTGTATCAGTTCATTTTAATCAAATTTTATCAGACTTCATCTTTTCGACATAACAGTCTTCTATGCAAGTTTACTTGTTTCTTTTTCAATTTTGTGACTTGTAGGTGAATCAATGGAGCTGGAAAAATGTTTGGATCAGTCACAACATCAACTTGGGAAGGAAAAATAATCAGGTGCACTCATTTCATCTTTCATCTCTTAAGCATTATTTGTAAACACATTTCAATTTTGGGCTTAAAACGAATCTTGTCTTCATTCACATAAAAAATTGGGCCTAAAACAAACAAGTTTCTTCCTACACATTTGGCTTTGGATCTAAAAAAGAACAAGTGCTTCCATTGTTTGCTTACACACATCTCATTCTCTAAATGGTCAATTAACAACTGTGAGTGTGAATCAAGTGCACCTCACTTGGTTTTCTTTTGTTTACCCTACTTAGGAGGCATGCTTGGAGATACACCACTCTAAGGGATGACCTCAATCAAGGTGTGAATCGAAAGACACCCTCCTTTGGAAGTTGAAACCTTGTCACTCTTGGCTAAGCCCCAAAGAACTTTATACCTTAGGGAAGTGAAGGTGAAGGGTGGGTTACCTCTTTCTCCCAGCCATGTGGTAGGATTTTTCTTTTATTCCATCCTTAGTCAACCTTGTGCAACCTAAAGTAAAACCTAATTGGCCATACCCCACTTGACTAGTCGTTAGACTTGTTGTCGTGTCTTCAAGTGTGTGCTTAATCATCACATTTAATATTGAAAGACAAATTTATCATTGTGTTTGGTGTGTGTGTTCATGCATTTACATGTGAGATCTTGTGTTTGATATTGCCCAAGTCAAACTTTCCAATAAATATTTGCCACATCATCATCAACCTACTTGACAATTCCACATCAACCTAAGCCACATCCTCCACAACATCCAATCCATCAACAATCCTTCCAAATCGTGCATACTCATGCAAGGTTGAAAAGAGCAATGAAGATTGGCTTTATTTGATGATTTGATTGGATTTGTTTTGATGGATTTGATGTGATGGATTGTTTTATGATGAGTGATCTTATTTCTTGGATTTTTGTTGGATATTTGATTTTTTTTGTATTTTGAAATGTTTTGGTTTTTTAGATTTTTGGGATATTTAGATTTTTGTTGGATTTTTGAGTGTTTTGATTTTTTTTGAATTTTTGAAATGTTTTAATTTTTTTGGATTTTTGAATGTTTTCAGATGGCATTGGATGAAAATTTTGATATCCTTTATGCTAGATACCAATGATAAGGGAATACCAAGTCTAGGTGCGAGGATTGAGGTAGGATGGATGGATAAAAGGATGGGTGATAGTGAATGGGATGATAGGCTCATGATAGATAGATGGGAGGAAGACTCATGATGGATGGGATGGAAGACTCATGATAGATGGATAGATACAAGGATAGGCTATAGTGGATGAATGTATTCCTCATAAGGGAGTTAGGATCTAATCTTCAAAGACTATGTCACATAGGAATAACATGCCCCCTTCTACGTAGTAGAGTTAGGATTTTACATGACAAATCTTATGACAACAGGATAGTGATGGGATTATTTGGCAGGGATGAGTTATACCAAGAGATATCCAAAGCATTATTTCAACATTTTGCCCCTATATCTTTATCAAGATCAAAAGGAGGAAGGGATGATGTATGGATTCAATATGATAGGTATATGGGTGTAATGGGTAAGGATGGTAGGATGATATGGAAATGGTATGATGGGATAGATAGGAAGGAAATGGTAGTGGTATGGATGAGACAACATGCCCCCAAGTCTAAGTGACATAGAAGATCAACTTAAGCATGATGCCTGTTTGTCAGGTTTTCATCATAGTACTTATCCAAGGCACCAACAAGGGTGGTTTTCATGATTGGACGAAGGGATTTCTCTTTACTATTTTGATTTTGATTTTTTTTTTGTGAATTTGTTTTGATGGGATATTTGGATGGGATGGGTGGATATAGGAGGGACTCAAGCATCTAGTTCAATGAAAGGTGATAGTCCCATTAGAGAGTGATGTCATTAGATGGACCATGTCAAATCTCATTATGCTCATCGATGTTAGTAAGGGAATGCACGAAAGGGAGATGGAGTAGGTAGATAGTGGATTATGAAAAGATGGGGGATAGTGGATTGTGGTGTGGATTATGGAAGGAAAGATAATGGATGGGGAAAATTGGATATTGTAGGAATTATGTAAGGATGAATGAAAGGCTTATGCAAAAGCATGGACCGTAGGGAAGTGATGGGTGAAATATGTAGGATAATATTTGAATAATGGGGTGATGGAGGTATATGAGAATGGAATCATGACCAATTGTTGCACACACTGTGATAAACATTGAATCTTTTGATGGGAAGGTGGTGTAGGAAGCAATGGAGATTTTTTCTTAGGAGATGGATGGAATAATGACTTAGGAACCCACATAGACTTAGTATTTTTATCATTTTTGCTTTGCTTGTGGGATTTGTGGAGTTTTTTAATGGAATGGGAATTTTGGATGGAAGTGAATGGTTGGGATTTTTGAGAGGTAGATGCCTAATTTGATTTGCTTTCTCTTTGCTTTGGGACCCAAATCATCTTAGTTTTGGGCTTTTATTTTGAAGGTATGGGCTTAGATGGCTTTCTAGATGTATTTTTCTTTGATTCTTTGCATTGATGCTCTAAGGCATGAGTATCATTAGGATTTTTGGTAGGAGTTTTGGCTTTATGGGTACAGGCATCCAAATTTTTACTTTTGAATCCCATGGGTTTGGTGGGATGAGTGGAAGATTTATGTTTAGACAACATGTGCATTTGTTGGTCACGATTAGGATTTTTAGGGTACTTATGGATAAGTGGATAATTAGGAGTTGGTAGAACTGGAGGCAAAGTGGATGGAGGGATAGTAGGAGTTAGAAGTAAAAGAGGTAAATTGGATGGTGGAAGGTGTATGGTCACATACTTTTGACATTTGTAGGATGGTGGAGGTGGAATGGCCACATATGTTTTGGGCATATGATAGGATTTATGAGGGAAAGTGGTGGACATAGGAAGTAGGGAGGAATTACCAACATGTTTAGATTGTTTTCCTTGGGGTGTGTATCCAAGGCCATATGAGTGTGGAGGGACCTTGAAATGGATTGGCTCCAAAATACCTTGTTCATAAAGGCATAAGCCTTTACCTTGGTAGTTCATGTTTTGGAGGATGTGATGGACTATGGGACTAGGTGTGGTTTGGACACTAGACTTAAACTCGTGATTGGATGAAGAATGTGATGTGGTAGACAAAGGTTGTTGCTCCTCTAGGGAAGAACACTCATGGATGAAGGTGGTAAGACCAAGTGGATATGATGGTGGACTTGCAACATGGTCGATAGTGGGTGATTGAGGATCAAAAAGATCTTGAGTAGAATTATGATCATTAAGACCCAAAATATTTGTTTGATCATCTATGTTTACATGTAAGCCAAGTGTCTCATCAAGGGGGAGTGGATATTGTGGAATTATGGATGGGGCTAGATGGATAATGGATAGGACCAATTTGAATATCTTGCTCATGGATAGTTATGGGAGTAAGGATAGGATCAAGTTGTTCATGGATAATCTCTTCATCATAGATATCATATTGATCATGGATTGCATAAAGTTTGGCTAAGAGGATCATCATGGTTTTCATGATCATAGATAAAGCCATGATCATAAATGTGAGCATAAATAGGATTAAGTGTGCTATGAATGGGATAAATTTTCTCATGAATAGGGTCATGATCATAGAAAATATCTAGGTCATGGATGAGTTGAACTTAGACTTGCTTTGATCTTGATTTGGATAAGGGCTTGATGTTTCCATATGCTTTGGATTATTCTCCTGACTAGCTCTTGATTTTCTTTTAATGGAAGGGGATGACTCTCGGATATGTTTGACATGCTCTTGGTCAAAAACATGAGAACATGATCACTCTTGACTTGGGTTCATAATAGGAGGTTCTTCAGTAGACTTGATAGCTTGTGGGTCACATGATGGGGTTGTAGGATTGGACAAGGTATTTGAAGGCTCTTTGATAGGCTCAAGGATAGGTGTTTGACATGGGGCTATTCTATCCCTTGCTAGTAGCCAATGGATCACATCCTTTGCAAGTGTATGTGTGAATGGACAATATAATGGATGGATGATAAGGGTAGATGGTGTTGTAGGCTTAGGATTAAGACTTGTTGGATGGATAATGCGATTAGATGGAAGAATAATGGAATTAGACAGATTGGTTTTATCTAACACAATCTTACCACAATCTTCAAGGTTCTTGACCTATCTTTTAAACTGTGTACAAGTGGATATGGCATGGCCCTTCCACCTATGGTATGTACAATAATCATTATCTTTATACCAATTAGGTTTAAAAAGAAGTGGAAGATATGATCTTAGCGGGCATAGCTCAAACAAGTTTTCTTGGACCAATTTTTCCAAAAGTATCTCCATGGAATCTTTTAATGAAGGGTTAGTGGAACATGGGGATGAAGGTGATGAAGGTTGATGGACCAATGGACTAGGATTTGGATCACATGAAAGTGTTAGGATAGGACTAGTTGCCTCATGTGTTGGCATGTGATTGAATGGTGGAAGTGACTCATAGGATGCATTAGCTAGATTAGTATCTCCCTTGTCAAAGGATATTAGATATTGCTCCAAATGTGGACTTAAGGACACTTGTTTTATGTACAAGGGGCTATTTGGACTTGTATGGAATTATATGTGAGGACACTTGGTTGCCTTGTGTATGGGTTTGGTGATGTTTTGGAATGTTGGAATGAGGAATTGGATAATCTTCGGGTGGACATTGATAGGTTGATGTGGCATAGGTTGATGCACAATTGACATGATAGGTGATTGGATTAGTTTGGTATGAATTTGAGGGGGTGACACATAGGATTGAGGTGGAATTTGTTGAAGTTGGGATGGTATTTAGACTTATTGTTGTGGTATGACTTGTTATTGTTGGTGAATGTGTTGATGTTGTGGTTGAAATTGTTGAATTGATTGTTGTTGTTATGGTTGAATGTGTTGGTGTGATGATGATGGAGGAGTTGCATAGGGTAATGGTTGTTGAGATATGGATTGATATGGATTAGGGTTCACATTGGAAGGGTTGTGATAGGTTTATGAAGGATTTATGTGACATGTGGATGGATGAGGTTGATATGATGATGTAGGTGACACATGGGATTGAGATAGAAGTTGATATTGAATGGATAGAGGATGATGTGCTTGTTGGGTTTGACAAGTGGCCATAATGTGTTGGTCTTGTGCTATGAGTTGTCGTATGTGAGGTGATGATTGGCATTGTTGAAGTTGTTGGATGATAACATGGACCGTTTGAATGATTTGTTGGTCTAGAGGTTTTGGAGCTTGGTGAAGTAGGTGAATGAGGTCTTGTGCTAGGTATTGTAATATTGGCATGGTGTCATAAATGTGTTTAAGGATTAATACCCTTTTGGCAATGCTTGATTAGGATTATGATGATGATGTGGAAGTGATTAGGATAGTGATCGATTGGATGATATGATTAGGAGGGGTGATTAGGAATGTTTAGGGTTTGATGAAGATGAAGATGATTTGGAATGAATGTGATGACTTGTTTATATGTTTGGTGTTTATAGATTGATTTGGTAATATTCAAACAAATGATCACACACATACTCACATGAATCACTCACGCAAGACACAAGCAATTTTGACTTTGAAATTTAAAATGTGATAATGATCAAACAAGCACTTGGAGAAGATGCATGAATAAGTCCTATGATATGATGATGTAGGTGACACATGGGATTGAGATAGAAGTTGATATTGAATGGATAGAGGATGATGTGCTTGTTGGGTTTGACAAGTGGCCATAATGTGTTGGTCTTGTGCTATGAGTTGTCATATGTGAGGTGATGATTGGTATTGTTGAAGTTGTTGGATGATAACATGGACCGTTTGAATGATTTGTTGGTCTAGAGGTTTTGGAGCTTAGTGAAGTAGGTGAATGGGGTCTTGTGCTAGGTATTGTAATGTTGGCATGGTGTCATAAATGTGTTTAAGGATTAAGACCCTTTTCGTAAGTGCTTGATTAGGATTATGATGATGATGTGGAAGTGATTAGGATAGTGATCGATTGGATGATATGATTAGGAGGGGTGATTAGAAATGTTTAGGGTTTGATGAAGATGAAGATGATTTGGAATGAATGTGATGACTTGTTTATATGTTTGGTGTTTATAGATTGATTTGGTAATATTCAAACAAATGATCACACACGCAGGACACAAGCAATTTTGACTTTGAAATTTGAAATGTGATAATGATCAAACAAGCACTTGGAGAAGATGCATGAATAAGCCCTATGATTAGTCAAGTGGGGTATGGCCAATTAGGTCTTACTCTAGGATTCACAAAGTTGACTAAGGATACAATGAAAGCAAAATCCTGCCACACAGTCAGGAGAAAGGGGTAACCCACCCTTCACCTTCACTTCTCAAAGGTATAAAGTTTTTTGGGGCTTAGGCAAGAGTGACAAGATTTTGACTTCCAAAGGAGGGTGTCTTTCGATTCACACCTTGGTTGAGGTCATCCCTTGGACTGGTGTGTCTCTAAGTAGGCCTCCTAAGAAGGGTATGACAAAAGTGAACCAAGTGAGGTATACTTGATTCACACTCGCACTTGTTAATTGCCCTTTAGAAAATTGAAATGTGTGTAAGGAAACTGGAAGCACTTGTTATTTTTAGATCCAAAGCCAAATGTGTAGGAAGACACTTGTTTATTTTAACCCAATTTCAATGATGTGACAACAGAGGTTCATTTTTAGACCCCAAAATCCAAATGTGTGATCAAACAAGTTGTTCTTTTTATGCCTCCAAATTCAAGTATGTTGACAAGCAATGATTAGAGATGAAAGATGGAATGTTTGTACCTGATTTTTTTTCATCCTCTAATCTACTATAGATGTTGATGCCAATGTTGTTCCAGCTCCTTAGATTCACCTAAAATCCACCAAGACAAGAAGAAACACAAACTTGCAAGCGAAAGAGGATTATGCCAAAAACATGCAATCTGTTAAAAATCTGAGATAGATGATCTGATACAAAAAAATAAATTTTATAAATAGAAATCTTGGAAGATTCTATGTACATTAAATTTTTTTTTCAAAATTGGATCAAATTTGCTCAAGTTATGCTCGATTGAAGTTTGAAGTGAAGCTAAACTTTGATTGTGAAAAAATGCTATAAAATGACACATTCACTTGATAAAACCTTCAAAGCTACAAAGTTTGTTGAGTCAGATTTCCAATGAATCTTTTTGTGCAAATTTTTGAGCCTGTATGACAAAGTTATAGAAAAAACAAAAAGAGGCCCTATTAGGGAATGTAGAGGAATTAGGTCACCTGGTTGTTTGCACCTAACCACTAGTGGCTAAGGGTATTGTGGTCACATGGCTATTAAAAGCCTAGTAGTTATGTTTGGGGTAGTCAGTACTTTAAGCCCCCTAGTCACCCATGTGAGTAAGGGCTAAAGGCTAGCAAAAATAAAAATAAAAGAGAGGCCCCACCTTGCAATGCTATGGCTGGTCACAAATGTGGCCAAGACCTAAACTACGGTCAAGGTCCAAATTTGAGCATGGAAGGTAGGACACTTTTGAAAGCATTGATCGAGGGCAAGGCAACCAAAGGAAAGGTCACCGACCAAGGATTGAATCTTTTTTAATGGCTGCAACAGAAGTGAAGATCCAAGTCATAGGGAAATTGACGACTGCAGGTGTTTGATGTCGATAGAGGATGGAAGGGTTTCATAGGAGGTGATCACTTATTTGAGTGGTGGATGGGTGTGTTTACCTAATTTAGGTTTTATTTCACTATAAAAGAGTCATTATAATACAAGTTACGCCAAACAAGGAAATCTAGATTCAAGACCCATGCATACGATGTCAGTAAGGAGTATTTGAAATTCGTTTGAAACTAGAATCAAAGTTAGATGCCAAGAAATGAGCCAAGAAATAAGCATCAGTTTTAATTCCAAGGTTGAGAATGGTTTAAACAGGCCTCAATGCTCACGACACCACCAAAGACCACGATGACCACCGGAGACCACGATAAAGACTACGATGAAGATTGGGATGAAGACTGGTTAGTAGATCACTATGAAAACTATAAACTAATATAAAACTGCAAGTTTAAAGACTATTAAACAATGTTAGACTATAGTTGGAAGGACCAAAACTACCAGTGGATGTAAGACCTTTGAAATGACCACCGAAATGACCACTGGAACGAATGACTATCAATTGATTAGGATTTGAAGATAAAATTGCTAGGATTTGAAATTGCAATCAAAGATTTCTCTATGCCAACAATGGAAGATGTGTTAAAGCTAAAAAAGGGGAGTACTATGGATGGCGACCAATATATGCAGAGTGTTGAGCGATGACACAGTGGCTTTGGGGTGTGGACCAAACTAAGGAAGTGTTGAATGGATGCTAGGGGGCTCGACTAGAGGTGAAAAAGATTTAATGGACAGTGGTGATAGGGTTATAAAGGCTATGTCATCAAGGAAATAGATGGTAGGGAGATCAACTAAAGACTTGATTTGATTACTTTATTGATTGATGGATTGATTTGATGATTTGATGGATGATTTGATTTGATCTTATTTATTTAATTAATTTACCATCCACATATCCCAACTAATTCAAATAAAATATTTGAATTAGGTCCTCACCTTTCATCTCATTCCAACACTTGTCCACCTCTCAATTGAATCATGTCTGGTAAAACAACTTTCATTTAATATCCTTCACATGTACAACTAATAAGGCCTAATTTTATTAAATAAAGGATTTTGTGTACATGATCACACATGAACTTTATCCTCCTCCTTACACTTGTCACATGACTACAACTCCCTTGAAGAGTGGGAATAACTAATCAATCCTATCCATCCAAATTGTTCATTTAGCCTTTCAATCTCAACAATCAATTCAAATCAATCCTTGCCTATAAATCAACCCTCTCACAAGCCATTTTAATAAAATATCTAAATTAGGTCCTCACCTTTCACCACATTCCAACACTTATCTACCTCTCAATTGAATCATGTGTGGTAGTACAACTCTCATTTAATATCCTTCACATGAACAACTAACAAGATGTAATTTTATTAAATAAAGGTTTTTGTGTACATGATCACACATGAACTTTACTCTCCTCCTTACACTTGGCACATGACTACAACTCCCTTAAAGAGTGGCAATAACAAATCAATCCTAGCCGTCCACTATTGGAAAGAGACCCTGCTTAGGTATAGACTTATATGTTGTCATTGATGGCAACAAGACTCAGAGATCTCATCAACATGATAGGAAGACATGACTCTGGAAGGTCTTATTAGAATTCAAATCTGGCTAGCAAAAATGACTATGTATGGGTGGGAAACAGAGTAAGGGACAAAGAGTAGATCGATGTGCCTTTGTAGATGAAGACTTAGAAATGTGGCTCAGGTATAATATTCATAATTGTTTGATGTTGTTATATTCCAATAATCAAGTCCTGACTTCCTCCAAAAGTCATCTGATGAAAAGACTAAGTCAGGGTATACAAAAGTAAGATAGAGACAGTGAATAGTGTTGAGTAAATTGGTCCACATTCCTCTGCATTAGCATATTTTAGTTTGCAATTCTAAAGGTATGACAACTGGTCAGAAATTAATAGTGGATATGATTTGTCAGGTCCCATTTAGTTTGTAGCATGAGTTGTGATGTGACAGAGGAACCTATCATATATGTTATTGAGAAATAATCTGACAGGTTGATTAAATCGTTATGTGGAGAAGAAATATAAGTTGGATGATAAAGGCAAGTGGTTGAATGATTAGATCCAACACATATGAAGACATATGTATGTTTTTTTGGATCCGCATTAACAATTTAACACAAGAACAAGCTGACAGGATATAACACTTGGTGTACATGCCTCACAGTTTGCTTGCCGACCTGATCATGAGAAAGATTTAGTTGCAGATATAAATAGAGGATGGATTTTGGTGTTTGAACAGTTGTAATGCAAATGTGTGTGTGATAAATGTGAACATGAGAATTGAATTGTAGAGTTAACATATCAATAAGGATGAAGACTAAGGATATAATATTGAGTTATTAAATGACTACACCCTGGCATACTGATAGATGCTTTTGCAGTATTCATATTTCCTATATGATTTCACTTTTACTGGATAGTGAGTAATCTTCATCAAGGCAGTGAGCCTGATAGTGAGCCTTCATTAGGGTTTAACAACCCTTATTGTAATCTTTCTAGGTTTAGGATTGAGACAGTGAGCCTACTAGACCTAGTTGTACTTTATGGCAGTGAGCCAACATGTTCTAGGCCCATGGAGTAACCAAGCCTGAACATCAAGATTTGTAAAAGATTGCAATATGTATATTGAGAGCTAATCCTCTATGTGGTTTTTGCCTCTTTGTGTTTTCCACATAAAAATCTTGGTGTTCATGTGTTATGTCTTTGTGGTTGCTATTCATTTGTTTAATTTGTTTTCATATAATTAAATTTGGTAAATGGATAATAGAGAAGTGTATAAATGGTTGTGTAGAATACTGATTTGCCCCCCCTCTCAGTGTTTATTGGATTCAACAATTGGTATCAGAGAAAGGTTCCTTGGAAGAATCCTAATAGCTTGAGGAAGATCTGAGAAGGTTCACTCATGGCAGCACAAAGGCATTTCACTTATCCTGAAGCAAATCCTCTTGGTATCATTAAGATTGGCAATTAAGTATATGTTAATAATGAGCAGTTTGAAGTAACTCTAGAAGATCCTGACAACTCCAAAGCTAAAATCATAGGTTAAGAAGAGAGTATCAAAGAAGATGATGTTTGCATTCTCAAATTAAAAGGGCAAATCAGTAAATATCAGGAAAGAAGGAAAGAATTATGTGAGCAACTAAAACAAGTGAATCTATAGAGAATCTTCTCAGGGTGATTGAAGAAAAGACTAAGAGTGAGGAATGTCTAAATCAAATCATGAAGGACAAGTTAGAATAATGTGAAAAATTAGGGAAAGAAGTTTTGCTCTTGAAATTTGATCTAGAAGTAGCCAACAGCTAGAAAGAAAAAAACAAAATAAGCTCTACAAAACTTTATGAGTTGCTAGCCAGTCAAAAGTATCCAGATGATAAAGAAGGTTTGGGATTTGAAAAAGGAGAAAGTTCAAATTCTGGGCAAGATAGATCTAAAGAAGGTAGAGGCAGAAATCATCTGGTAATGAATCAAAGAAGAAGACCTAAAGGACCTCCAATCAGGCAACCAAATGCACAAAGGTACCCATCTTTCAATGGTCATTATTTTAGATTCAATAAGTATGGTCATAGGGTTACTCAGTGTAGAAGTAGAATAAATCAAAATGCTCCATCTTTTTCTGGTCAATGTTTCAATTGTAAGAATATCGGTCACAAGGCAAATGAATGTAGAAGTGTGTCAAGAAATGTACCAAACTATCCAAGGAATGGTCAATCCTTCAATGGAAAATGTTTTGCATGCAATAGATTTGGGCACATGGCTAACCAATGTAGATCAAGGCTAAATTCAAATATCATGAGAAATCAAGGTCAAAGAAATATTGTGTCCTTCAATTGCCACAAGTCCAGACACTTTGCTAGATTATGTAGAACCAGAAATGTGAAAAGAAACTACAATACTGAATATAGGAAAACAGAGCAAAAGAATGACAAAGGGAAGGAAATGGTTGATCCAGTTGAAACCAAGAAAGAAATGAGAAAATTTTGGATCAAGAAAGATTTGAATGAAGTCAAGGATGAATTCACACCATCATCTAGTGTAAATACTTCCTCTAGGAAGTAAATTAGGAGCCCTGGCTCAATGGGAGTAGTGTTAAAAATCTAAATCCCCCAGCCAAAAAGTTGGTGCTAGAATCTAGAACAGAGATATGTGGTAGAATCTAACATGACAGATCCCCTAAAAGGAATTGTAGAAGAAAATTTTCTAATGCAGACTATTGTGGAGCAATCCTAATTGACTGTATTTTATAGCGAAGAGTTTAACAGCTTTTTGGAACAAGCATTAATGACGATTATGTTAAGTCTTGTAGAGGATAAAAGGGAACTAGTTTAATCTCAAAATCACTTTACATCCAAAGCTATCAAGTGTTCAGAGAGATTGAAGCAAAACTTAAACAATAACAACCAAGATTTGAAGTGCTCGAAGTAATTTGGATAAAGGAAACCCTAATTCAGTGAAACAAGGTATTTCTGTTCAAACCCTACTTTGTGAATCTATTAAAATCTTGAGATGGTGATGCTGTAAATTGTTGATATCACTGAGAAACCATGACCCAAATTCAAGAAACATTCCCACAAAGCAACTGAACTTGATCTAATAGGTGCATTCTCAGGTATACCATACAAAGTTCTATGTGTGGAAGACATTAGGGTATATATCCATGTTGCCCTAGATGAGCACTGTGATAGTAGATTCACAGACTTATTTCAAAAACATTTAAGTGATGATCAATTTTACTTGTAGGAAGACTACAATGTTCTGGAAGAGAAGAAATTCATCCAATATGTAGATTTTCCCACATTTGTAGCAGATGAATGGGTTCGGTATGTGCTGAGAAGAATTCATTACAAGTTCATGTGGTTAGTGAAAGGGCAACCCTTCAAGATAACCAAGGATGCAATTTAGGTAGCCACTGGACTAAACTCCACTGGAGGTATACCATTATTGAAGGCCATCAAGAATCAAATGGTTAGAAATGGTACCGAAGCCCAATTTGACAAAAGGGTGTTGACAATAAATGATATTACTAACTGTTGGTCATGATGTTAGTGACAAACAAGCATAGAATAAAAGTACACATTAACCTTTATTCATCTTGAAAGATATGATGAATTCAGAGAATTCATGATCCCAAGTCTCTGGTGATTAGGTCTTAATCGTCTGATGTTACTCAGAGGTTGATGTGCATTGTTGTTTCCATTTTGGGTCCTTACGTTGAGTTCATCATCATGACACTATTTCTGCAAAGGTTCTTCACAAAGAGGTCATTTTATGCAGTGGTTTGATCAACTAATATAGAAATATTTAAATCTTTGCATGATATTTTCAATTATACATGCTTTAGCTTCAAAAATGCTAAATGTTTGCAATTATCTATGAGATGTCCACATATTTGTATTATTTGCTTGAGATTATCAATTATCTGCAATTATGGTGGTGAAATGCTCTGAAATTTAAAGAAATTGAAAGAAATGCTTCAAATTAATGTTGAACCTTCAGCTATTGAACCACATATACATTAGATATAGTCATGAAGAGAAGAAAACCAAACCATATGTTCACCAGGACATTCCACAGCTAGATACAGTTGATGCTAACTTCAAAGGAATTGTATGAAAACAACATATGCAAATAGATATGCACTCCAAGGGATGCAGCAAATCACATCATATATCTAGAATTCACACACTGATTACTCAAGATTTACTATGAATTGTAATCAAACAAGTCTTCTCATTCATTAAGTATGCAAGGATATAAATGTAAACAAAAAGCTTTGAAATGAGCCCTGAATATTTTAGTAGACAGATTTCAATTAAGTTTCAAATGTTTGAAATGAGGCATTCCTCCACCTTTTATAGAACAAGGTGAGGAATCTATTACAAAAAGATCTATGATCTTGATTTATCTATGAATATCTACGGTCATTATTTCCTTTGACTTTGTCAATCTTATCAAGTGGCACAAGTTGCTAGCTAGCAACCATCTGGAGTACTTATTTTCATAAGTAACTGATGCTTATATTCCCTTTTATGATGTATCCTCATCATGCTCCTTGTCATCATCATCACCTTCACCGCTCTCGCTCTCTTCATCATCATGATGATGGTCTTCTTTGATATGGACCTGCATATATGTCCTGATATTTTCATATAGTTGTACTATTCTTTCTATTTCCCCACCATCCTGAGTTTTTGCTTTGATGGCTGCGTGCTTATGCATTTGATATTTGCCTTAGAGATTTTCTAATTTACTTCTCCTAATGATGGATGTCTCATGATAATTTTCCATCTTGACCCTGACCTCATAATTTTGTCCATGGTTTCCTCTATTAGATTATTTAGGGGATCATCAGCTACCTGCTGCAAGTTACTATGTATAGCTTTTATTGCAAACTCCTCATCTTGATTCTCTATCTTCCCTTCCACCTTCCCTTCCAGCACTTCTAAAAGTTCAGCTTCATATACCATCATATCATGTAGCTTTATGCTGATGTCTCTTAATTTAGTGTTGCATCTTTTAAGTACCTCACATTCAAATTTGGTATCTTTATACCATATGTCAACCAATAGTGCGTTATTATTATTTAGCACTTGATTGCTTATTAGAACCTGAGGGTCAATTCTCCTTATTTCTTCCAAGATGACCAAAATTTTCCCCAGCTGGAAAGACCTTTTCCCAATCTCCATCTGCAATTTGTCAACTTTTCTCTTGGAGACACTTAGAGAATTCCATCTTTTTAAAGAAGCTTTTACCACTTCCTCCGCTTCATCAAATGTGGATAACATCCACTTTCTCATTATAGATGACTCATGCTTCATGAGATCTATTTTATTTACTTCCTCCTAATAAATAGTAGTCAATGGGACTGCATGATCAGTTGATGTATCATCAAGGTTAGTTAACCCTTTTATGTATGCATGCAGCTGAGCAATGTGCTCTTTATGCTGCTTATTCTTCTTTTTCTCTTTCTTAATTATTTGAGTTAAGGAATCAATGATATCCTTACCCTCCTAACCCTCCTGGTCTTCATTTCCAAATCCTAAGTCAACTGTATTAATCTGGAATTCTTCCAAAGTAATTTTACCTTTTTCTTTATCTACAGTAGGAATTACAACCTATACAGCCTTTCTTCTAGTTGTTGGATCTCTCTTAATGGCCGAAGTCATTCTAGCCTTCCTCTTTGGTTTTATTAGATTTTTAGAAAACAAGGTGGATACATCAAATTCTTGAATCTCAAAATCTACCTCTGTGTTGACTTCCTTTTCCAACCATCGAGGTACCTGATCATATTTCTTTGCATCATCATGATGTTCACCTTGATCTCCTGTATCCGTCAGCATATGTGATGGAGAAGGTGATTTTCTTGTTTCTTCTTCATGATGCTCATCTTGGGGGTGATCCTATGGTACATCCTCTTGCTGAGGAATTTCCTTTTCCAGACGAGCATCATCCTGAGGTGGAGGATCTTGTGATGTGTCTATATGATGATCATGATTATCATGATCCTTCTCCATTGTTACTTCATCCACCTTTGACTTCTCCTCCTGTTGAGGCTCATTCATAGCCAACGATATTGTGGAATCCTCCTTAGGTGCTGGTATTTGTTCTACACCTACATCACTTAATTCATGAACTTTAGAAGCATGATCATCAGATACATCCTTCTCATCAGCCTTCTTTTCCTAAACCTCCACCATAGCAGTATTTGCTGATGTTTCCTGTTGGTGTATTTTTGAAGCATGTGTTTCTGGCTCTGCCATCTTCACTTCTTCTATATGTTCTCCTTTATCAGGTGTACCTGCTGGATGTTTAGGACTTACATCCTGTGTATATGTCAAATCCACTACTGCAGGACTTGTCACCTGTGCAACTAATGTATCCAACCCTATTTCTTGAGCTATCTTCTCTGGACTCTTTTCCTTTTCAGATTCCACTTGCTTCATCTCCTCCAATATTGTTTGAACTAATGGAGTCCCATGAGGGGTCATGTGCATACCTGCAGCAAGGGTTTCCATCTTCTGTGAAGCTACTTCTTTCACAACCTCATCATCAGATAGATTAATTGTTTCATCTAATGAGATATGACCTCCTTGAGAGGTTTCTTTCATCTGCTCTTCTGCTTGTTTAGTCTTGAACTTCACAATGGTAGGAAGCGAAACATTGTGTTGAAATTCCCTATGTAGAACTTCACTACCTGCCCCTTTCAACAGTATAGGGGATTGCTTTATCTCACCCCTCATAGAGGTTCTTGGTTTCTTAAGTGTGGTAGCTACCATCACCTGTGGGGCTTTTCTTTTCCTTTTAAATAGTAAAGGGGCCTCTTCTTCCTCAAGCTCTTCCTCGTTGAGGATATCTTCTTCTATTTGTTTTTGGGAGGATTGACTTTCTTCTTGGGTCTCAGTAACTACTGCTTCTGCCCTTTGAACTCTCTTGGACTTTTGTTTATCTCCACGGGGCGGTGATGCTGATCCAAATCCTTATCCTGATGCCGTGGCATCTTCAGCTGGAAACATTGCCTTTTCAATAATCACCCCTTTGGGTTCATTATCAATTTTCTTACCCCTAGGGGGTCTTTTACTTTGCTGTTGTTGTGGAGGCAACCTCTCTCCTTTTGATTTCCTTTTTTCAATTATGAAATCATCACATTCCTCATCAGGAATATCTTGTCCTTTCTTTTTATTATCGACAGTAATGGCAACACCTTTCTTCTTCAATGCTTCAATTTGTTCATCAACCCAAACTTGGGTTAGGTGTAATGTCCTGGCAATGAAAGGGTCCAAGGATATGTCTTCCTGTATAGTCAAGTTAGGTGCAGATATTGTATCATTATATATTTTCTTTTCTTCATATTCATCTGCTATTATCCTGCCATCATCCTTCTTCAACTGTGATGGAATGGGGATGCAGTCAAAGGTTCTGATTTGATTTAATGTCAACTTTTGGTATCTTCTTCTTCTGGCTTCTACTTCATCTTCACAATCTGCCCAGAAGTCTTCTAGGTGCCTCTGATGAATAGGTTTCCCTATTATTTTCTATATCCTCCCATAAGGATCATATGGCCTTATCAGTGGGAATAGCTGCAATTACATTTTATTCAAACTAACCATGACCTTCTTGATACTCTCTAAATCTGGACACATATACCAGCCAATGGTTACTGGAAACAAAATAGGTGGTATTTTCTAAGCATCCTTGTATGTCTTCAACATTGTGGAGCTCTGTCTTATAAATTCCATTAATACCACTGCATCAGTGGGGTATCTTGGTAGCATGAGGGGGTGTCCTTCAAAGCCCTCAATCCTTATGTAAGAAAATGTTGCAAATTGAATGTACCAGGCTCCATGCCTGTAGATTATTGTTGACCCTCCATGCTCAATCTTTTTGTCCTATCCTCCTACATGGTCCTTACCAAATGCATAAAGAATGCATCATTTACCAATTTGTAATCTTGGAGGTAATTAACTCTCTGCAACTGGGGATGATGATCCCAAATATGCATAGCATTGATTGTGCCTGTAGCCTTCCCATCTGTAACCAGTGCATCAAATGTGCCCTTGAAAGCACAGGAGTAGACAATGTAGGATGTCATGTAAAAGGAACAATTTGAACCTCCCAAGTTCATCAGCTGGTCATGCAGAGCATCACTTATCGATTGGCTCCATAGTGGCTTGGTATCTACATATATGCACATCATGATGACACCATACATCTAATCTTTAAAGCTACCAGCATCAGGCTGACCTGTCACCCTGCTAAGCAATGCAATCATATACTGATATTCATTGTCAAAATCATATTTATATAAGTGCACAGGAAGTTTTGCCACTGCAAGATATGAATTGTTCTTAGCCCTCCACAAATACATGGTCTTCCTTGCCTGCTTCTTATTGTTTTCATATTCAGGTTTAGATTTCTTCAAATCTATGCTATTAACCTTCCTACCTAATGGCAGTCCAAATGTCCTGGAAAGACTGCTGATGGACAGGTCTGCATATATTCTGCCATGTTTCACCACCTGTCTTGTTTGTGGATTGTAGTTTTGTGCACACTCAACAACTTGCTCTAGAGACTCCATGGAGTATGGAAAACTAGCCGCATTCCACATCCCTGACATGAATAATGCATCCAACAGGGTGCTTCTATTCTTTTCATCATTCATTTTGGTGGACCATGCCTCCAAATCAGTACTTCCTTGATGCGTATCTGTAATTGCATCGTACTTGAACAAGATTCCCCTAGGAGATGCAAACATGGGCTTACTGAATTCAGCCTCACACTTAGCTATCCTCTTGTCAGCCATGGAAATCTGCAATTAACAAGACATGTCTTACAATGGATATTCATAGGCATGCACATAACATTTTATCTTTACTAACATCATGCATACTGTACTTATTCAGCATTTACTTATCATGAGATGCATAAACTAGAACCTTCAACATCCTACCTGATTACACAGAAGCAATAGGATGAGGGTTTCAATTACTTACCTGGTTATGTAGATCCCTTTGATTATACTAGCAATTTTCTAAAAATGCTCTTAATTCTGCTGATAATCGCGTGCTTCTTCCTACCTATAAGCTCTATTCATCCAAGTATCACCTGTAGGAGGGTTTGGAAGCTAGCACTCTATAAAAATGGTTTAATCACCAGGTGAATGTAAAAAATGACCATTGAATTTACTTTTTTAACTTAGCAATTAGGGCGAAATTAGGGTAAACCCTGACGCATTAGATTTGAATCGTTGATTTTTTATGGAAACTTAGGACTTCACCAGGTGTGTCATCAGGTCAGTGGGAACTACCTACCACCTCTATGTGTATTAAATGTCAATGGCAGTAATGAGAGTTGGGTGATATCCCTATGATAGGATATATTCAAAAATATGATAGTATTTGGATATCGGGTGATATTTTCAAATATCACCTCAAGTGAGATGTGATCATCCTCCTCGAGAGGAAAAACTATCATGACAAGATCGGGCGCTGATCACACCCTTAGGTCGCGCTTTATACATCAGGAGGATATTTCAACATATCGGGTGATGTTACAAAAATGATGATGACCAGATAAACCATAACCTACCTCTTTCTCAGAATATCAGGATGATGTCATCCAAATATTGGCTCATTGTATCGTTATGACATCATGACATCATCATCATGTTATGCAAGAAGGATCATGTTTAGGAAATACTTCCGAGAGGTAAATGTGATGATTATGTCATCATCATGTTTGTTTCTTTGTTTATCGGACTTGAATGACATCATCAGGATAATTGCTTAAGGGGATATTTCACGGCAGGAGGATATTGAGAAATATTGGGTTACATTAAGAAATATGACTCTCGTGAAATACATAAGGCTGTTGACAGGTAAAAGTCACTATCACCTAAAATTGACGTCTAGACATTTGGACCGCATGATTTATCAGGTGATAAATTAGATCGGGATGACTTTTTATAATATGATGGATATTGAGAAATGTGATCCTCCCCCTGTGAATATCAGGTTTGACTCAAACTTTGAGCATTCATAACTTTTACATCCTAATCAATATCAGGGTGGTGCAAAAGGCAAACCTACATGAAATTTGATGCTCTTTCTAAAAATGAGGTTACTTGAATGAAATATGAATTTTGACAAACTAACCTCATGATGATGACTTACCCAGCTTCTCCATGCATGATGCTCTACATGACTTACTTTTACCAAACCAAGCCAAAAGTTGGGTCCCTATTTTGCCAAGTCAAAATGGGGCGTGTTGTGTAACCACACAACAACTTGCCACCAAAGAAAACATACAAATTCCAATGATTCAAGTGATGTGATCACATTCATCCATAGTATTCTAATTCTTTCTAAGCATAAGCATCATGATCTTCTGAATGATAAAAGTTCATTATGGTAACAATGCTAACAAAGGATCATATGTGTGCAAATGATTAATTATCCTCATCTTGAAAGCAAGTTGAAAACATAAGTAACTGGTGTTAAACTACATAGTTGGAGATCATCCCTCATAGGCAACCTGGATAGAGCCTTGCTGCCAGCAGGCATCTATAGCCCTAGCAAGGTTATCTATACAATCTTCCCAAGTAGAGCCCCACTGCCAGCAGGCTTTCATAGCCCCGGTAGAGTTACTTAGATGACCTAATTTTATTTCTTTTTTGACGTTTCTATAAAATTTGTATCTGATATCATCATGTTAGCTCATTTGTACAAGGTATAGTCACTTGTAGCTTTAGGTTGGAGATTGTATTGGTAGCAAGGGATTCCCTTTAGATTTTTCACTTAACACCTATACTTGTATTTTCAACAAACCCAAGGCTGTTAAGTGTTTCATTGTGATTGATTCACTTTGATCAAGAAAAGGCATCCTGATGAAAGGATATCACAGACCTAATCATGAATACTTCTTAGAATGAATCATAACCTATGTCTAAATTTGATCTCATCACTTGAATCCTAACAATTTAGTTATTTTCTAGGATGATAAGGCCTCCTCATCTTGACTAGCCAAAATAAAACTCAACAAACAAACCACAAAACAAACAAACAAACAAAACAACAAAACAAAACTATACAAGCAACTATACAAATGTACATTATGATACACATGACTGTCATGAAGTCACTTAAGCTTGGAAATAGTGTTTGAGAAATTGTCCATTGACTGGTAATGGGACATCCTCACCTGTCAAGTTCTTAAGCCTATAAGTGTTGTCTCCTAGTATCTCAGAAATTTGAAAGGGACCTATCCATAATCTGTCAAACTTACCATGGTCTCCTTTCTTCTCATGGGCTTTATCCCATATTAGGACTAAATCAGATATCCTGAAGGCTTTGACTTTGGCTCTCTTGTCAAACTAGCGTTTGACAACAGCTTGATGTTTTGCAAATTGGTCAATTGCTTGACTTCTTTTCTCTTCTAGGTGCATCAGCTGAAGCAACCTGACTTCTTGTCTATTATCTATGCCTAGGTATTCTTGGGCAAATTGCAGGGTAGGAATTTTCAAGTTTATAGGGAGGATAGGATCTACCCCATATACTAATTGGAAGCGTGAGTTTCCTAATGTAGTTTTCATTCTAGTTCTATCTACCCATAAGGCATATTTCAGAAATGAGTTCCATTCCCTAGGGTTCTTCTCTACTAGTTTTCTTATGATATTCAGCAAATTTTTGTTGGTGGATTCTGCTAATCCATTCCCTTAGGGATAATAGTTGGATGAGAACTTGAGTATGATCCCATGATCAAAAGCCCAACTTGACAATTTGGTTGAAGTGAAGACAGAACCATTATCACTTACTAGAGCAAAAGGAGTTCCATACCTGGTAACAATGTTGCTTTCCAGAAATTTGATAACACCATCTGCAGTACAGGTCTTGCTGCTAACAGCTTCAGTCCATCTGGTACAATAATCAGTAATTGTTAAGACATACCTATCACCTGAGGATGATGGAGGATTGATTGGTCCTATGAAGTCCATGCCCCATTATGCGAATGGGCGCTCTTCCATCACTGGCTGCAAGGGTTGTGCAGCATATTTCTCTCTGTTGGCAGCAACCTAACATATATGACAACATTTAACATGTTCAGCTATATCTTTAAAGACTGTAGGCCAGTAATATCCTACTCTAAGGATTGTATGTGTTGTGGCTAGGGCTGATCCATGTGTTGTTCCGAACTTATCATGTAATTCTGATAAAACCTTATCTGCTTCTGGCTTTTCTAAGCATCTCAGGTATATTCCTTCATAATTCTTCTTGAATAAGTGGTGCAGGAGCACCCCTACAAGACAGGATATAGGTTCATTGTCTGCATGATAGGACATTAGTCTAGTTTTAGCATGTTTGACTTCATAATGTAATAAGGTCCATTGGACCAATGCATATGTATTAGATTAGCCTAGGAGAGTGTGCAGGCAGTTAGAGCTCGTGATCAGGTAGTATGAGCTGTCCTCTCCTAGCCGCTTGGAAGCTCCCAGCCACTGGGAATCGAGTTGGTAGTACTCGTAGGATATTGCTATAAATAACTCAGATCAGTTAGGGTTTGAGATCAGAGGGAGAGAGTAGTAGTTATGTTATGTTGTATTGGTGATTGAGTGAGATCCAGAGATCAGTCCAGACATTGTGAAAAAAAAAAGAGAGAGAGTAGTAGTTATGTTATGTTGTACTGGTGATTGAGTGAGATCCAGAGATCAGGCCAGACATTGTGAAACATCGTTGTTCGATAGTATTGTAGAAACAGGACATTTGTGTTTCATCTAAATAAGATCTCATCAATTGCATTATCTGGTTTATCAGCTGTTTATGTTTTGATTTCTGTTCTGATTACAGGTTAATGGATTCTTTCAACCCTTCCACCGGTTGATTCTATGAATCGGTGGAATGGTCATGCATGTTAGTTTAGGTTGTATTTTAGTTTTCTGTTTATGCATTTCATTGTGTGGGAGATCGATTGGTAGCATGCTATGAATCAACCTAGCATCCTCATGTGCTAGGGTTTAGGAAGATAAACTGTTAAGTTTTGATCTGAAGGTGATCCGGCCCGATCATCATGTTTTCTTTGTAAAATTGTGCGGTTCTGTGAGTTTGCATGCAGCTGACGGATATACAGGGATCTGCATGTGCTTTTCCAGACGGAGTGAATCGTATCGTCATCTACGAGTATATCGCTATTAGGATTAGGTTCTGAAGTTGGCAAAAATTGCATGTTTCAAGTGCATCAGGATGATATAGGTTGGATATATACTCAGTGTATATATCATCGTCAAGATCATCCTTCGTGTGTATCCATCGTCCGCATATCGCTATCGCATGCAGAAGTGAAAGTTCACTTTTTGGCTAAGGACCGGAAAGGTCATCATCAGGATATTGTAAAGATCACCGGATATTCATTATCATGTTGCAGAGGATATAAGTGTCTTATATCCTGTTGACATCATCATCAGGTGCATTGACATCATCATCGGGTGCATGTGATGTCATCGTCATCAGGATATTGCAAATATCACCCTATGCAAGTTTATCCTGCTGTCGCTAAGTGTTTTGGCATCGGCGTAAGTCATCGGCATAAAGTTGAGTATCATCATCAGGATGTTTCAATATGACCGGATAAGTCATATCCTGATGCTGTTGTTTGAGTAGTCGGATATCGGGGTGACGTAAGCATCGAAGGAAAGGTGCTTGAAGTTGTCGTCATCAGGATATATGGGAGGAACCGGATATTTTATACCCTGCTGATGAAGATGATGTCGAACATCATGATGATGAAGATAGAGTTTGGCGGTAAGATGAACAGTGAACATCAGGAGGATGTTTGCACTTGCCGAATGTGATGATGCTGCTGATAGCCGAATATGATGATGCTGCTGACAGGCGAAAGGCGAAAGGCGATAAGGAAGTGAACAGTAGTTAGCAGGAGGATATTTCATGCCTCTTCGAAATATGATGATGATGTCTGTGTTAGCAAGAAATATGATGATGATGATAAGCCGATAGGTATTACATACTGTATGTCCAGGATTTTAACATGCTGGTTGTATTAATGACTCCTCCTTCCCATTTGTAAGCTTCTGTTGCGTTTCCTCTACATCATAGTGGTATCAGAGCAAAGGAAGGATCTTCTGGAAAAGATCAGGATATAGCAGGATGTCAGATGAAGAAGGAACATCTGAGATTCCGGCAAGGATGACCAACGTTGAGTTGGCAGTTCTGGTAAAGAAACAGATTGCAGAGAGCAAGGCCGTGAAGGCTCAGAATCAGGAATTGAAGGATGAGTTAGAGAAGTTGAGGAACAGAGTAGGTTCTGGTAGAGAAGAAGATAGGGAAGAAGAAGAGATCCCTAGTTGGAACGAGGAGGTCATTCCTGCAGACCAGAGACCATTGTTGAACGCCCTCAAGGCCATGGAGAGGAGAACCATGGATGTGAAATTGGATTTGCCAGTATTTACAGGAAAGATGGAACCTGATTCAGTGATGGAGTGGATAGACTCCTTGAACAATTTCTTTGAAACAGAGGAGATACCAGAACAACAGACGGTGAAAATAGCCCAGTCAAAAATGAAAGAAGCTACCTTGACATGGTGGAATTTCGTCCAAGATGATAGAGTACAGGAAGGAAAGCGTAGAGTCACTACATGGAAGAAAATGATGGCATTAGTAAAGGAAGCTTATGTCCCATTGGATTACAGTATCCAATTACACAAGAGGAAGCAAAACCTGAAGCAGAAGGAGCTAGATGTCAGCTCATATACAGAAGAATTCATGAAACTTTGTATGAAAACAAAGGTAAAGGAAAGTGAAGAAGAGAAGGTAGCCAGATACCTTAATGGATTGAGGTTCAACATTCAGGAAGATTTAAGTCTGCATAATCCAGATACAGTTCAGAAATGCTTTCAGTTGGCATTGAAAGTGGAAGAGAAGTTAAAGACAAAACAAGAACAACACAATAGAGGAAGAGGAAGACAACAAAGCGGTGGAAGAGGTCCTTTTAGAGGTAGAGGACATGGACATGGATATCAAGGAGAATCCAGTCATGACAATAGTAAGGGAAACAATAGTCAGAACCAGGGGGAAAATTATAGTCAGCAAGGAAACTTCAGAGGTAGAAGACCTTTTAGAGGAAGATCCCAGGGCAAAGGATCCATCAGATGTTATAACTGTAACAAAGAAGGCCATATAGCTAGCAGATGTCCAGAAAAGGCCACAAGCTCAACAGGAGAAAGGAGAACAAATCTGATCCAAGAACCTGATAATCAAAGTATGACAGGCTCTAATGCTTTTCAGAGTGTGAATGCTCCTGATAATTATGGATACCCAGAAAGTGGAGAGTCTCTAATGATGAGAAGAACAGTGACTACCATGAAGGTACCTGACAAAGAATCCCCTCAAAGAAAGTCTCTTTTCAGGACTATTTGCAAAGCAGGAGGTAAGGCATGTAAAGTTTTGATTGATTCTGGTTCTACTGAAAATTTTGTGTCTGAAGAAATGGTGACAAAGCTTAAGCTCAGGAAATTGCCTCACCCATCCCCATATAAAGTCTCATGGCTTACCCAAGGTCAGCAAACAATTGTAGAAGAGCAGGCTTGGGTAGAATTTCAGATTGGAGCATATAAGGATAAGTTGTTGTTTGACATTACCACGATGGATGCTTGCAATCTTTTATTTGGTAGACCATGGCAGTATGATTTGAAGGGACAACATGATGGTGTTAGAAACACCTATACAATCACTAAAGATGGTAAGGTTATAAAGTTACTACCATTGACGGAGAAGGAGGAGAAATCTAAAGGAAAAGAGGTGAAGGTAATGCTGATGGAAGGTAAACAGTTCCTGAAAGAAGTAGTAGCAGAAGGTGCAGTTGCATATGCCCTAATCCCATGTATGAGGGTGAATAAAGAACAATAGCAAGAAGTCAAGGAAGAGAAAAAGCAAAGGTTCATAGACCCAGCTATCCAAGAGCTATTGGATAAGTACAAAGGTATCATCTCAGAGGGAATGCCAAGATCCCTACCACCTATCAGGGATATTAGTCACTGCATAGACTTAATTCCAGGGTCAACACTTCCAAACAAAGCAGCCTATAAACTAACTCCAGAACAGAATGCAGAAGTAGCTAGACAAATTGAAGAATTATTGGATTAAGGTCTGATTGGGAAAAGTTTAAGTCCATGTGCAGTACCAGCTATACTAGCACCAAAGAAGGAAGGTACTTGGAGGCTTTGCACAGATTCCAGAGCTATTAACAAGATCACAATCAGGTATAGGTTTCCAATCCCTAGGATAGAGGATTTACTTGATTGTTTGGGAGGTGCTAAGTATTTTACAAAAATAGATTTGAAGAGTGGATATCATCAGATCAGGATTAGGCCAAGAGATGAATGGAAAACAGCATTCAAAACTAATGAAGGGTTATATGAGTGGAAGGTTATGCCTTTTGGTTTATCTAATGCACCTAGTACTTTTATGAGGTTGATGAATGAGGTTTTGAAAGAGTTCATTGGTAAGTTTGTCATAGTATATCTAGATGACATTCTGATTTTCAGCAACACAAAAGAAGAACATCTCAGACACATAAATTTGGTTCTTAAGAGGTTACATGAAGAGCAGCTGATGATAAATTTAGACAAGTGTTTGTTCATGCAAGAGGAGATCACATATTTGGGTTTTGTCATTTCACAAGGAAAGTTACAAATGGATAAGGAGAAGGTAAGTGCCATATTGTCTTGGCCAACCCCAAAGACTATGAATGATGTCAGAAGTTTCCATGGGTTAGCAACCTTCTACAGGAAGTTTATAAGAGGGTTTAGTCATATTTGTGCACCCATGCTTGATACCATCAAAGGAGGATAGAAGTGCAGATTTGCTTGGACTCAAAGAGCAGATGATTCTTTTGAAACATTGAAGAAGAAGGTGGCACAGCAGCCAGTCCTTGCACTTCCAGACTTTAACAAAATCTTTCAGGTGGAATGTGATGCCAGTCACATGGCCATTGGAGCAGTACTCAGCCAAGAAGGTAGACCTATTGCATTTTTCAGTGAGAAGCTCAATGATGCTAAAAAGAGGTATTCCTCATATGATTTGGAAATGTATGCTTTAGTCCAGTCACTCAAGAAATGGAGGCATTACTTGATGCCAAAGGAATTCATAGTATTCATAGATAACCAGGCTCTGAGTTTCATAAACAGCCAGGAAAAGCTGAACCACAGACACATGAAATGGGTAGAAACCTTACAAGCGTTTACTTTTACATTGAAGCATAAGAAAGGAGTCAAGAATAAAGATGCAGATGCTTTGAGCAGGAGAGTTCTAACAGTCAACCAGATTCAGTTAGAAAGTGTTGGCATTGATTCACTAAAGACCATGTATGAGACTGATGAAGATTTTGGGGAGATATATCATGTATGTACTTCTTTTGGAGAGAAATATCATGCTGAATTCTCTGAATTTTTGATTCAGGATGGATTGTTGTTCAAAGGTGGACAGTTATGTATTCCAAGGTGTTCTATGAGGTTCAACATCATTAAGGAGAAACATTGTGGAGCTATGGCAGGTCATTTTGGTCTAGATAAGACTCTTGATCTTGTCCGAAGACATTACTTTTGGCCTAAGTTACAATCAGATGTCAGAAAGTTTGTAGAGACATGTGTGATATGTTAGAAAGCTAAAGGCAGGTCGACTAATGCAGGTTTATATCAGCCCTTACCCATTCCTTCCAGACCATGGGAAAGCATAAGTATGGATTTTGTCTTGGGTTTACCAAGGACAAGGAAAGGGTTTGACAGTGTTTTTGTTGTAGTGGATAGATTCAGCAAAATGGCACATTTCTTGCCATGCAAAACCACTGCTGATGCTTCATACATTGCAGATTTGTTTTTCAGGGAGATTGTCAGGATCCATGGATTGCCATTGAGCATAGTGTTAGATAGGGATGTGAAGTTTATTGGTCACTTCTAGAGAACTCTTTGGAAGAAACTTGGAACAAATTTGTCTTTTTCCTCTGCATATCATCCTCAAACGGATGGACAGACTGAAGTAGTGAACCGTTCCTTAGGAAATTTGCTTAGATGTTTGACAAAACAACATGGAGAAAAGTGGGATAATATTCTATCTCAAGCTGAATTTTCCTATAATGATACTGTCAATAGGAGCACAGGGAAATCACCTTTCCAGATAGTTTATGGTGTGCATCCAAGAGGAATTTTGGAATTGAGAGATCTACCTACAGTAGACCCTATTAGTGCAGAAGGAGAAGCTTTTGCAGAAGCCATAAAAGAGGTTCATGATCAAGTCAAGACCCAACTACAACAAACCACATTGAAGTATAAGGAATATGCTGATAAAAAGAAGAAGGATGTATAGTTTGATGTTGGCAACTTGGTATGGGTTCATTTAAAGAAGGATAGACTTCCTAAGGGAAAATATACTAAACTTATGCAGAGAAAAGTTGGACCATGTCAGATCTTGCACAAGCATGGACAGAATACTTATGAGGTACAACTCCCCCCTGATCTTGGTTTGTCCCCTATATTCAATGTATGTGATTTAACTCCATACAAGTCTTATCCAGATGCAGATCAGGATCTCCTACAGGATACAGTCCATGATAACATTCCCAAGCATGATCCTCCACAGTTACAGAAGGTTTTGGACACCAGAGTGGTCAAACAGACCCGGAACAAACAGTACTTGGAGTATCTAGTCTCTTGGAAGGGAAAACCTAATTCTGAAGCAGTCTGTATGACTGAAGAGCAGATCCAGAAACATGGTGCAGATCTTCATACTCTCATCTCAAGTGGACTTGAGATTTCTTCTTCTGGGGAGTATGGTGCAGGAGCACCCCTACAAGACAGGATATAGGTTCATTGTCCGCATGATAGGACATTAGTCTAGTTTTAGCATGTTTGACTTCATAATGTAATAAGGTCCATTGGACCAATGCATATGTATTAGATCAGCCTAGGAGAGTGTGCAGGCAGTTAGAGCTCGTGATCAGGTAGTATGAGCTGTCCTCTCCCAGCTGCTTGGAAGCTCCCAGCCGCTGGGAATCGAGTTGGTAGTACTCGTAGGATATTGCTATAAATAACTCAGATCAGTTAGGGTTTGAGATCAGAGGGAGAGAGTAGTAGTTATGTTATGTTGTATTGGTGATTGAGTGAGATCCAGAGATCAGTCCAGACATTGTGAAAAAAAAAAAAAGAGAGAGAGTAGTAGTTATGTTATGTTGTACTAGTGATTGAGTGAGATCCAGAGATCAGGCTAGACATTGTGAAACATTGTTGTTCGATAGTATTGTAGAAACAGGACATTTGTGTTTCATCTAAATAAGATCTCATCAATTGCATTATCTGGTTTATCAGCTGTTTATGTTTTGATTTCTATTCTGATTACAGGTTAATGGATTCTTTCAACCCTTCCACCAGTTGATTCTATGAATCGGTGGAATGGTCATGCATGTTAGATTAGGTTGTATTTTAGTTTTTTGTTTATGCATTTCATTGTGTGAGAGATCGATTGGTAGCATGCTATGAATCAACCTAGCATCCTCATGTGCTAGGGTTTAGGAAGATAAACTGTTAAGTTTTGATCTGAAGGTGATCCGGCCCGATCATCATGTTTTCTTTGTAAAATTGTGCGGTTCTGTGAGTTTGCATGCAGCTGACGGATATACAGGGATCTGCATGTGCTTTTCTAGACGGAGTGAATCGTATCGTCATCTATGAGTATATCGCTATCAGGATCAGGTTCTGAAGTTGGCAAAAATTGCATGTTTCAAGTGCATCAGGATGATATAGGTTGGATATATACTTAGTGTATATATCATCATCAAGATCATCCTTCGTGTGTATCCATCGTCCGCATATCGCTATCGCATGCAGAAGTGAAAGTTCACTTTTTGGCTAAGGACCGGAAAGGTCATCATCAGGATATTGAAAAGATCACCGGATATTCATTATCATGTTGCGGAGGATATAAGTGTCTTATATCCTGTTGACATCATCATCAGGTGCATTGACATCATCATCGGGTGCATGTGACGTCATCATCATCAGGATATTGCGAATATCACCCTATGCAAGTTTATCCTGCTGTCGCTAAGTGTTTTGGCATCGGCGTAAGTCATCGGCATAAAGTTGAGTATCATCATCAGGATGTTTCAATATGACCGGATAAGTCATATCCTGATGCTGTTGTTTGAGTAGTCGGATATCGGGGTGATGTAAGCATCGAAGGAAAGGTGCTTGAAGTTGTCGTCATCAGAATATATGGGAGGAATCGGATATTTTATACCCTACTGATGAAGATGATGTTGAACATCATGATGATGAAGATAGAGTTTGGCGGTAAGATGAACAGTGAACATCAGGAGGATGTTTGCGCTTGCCAAATGTGATGATGCCGCTGATAGCCGAATATGATGATGCTGCTAACAAGCGAAAGGCGAAAGGTGATAAGGAAGTGAACAGTAGTTAGCAGGAGGATATTTCATGCCTCTTCGAAATATGATGATGCTGTCTGTGTTAGCAAGAAATATGATGATGATGATAAGCCGATAGGTATTACATACTGCATGTCCAGGATTTTAACATGCTGGTTGTATTAATGACTCCTCCTTCCCATTTGTAAGCTTCTGTTGCATTTCCTCTGCATCAATAAGGTTCCTCCCTTCATCATATATTTTTGTGACCTTATCTTCAAGGCTCTTCTCTGTGAAGCTTGCAGTCTTGGAGGACGTCTTCCAGTAATCAGGATGTGTCTGATATCTGCATACCACTCTTCATTGTCCTTAGCATTGATAACATACTACTAACTTATGATGTTTGGGTCAATTTCTGATATCATTTGACTCAAAGCCTGTCCTCTTACCAATTTCATTGGTGTAATCTCCATGTCATATTCTTCTAATACAGTAATCCACTTGGCTCTTTTCTCACCAGGTTCACTCTGCATTAGCAGCATCTTCACTGCTACATCAGGCACTACTGCAATCACTTTGCTTCTTAATATATAATGTCTAAATTTCTTTACTGCCCTGACCAATGCAAGTGCTTGTCTTTCAACATCTACATATCTCAATTTAGCATCCTTGAAGGGACAGCTCATGAAAGCAATTGGTTTTTCTTCTTTCTCTGCATTCCTTTGAGTCAACACTGCTGCAGAGGTATGTTCTAAGGCAAATAAATAAATGTAGAAGTCCTTTGTGTAATCTGGACTGATGAGGATAGGAGCATCTGATATGGCTTTCTTTATGTCTTCAAAAGCAGCTTTAGCTTCTGATGTCCACTCAATCTTGGCATCTTTCTTTAGCATAGCATTTAATGGTCTGACTATCTCTGCAAAACCAGTGATGAATTTTCTTACAAAATTTATCTTACCAAAGTAAGACTTAAGCTCTTTCTTGCTTCCAGGAAGTTGTAATTTCATAATGGACTCTACTCTGGCAGGATCAATGATGATTCCATCTTTGGTTATCAAATGGCTTAATAATTTGCCTATGGTCACCCCAAATATGCACTTCTTGGGGTTCAAGGATATTCCATATTCCTCACATTTCTTCAGCACATTTATGAGATCTGCCACATGGTTCTCCCTTTCTTTGGAGAACACTGTGAGGTCATCCATGTAGATGACTATACATTTTCCTATTAAGCCTTTGAAGGCTATGTCCATTGCTCATTGGAATGTAGCTCCAACATTTATCAACCCAAATGGCATACATCTATAAGCAAAGATCCCCCACTTTGTGGTGAAGGTAGTCTTCAGTCTATCAATCTTGTCAACCATGACTTGATTGTACCCTGAGAAGCCATCTAGAAAGGACATCATTTTAGCTCCATTGACAATCTGCAAGACCTCATCTAATGAGGGTAAACGATAATTATCCTTCTCTAATGCTCTATTCAGGTTCCTGAAGTCTACACACAATCTGATGTCTCCATTCTTCTTTCTAACTGGCACTAGATTTGCCACCCAAGTGGAGTGCCTCATAGGAAAGATTATCCTGGCATTTAATAGATTCTTGACTTCCTAAAAAATTATTAGTTCAAGAAAAGCATTGACTGGCCTTTGCTTCTGTCTGAAAGGTTTAGCATCTGGCTTGAGAGGTATAGTGTGAGTTATGACTGATGTGTCATATGTCTTCAGCTCATCATAAGTCCATGCAATTACATGGATGTAATCCTTAAGGGCCTAAGTTATTCCTTCTAACTCTTCTGGTGTGCAAACCTTACCAATCAAGACATTTCTCTTGTCTTCATTTTGTCCAATATTCACTTGTGAATATTGACCTCCATTAGCCTTGGGAAGATCCTTCTGCTTTAGCATATTATCCAGGTCAAAAGCTCTTTCTAATTCAATCATACCTTTGGGAATCCTGTTGCCAGGTAACTCTAATATTTCATCTTCTTCGCAAACGTGATCTTCCACACTATTCTCATCTATGATCTGAGCATAAAATATATCCCTATTAGAGATGAAATCAAGGATGTGCTGATCATCATCAAAGACCTGAAGATTAGTAACATTCTCAGGCACTGATGGTATAGATACCAGTTCTACTAAAAATCTCTTTAGGCCTAATATAGACAAGGGCTCTAGTGTACTGGCAGCTTGGGCAAGTGCATCTACCCTATGGTTCTATTCTCTAGGAATGTGGGTGATATTAAATGCATCAAAATCTTCAATTAGATCCCACACTCTGTGTCTATAATTTGACAATCTTTTATAATTGCAAGAGTAGATCCCTCTTACCTGTCGAACAACTAATTCTAAGTCTCCAAAGACATGTAGAATTTTCACCTTCTTCTTCAGAGCAAACAGTATCCCATGAATCAGAGCTTCATATTCTGTCACATTATTAGTGCAGGGGAACTATAATCTGTATGCAGCTAGGTAAGATTTTCCTGATAGATCAATAAGATCAATCCCTACTCCAGCTCCTTGTTTGGACTTAGATCCATCAAATCTTAGGATCCAAGATTTATCCTCAGCATGAGGTTTAGCTAAACCTTCTCTTTTCTTTGCAGCTCTGGCTGTTGCTCCACCTGATATCCATTTTAGTTTAGGAATGTTAGCTTTCTCAGACTTCATCTTTTCTTTCTTTTGTGAAGGTGACTCTCTCTTTTTCTTTCCAACATCAGGAGGATGATCCTTTGGATCTGGTACTGCATATCTTTTTAAAATATGTAAATATAGTGAGCAAGTAGTCTCCAAGTGAGGTGCCTCATGCAACCTACACCATCCTTTAATAAAAACCTCTTGGGGAAGTTTGTGCTGTTGTGTCATCTTTTCTATCTCTTTTGCTAAAAAATCCTCAAACTTAGTCAGGTCACTACCTCTATCTTCATTAGACAATTCATTGTCTAGCTCCATAAAATAATCACTTCCTGGAGCAATTCCTTGTATTCTTTTACCATTATCTTGGTTGCTCACCAGTATCTCTTCTGTTATCTGAACCTAGTCTTCATATTTGCATTTATCTTCCCCCGTTCTTGCAAGAAACAAACATAAATCAGAATCACTGTCATTATCACTATCTGATGAACTTACCTCTGATGGTGATGATGCATCACTGTATGTCTGTTCTAACTCCATCATGTCCTTGAATGCTTCGCAAGTCTTTTCTGAATGAGGCTCACTATGCAACCTGCACCATCCATCAATCAAAATATCATTAGTAGGTATATTCAGTACTTTACATCACTTTATCTACTTGGATAAGTGCCTTTCAAAATTTCTGAAACAATCCTCTTCATTCTTACTTTCAAAATTACTATCAGGCCTTACAAAAGGTATATCTTCCTAATGATCATCATCATGATGATGAAAATCCAACATCAGGATTTCTTCTATCCTGACGGTCTGTGGTCTAATGGCATAAACTCTGGGTTCAATGTTTATGTACATGATCTCATTTTTTTTGTTGTACTCACTTATCATGTGCTTCATTCTAGGCTCAATATCTATTCTTATTTGGTTAGGTATACCTTTCCAAGGCAACCACATGTGACTAAAGTCAGTAGCCATATATCCATTCATAGTTTTTGACCAGTCTCTGCTAAACAACATCCCATATGTGTCTGGTATGTCAACCACCTAGATATCAATGTAATACTGAATCCTAGGATTAGATGCTAATTGCATGTGGGTATGAGTTAATTTACCTACCACATTGACTTCTATTTTATCCAGTTGTATCACCTTCTTTAAGGATTTAGCAGGATGCAATCCTAAAGCATTGCATATAGACAAGGGCATCACATTTGTAGATGCACCTGAATCTACCAAATAGTTATGTAAATTCTTTCCAAACATCCTTATAGTGAGGAGAAAGGGTGGTGACTCATTCTTATCTTGGTATAAGGTCATATGTGAGGTTTCTGCATCTTGGACAGTAGCTGGTACTTTATGTTTGACAGTATTATCTTTAGCAACATAATCTTTACTACTAGATTGACCTGGGGAATGATTATGCTCCTTAGGAGTAGGATCATCTAGTGATTTCATGAAAGCCTTCTTAATTGCAGGAGTTTTCAATAATTCTAATAGAGATAGGCTAATCTTTACCTTCTTCAACTCATCAGCCAAGTACGTGACTAGTTTGTCAGACTCATGAGGTAGGCCAACAGTTTTTGACACTATATTTTGTGGTGACAGATATTGTGCATTTACCTTTGGAAGTCCCGGATTGTTACTTGCCTTGGGATCAGGGGGTGTGTTAAAATTATTCGGAGGCAAGGAACTAGTTAATGCACTAGTAGGTCTGTTGGAGTTGCTTCTCAGATTGTAATTATGCCTACCAAGATATTGCTGCTGGTATGCATGCACCTCCTCATGTTCATTAGATGGCTCATTCTCATCCTCAAAAGGGAAAACATAATTTGACTCAAAAGCCATGGCAGATTCTTCACAAGCCTGGGTATAATACTGGTGGGATGACACAGTCTGTTGATGATGATGATCAGTGTAACTTTCTAATACAAATGCAGAGTCATATCCACAAGGAACAAGCTCATTTCCCTCTACCTGAGGTGGATTTCTAAAAGTATTAGATACTTCTGTCTAGAAAATGCTAGCAGCAATTTTGAATTGTGGATAGTCCAATTCTGCATGAGCATTTGTATTGTGTATTATGCACCAGTTGGTGAGGGCTGCCTCAGCAAGATTGACTCTAGTAGTCTGTTTGGCTTCACCAGGTGGCTGATTATCTAATGGTGATGGTAGTGAGCCATTATTTGGCCTAGAGTTCCATACTCTAGGCTGTCTCTGAGGATTATTGTTATTTCCACCACTATTATTGAAATTACTGTTGTTGTATCCCCTATCAGGATAATTTGGTCTGTCATTATTATAACCTCTGTTTTGGTTAGGCTAAGAATAGAAGTTCTAATTTCTTAGATGAGTGACCTCTGTAGTTAATTTTCTTAGTTGAGCAGAGATTTCTTTAATTTCTTCCTTCTCTTCTTGAGCTTTAGCTACTACATTTTCAGTTTGAGGTTTGAAGAAAGAGGATCCATGATTATTGTTGGATAGGTCAGTACCCTGAGGTGTCTGAGTTTGTGCAGGATATTGTGGTGTCTGGCCATTCCCATTAGGAGGTGGCATGATACTTAATGGAAGAATCTGCAAGGGTACTAGCATGACTGCTGGAGGTACCATTGCTCCATTAGAATATTGTTGTGTCGGATATTGCTGTGCCGGATATGCAGCAGGATATTGTGGAGGATAAGTGGGACACATGCCAGGCAATGTAGGGAATGCTATGTTTGGTGTTGGAGCAGGGACTAACTGCTGATTTACTTTGATAGCTTCTTGAAAAGCTCCTGTCAAGGTAGTGATTTCAGGGTGTGTTCTCTTGATGAACAGGGAAGTCAATGGATCTAGAGCTAAGTAATAGATACTCCTAGCAGTAGTATTTGCTACAATATATGGAGCAACTAACTTGGATAGCATTTTCTGGAACCTAGCATTGAAATTGTCAATAGGTTCTCCTTCAAACCGCTTGATTGTGGCAAATAGGTGATAGTTCATTGAAGGATCAATTGGTATTTTGAACCTATCAGTAAAAGCTTTCTCTAGGATAGCCCATGAACCAACAGAACTCTGACCAAGACTAATAAACCAATTATAAGCCTCTTCCCCTAGGGAAAAAGGAAATAATCTGCATACAACATCTTGATGTTCTATTCTGGCCCTACATCATGCTTCTTTAAAGGTTCTGATATGATCATCAACATCCTAATAAGGATGATATTTTGGACAAAGCTTGTTTGGATTCTTTGGTAACTCATGGTATGCATTGAAGGTCAAAGGCGACTCCGTTGTAAAGAAAGACATTACAACCAGAGGAGGTTGAGCCTGTGGTATAGTTGGCTTAGGTTGGACTTGGGGTTGAGGTTGAACAGGAGGTGTCACAGATATCCCAGAAGGTATTTGTAAGCCAACAAGAGTTATAGGAGGAGGTTCTGGTGAAGCTCTTGATGCACTAGACCCTAGAGTGTGATGGATGTCTACAGTTCTAGGTCTGAAACCTCTAACAGGTAATTCTTCAAAGATTCCAATAGATCTAGACCTGGTATTTATCCTGTGAGCCAAGATTTCTCAATTTTAAGGCAAATTGGCTGGAACTTTGCAAATATCAGTTGAAATTCTCTAGCTGGGGTGATATTTGCAGTAAAACGGCGGTACTGACTGAATATTTGTGAAATATTTGCAAAGATCGTGCAAATATGAGGTGATAACGGTGGTATGATGACTCTTACCATAAGATATCAGGTTTCTAAGGCAAAACTCTTCAAAGCTTGAATGGATTTACTTAACATTGACCAATATTTGTGAATTCATGATGATCTAGCATAAAGCTTGCAATATTTATGTTTGATCTGGAAATCTTTACACAAAATGAGCATCTACAAGCTTGCTATAGTAAATATTTAGGCAGTATTTGAAATTGATAGGTGCATTTGGGGTTACCTCACTCTCTACATCATCAAACCTAAAAATAATGATTATCAGCATCTTCTTTTAGATCAGGCCCTCCTTCTAGCGCCAATTTATGTTGGTCTTGATGTTAGTCACATACAAGCATAGAATAAAAGTACACATTAACCTTTATTCATCTTGAAAGATACGATGAATTCAGAGAATTCATGATCCCAAGTCTCTGGTGATTAGGTCTTAATCGTCTGACATTACTCAGAGGTTGATGTGCATTGTTGTTTCTATTTTGGGGCCTTACGTTGAGTTCATCATCATGACACTATTTATGCAAAGGTTCTTCACAAAGAGGTCATTTTATGCAATGGTTTGATCAACTGATACAGAAATATTTAAATCTTTGCATGATATTTTCAATTATACATGCTTTAGCTTCAAATAAGCTAAATGTTTACAATTATCTATGAGATGTCCACATATTTGTATTATTTGCTTGAGATTATCAATTATCTACAATTATGGTGCTGAAATGCTTTGAAATTTAAAGAAATTGAAAGAAATGCTTCAAATTAATGTTGAACCTTCAGCTATTGACCACATATACATCGGATGCAGTCATCAAGAGAAGAAAACCAAACCGTATGTTCACCAGGACATTCCACAGCTAGATACAGTTGATGCTAACTTCAAAGGAATTGTATGAAAACAACATATGCAAATAGATATGCACTCCAAGGGACACAACAAATCAAAGCATATATCTAGAATTCACACACTGATTACTCAAGATTTACTATGAATTGTAATCAAACAAGTCTTCTCATTCATTAAGTATGCAAGGATATAAATGTACACAAAAAGCTTTGAAATGAGCCCTGAATATTTCAACAGATGGATTTTAATTAAGTTTCGAATGTTTGAAATGAGGCATTCCTGCACATTTTATAGAACAAGGTGAGGAATCTGTTACAAAAAGATCTACTATGATCTTGATTTATCTATGAATATCTACGGTCATTATTTCCTTTGACTTTGTCAATCTTATCAAGTGGCACAAGTTGCTAGCTGACAACCATCTGGAGTACTTATTTTCATAAGTAACTGATGCTTATATTCCTTTTTATGACGTATCCTCATCATGCTCCTTGTCATCATCATCACCTTCACCACTCTTACTCTCTTCATCATGATGATGATGGTCTTCTTTGATATGGACCTGCATAGTTGTCCTGATATTTTCATATAGTTGTACTATTCTTTCTATTTCCCCACCATCCTTAGTTTTTGCTTTGATGGCTACGTGCTTATGCATTTGATATTTGCCTCAGAGATTTTCTAATCTACTTCTCCTTATGCTGGATGTCTCATGATAATTTTCCATCTTGACCCTGAGCCTCATAATTTTGTCCATGGTTTCCTCTGTTAGATTATTTAGGGGATCATCAACTACTTGCTGAAAGTTACTATGTATAGCTTTTATTGTAAACTCCTCATCTTGATTCTCTATCTTCCCTTCCACCTTCCCTTCCAGCACTTCTAAAAGTTTAGCTTCACACGCCATCATATCATGTAGCTTTATGTTGATGTCTCTTAATTTAGTGTTGCATCTTTTAAGTACCTCACATTCAAATTTGGTATCTTTATACCATATGTCAACCAATAGTGTGTTATTATTATTTAGCACTTAATTGCTTATTAGAACCTGAGGGTCAATTCTCCTTATTTCTTCCAAGATGACCAAAATTTTTTCCAGCTAGAAAGACCTTTTCCCAATCTCCATCTGCAATCTGTCAACTTTTCTCTTGAAACACTTAGAGAATTCCATCTTTTTAAAGAAGCTTTTACCACTTCCTCCGCTTCATCAAATGTGGATAACATCCACTGTCTCATTATAGATGACTCATGCTTCATGAGATCTATTTTATTTACTTCCTCCTGAGAAATAGCAGTCAATGGGACTGCATGATCAGTTGACATATCATCAGGGTTAATTAACCCTTTTATATATGCATGTAGCTGAGCAATGTGCTCTTTATGCTGCTTATTCTTCTCTTTCTCTTTCTTAATTATTTGAGTTAAGGAATCAATGATATCCTTACCCTCCTGACCCTCCTGGTCTTCATTTGCAAATCCTAAGTCAACTGTATTAATCTGTAATTCTTCCAGAGTAATTTTACCTTTTTCTTTATTTGCAGTAGGAATTGCAACCTATGCAGTCCTTCTTCCAGTTGTTGGATCTCTCTTAACAGCTGAAGTCATTCTGGCCTTCCTCTTTGGTTTTGTTAGATTTTTAGAAAATAAGGTGGATACATCAAATTCTTGAATCTCAAAATCTACCTCTGTGTTGACTTCCTTTTCCAACCATCGAGGTACCTAATCATATTTCTCTGCATCATCATGATGTTCACCTTGATCTCCTATATCCATCAGCATAAGTGATGGAGAAGGTGATTTTCTTGTTTCTTCTTCATGATGCTCATCTTGGGGGCGATCATGTGGTACATCCTCTTCCTGAGGAATTTCCTTTTTCAGAGGAGCATCATCCTAAGGTGGAGGATCTTGTGATGCATCTATATGATGATCATGATGATCATGATCCTTCTCCGTTGTTACTTCATCCACCTTTGACTTCTCCTCCTGTTGAGGCTCATTCATAGTCGTGGATATTGTGGAATCCTCCTTAGGTGTTGGTATTTGTTCTGCACCTACATCACTTACTTCATGAACTTTAGAAGCATGATCATCAGATACATCCTTCTCATCAGCCTTCTTTTCCTGAACCTCCACCATAGCAGGCTTTGCTGATGTTTCTTGTTGGTGTATTTTTGAAGCATTTGTTTATGGCTCTGCCATCTTCACTTCTTCTATATGTTCTCCTTTATCAGGTGTACCTGCTAGATGTTCAGGACTTACATCCTGTGTATATGTCAAATCCACTACTGCAGGACTTGTCACCTATGCAACTAATGTGTCTAGCCCTATTTCTTGAGCTATCTTCTCTGGAATCTTTTCCTTTTCAGATTCCACTTGCTTCATCTCCTCTAATATTGTTTGAACTACTGAAGTCCCATGAGGGGTCATGTGCATACCTGCAGCAAGGGTTTCCATCTTCTGTGAAGCTACTTCTTTCACAACCTCATCATCAGATAGATTAATTGTTTCATCTAATGAGATATGACCTCCTTGAGAGGTTTCTTTCATCTACTGTTCTGCTTGTTTAGTCTTGAACTTCACAATGGTAGGAAGCTGAACATTTTATTGAAATTCCCTATGTAGAACTTCACTACCTGCCCCTTTCAACAGTATAGGGGATTGCTTTATCTCACCCCTCATGGAGGTTCTTGGTTTCTTAGGTGTGGTAGCTACCATCACTTGTGGGGCTTTTCTTTTCCTTTTGAATAATAAAAGGGCCTCTTCTTTCTCAAGCTCTTCCTCCATGAGGATATATTCTTCTATTTGTTTTTGGGAGGATTGACCTTCTTCTTGGGTCTTAGTAACTACTACTTCTGCCCTTTGAACTCTCTTGGACTTTTGTTTATCTCCACGGGGCGGTGATGCTGATCCAAATCCTGATCCTGATGTCGTGGCATCTTGAGCTGGAAACACTACCTTTTCAATAATCACCCCTTTGAGTTCATTATCAATTTTCTTACCCCTAGGGGGTCTTTTACTTTGCTGTTGTTGTGGAGGCAACCTCTCTCCTTTTGATTTCCTTTTTTCAATTATGAAATCGTCACATTCCTCATCAGGAATATTTTGTCCTTTCTTTTTATTATCCATAGTAATGGCAACACCTTTCTTCTTCAATGCCTCAATTTATTCTTCAACCCAAACTTGGGTTAGGTGTAATGTCCTGTCAATGAAAGGGTCCAAGGATATGTCTTCCTATATAGTCAGGTCAGGTGCAGATATTGTATCATTATATATTTTCTTTTCTTCATATTCATCTACCATTATCCTGCCATCATCCTTCTTCAACTGTGATGGAATGGGGACGCAGTCAGAGGTTTTGATTTGATTCAATGCCAACCTTTGGTATCTTCTTCTTCTAGCTTCTGCTTCATCTTCACAATCTACCCAGAAGTCTTCTAAGTGCCTCTGATGAATAGGTTTCCCTATTATTTTCTGTATCCTCCCATAAGGATCATATGGCCTTATCAGTGGGAATGGCTGCAATTGCATTTTATTCAAACTAACCATGACCTTCTTGATACTCTCTGAATTTGGACACATATACCAGCCAATGGTTACTGGAAACAAAATAGGTGGTATTTCCTGAGCATCCTTGTATGTCTTCAGCATTGTGAAGCTCTATCTTATAAATTCCATTAATACCACTGCATCAGTGGGGTATCTTGGCAGCATGAGGGGGTGTCCTTCAAAGCCCTCAATCCTTATGTAAGAAAATGTTGCAAATTGAATGTACCAGGCTCCATGCCTGTAGATTATTTCTTGAGCCTCCATGCTCAATCTCTTTGTCCTGTCCTCCTCCATGGTCCTTACCAGATGCATAGAGAATACATCATTTACCAATTTGTAATCTTGGAGGTAATTAACTCTCTGCAACTAGGGATGATGATCCCAAATATGCACAACATTAATTGTGCCTGTAACCTTCCCATCTGCAACTAGTGCATCAAATGTGCCCTTGAAAGCACAGGAATAGACAATGTAGGATGTCATGTAAAAGGAACAATTTGAACCTCCCAAGTTCTTTAGCTGCTCATGCAGAGCATCACTTATCAATTGGCCCCATAGTAGCTTGGTATTTGCATATATGCACATCATGATGACACTGTACATCCAATCTTTAAAACTACCAGCATCAGGCTGACCTGTCACCCTGCTAAGCAATGTAATCATATACTGATATTCATCATCAAAATCATATTTATATAAGTGCACAGGAAGTTTTGCCACTGTAGGATATGAACCGTTCTTAGCCCTCCACTGATACATGGTCTTCCTTCCCTGTTTCTTATGGTTTTCATATTCAAGTTCAGATTTCTTTAAATCTATGCTGTTAACCTTCCTACCTAATGACAGTCCAAATGTCCTGGAAAGACCCCTGATGGACAGGTCTGCATATATTCTGCCATGTTTCACCACCTGTCTTTTTTGTAGATTGTAGTTTCATGCACACTCAACAACAAGCTCCAGAGACTCCATGGAGTACAAAAAACTAGCCGCATTCCACATCCCTGACATGAACACTGCATCCAACAGGGTGCTTCTATTCTTTTCGTCATTCATTTTGGTGGACCATGCCTCCAAATTGGTACTTCCTTGATGCGTATCTGTAATTGCACCATACTTGAATATGATTCCCCTAGGAGATGCAAACATGGGCTTACTGAATTCAACCTCACACTTAGCTAACCTCTTGTCAGCCATGGAAATCTGCAATTAACAAGACATGTCTTACAATGGATATTCATAGGCATGAACATAACATTTTATCTTTACTAACATCATGCATACTGTACTTATTCAGCATTTACTTATCATGAGATGCATAAACTAGAACCTTCAACATCCTACCTGATTATGTAGAAGCAACAGGATGAGGGTTTCAATTACTTACCTGGTTATATAGATCCCTTTGATTATACCAGTGATTTTCTAAAAATGCTCTTAATTCTGCTGATAATCGCGCGCTTCTTCCTGCCTGTAAGCTCTGTTCATCCAAGTATCGCCTGTGTGAGGGTTTGAAAGCTAGCACTCTGTAAAAATGGTTTAATCACCAGGTGAATGTAAAAAATGACCATTGAATTTACTTTTTTAACTTAGCAATTAGGGAGAAATTAGGGCAAACCCTGACGCATTAGATTTGAATCGTTGATTTTTTATGGAAACTCAGGATTTCACCAGGTGTGTCATCAGGTCAGTAGGAACTATCTACCACCTCTGCGTGCATTAAATTTTAATGGCAGCAATGAGAGCTGGGTGATATCCCTATGATAGGATATATTCAAAAATATGATAGTATTTGGATATCGGGTGATATTTTCAAATATCACCTTGAGTGCGATGTGATCATCCTCCTCGAGAGGAAAAACTATCATGTCAAGATCAGGCGCTGATCACACCCCTAGGTCATGCTTTATACATCATGAGGATATTTCAACATATCGGGTGATGTTACAAAAATGATGATGACCGGATAAACCATAACCTGCCTCTTTCTCAGAATATCAGGATGACGTCATCCAGATATTGGCTCATTGTATCATTATGACATCATGACGTCATCATCATGTTATGTGAGAAGGATCATGTTTAGGAAATACTTCTGAGAGGTAAATGTGATGATTACATCATCATCATGTTTGTTTCTTTGTTTATCGGACTTGAATGACATCATCAGGATAATTGCTTAAGGGGATATTTCACGGCAAGAGGATATTGAGAAATATCAGGTTACATTAAGAAATATGACTCACGAAATACATAAGGCTGTTGATAGGTAAAAGTCACTATCACCTAAAATTGATGTCCAGACATTTGGACCACATGATTTATCAGGTGATAAATTAGATCGGGATGACTTTTTATAATATGATGGATATTGAGAAATGTGATCCTCCCCCTGTGAATATCAGGTTTGACTCAGAATTTAACCATTCATAACTTTTACATCCTAATAAATATCAGGGTGGTGCAAAAGGCAAACCTGCATGAAATTTGATGCTCTTTCTAAAAATGAGGTTATTGGAATGAAATATGAATTTTGACAAATTGACCTCATGATGATGGCTTACCCAGCTTCTCCATGCATGATGATCTACATGACTTACTTTTACCAAACCGCCAGAAAGCACAAAAGAAACCAAGCCAAAAGTTGGGTCCCTATTTTGCCAAGTCAAAATGGGGCGTGTTGTGTAGCCACACAACACAAACCCTGTAGTAATGTTTGCCTTAATGGTCATAGGTTATAAGGTTTACTTCTCAAACTGGGAGAACTCTATTTCTGGTACTGTAATATACATCACCTATCAAATGGTTAAAGAGAATGCAGATTATGATTTGTGTGAGCTACTAAGAATCCAACTACTAGAAAATCTGAATAAGTTAAAAGAAAGAAAGAACTATCCATTCGAGTATGGTATGTTAGTAATCTGTCTATTCCTCTATTTCTTGAAAGAATTACCCAACATGAAAAATTTGATCTGGTTAAGTAGTAAACTAGTAGCTGTTCAAATTAGAAATCATCTAAATAGCATTGGAAGTATTAATGACCAAAAAATAGCCATGTGGGGGTACTTCAAGAATTTCCAAGGCATGATGCAGTCAAGAGAAAGAATCCCTAGGAAAATTGTTGAGAAGTATGAAGATACTATCTACTTTATGGTTAAAAAAGATCAATGCCTAATGGAAGCAATTTAGCTTAGGACAGTTTGGGTAATGCCAATGGGCTATGAAGTGGATGGACATATACTATATAACTATGCTCAACACATGTTAAGAAAACCCAAGGATGGGAGAGAAGAAATGTTTGGAACTTATAAAGAGCTATCTATGAAACTTCATGTTGAATTCAAAAAGCCTAAAATAACTAGGAAAGTTAGATAAGAGGTAGAAGAAATTGCTTCAAAATATGGCATCACCCAAGAACATCTGAAAGAAGCAAGGGAAAAAGCAGAACAAGGAAGTGAAAAATTCAAGGTTCTGGATGAGACTAAAGGAAAAGAAGAAATACCTCAAGCAAAAGGGAGGTCTACTAGAAGCTCTGCCTCCTCCTCCACTCTTACATCCACTAGCATAAAGAAATCTATAAAGAAGCAAATTGAAGAAGGAGCAAAAAGACAGAAAACCAAAAGCAGAAGAATGTAGGTAAGTGTAAGTGAAAAGGATGAAGAAGAGACTGAGTCAGATGAAGATGTCAAGAAAATGAAAGATGAGACTACTAAAGCCTCTGGAAGTAGCAAGGAAAAGCCCTCCAAAAGGGAGAAACCTAGCAAAAGACAGCAGTTAGATGAGTGTCAAGCTACATTAACACTTGAAGATGTATTAAAGTGTATCACTATTGATGGAAATCAAAAACCTGTGGCTAAATTTTATGATGATTACAATGATGCTGATAAAATGATTCTTGAAGAAGCTACCATAAAATATTTGAACATATACAATAGAGCTCTCATTGAGATGATTGGTGATCTCCCAGATACCTTGGGTTGTATTCTGATAGTTAGAAAGGAAACTGTTGGGGCTAAGGACATTGAACTAAGAGAACATACATTGATAAAAATATTTCTGGATATTACTCTAGAAGAGAAGGCCAAAATCTCCAAAGAACTTAACAATGATTTTATATCAAAGAAGAGAATGAATGCACTAATGATAGGAGAAATTGATAAAGTGGTCAAGGAAACAAAGGAGACCATTTTTGAAATACTAAAGAAGTACAATATCCCCACCATCTACGACAATAAAGTAACAGATGGTGGAAATTATGCATCTGTTCTGGAAGTGAACCCTGAACAAGAAGCAAGAAAAGATGATCATGTGCCCAAGGAGATGGAAGCATCTACAGTGGAAACTCAAATAACACCTCTGAACGGATGAACAAAATGTCAAGGAGAAACTAGAAGAGGAACACATAAAGGAAACACCTGCCTCTCCTGAACATCAAACAGTGGATAATATTGTTGGAGAAAAGTCACCATCTACACAGACCAGTTCACCTTTGATACATCAGATTAAGAAGGATTCGACACAAGATGAACAAAAGGACTCAAACAAGGCCATGTATATTAATTCTCTAGAGCATGATCATAAAGATATGGTCTCCGATGCAGCAAGAGACACTGCAGATGCAATAAACAAGTTCTTGGAAAAAGAAGAACTAGTTCTTGATGAGACTGAGTCAATCCAAGGTCCAATAAACTTGGATACAATGTCTCCTATTCAAATGCCCAAGCTGGGTTTAGTTGCCCAAGCCAAAGAAAGAAAAGAGATATTGAAGTCTCAAATTGAGGATAGTGAGCTCATTAATGAAGTAGCCAACATACCAAAAGGATACCTCTCTGTCTACCACTTGTCAATTCAAGGGACTAATTCATTCTGTAAGTACACACTTTGAATCTCTTGAAAAATCTGTTGAAACAAAAGTTAGACAAGAATTTGATGAGAAAAGGTTAGGTGAGTTGACAAAGTTGATAGCCCATGATAAGGCTCAGTTAGATAATGGGATACAAAATATTCAAAGTGCTATTGTAGAGGCTAGTGATGTATATAAATTTTTTTATCATGGTCAAAAGTTACAAAGAAGACAGAAGAAAAGATCAAGGAATTGGAAGAAAAACTAATGAATATCTCTAAGAATTTTGATCCGGTACATGAATCAACCAGCAACAAAGAAGCTCAAGTCATCAACATCCACAATGACTTGAATGTTTTAAGAAATCAAAGTTATCAAATAATAAGTAGAATGGGACAATTGAGAATACTAATTAGTCCCAAACTAGATTCAATGACCAAGCTTATAGCTAAAGCAGAACTTGCTGGATAAACGACCACACCATCAGATTTACAAAAGACAGAAACTCTAGTCTTTCTACTCAGTGGACATATACAAATTTTGGATGGTGCTAAGAAGAGCTAGTATGTGGAGATAGATCAACTAGAGAACATCTTTAGTGACATTCTTCAGCATGTGTAAAACAAAGTAGAAGACTATACTTGTAAATATGCGTCAGAGTACCTAAATTTTTTAAAGTTTTGACAAATATTTGGTTCTGAAACACACCCTTTGCCATTGATGTCAAAGGGGGAGAAGCAAATTAGTGAAAAATGAATAAACATCTTAGGGGGAGTAGGAGAATGAAGTGTATATAGTAAGGGGGAGCAACTTTTGATGATAAAGCATTTTTCACTAAGTGTTGCCATCAATGCCAAAGGGGGAGATTGTTGGCAAGAGACACTACTTAGGTATAGACTTGTATGTTGTCATTGATGGAAACAAGGCTCAAAGATCTCATCAGCATGACATGAAGACATAAATCTAGAAGGTCTTATTAGAATTCAGATTTGGCTGGAAAAAATGACTATGGGCAAGAAACAGAGTAAGGGTCAGAGAGTGGATCAGTGTGCCTCCACAGATGAAGACCTAGAAATGTGGCTCAGGTATAATATTCATAATTGTTTGATTTTATTATATTCTAGTAATCAAGTCTTGACTTCCTCTGGAAGTCATCTGATGAAAAGACTAAGTTTAAGTCTGCAGAAGTAAGACATAGACAGTGAATAGTGCTGAGTAAATTGGTCTGTATTCCTCCGCATTATCATATTTTAGTCTACAGTTCTGAAGGTATGACAAGTGGTCAAAAATGAACAATGGATATGATTTGTGAGTTCCCATTTGGTTCACAGCATGAGTTGTGATGTGATAAATAAACCTATCATATATGTTATTAAGAAACAAGCTGAAAGGCTGATTAAAACATTATGCAGAGAAGAAATATGAGTTTGATGATAAAGGTAAGTGGTTGTATGATTAGAGCCGACACACATGAAGACATATCCATGTTTCTTTGGATATGCATTAACAATTTGACAGAAGAACAAGTTGACATGATATAACACTTGGTGTACACACCTCACAGTTTACTTGCCGACCTGATCATGAGAAAGATTTAATTGCATATATAAATAGAGGATGGATTTCGGTGTTTGAGAAGTTGTAATGTTAATGTGTGTGTGATAAATGTGAACATGAGAATTGAAGAGCAGAGTTAGCAGATCAATAAGGATGAAGACTAAGGATATAGTATTCATTTATTAAATGACTACACCCTGGCATACTGACAAATGCTTTTGTAGTATTCATATTTCCTATATGATTTCACTTGTACTAGATAGTGAGCAATCTTCATCAAGGTAGTGAGCCTTCATTAGGGTTTAACAACCCTTATTGTAATCTTTCTAGGTTTAGGATTGAGACAGTGAGCCTACTAGACCTAGTTGTACTTCATAGCAGTGAGCCAGCATGTTCTAGGCCCGTGGAGTGACCAAACCTGAATATCAACATTTTTAAAAGATTTCAATATATATATTGAGAGCTAATCCTCTCTATGGTTTTTCCCTCTTTGGGTTTTCCACGTAAAAATCTTGGTGCTTATGTGTTATGTCTTTGTGGTTGTTGTTCATTTATTTAATTTGTTTTCATATAATTAAATTTGGTAAATGGATAATAGAGCAAGTGTATAAATGGTTTTGTAGAACACTTATTCACCCCCCTTTCAGTGTTCATTGGATTCACCAGTCCACATCATTCATTTAGCCTTTCAATCTCAACCATCCATTCAAATCAACCCTTGCCTATAAATCAACCCCCTCACAAGCCATTTGGCAATCCACATCTTGAGTATCCTTATTCTGTCAAATTTTCAATAATCTATTCTTCAAGTATCCTTATGTTGTCAAAATCTCTCCACAATATTTCATCCATCATCTTTCATCTATCATCTTCATCCTAATGTTATGCTATCGAATTTGAGCAACCAATATATCAAATCACTTGATAAATTCATCTTGCATGCATCTATCATTCTATCTATCTGAGGTATTGAAGATTTGGATTAGGTAATGCATTTCATTATTTTATCATTTTCATTCATCCAAATTTTTTGTATACATCTACCAACCATAGACTAAATATGGTCCCCCGCACATTTACCAAACTAATAAATGGCCCTACCCTTCAATGAAGGGATTGGTATGGTAACCTCAAAGAATAGCCTATTCTAAGCAAGATGTTGTGTCATATATAACTAGTACTATCATACTATGGCTCTAACCTACAGTATGATTATCCCTTCCTAGTATGTAAACTTGGATCACAGTGAACTGACAATGTAAACAGTGGCTACTTACACTACTTCGGCCAAAGTATTCATCACCCCTAATTTAGAATGGACGTCACATGGTCACCCATCATTCTAGCTTGATTTGGTATGACATCAATCTCTATACAAAAGGTTATTCCCTTACCCATGGACCAACAAATCCCAGGATTAACCTCACCTAACAATTCTAGGTTTACTATGACATTTTTATGAAAATAGTATAAGTTGTACAATATAGTATACATAATTTAATCATTTCACAATGTAGTGATAACTATTCATGCTTAATATAGTGCAAAATTCTTATATAGATGCTATTGTCTACTATAGATATTATTCAATATTCAATACATAATAATAATTCCCATACTAGTCATATTCTTCTCATTGAACATATAAGTAAATATCCTATTCGACCAAGAATAGCAAACCAAACTTATTCCCCAAACAACATTCAAAGACTAACAATATTTCAAACAGAAAAGACATAATGAGGAAGATATTTTGCATGCCTATTGATTCTATGCTCCAAATAATCAACTGGACTCCTTGCTCTTGATTCCTTGAGCTGGCTGAGTATATCCTCCTTGATCAACTTCATTTCCCCCTCTTTACTTACTAATTTTCCTCACACTCAAAGCTAAAATTTAATGCATAAACAAAATAGAAGACTTAGAAAGTAACAGTAACACCACATAATCAAATTTAAAGGAAATTGTTTCAAAAAGAATGGAAGGCTCCTCCTTATATATAGAATTATGAGCATGCCAAGGATATAAACAAGCTTGCAAAATTGCCACAACTCCCAATCCATACTTTGACTTAGCAAAACGAACTTGTGGTGGTAGCAGGAATCGATGGATAATAAACACATATGAGGACAACAAAAAGTAAACTAAGAAATGCAAGGACAAATCAGATATAAGTCTCCCAATTAATTTGTATCTACTCAACATGGCACCACATGAAACACCATACTCCCTATCTTTTTGTTGGCAGTTTGGAGAGAAATGGTCAATGTATTTGCACGTTGGGAAATAGTTAACAGGCGCTATACATCAGCGCTGCCCATAATTACCTTGCTTTGCACTTTATGTGCTTTTAAACTTCATATAACATAAAGGTATAAACTTTATTTCTAGTGCCTAAATCATAGTAATATATTCTATGCATTAATATTTACATTGGTGTCAAGGCTACCTAGCTATCATAGTAAACATTGTGCAATAATCTATACTATATGTTTCTTTTCAAGCACCATAGTCTTATCAACTACGCACTTCCTTTAACATTCATATTGGTTACCAAGCTATGCTATAGCTTTAGTAGTCATGTTGTGCTATGGTCTCATAACCACACACTAAGAATAACATCTACAATGGTTTCAAAACCCACATACTATGCTATATAGTCTTTGCTTACAATTGTGCACTTTATATCAGCACTTAAAATATCTTTTTTATATTATATATATATATATATATATATATATATATATACACACACACACACACACACACACATCCATATAAACCATATTACAAATATCAATTGATAATAGAATTCACACATAATCACATTTGTATATTTTGTCAATTACATATGTTTACTTAAACCGTAAACTATTCGATATATTTGTAAATACACACTCTCTCTCTATATATATATATTATATACTTATATGAATATATTATCGTAATTTGAAAACAACATAAAACTCATTAACCCACATATCCAATGACCACATAGATGATGAAATCCACATATATAAATGTCCCTCATCCAATCGATACACTTATGCCTATGAGAAATACATATAAGTTTATCATGGACATATATGTATATATATTCATTTCATGTTAAAACACGTCGGTTACAATTCCAAACTTTATCAAAGAAGACTTCAAGCAATACTTAGACTAAATCACATTCCTCATTCAAAACATTGATAAAATCATATCTTCACTAAAAATTCTAGATCATTACCACAGATTACTTATCTTTACCCACATAGACTTGACATAACCTAGACCAAGTAGGATAGTGGTGTGTGCTTTCTCAGTTTAGGCTATCTCTAACATTTACTAGACCAAGTCCTTCTCCTAAGTGATACTTCTCCTTGTTTCCGAAGGAGCAACCTATTCCTGCATTCAACCTATATCACCACAACAATAGTTAACTGATCACAATATAATCATATACTTCATACATTTCATAACAATAATCACTTATAATACATTGCATTGCATCATTCAATATTTTAATATATTCAATTCAAGATTCAAAATACACATTAATGCAAGATTCATAAACCATTCATTTATTCAAGAAAATTAACCAGTCAAGGTAAATAGTAATTAGTTTGAAACTATAAAGGGTAAAATTTGGATGTTTAGGTTTTGGTAGTTTTGGTGTATATCGTCCTTTCACCCTTTAATTCAATGACCTAGGGTCGAGTTGCAATGTACTATCCTACCCTAGGTCACTGTGAGATGTAGAGAAACTTGGATTTTTATGATTTTATTTCTAATTATCTTCTCTTATGCTCAATTATACCTTGAAAACCTAATTATACAAATACGATAGTAAACAGATGAATATCAAAAAATGTTTCTACAAAAAGATGTAAAACAACAAATAACTGTCCACTTATTTTTGGGGTTCAGAGGTGGAAAAGTTAGGGACTAAAGAGTGGGTGCCCAAGTCTAGTGCCCTACTTTTTGTTGGGATCTATGAACAAGATCCACAACCTGTTCCTGCTGCATCGAAGGTTTTTCCATCATGAAACTTCATGGACTAATGAGCAGTCGCCCTAGTCCAGGGTGGTATCTTCTTTCCTGATCTACAATTCTAACAGTTTGTTGTAACATCCAGCAACTTCACTTTCTCCATATCTAACACCTGTAACCTATAATCATGAAAACTTTGGGAGGAGATTGTGGTGTTTAGAGGGTTGCCTCAGTCAAGCTCCAGAGAGACATTCAAGTCTTCTGAATGCCCTTGTTAGGTAGAGAGTACGTGCCTCAGGAGGAAGAGGCAAAAACCAAATGATAAATGCTTAAAAACACAAATGAATGTCACCTTGTAGTGAAGATCTCATGGGAGGAAGAAGCTCTTCATGCCATGAGGAGATGGATGCTCAAATTTGCAAACACAAGCACATAGAGAACACAAATTTGCTCTTACAACACAATGAAAGCCTTGAATCACCTTTAGAACACAATAGCTTGCTAGTCATGATCTAGTTTACAAATGAATGCCTAAACATGCTTTTATATGTAACTACAAACACTCTTGCCAACAATTTTGTAATTCAAACTTACCGTGTCAGCATAGGACCCAAATAATGGTCACAAGGCAACACCTAAAAATTAGGACTGCCCCAAAATAGGGCAAGACTAGGGTGCGGATGCCGAAGTCCTCCCCCCCTATTTTGAGCAGGGGTTATCTTTAGTGGTCCCCCTAGCTCCTATTTGCGAAGATACTTAGGGGTTTTCTCATCGAGATGTTGAAATATGATGTAATATGTCCTAAATGTAGCTAAGAGACCCAGAAACTAAACCTTATGAGGGAAAATCCCCCAAGGGGACATTTTCTGACCTTACATTTAGCCCCCACTTTAATTTATGTATAAATGTGAGGCCAATACATGCATTAAAGTATGGTCAACAAACACAACAAACACACCAAGCATGGAGAAGACACACCAGACACATTGCAGACAATGTCATACACGCAAAACATAGAGAATATAGTTACACTGATGCAAAACATGGAGAATACATTGAATGCCTAGAAGACATGAATGATTTCTTTTCTTTTCTTTTTTTTATCATATATATGAAATGTAGATGCAAGTACAAGGTGTGAGGGGGAAATCAGGTTATTCAAATTAATGAAAAATGAGCCCAAACACCTACAAAATCTGAAGATAAAAGGAGATTAAAACAAATAAAATAATAATACCTTCACCTTTACCTTGCATCTTCCGTAGTTCGTCTATCTCTCTTTGATCTTGATGATGAAGCCCTCAAAAGCTTTTGCTCCCTTGCTTGTTAAAGATGGCAAAGATGGAATGGCTAAGATACTTGTGTATTTAAAGATGAACTTTAAAAACACTAACATTGGAGGCTATGAAGTGCCAACGGCGCTAGATTTCCTACAGCATAAGTTTACTCAAACGATCAATTTTGAAATGAAGAGAAGAAGGTTATATTTATAGAAGAGTGTGAGGGAAGATCAATGGTTGAGAAGAAAAGAAGAGATCAACGAAGGAGGATTGTTGAGGAACGTGCAACAAATGGAAGAAAGACATGTGTAATTCAAAAAGAAGCTTTGTTGAGTTAAAAGCTTTCTTGATGAGTTTTCATTTTCTTTAAATTAGAATTTATTTTTCTAATTTAAGAGCAAAGTTGTTTTAACTAAGCTTTTACTTTTGTATGACAAGAGGAATTTATTTTTAGAAGATATTGAAGATAAGAAAAAGAATTAAATAAATAAATTTATTTAATTTAGAAGATAAGAAAACAAATTAAAATAAATTTACTTAATTCATTTTTAGAAGATTTGGAAGATAAGAAAGCAAATTAAATAAATAAATTTATTTAATTTAGAAGATAAGAAAACAAATTAAATAAATAAATTTATTTAATTCATTTTTAGAAGATTTGGAAGATAAGAAAGTAAATTAAATAAATAAATTTATTTAATTTATTTTTATAAGATTTGGAAGATAAGAAATCAAATTAAATAAATAAATTTATTTAATTTACTTGCACATGATTTTGGAAGAATAAATAAAATATTTAATTATATTTTATTTTTAGGGATTTTAATTTAAATAAATTTGCATTTTATTTAAATTAGGAAGAATGAAAGATTTAATTAAATAATTAAAATTATTTAATTACTTAGAAGAATGGGTGTTTTAATTAAATAATTGAAATTTTTAATTATTTAGAAGAATAAAGTTAATGTAGATGAAATTAATTAAATAAATGAAATTTATTTAATTAAATGGGAGGAAGTGAATCAAATAAATAAATATATTTATTTATTTATTGATAGAGGACTATGAAGATGAAATAAATATTTAAAATATTTATTTAAGTAGAGTCATGTCATTTATAGGTGTATACATTTTGCCCCTCTTTGATGCAATGTGTTTTATCACGTTGTTTCAAAGAATAAGATTTTCGACAATGATACATGCCCTAGTTTGCCCCTGGTACAATTTGAACAACAGGATGCCCCCTTGGGAGATTGGATGAGGAGATGGAAAAAGGCATGAAACGGACAATCTCACAATGAGAAGAAATGGCTAGATGCAGAAGAAAGAGGTGAATGATACGAGATGCAAGATAAAAAGATAACTCACACAAGCAAGAAGCAAGTAAGCACAAATGATACAAAAATAGGCAAGGTATTGCCCTAGTCAAGTGGTAAACCAAGGATATAGATTGATGATGTTTGGTTTCAGGAATGAAACATGTCATATAAGACTCTGGGTCTGGTTTCGACAATGCAACATCCTGTCTAAGACACTTTGATATGATAACAATATACAACAGTGTTGTCATGGCGGGGAATGATATATCCCTAGAGCAACACGAAGGATAGTTATGACTGATTGGTATGGTTTATGACAAGATTAGGATCAAGACCTCTAATTGTGATTGGATCATTTGACAAGATTGGCTTGACTCGATTGGTATGGATTAAGGATAGACTTTTGTTTTGATCACTGCTTAGATTGACAGGTAGAATTGTTGATGAGCGATATGAAGACAAATAGAAATTTGATTTGATAGAAGAATGACTCGATAGAAGGAATCACAAGCTTTTCTTTGTAAACATTGATACGCTGCATAGAATTTTATTGCATGGGATATGGATATGGATATGGATATGAAATGCAATTGGATATGGTATGGATATGGATATGGATATTTGTCATCTTGATATTGCAAGTCTTTTGCTTTCATCATTGGGCTTTATTATGTTGTAAGAAAATACAAACATCTAGGTATAATTAAACCGAGATGACCTGAGTATTACTTACATGGATTTTGATATAGCAAGTTGATACAAGCATCTAGTCAAACTTGAATCTAGATGACCTGAGTACTTCTTGTGTTTCAATAGACAAGGATTGCCCCTTTTCATGTTTAGACCTCGGAGTCCTCGATGATCTTTTGCTGATCATGTCGTTAGACAAAACTCGTCACATTACTAAAGTTTAATCCACAAGCAGCAGACAAAGAAAAATTATGCCCCCATCCTTGAGTAGTATAGGAAGACATAATGACAAAAATCCAAGACCTTGTAAATTAACATGTTGACAAAAATTATTTGCATTAGATGTGTCTTTTGCCATAATTGATACAAAATTAGTCTTAGTGTCCTTGGTATGGTGCTACGCTTTGCTTAGGACAGGTTGAGGTTTTGAGTCAAGGACCTTTGTTGTGTTGGGTAGCTTGTTTTGTTGCTCTTGCTTGTCTAGTGCAAGGTATCACAATCCTTATTGGCATCCTCTTAGAACAGTGGCATTCAAGAATCCAAATCCGCAACTAGGTCAAGGAGTTGCCCCCAGTTTATACAAGGATCAACTTATTGTGAGTGAGATGACAAACATACATGGAGAGACGGACCCTAAGGGACTGACCTAGTGCCTCGGGGGCTCATTGCTAAATGGCCTTGCCTACGTGACAAAGCAGAGGCAACATAGTTCGGGGAGAAACCTGATGGACATAAGATATGGATTGGATGAGACATGATATGGAATAGATATGGATCAGATATGGAACAGATAACATTGATGACAGAGGCTATGCTAGGTTGACACTATGGACAAGAAACTGGATAAGAATTTTGGATGGCCTTAATGCTAGATACTGATGACAAGGGAAACACCACGGATAGGGAGATGGATGGGCGATAGGGGATCAATGATAGGGCAGGTAGAAGGAAACAAGGATGTGATCTCCAAGGGCTATGTCACATAAGGAAAACATGCCCCATTGTAGGTAGAATAGATAGGATTTTTCATTACAATGTTTATGATGACAGGAGGATGAGAGGATAATGAAGGATTTGTGTGGTTTGGAGGGATAAGGTATGTCAAGAGACATCTAAAACATTTTTTTCAACATTGTGCCCCTAATATTTATCAAGATCAAAAATAGAGGAAAGGAAGATTTAGGATGGATGGACTGGACAGTATAGGTATGCAATGGATAGAGGAATAGGATAGGAAATGGTATGGATGGAAACTGATAAGAGAAGGGTGATATGCTGATGAGACAAGGTGCCCCCAAGTGTAGGTGATGTAGGAGATCAACTTACACATGATGCTTGTTTGCCAGGTTTTCATCATGGTACTTATCCAAGGTGCCTGTTTGCCAAGTTTTCACCATTGGATGAAGAGATTTTTCTTTACTTTTTTCATTTCTTCATTTCTTTTTTTCTCTTTTTTTTTTGAATATTTGGATGGGAGAAGGTGTACACAGAAAGGAGAGACTCAAGTATGTAGTTCCATAAAAGGTGATAGTCCCTCTAGATGGATGTCGTCGCATGGACCATGTCAAGTGTGCTCATAGATGTTGGTAGGGGATTGCATGAAAGTGAGATGAAGTAGGTAGAGAGTGGATTATGGAAGGTACGATAGTGGATGATGATGCATAATACAGAAGGGCTTAAGTAAGGATGGAAGGAATGTTTATGCAAAAGCATGGACCATAGGATGAGGAAGATATGTAGGATAGTAGTGGAAGGAAGGGGAGATGGAGTTGTACAAAAGTGTTGTGGAATGGAAGGGAACCATGACCAATGGTTGCACATACTATGATAAACATTGAACCTTATGATAGGCAGGTGGTGTGGGAAGCAATGAAGACTTTTGCTTGGTAGATGAATGATATAGGCCTTTAGGGACCCACATAGACTTAGTATTTTTCTGATTTTTGCTTGTCATGTGGGATGGAAGGATTTGATACTTGTGGATGACATGGGAGAAAAAGGATGGTTGGGATGCTTTAGATGTGGATGCCTCATTTGACTTGAGGGATTTTTGCTTAGTTACCCAAACCATTTTGTTTTTAGATTGTACTTGTGAAGGTATGGGCTTGGGTATATGTATCTTTTGTGTAGATTCTGAGATAATTATTTGTTGCTTGGGGACCCACACCTTTTTAGTTTGGCATTGAGGTGCGTGGGTGTATGCAGCTTTTGAGATGGATGTTTCTTTGATTCTTGGCTTTGGTATCCTAGGTCATGAGGACTCATAGGATTTTTAACTTTAGAGGTAGAGGCATTTGAATTTTTGTTGTTGAATTCTCTTAGGATGGTGGAAGTGGGGTAGGTGGAAACTCTTTGTTTAGACAACATGTGTATTTGTTGGCCATGATTGGGAATGTTAGAGGATTTACAGATGGATGGATAAGCTGTTGGAAGAAGTGGTGGTAAAATGTAAGGAGGGATGTTAGGATTTGGGAGTAGCAGAGGTAGATTGGATGGTGGAAGGTGTATGGTCACATGCTTTTGACAAATGTAGGATGATGGAGGTGGAATGGCGACATATGTTTTGGGGATATGATAGGGTTTGCGATGGAAAGTAGTAGACTTAGGAGGAGTGGAGGAAGTACCAACATCTTGAGATTGTTCACCTTGGGGTATGTATCCAAGGCCATATGAAGGTGGAGGAACATTGACATGGATAGGCTCCAAAATACCTTGTTCATGAAGGCCTAAGCCTTTACCTTGATAGTTCATATGTTGGAGTATGCAGCGGATAGCAGGATTATGTGTAGGTGGAACACTAGACACAAGTTCTTTATTGGATGGAGAAGATGAGATAGAGGATAATGGTTGTTGGTGTTCTAAGGAAGAACATTCATGCAAGAAGGTAGTGAGACCAAGGATATAGGATAACGGATTTGCAGCTTGGTCAATAATGGATGGTGAAGGATCACTAGAATCTTCATCGTCATTATGCTCTTTAGGATCTAAATTATTGGGTTGATCATTCATGTGCACTTGGGAGGCAAGTGTCTCATCATAGGAGGCAGAAGTTGTTGGATCATGGATGGGATTAGATGTAAGAGGGACAGAAGTAATGGAGTTTTCTTTCTCATGGATGGGTATGGGATCAAGTTGTCCAAGGACATCTTCTTCATAGGGAATATCTTAATCATAGAACAAATAAAGGTTATGGATGGGTTGGAGTTGGATTTCCATCTCATGTATAGGATTAAGTTGCTCATGGATAGCTTCTTCATCAAAGATAGTATCTTGGTCACAGAAAAGATAAAGGTTATGCATGGGATGGAATTGGATCTCTTGCTCATGTATAGTTGTTGGGAGATGGATAGGATCAAGTGGCTCATGGAGAGGTTCATTATTATGGATATCATCTTGATCATGGAAAAGATGCATGTTATGGATAGGTTGCAAGAAAGTGGTTTGATCTTGACTTGGACTAGGGATTAATGTTTCCTCATGCTTAGGATTAGACTCTTGACATACCTCTTGGTTTGCTTGAATGGAAGTGGATAGCTCTTGGCTAGACTTGACATGTTCTTGAGGGTTATTGACATGGAGGTACAGTAGCTCTTGACTTGGGTTCATGGTAGAAGGTTCTTTGATAAGCTCAAGGGGTTGCAGATGACATGAAGGTGTTGGAGAATTTGACATGGGATTGGAAGAATCTTTGGTAAGGTCAAGGACTAAAATTTGGGGGCATGGTTGACTTTCTGCTAGTAGCCCTTGGATCACATCATTGGTAGGTGAATGGATAGGTGAATGAGGGGATTTAGCTTTCTCCCTAGCTTTTCTCTGGTAGTATAAATTTGGCAAAACTCTTTCCCACCACTCATCTGATTCTTTTTTGGTCACCCATTTAGAGTTTGAGGAACTCCATAGTGGTGTTAGTGTGGGATTGGCATGTTTTGGAATATGTGTCTTAGGAGTTAGCGAAGGAGGACTAGTGGTATATGATTTTCCCCTTGAGGTGGCAGTTGCCTTGTCAATAGTATCATTAAGATGGGAAAAGAAGGTATGATTTTGGGACGAGGCATAGCTAGTACTGGTACGTTCAGCTTGCAAGATTGCCATTTCTTGTTGTAAGACTTGGATTTGTTGGGTAATTGCTATACACTCTTGGGGCGAGGGACCTGAGTTTATTTGCAATTTTAGGTATTGGAGTTTTTTTATCAATATATTCTAATTTGTTTGCCATTGACACAAGACCAGAAAAACTTACTGGTTTGGATGAGTAGCACCAAATGCACCAAAATAGAGTGCAAAAAGTGTTATAAGTCGAGATCAAATGCACAAGAAGTCAAGGTAAATGCACAATTCTAGCTTTTTTTTCTTGTTTTCTCTAAATTTTAGGAATTTTGGATCGTTTTCAGGATTTTTTAGTGTTTTTGGTTTGAAAAACTTGGTGTTTTTGATGATGTTGATGTTTAATTATGGCAAAAGCACAGCAAACACATAGAAGTTTTCCATGATTTTTATCTTTTTTTATGTTTTTTTGTGTTTTTGGACTATTATGACTCAAAGACAAGTACAACCTAGGCTAGATGTGACAATATTTGTTGAATCCTCTAGCTGTGCCACTCAAAGCATGTAGCTCCAGAATCTGGTAGCACCAACTCCCCTCCACAGCACTAACTTCTCACACATACCAGATTCAGGTTTCCTTAGGCTTGTCCCCACACCGAACCTTAGGATTGTCCCTGCTACCTCTACTAAGAGTCACTTGAATTGAGGCCACTTCAAGAGCTCTGCCCTTTGCATCAACGAATAGGGGTTTTTGGCTTACTACACAATTGGTTCTTAGATAGGGCAACCGTTTGAGTGGTTACACATGTGGCAGCACTACTCTCCATTATGGAGTCTCCCAGCCTCAAAGGGTTACACCTATGAGGGTTTTGGGGGAGGTTGGCCATCGGTGTAACACAGCAGCACTCGTTGCTTGAGGTTTTCACCCCGAGCACAATTTATTTTAAGTGGCTTGGTAGGGCTTGGCTTTAGCCTGTTACCACTTAGGGTCGTTCCCACTTGGACAAGCATGCATCCAAGGGCAGGCCCCCTAAAGGTTTGACAAAAAGAATGACAAGTCTGGCACTTTGATCACCCAGTTAAGGGGAGAGCATAAACCTATTGTCATTCACAAGCACAGAAAATAGTTGTTCACCCAACCTAGTTAAAATAGAAAAACTAAATGGGCTAAGCTAATTTGTGCACTCACACGATTGTTAACTTGACAAGTGATTAATCATAGCATTGTTCATTCCCATTTGTTAACTTTGAAAGTGATTAATCATAGCATTGTTCATTTCCCATTTGTAGAAGATAGCAGTGATTAAACTAGAAAATAGATCCACAATGCAAGATAGCAAATTGGTCCAATTACTTCCTAGTTAGGGACTATGTGTAGTTTGTCATGAAATGCATTTGATTACTTTACCCCTAGTTAGGCTAGATGAACTAAGCAAAATATCTAGATGACCTAATCCAACCACTACTCCTGCGAAAATAGACGTTAGTTCCAACATGTAAAAGTCAAAAAACCCAAAACAAAAATCAGAAGACAGATGCGCAACACTGTAGCCTGAATGCGCAGAAACAGGGAGTGTGCGGCTTTAAGAACAGAATCGTAAATACAGAGATCGGATGCGAAATAATATGAGGTACAGGTGCAAAAACATCAAATGTGCAAAAGGACTACTTAAATGTGCAAAAATACAGGGTAAATGCACAACTTGGACAAATGCGCAAATTGATTTCAGATGCGAGGATGTATGTGCAATTTTAGAGGTTGGATGCACAACTGTGGAGGTAAGATGTGCAACTTGGTCAGATGCGCAAAAGAAGAAGGTGAATGCGCAAATTGGGAGGTCAGATGTGCCAGTTCATCAGATGCATCATTTTGGAAGACAAATGCATTGTTTCAGAAGCTGAATGCTCAAAACTAGCTTTGTCAGAAACCTGTTTGTCACCTGTATGGACCTGTCTTATAGAAAACTCAGATTTTTTTATTAGTAGAGGGACAAGGGCCCCACAATGGGCGCCAAAATGTGAGGGGGAAAGCAGGTTATTCAATTTAATGAAAAATGAACCCAAACACCTACATAATCTAAAGATAAAAGGAGATTAAAACAAATAAAATAATAATACCTTCACCTTTACCTTGCGTCTTCCATAGTTCACCTATCTCTCTTTGATCTTGATGATGAAGCCCTCAGAAGATTTTTCTCCCTTGCTTGTTAAAGATGGCAAAGATGCAATGGCTGAGATACTTGTGTATTTGAAGATGAACTTCAAAAACACTAACAATGGAGGCTATGAAGTGCTATGAAGTGCTATGAAGTGTTAAGAAGTGTTAAGAAGTGTTATGAAGTGCCAACGGTGCGCTAGATTTCCTGCCACATAAGTTTACTCAAATGATCGATTTTGAAATGAAGAGAAGAAGGTTATATTTATAGAAGAGAGTGAGGGAAGATCAATGGTTGAGAAGAAAAGAAGAGATCAACGAAGGAGGATTGTTGAGGAACATGCAACAAATGGAAGAAAGACATGTCATTCAAAGAGAAACTTTGTTGAGTTAAAAGCTTTCTTGATGAGTTTTCATTTTCTTTAAATTAGAATTTATTTTTCTAATTTAAGAGCAAAGTTGCTTTAACTCAGCTTTTACTTTTGTATGACAAGAGGAATTTATTTTTAGAAGATATTGAAGATAAGAAAAAGAATTAAATAAATAAATTTATTTAATTTAGAAGATAAGAAAACAAATTAAAATAAATTTATTTAATTCATTTTTAGAAGATTTGGAAGATAAGAAAGCAAATTAAATAAATAAATTTATTTAATTTATTTTTAGAAGATTTGGAAGATAAGAAAGCAAATTAAATAAATAAATTTATTTAATTTACTTGCACATGATTTTGGAAGAATAAATAAAATATTTAATTATATTTTATTTTTGGGGATTTTAATTTAAATAAATTTGCATTTTATTTAAATTAGGAAGAATGAAAGATTTAATTAAATAATTAAAATTATTTAATTACTTAGAAGAATGGGTGTTTTAATTAAATAATTGAAATTATTTAATTATTTAGAAGAATAAAGTTAATGTAGATGAAATTAATTAAATAAACGAAATTTAATTAATTAAATGGGAGGAAGTGAATCAAATAAATAAATAAATTTATTTATTTATTGATAGAGGACTATGAAGATGAAATAAATATTTAAAATATTTATTTAAGTAGAGTCATGTCATTTTTAGGTGTATACACAAGGAAAGTAAACAAACCTCCCATAATGCAGGATTACTCATCGTACAGGTCTTTAAACTGCATATGGGGCAACACACATGCAAGATGCACAAAACCTCCCAAAATGCAGGATGTACTCATCGCACAAGTCTTTAGACTGCATATGTGGCAACAAACATGCCAAACAAAGCAAGCATGCCAAGAAACACACTTTAAAGACACAGAGAAAAGATGACAAACAAGCGATGGAGTGTTCCTATTTCTAGGTCCAACACCATCTTAGGCACATTACAGGCACACATCGATGATTGTACTTTGCCACAACAATCGTCGAAGACACGCTTAAGGGTTGAGTTAGTCATAGAACCACTCCCTGCCTTTGCAGAAGACTTTTGAAAATGAAAGGATGATACAATCTACTCTTAGAAATACACCACCCCCACCTCCATAGAGGGCTTAAAATAAAAAAGTATATACACAATATCCCACCTCTACAAAGGGATTAAATTATTGATTGATTGATTGATTGCAAACAAACTCAGAGTGTAAGATGTACTCCTCACACAAGTCTTTAAACTACACCTAAGGACAAGCACATTGCTAATATCTACAATAGATAGCTTACCTTATATATGCCCCCACCTTAAGGTGGTTGATATCAGGTATCAATATCAAGCATGTTAAGGTAGGAAGAAAACACACAAGGGAACATAGACTTTCGCAAAGCCCATGCCCCCCAGAGGTGACATGTACTTTACGATCAACAAATGTTCCCACAAACACATCCCTGCAAGAAACATATTAGTGTCTACATAATCATGATAATCAACATCAGTGCATATGAAGAGCCAAGGTTATACAACGAATTCAGAGTTCAAGGATAACCGTGGGGCTATATCATGAAGATCTTTGAATCGAGTACCATGAAGGCTAGATTCAAAGACAAACAATGTGTGCAGAGCATTGGTATTGTTATGACTTGTAAATGAGATAAAAACATCATCAAAATCACTACGCAGAAAACATGAGTGCTTCCAATACCCAAGCATCGGATAAGATATACAACCCCATCGTCATATTAGGAACTAAGTCCAATTTCTGATTTCTCACGAAAGGGATGCTAGGTCCACAACGGTATAAATGTTTTTCGTCATCCACTCGCTAGATAGAAACACTACATGAAGGGAAATAATAAATAAGAGAGGAGAAAAAAGAGTCTTGGGGACAGTCACTAAGGAGGGTGTCCCCAAGTAACCAACCACAACACTATGTCCACAAGACACAACACACAACAATGAAATCAGAGCGAGAGCTGATATAGAAGAATGATGATACAAATAGAAGGTCACAACAAAGGCAATCTCCTGGTATCCTAGACCTTACAAGAGAATCAAGGGTCATCCCAGGAGGCCTAAAGAACACATAACACATCACGGGGGAAGCACACCATGAGAGAGATAGAGGGTTAGAAATACTTACCTAGTAGGATCTCCCTGGGTAGCAATCATCAAGTAAATCATTGTCATCTTCCCACTCCTGAATTTTAGAGGAAAGAGGGACATAAGGTACCATAGCCCAATTCTTGTCTTTATCTTTAGGTTGTTGACTGTTAGGATATTCTTTGTTTGGATCAATGTTTTCTTCTTGAGATGCGAGTTTAAGGCATATTCTTGTCTTCTTCTTTTTCTTTCTCTTGCTTTTCTATTTATTTTTGTCTTCCCACTTATCTCTTGTAGGATAGGGCTTTTCTCTTTCATGGGTTTTATTTATTCTTGAGAAAGAAGCACCAAGGTCAAATCTCATTTGTCTAGGTGGAATGTTTTGTTATCAACAATTACCTCTCGATCCTTGTAAGGATGGCAGGGGAGAAACCTCAACATAGGGACCTTGTCCTTTCGGTCTATGGTTCTCTTCAAATGCGGGTTGCTTGTCTTTTGTCATTTCTTGCATAGAGGGACCGGCCATCAGATGTAATAGTTTTTCTTTGTAATTTTTATAGCTCAAGAAGTTAAAGTCTGTTCATGGTTCAAATTTCTCTTCAGATTTGTCCCAAAAATAATCTAGTGTGTAATGTTTTCTTTCAACCAAAGGTTTATATTTATTGTGAGAGATGGTAATCACATGTCCCTCAAAAGGAAATTTTAAACAATTATGAATTGTTGAAGGGACAACTTTCGTAGACTTTAGCCAAGGGTGTCCCAACTTAATGCAAAAGTGGTCAGAAATAGGGACAACATGAAACCATTGTTGTACATGTTTCTCAAATACAGTTACCAACAATGATATCTTACCTAAAGGTTTTACAAAGGTTTCCTTATGTGTTTTAATCATCATGTCTGAAGGGTCATAAGATCCTTGCATCAAATAATGTAAATAGATGAACTCTTCCATGGAAACATTAGTCATGCAATTAGGATCAATAAGGGTTCCATCCATGGGGTTTCCCATTATTTTCATAGTAATGTAAAGAGGTCCGTTAGTGTCTCCGATTGTTCTATCATGAGGTGTAAACACAATTTCAAGTTTAGGGACCTTTCTCTTCAAGTAAGACCTAGGAGGGAACCTATTTTTGTTGTTACAATTAGAGGCCATGAGTGCCAAATCAGATTTTAAATTTTTTTTCAAGTTTATGCAAAAGACAAGTGCCAAAATGACCTAAAATGCTTAATTTTTTGTACTTTTTCAATGTAAATGTATGAAAGAAAAGGTGTTGTAAGGAAATTGATTAGGGGAAGAAACTTATATGTCTAATATTAGTCTAATACAGAAATAAGATCCTTCACAACACACTCTTTGATGCAAATCTAAGATTATGACAAGTCAAAATATAGTGAAAATGCACTAAAATATGCCCTTTTTTCACCAAATCTCAATGTAAAAGAGCATGAAAAAGGGTGTTGTGAGTAAAATGATGATAAAAATAAAATTATATCAGTACTAGAAGCCACCTAATATCAAAAAATCTGTCACACACACTTGTAGTGTCACCCAATGTCAAACCCTAGTGAAAATATAGCAAAAATAAGCAATTTTTAATAGTTTTTCAATTCCAAGACCTAGCAAAAGGGGTGTTGTAAAAAATTTAAGGATGTGTAGATAATAATATCAGTTATATCAGTCACCTAAAAGCATAAAATCTATTACAACAGGCTTAAGGTGCAAACTAGGCCAAACCCTAGAGCAAAAATAGCAAAAATAGGCAATTTTTCACCAAATATTCAATACAAGAGGCCAATAACAAGGTTTTGTAAAGAATTTTATGACTTCAAGAATATAATACCCATAATATCAGTTAATTAGATCAAAAATATTCTTTACAACGTGCCTATAGTGCAAGTTTAGACAGTCGATAAGGCAAAATCTAGTGAAAATCAATGTTTTTCAAGCCTTAGGTTGAGATCTTGATGTAAAATGCTATATGGATGTTTGACAAGATGATATATGATGAAAATTACATGCTCTCAGATCTGAAAATGATTTCCATGCTCTAACATGCAAAATGCAAATGCAAATCTAATGAAAAATCAATGAAAATGCTAGTTTTTGTTGAATTTTTCTATGGAAAAATGCAAAACTTTGAAATCTAAATGCAAATTTGTTCTAAAATACAAGATAACAAATACAAATTTGCATGAGCCTCTAAAATCAATAGAAAAATATGAAACAAGATTTTACCTACAAACCCTAGATTTTGGAATTACTAGGTTATATGCAAAATTCACAATTTTCAACATACCCCAAGCAATTTTAAGATGAAAATTAAAATGCAAACTAATGAATTTTTGTAATTTTATATAAATTAAATCAGATATAATGCAAAAATCAGAAATATGATGGAATTTAAATTAATTTATGCAAAATGCAAACCCTAGAGTGCAATTTTTTTCTAATTTTTCCAATTTTTCAATTTTTTTTTGTAAGTTTTCCAATGCAATAAGATGAATGACTATATGAATGAATGAAACCACTATAAATCTAAAGAAAAAACACTCAGAAAGGTGAAAATAAGTCCAATAACATGGGTTCACCAAAATGTAAAGGGTAAAATTTGGATGTTTAGGTTTTGGTAGTTTTGGTGTATATCCTCCTTTCACCCTTTCATTCAGGGACCTAGGGTAAAGTTGCAATGTACTATCCTACCCTAGGTCACTGTGAGATATAGGGAAACTTGGATTATTATGATTTGATTGCCCATTATTTTCTCTTGTGCTCAATTATACCTTAAAACCCTAATTATGTAAATATGATAGTAAATAGATGAATATCAAAAAATGTTGCTACAGAAAGATGTAAAATGGAAAATAAATGTGCACCTGTATTCAGGGTTTAGAGGAAGAAAAGTCAGGGACTAAAGAGCGGATGCCCAAGTCTAGTGCCCTACTTTTTTTCAGGATCTGTAAACAAGATATGTAACCTGTTCCTTCTGCACTGAAGGCTTTTCTATCATGAAACTTCAAGGACTAATGAGTGGGCACCCTAGTCCAGGGAGCTATCTTCTTTCCTAATCTGCAATTATAACACTTTGTTGTACCCTTGTACAACTTCAATTTCTCTAGATCCAACACCTATAACCTGCAATCATGAAAACTTTGGGAGGGGGTTGTGGTGTTTAGAAGCTTGCCTCAATCAAGCCCTGAAGAGACATTCAAGTCTTCTGAACACCATTATCAGATAGAGAGTGCGTGCTTTGGGAGGTAGAGGCAAAAACCAAATCATAAATTCTTGAAAACACAAATGAATGTTACCTTGTAGTGAAGATCTCTTGGGAGGAAGAAGCTCTTCATGCCATGAGGAGATGGATGCTCAAATCTGTAAACACAAACACATAGACAACACAAATTTGCTCTTACAACACAGTGAAAGCCTTGAATCACCTCTAGAACACAATAGCTTGCTAGTCATCATCTAGTTTACAAATGAATGCATAAACATGCTTTTATATGCAACTACAAACACTCCCGCCAAGAATTTCGTAATTCAAACTTACTGTGTCGGCATAGAACCCAAATAACAGTCACAAGTTGACACCCAAAAATTAGGACTGCCCTAAAATAGGTTAGGACTAGGGCATGGGCACCCAAGTCCTCCCCCTATTTTGGGGAGGAGTTATCTCTAGTGGTCCCCTTAGGTCCTATTTTCCAAGACAGTTAGGGGTTTTCTCATCAAGATGTTGAAATATGATGTAATATGTCCTAAATACATCTAAGAGACCCAGGAGCTAAACCTTATGATAGAAAAACCCCCAAGGGGACATTTTCCAATGTTACAGAAATACATAGGGTATAACAAGATATGAGAATGTACCAAGATCTATTTCCTACACATAGAAATAGAAATGAACGACCAAAAGAACACAGCTAAAACTACTGATGCAAACATCCTAACACAAAGTTGAGACCTAAAAGAGAGTCCATGATGTTAGGTTTGGTTCAAATAATGCATGAAGAAGAAGAAGAACTAGACAATGATTAAATACAAATTCATGAAAGAGTAGTCTCATCAGTAGAACCAATACTAGCTCCTATCAGACCTTATGAGTTGATTGAATATTTAAACAAAACTTACGTGCACATCGCATTCATTGATCTTCTCAAGAACTCTCCTTCACACCACTCTATGCTTTTAAAAGCAATAGGGTTGAAATATCTAGATCAAATCATGCCTCCACCTAGAGAACACATAAACTAGGTCAACTTTGACATAGATCCACCTAATGTCGAATTGAAGGACCCAGGATTATTCTCTGACCTAAACAAATGCCTTCTGAGGAAAAGATGACTAAGAAAGGAGATCATGCATTATATTCATAGGTGTTGATTTATGACACATGCATTAAGCAAACTTTAATTGATGATGGGGTTGTGGTGAATATAGTCCCATTTTCCCTTTTGGAAAGGATTGGTTATGGTTACACTAACATCACTGCATCTCTAGATACTTTAAGAGGGTATGGCAATCTAAAGGCTACTACCATAAGGAAAAAAAAACATTACCAGTATCTCTAGGACTGAAAATAATTCTAATGACGTTCTATGTCATTGATAAGGACATAGGGTATAATCTACTACTTGGAAGACCTTGAATGCATAGGATGAAAGTTGTTCCATCCACTTTATTCCAAGAAGTTTAATTCTTACATCTCATAAAGGTTTATGTTGTGAAAGGGGATGTAGAACCCTTTAGTATGATCAAGACAAACACAACAAGAGAAAAGATTGGGATCCCCATTGACTATGAGCTTCCAACAAACAAAATTTTTGTCCCCAACCCAATGCCAAAATTGATTTGCATTAAGAGGACAGAAACTCCTGTGAAAATGGTAAACACTGCAGAGGTGAAAACACTAGAAAAAGAGACCACCAAAATAAAAGGACATATTCCCTAAGGAAATGACAACAAAAATCATGGAGTGGTTAGGAAAAGAGGGACCCCTTTAATTTCCTTTGGAAATTCTCATGATCAACAAATCAAAGGAGGAACCAATTTATAAGGTTTTCCCCTGCATAGGAGAAAAATCCCCCTCAAACTGAGGTACCATAATTTAAAATGGTTACCTTAGATTTAATGGATTTGGACTCGCATGCTTTCTTGGATCCTGAGGAAGATCTATCAGAAATTTACACTCTATTGACACCACCAAGTGAGTCATATGTTCTTTAAACACAAGAAGAGAGTGAATCCTATGAGTCACTCGCACTCTCATAAGACTCTTATATGCCATTAATAGTGCCGATAGAGACAAACATTTATGAAGAAGTCAATTCCATAGACAACAAGTGACGAATGTCCTACAAAATTTACCAAATGTGTTCATAGTTTCTCAACTCCAAGAACAATCCACCGCCTCTACTTTAGTGTAATCAAATGAAACTAATGAATAGGAAGAACCCCTAGTACAAATACATATGATTGAGAGACTCCTAGATGAAGATGAGGTAAGTGAACATTCCATAAGAAGTAGAAAATTCAAGTAACAATAGGGACATAAGATCCTGTTATATTTGAATTACTAGAAAGCTACATAGGATACTCAATGGACTTAAGGCCTAAGCCTAATGGAAAGACTAATATCATCTTTGTTCCTCTAGATGAGCAAAGGGAGCCTCAAACTCTCTTCGAGTTGTTCCAATTTTTGTAAAGCATTCAAGATCAACCAAAGGTGAAGATTTACATGCAGGATAAGTTTGACATGCTTATGGAACTATTGAGATGTGATGGAGTCTTGTATTGTACTACCTCACACCAACATGCTTTCCAATATTTACTTCATCTCATTTTTCAAGGGATGTCCCGAAACCAAGAATGCTAGAACAAAATAATCCTACGAGACCATACAAAATATGAGAGTTAGTCTTAAGAAGAGGTAGCACGAAGAACAAGAAACATAGAAAGAAGAGAAAATTTCACAAGGATTGGAAATGACCTTACATGGTCAAGGAAGATGTTAGTAATAGTGCATATCTCTTGTGCAGAATGGAAGGTGAAGAATTTGGTGAAAAGGTCAATGCATTTCACCTTAAGAAGTACTATGTCTAAAAATCATAAAAATCATAAAACATTAAAATACAAAAAAAATCAAATATTCCAAAAATCTAAAAAAATGATAAAGCTAAGCAAAATCAAAAAATATGTTCACTGCATTTCGGCATCATTCTATTACAACTTGCATCTTAGTGAGTGACATGCTCCTGTTTTATTTTGGTTTCCGTAAGGAGTCTAAGATTGCATAGGTATAGTGTAATCCTTTTAGTTTTTGAAATCCCTTATATTCACAATTGCCACTTCCTCTTTTACATTCCTAGTGATTCTAATCAAATCCTAGCTTTTAGCTCTGTATTGATCCTAGTATTAATGATTCATGTTATTAAGTATAAGCAAAGTTAGTATTTAAACCTATAGTGTTCAAAGGAAGCTTGCAAGTAGATCTTCCCCACTCTTCCCTAATAGAAAGGAAGTCTGACTGGACTATGAAAATTTTTGGTCACGCTCAACCCCTTATCTTTCCTAGCCAAAAACACTAGGAGGATCATAGCTCTATGAAAGCAATCTAAATACAAGTGAATAAAAAATGAGTGATGAAAAATGTGAGAATAAAGAGACCAAAGCTATTGAATATAAAAAATACTTAGAAAGTTCAACAACATTCATTTCCCTAAAAGTCAAAATATTAGAAAATTGAGAAAATCAAGTGAGGCATTGCAAAAATACAAAGAAAGAGAAAAAGCATAAAAAAGAGAGTTACAAAAAAGAGTGATAGAGAGAATATTGTTGAATGTCTATACCTTTGGGTGGAGATAAATCAAAGATCAAAGATTCAAGGGTGACATTCTATCAGAGATGATAAAAGAGAAAGGTACAAAGCACACACATGAACAAAGCCAAAAGTCTAATAGTCTTTAGGACCATCTTCTATCTTGGGACCCTTATTTTCACCCTATTTCCTTTACCCTAGGTCTATCGTGTTTGCCATCAATGATCTAAGTCTAGTGAACACTAATAAAATTTATTACTTGTCCAAGTTGAAAGCTTGTCAAATTATCTTATCTAGACAAGGGTCAGTGTTCATCCTCCAATAAAGCTCAAAATTAAGAAGCACTCCATCTCTTCCCTATCCCCACTTGAGTTTTAAAATCATATCTCATAAAGTTAAATAGTTCTCCTATACTAGGATAATCTGCAATCCCCTAAATCAAAAATCTCATTAAAGAGCAGTCACACTATTTGTTCCATCATTAATTCATATCAAAATTAGAAAAATGATCTAAAGCAATAAAATCAATTTCATAACTCATGGCATTTCATAGAGGTACAAGCATATTTGTATTACATGTTTCTTCATTTCATATCATTCATTCCATTCACATATTTTCTAAAAAAGAGAAAAAACATGTCATAACCATTATGCATTCATCCTTAGATTTAGAGATCTAAAGAAACAAAAATTCTAAAATTTCCAAAGTGCACAAGAGATAGGCATATATGATAGTTATGACCATAACAACAATTTTTTATTAATACATCAAAGGTTCAAAGCTTAAATATGCTACAACAAAAAGGAGAAACAAGAGCTAGAAGCAAAATGCTCTCATGAGAAATAAGTCTCCCCATGCAAGGGGGAAGGATAAGAAAGAAGTAAAAAGGTCTCTAAGGCTGGCTCTGCCTAATAAAGCTATCAGGACTCTTTCTCCTAGGCCTTCGAATAACGTTAGGCTCTCCATGAGATATGTGAGAATTAGGAACCCTACTAGGAGCCTGAGAATGAGAAGGACCATGTGTACTAGATCATGAATTAGGTCATCAAACTCCCAAATGAGCCATCTCTTGAAGAATAGCATTATCACCCTCAAGAGTGTGAATCTTTTCTCTAAAAGGAATATTTTCCTAGCAACCATGATAGGTAGGAGCAAAGATGTCAATGTGTCAACTGGCCCTAGCAGGCAAGTGAGGATTAACAATTAGACGCTCCCATGTGTAATTACTAAGAGGAGCCACCAAGTACATAAAAGTATCATGGAAGAAGGCACTCCACTCTTTGGTGCTACCTAAGGAAGAAAAGAAAGAGTGTTAACTTAAGACCAACAAGAAGAGGTGATAAAGGTAATAAGGGAGGAGAGAATTTTTACGAGGGTCACTAGGCTGCCAAGTACAATCGAAGCACCTCATTACCTCATCAGGATTGGTTAGGTCATGGATTGGGGGATTAGTCCTTGAAGCTTCTATATCATCTTTGGATATCTCAACCTCTTCCCCAAACCTATTTCTTGCCACTACTATTTCTCAAAAGATCATACTTCTCATCTCTCGAGTCCTAGATATCATCCCTGACCACCAATCCATGAGATTGAGGTCCTCTCGTGTGTCTCTGCTATGGCCGTGCAACATGAACATGTCTAGTAATAGGGACTCCAGGAGTCAAAGGTGTCCAAGTGATCATCCTATCCTCAGCCTCCCCCATCTCCTAAATAGATTTGTAACAAGTAGGGACTGGGGGAAGATCCTATGGATAGTCCTCCCCAAACTACTGAAGGACCTGATGGGAGTGATATGCCTCAACTGTACCAAGTTTATCTATTAGGTGTGTGACCTCTTTGCAATAATCTCAAATATGTCTATCCCTTGACCATAAACCCTCCATGTTAACATAAGGTTCAAGGATGAAGTCAAGTTCTATTAGAGTAGCCACTGCAAGTGTACTAGAATCAAAGTAGCCAAGATTACTCCATCATAGAGACCTCAGTAATCTAGGATTAGAAGGGGGCATACCCTTTTGGTATGGATGAATGTACTAAAAAATCCATGTCATGACCAAAGAGGGGTGGCTAAAACCAAGTGCCCCAGATCTCATAATATGATTGAAATCTCGGTAAACCATGGCTAGGATATCAACACCCCAAGCCAACACTATGCTCTTCTCAATACATTGTATGATGGGTGCCCAACACCATCAAAGTCTCATTGGCCCCTTGTCCCCCAATATTTTGGATATGATCAAACCAATGAGAAACTTTGAGAGACAAAATTGCCAAGTCATGGACCAAAGTAAGATATACCCCTCTCTACTCTCTTCAGTTATCTACCACCATGATAGTAGCCAAGGCTAGTCTCTCTCCCTCTGACTCCCTCTCCTGTAAGATAAGTTGTTGTCCCCTCATAGGGACCCCAAGGATACATTACACATCATAAAGAGTAATGGTCCACTCTCCTAAAACCTACATGAGTCTAAACATGTTCTTGTCTGCATCCCAATAAGTCAAGATGTCACAACAAATACACGAAGAAGGATGAACCAATGGAGCCACTGAAAATCTATCCAAACCAACCCTCTTAAAAAGGACTAGATCTCTCGAAGAAAGATCCTCACATGACTCAGCAAGCCATAACTACTCATGTGTCTCATTCCATCAAATTTGCATATCCTATTGTACATAAGAAATCATAAGTTAGATCTCATTAAACTTAGAAAATCTAAAAAAAACCATAAAATCTCACAAAAATTCATAAAAAATGCATATATTTCAAGAAAAAATTTAATAAAATGAAGGTTCACTGATAAAATTAGAGTGTTAGTGACATTCCCAAATGAAGAAATACATGTAGAATTATTTAGACCTGATCCCCCAGTTCACCAGGCCCCATCCCCCTAGATGACCACATTAAAAAATGGTCACCCCCTGGGTGACTTGCTTAACAACAAGATCCCCCTTGGGGGATCAGCCTTGTCAAACTAGGCGACCCATCCAAGGATCCTAACATGGTAAAATTTGACTAAAAAACCCTATAAATGCATCAATTTTGACAAATGAAAAAGCTAAAACATGCTAGAACTACGAAGATAACATTTAGCAACAAGAAAATTCAATAATGACAGATTATTGTGACAAAAATTGGCAAAAAAAAAATGAGGGTTTGAAAGAGGGTTTTTCACTCTTTACATACTTTTTTCTTAGTGGATGAAAGATTCAGAGCCATCTTTATGATCCCCTCACCAAGAGCTTTCAATCAACTATCTGCTTGCATAATTTGGTCAGCATTTAGCCTCTGCTCTCAATTTTTACACTCTCCTCTTCTACTAGTTCAATTTTATTTGATGCTTTTTAGAGTAGTTTTTATCTTTTGTAGTGCTCTTGCACACTTGTTTTGCATGTTTGCATCTTTACAAGTCCCCATACTAAAGAAATTTAGTGTTTATTTAAAAAACATTTTAAATGTCAAAGTAATGCTTCTTATTGCAAGTACAATTATAGGAAATCAGCAATAGGTAAAGACCTAGTTTGAGAATGGTACCTATCTTTCATATAGACTACCATCCCTGAGGGTAAACACTAAAAATATGCATGGGCCTACATGGTAATCCTATGATGAGCTCAGATCCTAAACACGTACATGTGAGCATGTATATATGACCTCTCAACAAGCATTCCTCTTGACAACATGTGGATTGGACTTCCCTTCTACTTTCTATTGAAATGCACAAGACAACTCGGTGGGTGAATCAGTTGTAATGAAAACTTAACTTCTTATAAATATCAATACATCAACCACTTAATCATTGTTATTATGATTTAACCATGAAAGCATGAAATTAGAAAATTAAGCACATCTACACATTCAACACATGAGACACCAGATTTTTTACATGGAAAACCCAATGAGGGAAAGACCACGGTGAGGATGAAGTCATAGTATAAATGATATATCAAAATTACAAGGCTCACTCTCGAAGGCTCACTGCCTAGAATACTCACTACAAAAAGAAGGGGCTCACTGCTAAATTAGGAAGAGGCTCACTACCAAAAATGGCTCAGTTCCTGAAGTAGAAGAAGATATAAGAAGATAGTTACAATGAGAACAGATCTCACAGCAACCAGAGGTCCACCACAAACTCAACTAAATCTATCGTAAACTCTTTGCATCAAACTATATTATTTATTGCTCACTATCATACCATTCAAATCATGCCTACAACAAATGATGCTTCTCATCCAGCCATTTTGTCTATCTCAAATACTTCACTTAATTTATGGATCGTCTACTTCATATTTATAAATCCACAATCTTAAAAACAATCTTCAAGGTTGGCACAAACAACAAACTTAACCAATATTCAAATTAGGTCTGGACCTAAACACTCCAGTGGTAGAAATGAATGAATGTGGACCATACCATAGCTTAGCAAGGACTCAAATGAAACCTTCCACACAACAACATACTATCACAAACTCCAAAGTATAATCACAAGTAGTGAAAACAACTAGGTCAGAAAAAATGTTGTTAACACTAAAACCTTTAGGAACACACCTCATCCACGATCCGAATTACACTTTGTGAACAAATTAAAAAATAGAAACATGATCTAGAAACATCCAGAAGCACGTTACAATCACCAAGAACTTTTGTACAACCTCCAAACACTCTATCCAAAAGATTCTTCAAATCGAACCACTTGAACTTTATTGTCAACCACTGTTATAAAGAAAAGATCACTTGCAGAGCACCAAATCATGAACCACTTCAACTAAAACCACATAACATCATTGCAAACCTAATTCTAGAACTACAAACTATAAAACTTAAATGCAGAGAGATGCTAAGCAGAACACATTTTCCTTGTCACCATTGAATACTCAGAAAAGAAGTTTTTACTCTGGTGAATAGAATTCACTCAAATCTTCACATGGGAGGATCAAACTTGAGACATAGAAACTATAGACATCCCTTAGCATTAATTTCAAACTGAAGACAAAGATATTCAATCTACAGGATATGTGGAGGAAAACAATGCATTGTTCTAGGAGATAGAATAGTTCTGCAATTGCACTAACTTCTCAAACACTTGCTCAAACTTATCCAAATAACTTTCTTAGATGCTAACCTTAGGTTTTGACATTAATGACAACACTTACTACTCATACTTGCAACAATCTCCCCCTTTGTCATTGATGGCAACACATTATGTCAAAAACTATCAAGACAAACAAACTTTCTTTGCTTCTTTGCTCCCCCTTACTTTATGCTTTCTCTGGATGCAAATTTCTCCCTCTTTTGACATCAATTAGAATCTCTCTTCTTATGTTTTCCACATGAACTTCTCTCCACTTTTGACATCAATGGTAAAGGGTGCTAGAATTTCTCTCCTTCTTTAGTTATCAAAACTCAACTCAGATCAGAAACACTTACTATTCTTTATTAGGAACTCATATCAGTAACATCTACCTACTTCCCCTGAGAGGTAGCCTTCAAAACATCAATCCAGATAAAAAATTAGACTTTGGACACCACTAGACTGATGCATGTCCTATGCATCTTAGTTTAAAGTAGGAGCGGTAATAACCCCTAACTTTCTCCTTAGATACTCAAAAGTACCCTTAGGCAGAGGCTTTGTGAAAATCTACAATCTAATCCTTTATAGACACATATTTCATCTTTACTTCATTCTCTATTAACTTTTCTCTCAGAAAGTGATACCTTATTGATATATGCTTTGTTCATGAATGTATCAATAGATTCTTTGAACTATTTATAATACTAGTATTGCCATAAAAGATTGAAATTGGTTCTCCATACAAAACTCTTATATCCTTCAATGTTTGCTTCATCCATAGCACTTGAGTACAACATGTTGCAGCAATATATTATGCTTCTATAGTAGACAAAGAAATTGAATCTTTCTTCTTATTAACCATGAAACAAATATGTTACCCAAGAAGAAAGCACCTCCACTTGTACTTTTTATGTCATCAACATCTCCAGCCCAATTTGCATCTGTATAAGCACTAAGAGTATGTCATCAACATCTCCAGCCCAATTTGAATATGTACAAGTACTAAGAGTGAATTCAATATCTTTAAGATACCACAATCCATAGTCTGAAGTGCCTTTTAAATAACTCGTTATCCTCTTAGCTGCCAACACATGTGACTCTCTAGGATCTTCTTGAAATCTTTCCACAAGACAAACTTCATCCATTACATCTGGTCTAGTATAGGTTAGATAAAGTAGTTCTCCAATCATAGACCTATACTTTTTCTGGTCAGTATTAGGTGATTCATCATTCCTGCTTAGCTTGCAACCAATTACCATAGGGGTACATACTATCTTGGAATCATCCATTCCAAACTTTTTCAACAACTCTTTCACATACATAGACTGAAAAATGAAAATTCCTTTTTCTAATTGAGTAATCAACAGTCCTAGAAAGAAATTCATTTCACCAAACATAGAAATTTCAAAATCCTTTTGCATTTCCTCTACAAATTTCTTACACATACCTTCATTTCTTACACAAATTTCTTACACATAAAATCATCAACAAAGACTACAACAATCAGAATTTGATCATCATTGATTTTGAAATAGAGATTACTATCTACAGTACCTTTACTGAACCCTAATTGCAACAAATACTTATCAAAGCTTGCATACCAAGCTGTAGGAGCTTGCTTTAGTCCATACAAGGCTTTTTTCAATCTGCACACCATGTCATCTTGGTGTGATAATTCAAATCCTTCCAGTTGTTCAATGTAAACCTCTTCTTCTAGCTCTCCATTCAAGAATGCAAACTTCACATCTATCTGGTATACTTTGAAATCTTTGTGTGCTACAAATTCTAGAAACATTTTTATTGCTTCAATCCTTGCCACAAAAGTGTAAGTCTCCTCAAAATCTATACCTTCAATGTGAGAATATCCTTTGCATACCAGTCTTTCTTTGTTTCTTACTACTTCTCCATTTTCATTCATATTATTTCTGAAAACCCATTTAGATCCAATCACATTCTTATCATTAGGTCTGGGAACCACTTACAGTTTTAGGTTTAATCTTTGAAAGTAAACAGTAGTTTACATGTTCTACTGCAAGTCTTTTCCTTGTCAATACCCCTTTGCTTTTGTCACCAATAATCTGATCTTGAGAATGATTAATCTTTACATACATAGGAGTCTTAACAACACTTTTTAGAGCCTTTTCTTCTTCAACTTGATTGTCTTTTTGTTCAACTTTTTCTTCATTTATTGTTCATCTAATTCATAGCCACTCAGATATGATATTCTTTCCTTGTATTTATCAATCTTCACATTAGTACTCTCAATGATCTTTTTCATTCTCTTATTGTAGCACTGGTAGGCCTTACTCTTAGTAGAGTATCCAAGGAAAATTTCTTCATCACAGCTAGCATCAAACTTTCCTAACTCTTCTTCTCTTCTGATATAACATTTGCTTCCAAAAACATTGAAATATTTCACTGTAGGAATTCTTGGACAAACCTCAATTCAAAGGAGTTTTTGTACCATTACTTTTGACCTAAACTCTATTTTAAATGTAGATAGTAGTATGTATAACTTCTCTGCAATACACTTCTGGTACGTTCACCTCCTGCATCATTGACCTAATAGTCTCTTGAACTATCTTGTTGTTTCTTTCAACAACTCCATTCTACTGAGGAGTCCTAGGAGTAGACAACTATCTCTTTATCCCATGTTCTTCACACAAAATATTGAATTCATTTGATGTAAACTCACCTCCTCTATAAGACTTTAAGCATTTGATCCTCAATTCTAACTCATTCTCAACTATCACCTTAAAAACATTAAACTTGTCTAGGGCTTCTAATTTATCTTTTAGAAAAGTGACCAAAGTCATTCTAGAATAATCATTAATAAGCAACATGATGGAACCATATAATTTTTTTTCATGTTTCTGATAATTTTGTTCCTAGCTCTATGTCACTTAATCATTAGATTTCAAAAATTGGGGTTTCTCTGCTAGTAAAAATGTTCTAAGTAAGAAAATTTTGCTAAAACACTCAACCCTCATAGTATGAAGTTGTACAAATAGCCACATACGATATAATTCTTTAGTGACTACTTATTTCCTGTCACCATCCTTTAAAGTATTCCCTCATGCCTTCCCACAACATTGTTTACCAGCCCCTAGCCAAGTAGTTATCATCTACAGCCTGTACCTAGAACAACTTTATTCTTAAAAAGAGAGTTGAACCAATTGGCCATTGTTCTCCTATAGTGGAAAAACTAGTATACGTGTTAAGGTCTAGTCCTACTAGTCCATTTTGGTAGGTGGCACTAGCAAATTCATTTCCGCCAATCCACCAAGGAAAAGATACAACGGAAGATGACCTCGGTGGAAACGCGGAAAGGGTAACAACTGGTTGAGGAACATCCAGGATGGCAAGGAGGTGGGTCCTAGGTGTTACAAAATCATTTCTCTTTGATTTTGACATTCCACCATACTCCACCAAAGGATTTTCTAAGTCACTATGAAATGACAGAATTTGGGCACATGGCTTTCTGAGTGATGGGATCACTACATTAATGGCAAGGATTTGACATGGCATAAAATGTGACCACTTTTTTGAGAAATTCTCTGATCAAGTACAATAGATTGAGATCTAACAGTTATCCTCTATTCTGCCAACATCATATCTTTGACCATATCCTTCATACACGGAATGGCGGATGTCATCTTAACTGCACTGCAAGAAGGACTTCTCCTCAGGATCACAGATGGAAAAGGTTGTCCAGATGGTAGGATACTATTGAAAGAAGCAAGCAGTAAGGTCCAACCTAGAATAGGATCAAATCAGCACCGTCAAGTTGCTCCAACTAAGATTGAGATAAAGGACCTAGATTCAAAGTTATAACAGAAGGATTTGTTGGCGCCAAATCTGACTAGGATTCATTACAAAGTATTAACTGCTGAGGCATGTGCAGGGTCTCCATCACTGTCGCTCCTGAGGAATTTGATAATAGAATAATTTGTCTTATGCAAGCTTGACCTTTGGAAATTTTTGCCTCTACCATGATTGACATTTCACCTACTATGTGATGAAATTTGATGTGGTGACAATGATTAATTGGGAGAACCAGGACACCTCATCTAGAAAAATTCAATGCAAGAAGTGATATTTGTAGTTATATAGAATTATGAAATCCAAACTTTATGTTCACTTATGGTAATCTTTAAGAGATTTCCATTTATGGCAGGAATGTTTCAAAGTGACTGGAAAATTAATACACCATAGATTTGCGGATGTATGCTTACATCCCAAAATTTCTATAAAAAGGCAATAGTTGATGTTATCATTCATACTATTTAAAACACTCTGATAGTATGGCTTTCCCCTGTTCCTCTGTGTTCTGTTTGCTCCCCTATTCTATATGATTTTCTTCCTTATTCTCATGGCTCTCGATCTGTCCTTACAGAATAAGAAAAACCTAGAATTATTTCCTTTGGAATAGGTGGTGCAGGAAAAATTAGAGATTAGCAGTAGTGTCCATTGTAGCTCTATGATTTCTTCTCCGATCTCTTATCTCATCTAATGGAGGATTCTGAGGGATATTCTTCCTACTCTTGCTTATTTTTGTGAGTTGGCAAATTCCCTTCTAAAGTAGAGAAGCTTCTCAGCTTCCTCTACCCCTCCCTTACATCTAATTTTCCTAACAGAGCATTAACTGTAGGTGTAAGGAGATTGCCCCCTAGATGAAATAGATAAGGGATAAGAGAAGAATTGTTGTTGTTTCTACTATTCTCTTGGCTTGGCTTCCAGTACTTTTTAGGAAAGCTAGGTGTGGATTCCTGAAGTTTCTGCTTAGTTGAAGTTGCATGAAACTTTGAGACTTGGAGGGTAAAATCGCACCTGTGCAATGGAACTTGGAAATAGTGAAGGAGATTCTGTCATCCTAGATTTCCTTTCAATGTTGTTCCTTGCACATTTTCTTATCCCTTTGTGTGTGGTATGAAAAAGAAGACCAATAAAGGCTCTCATTAAACACTTTGATGGCATTTGAGTAGTGTCTAGCTCTAACGGCCTCCAGCAATGAATCCATCATCAAAGGCCTGACTCCTTTTCCCGCCAACATGGAAGCTGAACACATAGTTGTGAAGTGGTTACACCGGCCTCTTCTTGCAGCCGCATCTATTGGTTACAAAATAGTTGTATCTTCTTTTATCATAAGCTTGAAGCTTGTTCCTCACTTATCTCTATAAAAGGGAATTTAGGGCTTATGAAAAAGGCATTGGTTTGAGGTCATATTTCCAGACTTAGTCTTAAATAGGGAACAATCTAGTTAGGGAGGAGTTGTAAATAAGTTTGTTTTCTACTAATAGAATTAGTTGTCTATTTTTAGGTTTCCATTTTGAGTCTCTTTTGATTTCTTCATAGAACTATTGAAAGCTATGATGGAAGTTACTGAATAGTTTATTTTACAAATCTTGTTTACTCTTGGAGTATATTGTCTCCTACTTCATGTATACAATTTCACATTATGAATATATATTTGGTTAAGGATCATCTTTATTCATCGTCATAGTCTTTCCTGTACTAGCATATTTATCTTATGGATTTTACTCAAGGAGTAATATAAAATAGCTATTGGAATATATCAAATGTGATTCAGGTGTATAGGGATACCTAAGTATGGTTGATTCCAAAACTAGTAGAGTATTTTAAATGTAAGGCATTGTTGTACCTTTATAGTAAACTAAGGTTTGTTACATCATAGCCTATTTAGTTTCTATCATTTTAATCTTTTTAACTCTTTGGCCCGTGGATAGGCACTGATCTATTCATGGATACTATACTAGACTTACGGCCCTCTAATTATCCTCAAAATATTTTAAAATCAAATCCAAATATTTTGTTTTCCAGTAATAGGCTTTTAGGATATTTATTTTGAGTAAGTTAAGTTTTGCATGTTACTTTCCAAAGAATAAGATAAGAGCTTAAAGAATCTAGCGAATCCCTTTACTTTATCATACATTCTTTCAAGTAGCTTATGAGGAATATATCTATGATAGGAACAGTGTTGACAAGCTAATATCTCTAGAAAACCCCACCCATTTGAGTAGAACATTGTTAGCCCCAAGAAAAGAAGACATCAGTTAAAGAGAAATAGCCAAAGAATTAGAAATAAATGTTGATAACTAAGAGGGGGGTGAATCAGTTATCCTAATTATTTCTTCTTTCTGAACTTTCTTATTAATCAATGCAACATTAATTCAAATAAGCAAACATTACCATGAAATGGAAAAACACATGACACAGTATTTTTGACGTGGAAACCCTATTAAGGGAGAAAACCATAGGGTGATTAACCCAAAGATTATTCTCTGTTAGAAGAATAAGGAAATACAAAATGGCACTTGCCAATTAGGGCTCACTGCTCGAGCACACTGCTCACAAAGGAGGCACACTGCCTACAAGGAGACACACTGTCTACAAAAGAATGTCATACAATACTTGAACTGATTGGAAGCATCCACATATGCTGGAGTTTAGTTCCGGTTAGGCTCAGTACACTGATCTACTGCACTTCATCTTTCCTCTTCTCTTATGCTGCTTTCCTTTCACATACCGGACCTTCCTTACTGCTTCTGCTTTGCTATGCCTTTTTTCGCACATCACATATTACCACAACACTTCTCACAACTAAATCCATCCTATATATATATATATCCACACAAGTGATTTCATTATCTTTCTAGTCGGCACCCGGAACAGCCAATCTTCTTACAAACTCTGTTCTGTCGACTGAATCCTTACACATCAAGTAATGTGGATCAAGCATATACCTGTAGAAATCATTAATCATGTCGGCCCAACATGATTCATGCCTTCATAACCTTTAACACCATCAATAACACATCCGAAAAGTAGTTTGATGTTCTGTCAGTCAGTTATTCCTCTATTCACACTGTCACTCAGGAACCCGGTACTCAAGTATTCATATCTTTTGCCTCATCTATCACCAGAGGCTAAAACCTTGGAATCTATCACTCAAGGTAGTACTCTTTACTTCCCCAAATCTGCACTTTACCAAGATACTTCCTCTGAGAGATCCAGACCTGTCTGTCAGACCTTGCCATATGCTCTGTTCTTGTTTACCAGACCACAACATTCTTCACTCTGACTTCCGGTAGAGACACACCATGTCCTACAGATGTGTGGGATGAACTTTGTTGCCATCAATGACAACAATCATGAATCCATATAGTGTCTCTTGCCAACAATCTCCCCCTTTGGCATTGATGGCAACACTTAGTGAAAAATGACTAAGTGTTTACACTAGGCTCCCCCTTGGCTGATGCTCTGTCTTTATATATATTTTCTGGAGCTCCCCCTTAGTTGGATTCCTCATTTTTCACTGCTCTTCACTCCCCCTTTGACATAAATGGCAAAGGGTAGGGTCCACACACCAAAATTTTCAAAAAATTTACTATACTTAACCGCATAAATATATATATACAAGTTGTATTTACATATACTTAAGTATGTCTGCAAAAGTGTTCTTCAACTATACAACTTCTGTCGCCCAACTCTGCTTCATCCTGTCAAAATTAAGATATGCCCACTCAATAGGAATGCAAATGCATTTGCCCTTTTTAGATCTGTCGAATCATTTGTCTGGGCTATGATTTGAGCTTCACTTATGGCCTCATGCACGGCCTTTAACTTAGGGACAATGATCCTCCTAAGTTCACCCATCCGGCTGATCATGTTCTTCCTTTCCTTCTCAAAATTCTTTATTGCATTTGTGATTGCAATAGTTTGACACTCTTGATTTACTATGGAGGAAGAGAGAGGATCAAAACTTTGAGACAAACTTAGTAGTTTATCCTCTTGCTCTTTTATTTTCTTCTCAATCTCTACTGTTACTTTGGACCAGGAGATACAAAATTTGTATATTTCACCACCATCTTTAAGAGCATTTTCTAAGCTCTTTATCCCAATACTCATATTTCTCCTATCATTAGTGATTAATCCTTTTACCTTTGAGAATCTCTTATCCAAAAACTCCTTCCAGACCTTTTCTTCAGCTGATTTTTCTAGAGAATCAAAATGTGTACTAACACTGCTCATTAAGGTTTTGAGATTACCAAAATAGGAGGTTATGGGATCCTTCTAAAAAGATGGCATGATCTTTTCTAGCACTTCGGATGTAGCTTCTATCAACTCACAGTCTTCCATATGAGACTTTAGGAGTTTCTCATTGGCCTTAGCATTTGCAAATGAAGCTATCTCCATTGTCTGTACCAGAGAAAGAGAATCAAAATTGAATGGACCTTGTAGAAGCTCCAGTTCATCAATCTCCATTGTTTCTTTGTTCAGGAATTCTTGGACAGTTTGTGCAGTGTCTCTTGCCAGAGATAGATTTTTCTTCTCTTATATAGTCTTGGAGCTGTCCTTAGGAGTTTTCTCTCCTTCACCACTAGTAGTTGTGGTTTTCTCTGCTGAAGTCTTCTCTCCTTCTACAACCTTAGCACTGTCATCTTCTTTTTCCTTCACTCTGCTTCTTTCTCCTATGATTTTTCTTCTCCTTTAGATCCGGAGACTGTAGGGGAAACCAGAGGGGAAATGTTAGTCTGTTTGGGGCCCACCTCTTCTGACTTTTTCTTAGGAGTTTCTTCTGCAACATTTGTAGTGGAGGGATCAGTACCCAAGTCCTCTATGATAGGAAGATTAAATATTTTGAAGGTTTTCCGAAGAATCTCTTCAGTGTCCTTGACTACCTTGTTGGTCTCACCAAGCATAAGCTAATTCATCCTTTCTTTGCTCCTGAATTCATCCTTGCAGTCTTTGAATACCATGTTCATTGTCTTGGGATCAATTGAAGGATATAGCTGAATAGCTTGTTAGGTCTCAAAAATGCAAGTTACTAATCCTAAGAGGATGCCAGACTCTATATTTGGATTTGCAACGTTTTTGAACTAACTTGACGAAATCAACCTTCAAGGTTTGATGATTTCCTACACTTTAGGTCCTGCTACACCTAGGTGGGTGAACCTTGAAATATTAAAGCAGTCTGAATGTGGATGAATGGACTAACTAGGTCTATCTACAATGGCATAGGATGTAGGATAGATGACAAAGCTGACTAATTAATTCTATGTGTAATGTTTAATAAGTGATTGGCAGAAATTGTATAAGCAATATCAAAAAAGGTTTTAATTAATGAGTTGAATGAGACCAGTGCCTTGTTGGGTAACAGAGTCAATTTGAAGGACTAAGAACAATAGTTTCTAAATGGTAATAATTCTAGATATTTGGCACAGTTCTGGTTTATAGCTTGTATAAACGTGCAAGTAAATGACTGACAGACTCTTCTTGATAATCCAACCAAATAAAATCAGATATCTTATAATTCACCTGAAGGTACTTTAATCCTTACTTGAAGGAACCAAATGAAATGAAAAGATAAGATTAACAGATAATATTTTGCTGGAGACAGTGTGTCAATCCTAATTATATGGCTCTACTTAGTAATCCCAACTTACTACTTCCAGGCTACTGTGAATAAATCAGAAGGGTTTAATTCCTTAGGATGGACACCAACCGAATTAATCACACAGATACAGTGAATGTGTATTGACAGATTAAATATATACTTGATATCTTAATCTGAATAACAGGGAAATGCAGAAATGGAGACAGCCACACGATTGAATAATTTTAACAAATAACTGATACCAAAGTAGAAATACTGAATCAGAGAACTTCAAACTTCTTCTTCAAAATAAAATATGCAACACGGTCATTTTGGAATATTATGTATATGTATATATGAATATCTTCTACTGCTGATCCCTTTTCAGCATAGATTGTTTGAACTTTTATAGATATTTTTATGAAGAGATACAACTCTTCAATAAGTCTCTTGGGATTTTAACCAATACAAACAATAATTACATAAGCTTAATTAGGCTCTATTTAGCCATAAATAGACTTTTGTCAGATGATCTAAGTACTCCTGCGCACGGTGAGAATCAGTAAGCTCGACTGCACTCCTGGTGATTATATCAAGGGTGACCATTTCCTCCAGTTGTTTGCAAACTTCTGTAGATACAGAGGCTTTATCTTTTAGAGCTCCTGTGGCTTTGTGCAATATAACTTGACAATCAACAGTCCACTCTTCTTTGCTCTTTACCTCTCCATTATCTTTGAATATCCTGGGCACCCCTGCGTCTGAGGCATCAGTCCCTTCCTTAGCATCAGCTTTGAGTTTATCATAATAATTCTGGTGCCGTTTGAGCAATGCTCTTGCATCAGAGATATCTGTGCCATCAATGGCACCTCTGTTTTGCAACTCGATCACCTTTTCTTGTATTCTCTTATCAAGCCTTTCATGTTCTTTGACTGCTTTATGATTTTCTGAGTAGTTATCCCAAAACTGGTTTAACCACCGTACCATGTTTGCATACCTGCTCTGCAGTATTGTAACAAATGCATCTATTTGAATTTGTTTGGCCTGATCATGGGATATCACTTGACTACTTTGTGAGCTCTCACCTTGAGTTATTCTCTTCGTAGATTGGCCAAAGGTGCTCTTAACAGCGTCCTTCAAGTAGTCATTCTCTTTTGTTAATCTTTCACAATTCAGCTTATAAGCATCTCTTTCCTTGATTAACATCTGAGCTTGTGCTTTATTTAACTTTGCAACATTGATACCAATGTCTGCAGTAATTATGGGGTCAGTTTCACCTGCTCTGAAAGTCATAACATGGCCAAAAGTTTTTTCAGTGTCTATGATGGCCGTCTTCTTATGGGGAGGATACAATGCCCATATCATTAAAGAATTTTCATCATTATTGTATCTCGTTCCCATATAGACTTCATTAACTCCTTCTGGAGTAAGCTTATACTTATCATCAGCATTATTCAAAAAGCTATCAAAAACCAGAGCAGAATTTAAATCCAAACCGGGAAAAATCATAACCCCTGCATCTTTGAGCAGCTGTCTACCTCTGCTTGGTGTCATGTCCTGCATTTCCTTATCCACTGTCTCCTTTAACATATCTAATAACTGTTTTTCATTGTCAGCAGAAACATTATCTACTGACTCTCTGATTTCTTTTCCCTTGTATTTATACAAGAATGATTTAAATTCCTTCGAATGAATGAATGTATCATCTGACACAAAAGAATCATAAGCCTTTTGGCGTGGATCTTCATCAGCAGATCCCTCCTCATCATGTATCACAACTGGAGGCTGATATTGTTGCATTTTTCTTTTAGACATTTCTATTATCTTATCTTGTGGTTGTTCAGTCAATTCTTCCTCTTCAGAGGATACCACTTCAACTTCTGCCAACTGCTTTTTCTTTTCATTCAAATCTCTGTTATATTTCTCTACCACCAAGTCGACTTCAGCCTCTTCCAAATTTCTAATGACATCATCATGTGGATAATGTATGTGCATGTATCCACTGAGATTTTGTTTTCTTCTTGCATAGTCAATGAAACCCTCAGGGTCAAACCCTTTCCTCACCTCAGCAGTCACCATGTTATAATGCATTAGTTTATCCAAAATGAGATTGTATCCTTCTTTTGAAACCACAGTAAAATCTCCAAAACACAAAGTACTAGGCATGAATGATTGTTTATCATGCGAACTTAGATGCATGACATTTGAACAATGCATTTGCCTAATTATTTCCAAATATGCAATTCTGTCAGGGACAGTTTTAGGCAATATAAATGGAGCATCCTCAAAACCATACACTCTGATCATAGTAGCATCCTCAAAACAATACCAATCTCCCCAATTATGAGTGACAGTAGGGGGGCCACCAAAATCTTTTGGTCTGAGGAATCTTTTTATTTCATTTGAAATTGAATATTCACAGGGGTGGTTGAAATACCTATATAGCACTTTAACACAATGCTCTTCAAATTGAGCATAGCTCGAGTTAGCATACCTGTTATCCCAGATTCTGGTCCACATTTGTATAGGTATCTTCTCCCCTTTCTTATCCACAGCAACAACTTGAAACTCATTTGGCCACAATCCTACTTCCTGGCCATAGTATAAGACCATATGCATGAGCATCGAGTAATGCTCAAAAGAGCATGCTGGAGCATTGTTTTTTATTGCAGATAGACCAGAGTCTACTCTAGTAGCAACATAGGAGGCATAATCAAATTGTCTGGCATTGTGACATTGAATATCAGAGGTTATGACCATTAGAGGAATAGTCATGAACTCAGGGACCTCTGAGCCAAGGACTTGGCCTACAGAATAGTAAGTATATTGAATGTATGGTTCAAAAATGGATACATGAAAGGGAGGGCCATCATTCTCAGTCAAGGGTATCACTTCTCCTTCAATCCTGGGTCTATGAATGGGTAACCTCCATCCATTGTAGGTTGTATCCATTCTCCAGTATTCTTTATCCAAATCTTCATAAACAATAGGGACAGTGCACAAATCATCCAAATCATACACCTCACAAATAGCATTTTTAGATAGGTGTACAATTGGTTCTCCTTGAGGGTTGCAGATAGCTTTCAGGCCTGAATTGTAATGCCTGGCTAATAGTTGCAGGAGTTCTACATTCAAGAATACATTAGGTACAACCAGTTTGCCTAAATTCATGTGCCATGGGTTTGACACAGGAGTATTTCTAAATCTTCTGTTGTAGTGGAATCTGAAGAGTTCATATCCCCTAATTGGGGTCCAAATATCTCCCAGGCGCTTATGTTTGTCTTCCAATTTTTCTACTTCTGCCCTGAGTTGGGCAGACCTCCTGGCCTTGGGAGTTGACCCAGGCAACTGATCAATCAAGTCCTGATTTAGTTTTCTGTCTTTCACTTTTTCTTCAGGGGTTTGATCAGTTTTTTGCTTCTTTGGTTTACTGGTTTCCCCTTGTGATTTTCTTCCTTTTCCTTTCCCCGGAGTTTCCATTTTTGAAAAATTTGGCAGGAAATTCAAATACAGGCAATATAGTGGTTTGTGTATGTGTACCTGTTGCTCGACGGCTGGAATTGGAAGCCTTTGCTTTTGCCCTGAGAATTCTTTTGTATTCTGCTCTCGGACGGTTTTTTTGCAATTATAATGATCGTATGAACTTTGTAGCCGTTTTGTATTAATTATCTGATCAATTCAATGTTCATCGCTATGAAGTGTCACATCGCCATAACTCTTCTTATCGGCGTGCTTTTTGAAATGTCTGGGCGACCTCAACCTTTTTTTTTATGGCGCGGACAGTCAATCGGCGTGACCCCTCAATTGTATCCCCGACGCCATGTAGTATCACATTTCAAGTGGGTGCGACCATCGGCGTGACTTCCTTCATTGCCAAGGGTTTTAGATCTCTCTGCGATATGGCGAGTCCCACCGATATGCTTTGCTTATCGGGAAGATTGAGACCATCGGGATACTACAATTATGTTTTCCCGATCTTTATTGTCTTACCGATAGTCTCTTCATGTATGAACTTTTATCTTTATCAGAATGACATTCACTATCGGGATAACTTTCTCAATATATCCTGATCCAAATCATCTCCCCGATGTCCTTTGTTATATCCTTCATTGGGCAAAGTTTAGTAAAGTGTCACCGACACCTTTTGATCGCCGTGACTTATGAATCGGCAAGACTTGTTTCTTTTATTCCGATATGTCAAGTTATCCCGATAGAGGTGCATCGCTATGAGTCTTGCCGATGGCTTTCTTATCGCCAAGACTCTTGATCATCGGAGACTTACTTGTTTTCTATTCCGATGGTTCATTTCTCACCGATGACTATTGCTTTGTTACCCTCGCATGCTGTTCGGTGAAACTTTTGCCGAAAGTGCTTCATCGGTATGATATATACCGTCGGGGCAGCTTCTAAAAGATCATCCGATAGATATTTGTCATACCGATCGGCATGACCACTTGCCTTTCTTGCCGATGTAAAGTCATCGGTATTGCTTACTCCATTGGTGAGCTCCATAATTCTTCTTCCGATCTCTATTTTCACGCCGATGGTTGTTTTCAAACAATTCCTTGTGTATCGGTGTAAGCCACACGACCTCTTGCCGATGGATTGATTTTGATGAAATTTGACACTGCTCATCCCTAGACATTTTATGAGATACAAAAATTTTATATTATGGTCCTTTTGGGATATTCCTCAGGGTTTATTCAAATATGATGGAGTAAGGAAATAGTAAAATTTTGAAAATTTTACTGTGCTAACAGTGGCTCTGTCTGGGATGTATACTCCCTGTGAGTATACAAGGATCCAGATCTCCTGGGGAAGTAGACCACATCTTTTATTATTTGGGGTGAGGTTTTATGAAATTGGAAAAAGGAAAGGAACAAATGATGGGGAGCAGGAATGATTCCTAGACTACTGTGCATGGAATAAGATATTTTTGAGAATTATTTGAATGTTGTCCATGCACTGGCAACACTCAATTCTCTTTGTACATGCTTATGAAAAGAACTGCTTCAAGTATTGCCCATGTACTGGCAATTCCTGCTCCTCTCCTGACATATTCTGTACATAGTAAGAATCATCACCTCCCTTGCCAGTGATAACAAAAGGACCCAACCACAGGGCTTCAAATTTTCCATGTTTTCCTTTGTCTTGACATCTTGCATTCCACATTAGTACCAGATCATTTATTTCAAACTTTCTTTCTTTGGCCTTTTTGTCAAAGAGATATTTTACCTGTGATTGTAATTTAATATTCTGTTTCTGAGCCATTCTTCTTGTTTCATCAAGCTCTGCTAATTGTTCCAACCTTTCCTCCATTGGTTCAGGGATATTCAAGTCTTCCTGGAGAATGAATTTGTATACTAGTATAAGATTTTCTAATGGTAATCTTGCTTGGGTTCCATATACCAATTCATAAGGGGATCTCCCAATTGCCCTTTTTATAGTAATCCTGTCAGCCCATACTGCCATTCTTAATTTTGAATCCCAAGCCTTCTTATTTCTATCCAACATTCTTTTTATGATTTTCAACAGACTCTTATTACTTGATTCAGCTTGTCCATTGGCCTGTGGATGGTAAGGAGCAGCATAAGAAACAGTGATACCATGTGTGCTGCAGAAACCTTTGAATTCATCAGATCTAAAGCACATCCCATTATCAGTAATCAGTCTTACAGGAGTACCAAATCTGCATATAATGTTATCCATTAGAAAATTTATCACAACTTTACTAGTAGCCTGTCTGGTTGGGATTGCTTCCACCCATTTTGTAAAGTAATCAGTAGCTACTAAAATCCATCGGTGCCCCCCACTTGATTTCTCTGAAATTTCACCTATAAAATCAATACCCCACTGATAAAATGGAGCCTCAACTTGCATAGGTTTTAAAGGTAGTGCTCCATGATACTTTAACTTCCCTGAGAACTTTTGGCATGCTTCACATTTTCTAGTGTACTGGTATGAATCGTTAAAGACTTTAGGCCAATAGTACCCTGCCCTCAAAATTTTGTGGGCTGTGGTTTTTGCTGAGAAATGTCCTCCGCACATGCCTTCATGCAACTCCTTCATAATACGTTTTGATTGATATTCATCCAAACATAATAGTAGAACCCCATCTCTATTTTTCCAATAGAGATCCCCACCAATGAGTACATATTTTGAAGCTTGTAGTTTGAGTGTCCTTCTTTTGTTATCATCATATCCTTCAGGACTCTTCATATGTGTTAGATAATATACTATATCAGTATACCATGGAGTGCATTCAATACTGGTACTTGCATCCACATTACATATATGGGAAGCTTCTAGATTACTTTCAGCCATCAATTTGGCAAGACCCTGTCCTCTTACTAATTTAGTGATTTGGATTTCAATGTTGAATTCCTGAATCCTATTGATCCACCTACATCTCCTACCGGTGACCTCAGTTTGGATCAGTACATCCTTCACTGCAGCATTAGGAACATATGCTATGATTTTACCCCCTACCAAATATGGTCTAAAGTTTTTTACTGCTTTTACCAGTGCATATGCCTATTTTTCAATAATGTCATACTTCAACTCTGCATTCTGAAGGGACTTGCTAAAGAAAGAGATTGGCTGTTCATATCCATCATTGTTTTTCTGCAACAACACTGCTGCCACTGTATGATAGGAAGCAAATGAAAAAAGTTGGAAAGGTTTGCCAAAGTCAGGGGATATTAAGACTGGAGCTTGTTTGATGGCCTCCTTAATGTTACCAAATGCTTCCATTGCTTCTGTTGTCCATTTCATATCTGAGTTCTTCTTCAGCATTCTTGATATAGGACAAACAATCTCTGCGAAATTTGGTATAAATCTTCTGACAAAATTTATCTGACCAAAAAATGATTGTATAGCTTTTACATTTTTTGGAATAGGGACCTGATCAATTGCTTTCACCCTTTCAGGATCTATTTTAACTCCTTCCTTCGAGACTATATGGCCAAGCAATTTTCCTTCTGTTACTGCAAATTGGCATTTTTTAGGATTCAATGATATTCCATATTCTAGGGCTTTGACAAATATCTGTTCTAGATGTGTGCAATGATCTTCGGCCTTTTTTGAATATGCTGTTAAGTCGTCTTGATAGACTATCATAATCTTATTGATCAATTCAGCAAAAGCTACATCCATCGCTCTTTGAAATGTTGCCCCAGCATTAGTTAATCCAAATGGCATTCTCAAGTATACATATGTTCCCCACGGAGTGGTGAATGCGGTCTTGAATTGTTCAGACTCCTTAACCTTTACCTGATTGTAGCCGGAGAAACCATCCATCATGGATAGTAATTCACATCCAGTAACTTTCTGTAGTATCACCTCCATATTGGGAAGAGGATAATTATCTTTGAGAGAAGATTTATTCAGGTTTCTGAAATCCACACACAGTCTAATGTCACCATTCTTTTTCCTGACAGGTACTAAGTTTGAGACCCAGGAAGAATGTCTAATAGGCTTGATTATAGCTCCATCCCTTAACTTTGTAAGTTCCTCCAGCATTTTCGGAGCCAATGTAGGATTAATTGGCCTTTGTTTCTGTCTGAATGGTTTTGCATCTGGTTTGAGTGGTATCTCATGTTGAAATAGATCCTCTCTATATGCCTTTAAGTCATCATACGACCAAGCAAACACATGCCTATACTTCCTAAGTAGATTGATAATTCTACTTCTGATTTTCTGGTCAAGATTCCTCCCAATATATACATTTTTTGGGGTTGTCTGAGTCCCCAAGTTCACTTCCTCAAGATTCTCAGGTATCACTGGTGTTTCTTTCTTCTTGTATCTATCATGCCCATCAAATGCTTTTTCTAATGCAATAAGCCCTTTGGGTATCTTATTTGTCTTCAGTTGAACCACTTCTTGGCCAAATAGGGTTTCTTTCCCATCGTGTTCCTCCACAAATGCACTGAAATCAATTTCTTGATTTTCATAATAATCGGCACAATGTAAGAAATTGATTATATCAACATCGCTGTCAAACACCTGCCAGTTCTGTATATTATCAGGGATGGTAGGTCTAGTTTTAAATTCTACTTCTGTGATCCCTCCTAATGTTAGATCATCTCTCTTTAATGCAATGTTTGCTAAAAAGTCTGCCATGATGTTTTTAGACCTATCAACCCAGCTGATTGAAAAAGCATCAAATAATTCAACACTATCCCAAACTGCATTTCTGTACTGTCTTAATCTTTTATTCTTAGATAAATATTTTTCTCTTACTTGGGAGATGACCAATTCAGAATCACCATAGACAGCCAACTTTTTTATTTTGTATTTGGTGGCTATGTCTAGGCCAATGAGTAGGGCTTCATACTCAGCTACGTTATTGGTGCATTCAAATGTCAGTAAGAAAGAGTATTTGAATGTTTTACCTCTTGGTGAGATAAAAACTACTCCGGCCCCATTTCCTATCTTGCTGCATGCACCATCAAAATACATTTTCCACAAATCATTTTCTCTTTTCATAGATTCAGTGTGTATTGGGTCAGTGTTATGCAATTCTGGGGTAGTTTCTCCAACTTTGAAAACCCCTAAATCTGTGTCACAAAAGAAATTCACCTGATGCTGGTCCATTCTTTCTATAATATTGTCATACCTTGGTTCTCTGCACAACTTGATTTCCTTGTCACCTACTGGTATGGTGGCATATGATAGATCTAATTGAACATTGCCTCCTGCCATTGCAACCCACTGCCTTGATAATAGCATTCCATAATACGGTGGGATATCAACCACAGTGATGTCAATGTTATATGTTGCCTCAGGATATGAAGCAAGTTTTATTTCTACATCTTTCATAATACCAACTACTGGAATAGATCTGTTATCCATTGCATAACATTGGCCATACGTAGTATCAACCCACATCCCTAATTCTTTCATAACTGCTATAGGCATGATATTCATAGCAGCACCTGAATCAATCATACAATTCCTGACTATTCTGTTCTTGATTACTAGTGTAGTATAGAATGGATCTACCTGTGAGGGATTTTTTGTAAGTGTGTCACCAAGGTATACCTCAGGCATCTTAAAATTTTCTTGATGCACATTATTTGTTGTTTTTTCAAACCCTTTATGTTTTGGATTAGGTGTATCAGAAATCATCTTGACGACTGTACTCCTATATTTATCTATTTTCATCATCTCTAAGAGTGGGACTGATATCTTCACCTGAGACACTGCCTGTGCAATGTCAAAAGAAGGGGTTATGATTTGGTCATTCTTTTCTGTTTTTGTATTCTCTTTTTCTATATTTTCTTTTATTTTATTTTTATCCCCCTTTTCTGGTTCTTTAGGTGATGATTTTGTATTATTCCCCTTGTTATTCTGGTCTTTTATGAATACACTCCCAGGAGTTCCTTGCCCAACATTTGTTGTTCTATTCCTTAAGTTATAAGTGTTTCGAGCTTGAGCCACTGCAGCTACTGTGAGAGCTTCTTTTTCATCCTTAGTAGGTTTTCTCCATTGACCATATGGTTTATTGTCATAAATATCTTCCTGGTCTGAGAATACCTGCTGTTCTCCCATGTTAACATGATATTTTTGGTTCCCTACATCATATTCATACCCTTCTTCCTCTGAAGAAGAATAATCTTCTGTTACCACACATGGTGTATCCTGCATCATATTGATGGTGTGATTATCCCTATTATAGTTGTATAGCATTTCCTCTTGCTGTATTGATTTAGCTACCTCACAGTATTCAGGTGAATGTGGCAAGTTACATACAAAACACCAAGGTTTATTTTTTGCCATATGTGCCATGTTTCTCTTCAATGGATCAGGAGTATCCTTTCCATATGGCTGCTTTCTGTTGTTGTCAATAGGTCTTCCATCCTTCCAATTTGTATTGTAAGGCATATCATGTAACCTAGGTCTATCCTGCCTATGCTGACCCTCTGGTTTAATCTGTTGAGCACTTGGATTCTGAAGATTTCTATGATTTTCCCTTTTACTGACCATTCCTGCAGCCTTTCTATTATTTTCAATAGTTATGGCTATTTTCTGTGCTTCAGCCAACGTTGCAGGACACCGGTTTCTGAGTTCATATCCTGTTTTGGGGTCAAATGCCTTCATATAGATACTCAGTGCTGCCTGGTCAGATAACTTGGCTCCATGTGGTACCTTATTATGTAACTTGGAAAACTTCAGGTTGAAATCAAATACTGATTCATTTTGATACTTCTGTATACTTATTAGTTCATGTAGTGCAAAATCAGGAGCGTATTGGTTACCATACTGATCCTTAAACTGGTTATGGAAATCAGTTATTGAATTGATTGATGCATCGGGCAAGCTATTAAACCAATCTCTGGCATCTTCAGTGAGGGACATCATAAATAACCTCATTCTAATGTCTTCCCAGTCCATACCTATATCCTGTACAAAAGCATTAAAACTTCTGATATGATCTTCTGCAGATACTGCATTGTTTCCAGTAAACTTGGGAACCATGTTTCTCCAAGTACTATCCATAGGATATGGATATAACTGATATCCAGTCAAATCAAGTTGACTGCATATATTAGCAAGGTTTTGGGGAGGGAAATTGAGATGTGGTGGATTGGGATAGTAATTATATCCACCTGGTGGCTGATGATATGCATATTGTTGATGTTGGTTCATATGGGGATTTATGTGTTGATTTTGTGGCCTATAATATTGTTGACCAGGGGGTGGGTAATTATTTGCCATATGTAGGGATGCATTACGTATGGGAGGTGGTCTGGGGATTTGGGGAATAGTGTTCTGATGACTTCCAGAAGCATGTGAGTTTTGAGCACTATTTGTATTTTGTTGTGTATTTCTTGAAATATTCCCTCTATGCGGGGGTACATATTTAGGGGGAGCTGTCTTGGCTTTATTTCTCCTCTGTTGAATTTCTTGCTGTAATAACTCCTTCTCCTCTTGTATCTTGTACCTTTCGAGTTCTTTCCTGAGCATGAGTATTTCCTATTTCTCATCACTCATGTCTTGATTATTTATTTCCTGATATTCTGGATTGTCATTCATTCCCTGATTTGACAATTCATATCCTATCTCTTCTCCCTGGTCAAACGAGACCTTGAAATCATGTTCAACTTGGTTCCTATCAATATCCCTCATGACCTTTGCATCATGATCCCGCTGTTCTTGAGGAGTGGGTCTGTACCTTGCCAAAATATCATCAGTTGCTCCACTGAGGTTCTCCTTTGAATCATGCAGAGGTGTGAATTTATTATGAATTGCAATATTTTGTTCTGAATCATTCTCCTGGATGTCTAGATTATTATCTTGGTGGGAATATTTTGGATTCACATTTCTTTTGGAAATGTTTCTAAGTGGTGGAGATGACTGTAAGTTTCTGCCTTCCATCCTGGATCTCCTACCATCCATTTGAAAATTTTGTTATAATTGTAACTAGAGTCGCCACCTATTGAATAGGAAAAGTTTATATTTTTATCTGTAAGGTTCTTGTCACCAGCAGAGTTACCAAAAAGAAATTTTAAATGACTCTATGAAAGAAAGGATTAATTTCTAAGGTCTTTTTACTAAATCCCCAGCAGAGTCACCAATTTGTTAGGTCTCAAAAATGCAAGTTACTAATCCTAAGAGGATGCCAGACTCTATATTTGGATTTGCAACGTTTTTGAACTAACTTGACGAAATCAACCTTCAAGGTTTGATGATTTCCTACACTTTAGGTCCTGCTACACCTAGGTGGGTGAACCTTGAAATATTAAAGCAGTCTGAATGTGGATGAATGGACTAACTAGGTCTATCTACAATGGCATAGGATGTAGGATAGATGACGAAGCTGACTAATTAATTCTATGTGTAGTGTTTAATAAGTGATTGGCAGAAATTGTATAAGCAATATCAAAAAAGGTTTTAATTAATGAGTTGAATGAGACCAGTGCCTTGTTGGGTAACAGAGTCAATTTGAAGGACTAAGAACAGTAGTTTCTAAATGGTAATAATTCTAGATATTTGGCACAGTTCTGGTTTATAGCTTGTATAAACGTGCAAGTAAATGACTGACAGACTCTTCTTGATAATCCAACTAAATAAAATCAGATATCTTATAATTCACCAGAAGGTACTTTAATCCTTACTTGAAGGAACCAAATGAAATGAAAAGATAAGATTAACAGATAATATTTTGCTAGAGACAGTGTGTCAATCCTAATTATATGGCTCTACTTAGTAATCCCAACTTACTACTTCCAGGCTACTGTGAATAAATCAGAAGGGTTTAATTCCTTAGGATGGACACCAACCGAATTAATCACACAGATACAGCGAATGTGTATTGACAGATTAAATATATACTTGATATCTTAATCTGAATAACAGGGAAATGCAGAAATGGAGACAGCCACACGATTGAATAATTTTAACAAATAACTGATACCAAAGTAGAAATACTGAATCAGAGAACTTCAAACTTCTTCTTCAAAATAAAATATGCAACACGGTCATTTTGGAATATTATGTATATGTATATATGAATATCTTCTACTGCTGATCCCTTTTCAGCATAGATTGTTTGAACTTATATAGATATTTTTATGAAGAGATACAACTCTTCAATAAGTCTCTTGGGATTTTAACCAATACAAACAATAATTACATAAGCTTAATTAGGCTCTGTTTAGCCATAAATAGACTTTTGTCAGATGATCTAAGTACTCCTACGCACAGTGAGAATCAGTAAGCTCGACTGCACTCCTGGTGATTATATCAAGGGTGACCATTTCCTCCAGTTGTTTGCAAACTTCTATAGATACAGAGGCTTTATCTTTTAGAGCTCCTGTGGCTTTGTGCAATATAACTTGACAATCAATAGTCCACTCTTCTTTGCTCTTTACCTCTCCATTATCTTTGAATATCCTGGGCACCCCTGCGTCTGAGGCATCAGTCCCTTCCTTAGCATCAGCTTTGAGTTTATCATAATAATTCTGGTGCCGTTTGAGCAATGCTCTTGCATCAGAGATATCTGTGCCATCAGTGGCACCTCTGTTTTGCAACTCGATCACCTTTTCTTGTATTCTCTTATCAAGCCTTTCATGTTCTTTGACTGCTTTATGATTCTCCGAGTAGTTATCCCAAAACTGGTTTAACCACCGTACCATGTTTGCATACCTGCTCTGCAGTATTGTAACAAATGCATCTATTTGAATTTGTTTGGCCTGATCATGGGATATCACTTGACTACTTTGTGAGCTCTCACCTTGAGTTATTCTCTTCGTAGATTGGCCAAAGGTGCTCTTAACAGCGTCCTTCAAGTAGTCATTCTCTTTTGTTAATCTTTCACAATTCAGCTTATAAGCATCTCTTTCCTTGATTAACATCTGAGCTTGTGCTTTATTTAACTTTGCAACATTGATACCAATGTCTGCAGTAATTATGGGGTCAGTTTCACCTGCTCTGAAAGTCATAACATGGCCAAAAGTTTTTTCAGTGTCTATGATGGCCGTCTTCTTATGGGGAGGATACAATGCCCATATCATTAAAGAATTTTCATCATTATTGTATCTCGTTCCCATATAGACTTCATTAACTCCTTCTGGAGTAAGCTTATACTTATCATCAGCATTATTCAAAAAGCTATCAAAAACCAGAGCAGAATTTAAATCCAAACCGGGAAAAATCATAACCCCTGCATCTTTGAGCAGCTGTCTACCTCTGCTTGGTGTCATGTCCTGCATTTCCTTATCCACTGTCTCCTTTAACATATCTAATAACTATTTTTCATTGTCAGCAGAAACATTATCTACTGACTCTCTGATTTCTTTTCCCTTGTATTTATACAGGAATGATTTAAATTCCTTCGAATGAATGAATGTATCATCTGACACAAAAGAATCATAAGCCTTTTGGCGTGGATCTTCATCAGCAGATCCCTCCTCATCATGTATCACAACTGGAGGCTGATATTGTTGCATTTTTCTTTTAGACATTTCTATTGTCTTATCTTGTGGCTGTTCAGTCAATTCTTCCTCTTCAGAGGATACCACTTCAACTTCTGCCAACTGCTTTTTCTTTTCATTCAAATCTCTGTTATATTTCTCTACCACCAAGTCGACTTCAGCCTCTTCCAAATTTCTAATGACATCATCATGTGGATAATGTATGTGCATGTATCCACTGAGATTTTGTTTTCTTCTTGCATAGTCAATGAAACCCTCAGGGTCAAACCCTTTCCTCACCTCAGCAGTCACCATGTTATAATGCATTAGTTTATCCAAAATGAGATTGTATCCTTCTTTTGAAACCACAGTAAAATCTCCAAAACACAAAGTACTAGGCATGAATGATTGTTTATCATGCGAACTTAGATGCATGACATTTGAACAATGCATTTGCCTAATTATTTCCAAATATGCAATTCTGTCAGAGACAGTTTTAGGCAATATCCTCAAAACAATACCAATCTCCCCAATTATGAGTGACAGTAGGGGGGCCACCAAAATCTTTTGGTCTGAGGAATCTTTTTATTTCATTTGAAATTGAATATTCACAGGGGTGGTTGAAATACCTATATAGCACTTTAACACAATGCTCTTCAAATTGAGCATAGCTGGAGTTAGCATACCTGCTATCCCAGATTCTAGTCCACATTTGTACAGGTATCTTCTCCCCTTTCTTATCCGCAGAAACAACTTGAAACTCATTTGGCCACAATCCTACTTCCTGGCCATAGTATAAGACCATATGCATGAGCATCGAGTAATGCTCAAAAGAGCATGCTGGAGCATTGTTTTTTATTGCAGATAGACCAGAGTCTATTCTAGTAGCAACATAGGAGGCATAATCAAATTGTCTGGCATTGTGACATTGAATATCAGAGGTTATGACCATTAGAGGAATAGTCATGAACTCAGGGACCTCTGAGCCAAGGACTTGGCCTACAGAATAGTAAGTATATTGAATGTATGGTTCAAAAATGGATACATGAAAGGGAGGGCCATCATTCTCAGTCAAGGGTATCACTTCTCCTTCAATCCTGGGTCTATGAATGGGTAACCTCCATCCATTGTAGGTTGTATCCATTCTCCAGTATTCTTTATCCAAATCTTCATAAACAATAGGGACAGTGCACAAATCATCCAAATCATACACCTCACAAATAGCATTTTTAGATAGGTGTACAATTGGTTCTCCTTGAGGGTTGCAGATAGCTTTCAGGCTTGAATTGTAATGCCTGGCTAATAGTTGCAGGAGTTCTACATTCAAGAATACATTAGGTACAACCAGTTTGCCTAAATTCATGTGCCATGGGTTTGACACAGGAGCATTTCTAAATCTTCTGTTGTAGTGGAATCTGAAGAGTTCATATCCCCTAATTGGGGTCCAAATATCTCCCAGGCGCTTATGTTTGTCTTCCAATTTTTCTACTTCTGCCCTGAGTTGGGCAGACCTCCTGGCCTTGGGAGTTGACCCAGGCAACTGATCAATCAAGTCCTGATTTAGTTTTCTGTCTTTCACTTTTTCTTCAGGGGTTTGATCAGTTTTTTGCTTCTTTGGTTTACTGGTTTCCCCTTGTGATTTTCTTCCTTTTCCTTTCCCCGGAGTTTCCATTTTTGAAAAATTTGGCAGGAAATTCAAATACAGGCAATATAGTGGTTTGTGTATGTGTACCTGTCGCTCGACGACTGGAATTGGAAGCCTTTGCTTTTGCCTTGAGAATTCTTCTGTATTCTGCTCTCGGACGGTTTTTTTGCAATTATAATGATCGTATGAACTTCGTAGCCGTTTTGTATTAATTATCTGATCAATTCAATGTTCATCGCTATGAAGTGTCACATCGCCATAACTCTTCTTATCGGCGTGCTTTTTGAAATTTCTGGGCGACCTCAACCTTTTTTTTTATGGCGCGGACAGTCAATCGGCGTGACCCCTCAATTGTATCCCCGACGCCATGTAGTATCACATTTCAAGTGGGTGCGACCATCGGCGTGACTTCCTTCATCACCAAGGGTTTTAGATCTCTCTGCGATATGGCGAGTCCCACCGATATGCTTTGCTTATCAGGAAGATTGAGACCATCGGGATACTACAATTATGTTTTCCCGATCTTTATTGTCTTACCGATAGTCTCTTCATGTATGAACTTTTATCTTTATCGGAATGACATTCACTATCGGGATAACTTTCTCAATATATCCCGATCCAAATCATCTCCCCGATGTCCTTTATTATATCCTTCATTGGGCAAAGTTTAGTAAAGTGTCACCGACACCTTTTGATCGCCGTGACTTATGAATCGGCAAGACTTGTTTCTTTTATTCCGATATGTCAAGTTATCCCGATAGAGGTGCATCGCTGTGAGTCTTGCCGATGGCTTTCTTATCGCCAAGACTCTTGATCATCAGAGACTTACTTGTTTTCTATTCCGATGGTTCATTTCTCACCGATGACTATTGCTTTGTTACCCTCGCATGCTGTTCGGTGAAACTTTTGCCGAAAGTGCTTCATCGGTATGATATATACCGTCGGGGCAGCTTCTAAAAGATCATCCGATAGATATTTGTCATACCGATCGGCATGACCACTTGCCTTTCTTGCCGATGTAAAGTCATCGGTATTGCTTACTCCATCGGTGAGCTCCATAATTCTTCTTCCGATCTCTATTTTCACGCCGATGGTTGTTTTCAAACAATTCCTTGTGTATCGGTGTAAGCCACACGACCTCTTGCCGATGGATTGATTTTGATGAAATTTGACACTGCTCATCCCTAGACATTTTATGAGATACAAAAATTTTATATTATGGTCCTTTTGGGATATTCCTCAGGGTTTATTCAAATATGATGGAGTAAGGAAATAGTAAAATTTTGAAAATTTTACTGTGCTAACATAGCTATCTGTTCCCAGATCTCAAGGTCTTTTGCCATGGCATTGGTCTTTCTCATTTCCAACTCCTTCTCTAGACTCTTAGGAATTAGAGAGATAATTTCAATAAAAGCTTTATTGTAAATATTCAAAAACTTAACTGTGGCTTCCTCTAGAATCTTTTTATCTGCTTCATTATAATAATCATAGAATTCTGTTAAGGGTTGTAGGTTGCCATCCACAGTGACTACTTTTACTACATCATCTAAGGAGAGAGTAGGTTTTTCAACAAATTCCTCTTCCTTCTCTTCTTCTCCTTGACCGGATGATTTCTTCTTCTTCTTTAGTTTCCTAATCTCCTCATCTGATTTGGTTTCCTCTTCATCCTTTTGACTTGCATAAGTCCTTATGTCTTTTGTCTTTGATCTTTTCTCTCTTTTACCGGATGCCTAGACTTTCGGTTTTGAGCTTTTGGCTGTGACAGGTGCAGATCTTTTTGATGATTTGGTCTAGGTTGAGGTTTCTATTGGAGCACTTTCCTTGCTTTTCTTTTCTGCCTCTTTCTTCTCTTCCTCAGCCCTTTCCATCCTTTTCTTGTGGGCATCAAGTGCCTCTTTTGAGATGCCAAGGCCTTGGGCAATATTTTCTACTTCTTTTCTCACCTTCCTCTTGATCTCTAGTTCTCTGAGTTCAACATGGATTTTTATACTCAACTCCTCAAAGGTTCCAAACCTTTCTGCTTTTGGATCTTTAGGCTAGCTTAGCATGTGTTGAACATGTAGCTCCACAATTTGTTCATCAACTTCATACCCCATGGGCATGATCCAGACTATCCTTGGTTCTACTGCCTCCATTAGGCACTGATCAGTCTCTACCATAAAGCAAATCGTGTCTTTGTATTTCTCAACAAGAGACTGGGGAATCCTTTCTCTTGCTTGCATCATGTTCTGAAAGTTCTTGAAATACCCCCACAGAGCTGTATTTTGTGCTTTGTTGTCACCAAGTCCATGTAAATAATCTCTGATTTGGATAGCTACCGGTCTATCATTCTCCCATACCCAGCCATTAGATCCAGGAAGCTCATTCATAAAGTAGAAGAATAAGCACAAAATTAATCCACCATACTTGAATGAATTCTTTTTGTCTTTCTTGATTTTCTACATATTCTCCAAGAGTTGGTTCAAGAGAAGCTGACAAAGATCATAGTTTGCATCCTTTCTCAACATTTCATAAGTAGTATAGATGGTAGTTCCAGGTATAGAATTTTCTCTACTAGAATGATATATCTTATATCCAATGATCATAGAAGCAAACTTGACATCTGGATCAGTGATGTCATCTACTGTCATTGCTCTTTTGTCAAACTTAGATCTAGTAGCATCACTCACAATTTGGTTTTTTACAGATTTAAGAATAGAAATCCCACCGGATGAGTGTAATCTGGTAACTACCCTGATTGCATCCTTAGTGATCTTGAATGGTCCATTCAACCACATGAAGTTGTCATGTATTCTGCTCAGAATGTACCTAACCCATTCATCCTCCGTAAAATAGGGGAAATGTATGTATTGTGCAAAGTGCTTGTTTCGGAGGCCTATGTATTGGGGTTTGAGCTCAAATGAATCATCTAACAGTTGTTTGTGATAGATATCTCTTAGTTTGAATTCCCCAAACTCTTCAATATTTGCATGTATATAAACCCTAATATCTTCGGTGTGCAATACACCATGCGGAACACTGGAAAATACACCTAGGGGATCTACCTCCAAGGATTTATATGGATGTTTCTTAAATGAGGGCCGATATCTATCAGAGATCTTTACTATATTCAGAGTAGCCATCATCAAATAATCTTACTGAAGGATATCAAGAATGATAAATACCTTTTACATAGGTTAGGGCACACGAAGAAATCTGAATAGAGCTATATGAAGAGTTGCCTTGATCTTTTGGGATAAGTTGTTTGCAGAGCTCCTTTTCTTTCTTCTTCGCATGTGAGTGTACAAGTGTGTAAATGATAGACAAATGAACTCTTTTATTCCAAGAAGCCTTAATTTTCACCCTGCAATAAATGCGCAACCTAATTCATTCTGGTTTGCCTGGTTTTCCTTGTTCAAGGAGGAAGAAACTCATCCAGATCATTATGATTCCCTTGTGATCAATGTTAGTGATGAATCATCATATCCACTTGTCCTTCTGATCATATTATGTATCCACAGATGAAGCTGTATCAATTTGGATTCATACCGGGCCAATCTTGTGAGAAATCTATTTTATCGGAAGACTTGCTTAACCAGACCAATTCTGAAGGAATTGAACCTTTTAAATTTTCTTGCAGATCTCTTAGATCTTTACCTGACCTTCTTTACATGTTTCTCTAGAAACCCTTTGATCTGCAGCTTCTCATGTGCCAATTTCAGGCACCACTTAACTGGCTGGGGGAATAAGGTTTTCTTTGTGTCTCCCCCTGAGCCAGAGCTCACCTTTTAGTTTCTGGAAGGAATATCAACACCAGAGTCTAGTGTGGATCCAACCTCTACATTCTCTAAACTTTTCTTCACCCATATCTTGTTCATCTAATTCCTAACTTCATCCACATTCAGCTTTTGCTTACCCTTATCTTGATTTTGACTATGATATACCAGACCTCTTTTCTCCTGATTCTTGCTTCTATAGAATTTTGCATTATGACCAGACCTATTACAGATTTGGCAAACAACATTTCTTTGCATATTTGACTGCTATCCTCTTGATCTGCATTGATTAGCCATATGACCTACTCTATTGCATGCAAAGCATCTACCATTGAATGATTTGTTCATTTGCATCTTTCTGCATTCATGAGACTTGTGACCATACCTTTTGTAGTTAAAACATTGTCTGGAGAAGGATGAATTAGTTTGATTCATTCTCTTCCTGCACTGATTAGCTTTGTGACCAAAGTGATTGCAGCTGTGGCAGTATCCATTGAAGGATGGATATCTTTGAGCATTGCGTTGTCTTACCGGAGGTCTTCTAGGCCTGTTCCTTGGATTCTCTGATCCAAAATTCTTCTGACCGGATCTGAAGCTTTCTCCTTTATCATATCCCAAACCACACTTGTCATCTACCTTCTTTTGACTTTCAAGAAGAAATTCAAGTTGAGAAGAACTTATCTTGAATTTCTCTTTATATTCATTTGCTATTTGAAGATCCCTTTTGAGAGAGACAATTTGATTCTCAAGTTTTTCTTCATTATCTTTAGCATCTTCAAGATCAGATTCAAGATGTCTGATAATTCTATCCATCTGGTGGCAATCTTCTGATTTCTCTTTGAGAGATTGTCTTAGATTGTCTTCAGTTTTTCTTTTCTCTTCAATCTCTTGAGTAAACTTAATAACTCCTGATTCCATTTCATGTCTTACCATAATGACTTCTTTTGATAACTTTTCACATAACTTGGTTTTCTTAGTCAGCTCTTCATTTGCATTATTTTCTTCACCTTGTCTTGCCAATTGCTGAAGCAGCTCCTTTCTCTTTTTCATAGAGAGACTTAATTTATCTTTTAGTTCTCTCATGAAATCATTAGCTTGTTTGAGTCTTTCCTTTAATTCATTGACTTCAGAGTTTGACTGTTCAAGATCATCAAGGGCAGTCTTGAGTCTTAAACCATATGCATCCATTTGAACTCCTAGATCTTCCTCAACCTGTTAGGCTCTATTAGGAGGAACTTAGCTCTAATACCAATTGTTGATAACTGAGAGGGGGGGTGAATCAGTTATCCTAATTATTTCTTCTTTCTGAACTTTCTTATTAATCAATGCAACATTAATTCAAATAAGCAAACATTACCATGAAATGGAAAAACACATGACATGGTATTTTTGATGTGGAAATCCTGTTAAGGGAGAAACCCACGGGGTGATTAACCCAAAGATTATTCTCTGTTAGAAGAATAAGGAAATACAAAATGGCACTTGCCAATTAGGGCTCACTGCCCAAGCACACTGCTCACAAAAGAGGCACACTGCCTACAAGGAGACACACTATCTACAAAAGAATGTTATACAATACTTGAACTGATTGGAAGCATCCACATATGCTAGATTTCAGTTCCGGTTAGGCTCAGTACACTGATCTGCTGCACTTCATCTTTCCTCTTCTTTTATGCTACTTTCCTTTCACATACCGGACCTTCCTTACTGCTTCTGCTCTACTCTGCTCTACCTTTTTTCACATATCACATATTACCACAACATTTCTCACAACTAAATCCATCTATATATATATATATATATATCCACACAAGTGATTTCATTATCTTTCTAGTCGGCACCTGAAACAGTCAATCTTCTCACAAACTTTGTTCTGTCGGCTGAATCCTTACACATCAAGTAATGCGGATCAAGCATATACTTGTAGAAATCATTAATCATGTCAGCCAAACATGATTCATGTCTTCATAACCTTTAACACCATCAGTAACACATACAGAAAGTAGTCTGATGTTCTATCAGTCAGTTCTTCCTCTATTCGCACTGTCACTCAGGAACCCGGTACTCAAGTATTCATATATTTTGCCTTATCTATCATCGGAGGCTAAAACCTTGGAATCTATCACTCAAGGTAGTACTCTTTACTTCCCCAAATCTGCACTTTACCAAGATACTTCCTCTGAGAGATCCGGACCTGTCTGTCGGACCTTGCCATATGCTCTGTTCTTGTTTACTGGACCACAACTTTCTTCACTCTGACTTCTGGTAGAGACACACCATGTCCTACGGATATGTGGGATGAACTTTGTTGCCATCAATGACAACAATCATGAATCCATATAGTGTCTCTTGCCAACAATAAATCCATCTATAAAGGAACACCCTTCTTGGTTTCACAAAGCCTAAAGTGCAGAGGAAGAAAAGGGGGATTGAGAAAGCCTTCTCTCCCTAATCTCCTATTCGTTGGCCAATCCCTCAAGATAGATCAATAATTAATAAATGTCTATTTTATAGATTTGTTGTGAGAATTAGGTTAGAAATTTAAAACAACCAATAGATTGGCGGCTCTACTGGGGAATTGTATAAAGTTCTCAATACTAAGTATAGTAAATTTTCATGGGTATTTAGAGTTTGCATAAAATTTGTGTTCATTATTTTTCCCCAAAAGGGGCGGTGACTACAATATTTTGAGATAGATGCAGGACTATTATATGAAGTTTGATGCATCCAAATGTTCCATATAACCCCACTATAAAACATGATTCAAATGGGTTGATTACTGAAGAAGAAATAATATATTCCTCTATGAAGCAGAGGTGGCGACTCTATAAGGAGGGATTTGGTGATCCAATCTAGTGTTATTGATTTTTCTTGAAATGAAAAGTATAATTTGTACCAGAAGCAAAAAAATTCTTTTTAGGTATTTTACCAAGCTTAAAAAATTTTCCTAAAAGGTTTAGAGATGTATAAACAACAACCTCACTTCTTTTATCAAAGTGAATTTGTCATGGAAAGATATAGGGCTATTAATTTCAATAGTATTTCTAGGTTTTCAAATCATATGCCCGATGAAGTTAGAAGTTTGATAACCAAGTTCAATAATGATAAATCCAAAACAGCTAGCAGCCATTTACAAGAATTTTGTGACTTAATGGGAGATTATGAAATAGATCATGAAGATGTAGTCATAAAGTTGTTTGTCCAAACTTTGAGGGGAGAAGTTAGAGATTGGTTTGCATATCTACCCAATCAGTCTATCTTTTCTTGGCAAGATTTAAGGTTTGCTTTCATGGAACAGTTTGGAGAAATAATAGATGTAGGTTCTTTAATTAAAGAACTCATGTAGATTGAAAAAGAAAATGAGGAATTAGTCCCAACTTTCAATTCAGGATTTGCCAAAATAATGAGGGCAATTCCTAAAAATATCAAACTAAATGAGGCTATGTGTTTGATCATATATTCAGGTGCATTCAATAAAAAGGATAGTTATCGACTAAAAGATAAGAACCCTACTACTATGAGGCAAGCATATTCCTTAGACATAAATATAGAAAATAATTTGAAGCATACAAAGATAAAAGGTTGTGAGTTTATAAAAAATAGGTATCAAAGGAATAATGGATCCATTTGTTCCCCCATGTTCCAAAGGGAAGATAAAATGGGCTATTCTGACAAACCCTTGTTAAATCAATCAATGTATGATACTCACTATACTGAAGGGGATAGGGATTATGATCAAAACAGGGGAGTTCTAAGTTTTTGCAATCCTACTGCTCATTTTTTCCCTTAGTATCAGAATAAAAGGAAATCCCCAAAGCCTTATAAAGCAGCTTATGAGATAATGGACACCACAATACATAAAGATATATCAATAAAGGAAGTTCCTTTGACTTATAAAAGAATGATGAGTTGTGAAGATATTTCCCTTGTTTATGAGGAAATCTATTCTACATCAAAATATCCTAGGGAAGTAGCTTGCTCTGAATTTGAATATCAAGAGGGATTGATCCTTGCTAATCATATAGAAAATAGTGAGCAATTATTAGAATACTCACATCAAAATAGTAGGGGTTATGAATCAGATGAAGATGTATGCTATCAGATTAGTGATATTAAAAATTGTGCATATGAAATGCATATAAGAGACAACCCATTATATGAGGAACCTATGGATTTAGCAGTAAGAGAAGATATGGAGCCCTATAAATGCATAGAAAATCCACTATTTGAGAAGGATCATGAGGGAACTAATGAAGCAATATTGGTTCAACATACAGAGGAATGTAGGGGGATAAGTACTGAGTTAATAGATCAGAACCTAAATTTTCAGCCTGGTAATGTCTTCTATTCTTATATTCATCATCAAGATGAAAAGCCAGTTCAGAAGGTAGAAAATAAAAGCAGAGTGTCAGATTTCCACACCGAAGCAGAATATGATTGTTTCAGATTTGACATTGATCTAGGAGAATTTAAGAACTCCCCTACTACCAATTATAAAATGGATTATGATTGCTTTTATTTTTCAGAGTTATGCAAAAGGCAGAGATCATGAGATGATAATATTTTCACATGGTTAGAAACAATTGAACCAGGTGTTGAATCTCTTTTTGATGGCACTATATATCATTTATCCATGGTTTAGGACACTGGGAGAAATCATGGAGAAAATAAAAAGAATTGTCTAACCTGCTATCAAAATGTCTTTGTCAAGAATAGGTTGGATTTCAATGAAGTTTTTCAAAGTAGTTTAATAGAGTCATTGGAGAACAGAATATTTGATAGAGGCAGGCTGAGTTTTTTCTCTACATAATACCCTGAGGTCATTATGTTTGTGGTCTGCTCCTCCAAAGTTCTTTTGTGATCTCGCTTTGCTCATGATATAATAGGCATCCCCAACTAGAGCCACCGATGGAACCATATAAAAATTTTCATGTTTCTAATAATTTTGTTCCCAGCTCTATGTCACTTAATCATTAGATTTCCAAAATTAGGGTTTCTCTGCTAAAAAAAAATGCTCTGAGTAAGCTATATTTGCTAAAACCCTAAACCCTCATAGTATGAAGTCATACAAACAACCACATGTGATATAATTCTTTAGTGACTATTTATTTCCAATCACCATCCTTTAAAGTTTTCCCTCATGCCTTCCTGCAATGTTGTTTACCAGCCCCTCGCTAAGCACTTACCATCTACAACTCGCACCTAGAACAACTTTATTCTTAAAAAGAGAGTTGACCCAATTGACCATCCTTATCCTATAGCGGTAGAACTAGTATACATGTCAAGGTCCAGTCCTACTAACCAGTTTTGGTAGGTGGTGCTAGTAAATTCCTTTCTGCTAATCTACCTAGGAAAAGATACAGAGGAAGCTAGCCTTGGAGGAAGTGCAGAAAGGGTGACAACTGGTCGAGGACCGTCCAGGATAGAAATGAGGTGGGTCCTAAGCGTTACAAAATAGTTTCTCTTTGATTCTGACATTTCACCATACTCCACCAAAGGATTTTCTAAGTGATCGCAGAATGACAGAATCTAGACACGTGGCTTTGTGAGTGATGGGATCACTACATTAATGGCAAGGATCTTACATGGCATGAAATGTGACCACTTTTTTGAGAAATGCTCTGATCGAGTACAAGAGATCGAGATCCGATGGTTATCCTCTATTCTACTGAGATCATATCTCTGACCATATCTTTCATACACGAAATGAATAATGTCATCTTAATTATACTGGAAGAAGGACTTCTCCTCAGGATCACGACTGGAAAAGGATGTCCAGATGGCAGGATACTATTGAAAGAAGAAAGCAGTAAGGTCTGACCTGGAATATGATCAAATCAGCACTGTCAAGTTGCGCTCGCTGAGATCGAGATCAATGGCCTAGATTCAAAGTTATAACAAAAGGATTTGTTGGCACTAAATCTGACTGGGCTTCATTACAAAGCATTAACTACTCAGGTGTGTGCAGGGTCTACATTGCCACCACTCCTCAGGAATTTGATCACAAAATAATTTGGCTTATGCAAGCTCAACCTTTGGAAATCTGTGCCTCTACCATGATTGATATTTCACCTACTATGTGATGAAATTAGATGTGATGACAGTGTTTAATTGGGAGAACCAAGACACCTTATCTGGAAAAAATCAATGCAAGAAGTGATATTTGCAGTTATGTGGAATTATGAAATCCAATCTTTCTATTCATTTGTGGTAATCTTTAAGAGATTTCCATTTATGGCAGGAATGTTTCGAAGTGACTGGAAAATTAATACACCACAAATGTGTGGATGTATGCTTACATCCCAGAATTTCTATAAAAGGCAAGTGTTGATGTTACTATTCATACTGTTTAAAACATTATGACAGTATGGCTTTCCCCTGTTCTTGTGTGTTCTATTTGCTTCCCTATTCTATAGGATTTTTTCCCTTGTTCTCATGGCTCTCGATCTACCTTACAAAATTAGAAAGACCTGCAATAGGTAGTGCAGGGAAAATTATAGATTAGCAGTAGCGTCCATTGTAGCTCTATGATTTCTTCTCCGGTCTCTTATCTCATCTGACAGAGGGTTCTGAGGGGTATTCTTCCTACTCCAGTAGTTCCTTATTTATGTGAGTTGGCAAATTCCCTTCTGAAGTAGAGAAGCTTCTTAGCTTCCTCTACCCCTCCCTTATATCTAATTTTCCTAACAAAGCATTAACTGTAGGTGTAAGGAGATTTCCCCCAGATGAAATAGATAAGAGATAGGAGAAGAATTGTTGTTGTTGCTACTATTCTCTTGGCTTGGCTTCCAGTACTTTTGAGGCAATCCAAGTGTAGATTCCCCAAGTTTCTGCTCAGTTGAAGTTGCATGCAACTTCGAGACTTGGAGGGTAAAATCTCACCTATGCAATGGAACCTGGAAATAGTAAAGGAGATTCTGTCATCCTAGGTTTCCTTTCAATGTTGTTCCTTGCATGTTTTCTCATCCCTTGGTGTGCGGTTTGAAAAGGCAGAGCAATAAAGGCTCTCATTAAACACTTTGATGGCATTTGAGGAGTGCCTAGCTCTAACGGCCTCTAGCAATGCATCCATCATCAACAGCCCAGCTCCTTTTCCTGCCAACATCTAAGCTAAACACACAACTATGAAGTGGTTACACCGACCTCTTCTTGTAGCTGCATCTATTGGTTACAAAATAGTTGTAACTTCTTTTGTCATAAGCCTGAAGCTTGTTGCTCCCTTATCTCTATAAAAGGGAATTCAAGGCTTATGAAAAAGGCATTGGTTCAAGGTCATATTTCTAGACTTAGTCTGAAATAGGGATCAATCTAGTCAGGGAGGAGTTGTACATAGTTTTGTTTTCTACTAATAAAATTAGTTGTCTGGTTTTAGGTTTCCATTTTGAGTCTCTTTTGATTTCTTGATAGAACTATTGAAAGTTATGATGCAAGTTACTAAACAGTTTATTTTACAAATCTTGTTTAGTCTTGGAGTATACTGTGTCCTACTTCATGTATACAGTTTCACATTATGAATATATATTTGGTTAAGGATCATCTTTATTCATTGTCATAGCCTTTCCTGTGCTAACATATTTCTCTTATGGATTTTACTCGAGGAGTAATATAAAATTGCTATTGGAAAATATCAAATGTGATTTGGGTGTATAGGGATACCTAAGTATGGTTGATTCCAAAACTAGTAGAATAGATTGAATGTAAGGCATTGGTGTACCTTTATAGTAAACTAAGGTTTGTTACATCATAGCTTGTTTAGTTTTTATCATTTTAATCTTTTTGACTCTTTGACCCATGGATAGGCACTGATCTATTCATGGATACTATACTAGACTTACGCCTCTTTGATTATGCTTAGAATATTTTAAAATCAAATCCAAATATTTTGCTTTCGAGCAATAGGCTTGTAGGATATTTATTTTGATTAAGTTAAGTTTTACATGTTCCGTTGCAAAGAATAAGATAAGAGCTTAAAGAATATAGCCAATCCCTTTACTTTACCATACATTCTTTCAAGTAGCTTATGAGGAACATATCTATGATAGGAACAATGTTGACAACCTAATATCTCTAGAAAACCCCACCCATTTGAGTAGAACATTGTTATCCCCAAGAAAAGAAGACATAAGTTAAGGAGAAATAGCCAAAGAATTAGAAATAAATCCATCTACAAAGGAACATCCTCCTTGGTTACACAAAGCCTAAAGTGTAGAGGAAGAAAAGAGGGATTGAGAAAGCCTTCTCTCCCTAATCTCCTATTTGTTGGCAAATCCCTCAAGGCAGATCAATCATTAATAAGTGGCTATTTTATAGATTTGCTACGAGAATTAGGTTGGGAATTTAAAACAACCAACACAACATAAAGTACCTATCTCCTTGCAAACTTCTTGTTCTTGTAGGACCACACGAATCTGTATGCACCAACTCAAGAAATCTAGCTTAGAATTGTTCTTTACTCTTGAAACTTGTCCTTGTTTATTTCCCCAATGGACATTCCTTGCAAATAGTATTAGCAGGCTTCAAAAGCTTAGGCAAATCTCTCATAGCTTGTACTGATCTTATCTCCACCAAGTTGTCAAAATTGATATGACACATCCTTCTATGCCACAACCAACTCTCATCTGGCTGAGCCAACAAACAACAATAATTAGTTCCTCTCAAGTGATAAATATTACCTTTAGTCTTCTTACCAGTAGCAATTATTGTTCCAGAGCTTTCCATGATCTTGCATCCATTGTCCTTGAATCTTAGATCATACCCTTTGTCACACATCTGACCAATGCTTAAAAGATTATGCTTTAAACCTTTCACATATAGAACATCATATGTATTGTGCTTTCCATCAAAAGAAATAGATCCTCTTCCACAAATATTACGAGCTACATCATATCCAAACCTAACTAATCCTCCATCATATTTTTCAAAACTTACAAACTTACTTTTATCACTAGTCATGTGATGTGAACATCCACTGTCAATAATCCATTCATCCTTATCTTTCTTAACCTAGAAGATAGATAGAGCACTCTCTTCCACTGGTTTTTCTTCCTTCACACAGCCAGTAGGATTAGTAGACACGGGTTCTTCCTTAATAGAAATAAATAAGCATTCATTTGCAATAGTATCATCAGACTCATCATCCGTTACACCATCATCATCATCATCTCTAACATAATAGCATTTCTTTATGATCCTACATCTACTTTCAAATTTCTTCTTGGCTTTCTCAATTCTCTCCGGACCCCTGGAGGCATAGTGACAAATCTTACCACAAGTATAGCATTTGAATGGTAATTTTCCTTTGAACTTACCGGTACCTCTTTGCATTCTATCCACAAAGTTGGCTTCCATCTCATCAAGGTCATCATATGGTTCCACAGCATACTTCTCAGATCTTGAAGTCTTCTCTAAAGTGCTAGCTTTGAAAGCAGTCTCAGTCTTTGACAGAGAATTACTGAACTCTCTCGTCTCAAAAGTAGTAAACTTTCCAAGCAACTAATCCTTTGTAATCTTGTTCACACTCATGAGTTCTTCAATTGCAGACACCTCGTGACTATAAGATTTAGGCAATGATGTAAGAATCTTCAACACAACCTCATTCTCATGAATAGTTCCTCCAAGACCTTTGATTCCACTGACAATTTTATCAACCTTTTGCATGTAGATTGTTATGTTCTCATCATCACTCATCTTCAGAGCTTCATACCGCACCTTCAGGTTTCATAATTTGGCACTCTTTATAAAATCATCTCCTTCACATAATTTTTTCAACTTGTCCTAGATCTCATAAGCAGTTTCTAGATCTAAAACTTTCACTAACTCAGTGTTAGATAAAGCATTCAATAGAGCATCTCTAGATTTTCAATTTAACATACACTATTTGATTTCATCTTCAGATCATGGACCATTTGGAGGAATAGTATACTTTGTATCTACCATCTTCCTAACACTATAACCAAGAGAAATGAGATGAATTTTCATTCATACCTTCTATAGAGCATAGTCCGTTTAATCAAAATGCAGAGACTCCCTCTTATGCGCCATCCTGGATCTACCTCAAGCTGTTAGGCTTTTTTTAAGGAACCCTCTCTCTGATACCAATTATTGAAATGCACAAGACAACTGAGAGGGGGAGTGAATCCATTGTAACAAAAACTTAACTTCTTATAAACATCAACACATCAGTAACTTAATCACTGTTATTATAATTTAACCATGAAAGCATGAAATCAAAAAATTAAGCACATCTACACATGAGACACATGAGACACCAGATTTTTTACATCAAAAACCCAATGAGGGAAAAACCACAATGAGGGTTAATTCACAGTGTAAATGATATATCAAAATTACAAGGCTCACTACCAGAGGCTCACTGCCTAGAATGCTCACTAAAAAAAGAAGGGGCTCACTACCAAAGGAAGAGGCTCACTGCTTGAAGTAGAAGAAGATGGAATAAGATAGTTACAATGAGAATAGATCTCATAGCAACTAGGGATCCACCACAAACTCAACTAAATCTATCACAACCTCTCTACATCAAAATATATTCTTTACTGCTCACTATCATACCGTTTAGATCACACTTGCAACAAATGATGCTTTTCATGCAGCCATTTCATCTATCTCAAATACTTTAGTTAATTTCCCAATCATCTAATTCATATTTATACATTTGCAATCTTAAAAAAAATCTTCATGGTCGGCACAAACAACAAACTTAACCAATATTCAAATTAGGTTTGGACCTAAACATTCCCATGGTGGAAAGGAATGAATGTAGACCATACCACACCTTAGCAGGGACTCAAATGAAACCTTCCATGCAACACGACGCTATCACAAACTCTAAAGTATAATCACAAGTAGTGAAAACAACTAGGTCGGCCAAAATCCATGTTAACACTATCACCTTTAGGAACATGCTTCATCCACGATCCGAATTACACTTTGCAGACTAATTAAAAAGTAGGAACATGATCTAGAAACATCCACAAGAACATTATAATCACCAAGAACTTCTGCACAACATCCAAACACTCTATCCATAAGATTCTTCAAACTGAACCACTTAAACATTGTTGTCAACCACTATCACAAAGGAAAGATCACTTGCAAAGCACTAAATCACAAACCACTTCAATTGAAGACACATAGCATCATCCCAAACTTAATTCTAGAACTACAAACTATCAAACTTAAATGCAGAAAGATGTAGAGTAGAATACATTCTCCTTGTCACCATTGAATACTCAAAAAATAATTTTTACTTTGGTGAACAAAACTCACTCAAATCTTCACACGGGAGGCTCAAACTTGAGACATAGCAACTACAGACATCCCTTAGAATAAATTTTAAACTTTAGACAACTATATTGAATCTACAAGATATGCAGAGCAAAACACTACACTATTCTGGGAGATAGAATAGTTCTAAAATTACACTAACTTCTCAAACAGTTGCTCAAACTTATCCAAATAACTTTCTTATATGCTGACCTTAGGTGTTGACATTGATGACAACACGTATTGCTCATATTTGCAACACTTTCTTCTTCTATTATCACCTTGCTAACCTGTAAAATTTTGTTTATTCTTAATTCTTTCTTTGTTAAGCCTTTGGTTTCTTTGCTATCTAGCCTTGTCGCTAGACCTAAAAGTGTCGTATCCCAGGGAACCTATGTCCTATTGACATATTTCATCTTTTTTTGACCTCTTGAGACTATGAATCAACTTAATAAACTCATCCCCAACCCCAATTTCTGCTCATCTTTCAACCTAACCTAGTTGCCCCCAATTATTTTTGGGTCACCCCTTAGGGGACCACTGTGGTAATATGGGTGACCACCCCTTCTAGCATCCTTTTGGAAAAACAAAGTTGCTAGGTGTCTTCTTCAACCTCCCAAGATCATTCTCCATGACTTGGTTTTCACCTAGAACCTTGGCTAACCCTGTTCGCCCCCCTTTTTGACCATTGTCACCCCTGGGTGACTAGGGGTTGCCCCTAGGTGATCACCTTGGTAAAAGTGGTTACCTTGTCATGTTTTTGTCCAAAAATTTACTTCAAGTTTGAGCTCGAAAAAGCTCTATTTTTTCTCTAGTTTACATGGAATTTCGAGCCTAACTTAGAGTTGTAAACACCCAAATTTGTCCATGTCTTGCAACACCTAGTCAAATACATTATCTTAGACATCATGTAGCATTTTGTCCTAATCTATCCTTAGCCAATTAATTAAATAAATCTTATTTATTTCATTAAAATCCCTTCATAATCCCACTTTCCAATTAATTAAATAAATTTTATTTATTTATTTAATTAATTTCTCTTATCACTTATCTTCATCTTCTATCATAAGCTGACATGTGTGCATCTCTTATTTGAAACATGTGTGGTACTACATCTTTCATTTAATATCTTTCACATGTAGTACTTTTTATGTACACAATCACACATGAGCCTTATCCCTCCTTCCACTTGTCATCTACACATTCACCTATGATTATCAATTCATCTCAACCATTCACATAGCTACCAAATCTCTATGTTTGATTGATATTGGTTGAGGCCTATATAAACACCCTCTCATTCCATACTAGTCATCCATCATTTTCATATAGCATTCACATTATCATCCTGAGCATATTGATCATTTTAGCATCCATTTAGCATATTATCATTATCATCCATATATCATAGCAGCTTTGATCTTCATAATTATTCATTGTTGAGAAGCAATCAACATCACAAACAAGGAATCATACAATCTAGGTGATCTTGTTCTTGAATTGCATGCTTTTGGTTTCACTTGGATTCAATTCTTTGATGGTGGTAGGATTAGGTTTTCATTTACATGCTTGATCTTATTGACCTAATTTTTACCTATCACATTTTGGCACACCCACTTGGACTCACGGCCTTGATTAACTTTGTTATATTAAGTTGTTTTTGTGAAGTTCAAATTTTTCAAAGTGATTACGGCAAGTTGCAGTCACTTTTGACCGAAAACCAGTTGTCTTTGGCATCTTTGCATCACTTTTGAACCACAATCTATTACTTTTAGCCTTTTATATGTCACTTTTGAGCTGACAAAGATTGCTTTCAGCTAACAGCGGACTGGTTTTGATCAAAAAGTAGTCACTTCTAGCCATTTCGTTCACTTTTAGTAGTCTAGGATTTTTCTATTATCATTTCATCTTGCAGGGTGTTTTACTATATTTTTATTGATCAAATCAAGGGTTTTAACTCTATTTTGTAGGATCCTAATCATCATACTATCATTTGCCAGTCAATTTTATTAGGGTTTTCATTTTAATTGGTGTAACATCCTTGATTTTGCAATATCTCATCAATTTACCATTCTAGGGTTTCTAATTGATCAATCTGTGGTTGCAGGGTGTTTATCTAATCATATTTCATCCACTAGATTTGTCATTCTAGGGTTTGTAATCTCTAATAGTCATTTTTTTTATAACTCTAACCCTAGTTTTGCAGAAATAGGGATTTTTCATGCATCCAACAAATTCAGGTCGCTTTTGAGTAGTAACATTTCACCTCTAGTTTTCCTGCATCACTTCTGAGATGTAACAGTTTGCTTTTGGCAAAATTTTGATCACTTTTGATCAACAGTCGACTGCCTCTGGTAATTGTGTGTCACTTTTAGTTCTATCATTCACAGTTTGGCTTTCTTAGATACTAATCATCTATTTGTACAACATCTTCTCATTTGTCCAGGAAAAGGAGGTTGTGAAACTACTAACATATTTGTTGCAGCTTCGATCAGTCCAAGACATTTCATTTTTATCACTAATCTAGGAACATTTAGGCTTGGTGCTTAAAAAGAATCATTGTTTGCTCTATGTTTGTTTTATCTTTCTTGATTGCTTTTTGTGCATGTGTGTAACACAAATTTAATATCAAAAGTATCCTCTTCCCTTGTCTATCAAATGGATCTTGGGTGCATGAGAACTTGTTATTATCTTTAGAGGTCCTTCCTTCCCAGTGTGAGAAGGGGTATGACCCAAACAGTAATAGGCTAAAGCCAAGCTCTTCCAAGCCACTATATAAGAAAAGTGTTTATGTCGAAAGCCATAAACAATGGGTGCTGTTGTGTTACACCAATGAATGTTTCCCCCAAAACCCCTTAGAGCATAACCTCTTTTGGCTAGGAAGCCTCCATTAACAGAGTGAATCACCGCACGTGTAGCCACTTGAATGGATGTACTTACTAACAACCTTGTGTAGTAGCCAAAATCCCTCTATTTGTTGAGGCAAAAGGTGGAGCCTTTGAAGCCACCTCGATTCTCATGGTTCTCAGTAGAGATAGCAGGGAGAATCCTAAGGTTTGTGAGCCTTGGGAAACCTAAAACTTGGTATGCATGAGAAGTGAGGGCCATGGAGGGGAGTCAGTGCTACCAAGATCCTGAAGCTATCCGCTTTGAATAGGCATGGTAAGGGGATTCAACAAATACAATCCTTTCCTAGCCTAGGTTGTACAAGCTTGTGATTGTTGTGAGTGTGAGTAACTGAAATTATTGTTTTCTTGTCAAAAAATCATCAAAACACACCCTTTGTCAGAAACAGATCACCTTTGAACTTTAACTGATCACTTCTGGCAAAATGAGATCATTTTTAAACAACAGATGCTCTCTTCTGACAAAAATTGCATCACTTTTAAACATCAGTAACTCACTTTTGAACTGAAATTAATCGCCTCTGGTAAACCTAGTCACTTATGGTCAACACTGTAATCTATCACCTAAAACAATCCAGATCACTTTTGAGCTATTACCCATCACTTTTGGTCTTTTCTGAGTTGCTTTTGTGCTATTATTTGTCACCTCTAGTCAAACATCAACAATCCACATCAACCCAGCCCAATCAGTTGCATTTTGAGATTGCTTAGCTCTGTCACCAACTTCCAGACATTCTTCTGATTAGCTATAGTCACCTAGACATCATCTCCTATCTTGAGCATACCAAACCATTGGACTTTTTGAGCTTTCCATCCTTTTGAGACCCTAAACCAGCAACCAATCATCAAAACAATCAACCCATCAATAGAAAACATCCTCCCTTTGGCTTTTATCCAGCCTTAGTAATATCAGTAAACAACATCATCAACCAGCTTTTCCCTTGAGTTTGTGAGCTATTCTATAGGGGAGGTTATCCAAACAAAGAACCAACAAGCAATCCTATCAAACAACAACCCCAACAACCAAAAGAAACCAACCAACACCTAAACAGTAAACCAACAACCCATTAGAAAACCAAGCAACCAATAAACTAGAAAAACAAACCATCAACAAGCAATCAACAAACCAGCAACTTTTGGGTCTCAACCTTGACAAACTAGTCCAATCATCATCATCAACCATCATGCCTCAAACTAGGAGCCAATATAGAGCTGAAATGGAAGCCAAAATGCAACAATCTTGATCAAGTCCCCTCAAAGATGCAACTCAATTCACAATCGGTATGCCTTCTTACATGTTTGTACCCGAAGTATTCACTGCTGGCCCATCATCTTCACAACAAGTGCAACCTCAAGCATTTACAACAAACTATGAAGAGCCATCCCAAGATGATTTATCTGAATTTCAAGACACACACATATGGGACCAAGTTGAGAAGCGTATTTTATTTGATCCTGATCGCTATTTCTTGCAACTGACCCATATGGGAGCCAAGTTACCAAGTAACTTTGACATATCCGCCATTCATAAACAAGATCCAAACACTCATGCTGTTGTTGCATAGGGACCATCCAATATAGCCACACCATCTCATGACATGTCCATGCAATCTCATCCACCTTCCAACCCATCTCCCTCATTGCCTATTGCTACACCATCAAGCCCACCATGTCTGGAGTACACTCTAGAACCTTTGATAACTCCAATTGAGGTACTTCCTTACCTTTCACAAAATTTGAGCTTTCCACCTCTCCATGTTTCACAACATACCCCTGCTCCTACCATGACAGTATCCATGCCTCACGTATCACAAACTCCTCAAGTATCACAAGTTGTTCATGTTTCACAAGTACAAGCTCTATAAGTTTCACAAGCTATCCCAATACCACAAACTCCACAAGTTTCACAAGCTATCCAAACACCACAAGACACACAAGTTTTGCAGCCATTGCAAGTTTCTACTCCTACTGCATCACATGTGGAAACCACACCCCAAACTAATATTCCTACCATTTCTAATACAGTCTCCATGATTTCCACGAATGCATCCAACACACCATATAACCCCAATGTTAGTCTCATTAACATGAGTGACAAACCTATTGCATCACAAGCCAATCCTAGCATCGCTATCTCTTATGTTGATCAACTTACATCACTCACTCCACCTCCATATAATCCTTCACAAAACATCAATCTGTCTTATGCAACCCAAGGATTACCCATTGTCACCCAACATATGACATATACCAATTCATCTCAAGGTACTCATGTTGTCCAAAACATAAACCCAAATGTCCATCCTTCTTCATCCACCAATTCTTCAATTGCTTACCATAATGCAAATTCAACCTCCAATCCACAACCATTGACGAACATCAATCCATCCTCTAGCTCCCATGTGATGCAAAATCTTGGAGTCAATCCATTATAGTATACCCAACCACCACTTGTGTCTGAAGGACAGAAATCATCAAACACATATGTTAGGGTTAGCCGACGAAGATATCAATTAAATGCAAATAAAGATTAAACAGAGGAATGGAAATACACAGAAATAATAACAACGAGAGACAAGTTTTAACGTGGTTCACCCAAACTTGGGCTACATCCACCAAACAAAGAGTCCAATATTATTATCTAGTAAATCAAACCGATTACAATCAGTAATCCCTGCAACTCAATACCGCTGCAAAATGCTACAATACACTATCTCAAAACCCTAACCCTTAGCCGCTTTTATCAAGCTTTTTGTCAGTTACAAAAATGGGGTTTTCTTATGTCGGTCAATAAAAAAATAACTCCTGGTGCCTTTATAAAATAATAAAAAACCATGTGAGGTTTCGGGGGCACTGCCCCTTGACCCCGTAGGAATTTGGGGGAAAACCGTGCCAATAAAAGTGGGGAAAATGTAACCTCCGAGTCTGATTAGGCTCCATATAACAACATATGTGTCACATACCAATCATTTAACATATAATGTGAGCACTCAACCTCAACAAACGGTCATACCCTCATACATTTCACAATAGCAACAATATACACCATATTACATTCCACCTCTAAACCATCAACCCTCTTTGCAACAACAACAATTATCTCAAGCAAATATTAAACAAATGGTTAACAAGGTAGCAAGACAAAACAAGAAGACATTTTCCTTGGGAGACATATGCCCTTATCCATTTGACAAGTTACTTCACATGACACCTTTTCTGCCACATTTTGAAATCCCACAATTTGACAAATACAAAGGGAAAGGTAATCTAAATGACCATCTTCGAGCATTCTATGTTGCATATTTCAATGTCATTTGGGATGACACATATCTCTTGAGACTATTTCCCCAAAGCTTAGTGGGACAAACTCTTGAATGGTTCTCTCACTTACCTCCGGGAATCAAGACTTTTGAGGAATTAGCGCAAAAATTTCAATCCCATTTCTCTTTTAAAATTCAACATGAGGTGAATATGAATGATCTTGTCAATAACAAACAACACAATGGTGAAACTTTCTCATCATTTACCCAATGATGGCATAACATGGCTAGCAAATTATCAAGGTAAATACCTGAGAAACAACAACTTGACATCTTTGTCCAAAATCTTCATCCTGAGCTCTCATTCCAATTGCAATTGCAAAGTGCTAGCACCTTTGCCGAACTCATCTCTAAAGGAACCACCATTGAGCGAGCTTTAATTCCTAAGGGCACCATCAAGATTTTCAAAGACAACAAGGACACTCCTCAATCTTCAAATGACAAAACTTGCTTTTGGAACAAAAACAAGAATGTCGTTAATGATGACATTGTGGATGCAAAGAACATACAAATAGTAAAAGCTCATATTAACATTCAAGCCCCATCTACAACTAATCCACCTTTTCAACAAAATCGACCAAGAACAAATTTGACACCTAGACAACAATTCACTCCTTTAGGGGAACCTATGGAGGTAATCTTTCACAAACTTGTTCAAGCAGGAGATATCACATTACCTGAAGGTCCACCCAATGCAGAACTTGTCTTCAAAGCTCCTTGGTACAAAGAGAATGAATATTGTGAATACCATAGAGTCAAAGGACATAAAACAAATGGTTGCATGTGCTTAAAACATGTCATTCAAGATTGCATCGATCAAGGTCTAGCTAAAATCACACCACCACATCACAACTGACACATCAGCCAACTTCAAACTATGATCTAGATCCTTTCAAAAATGCACTTCCACTTCATGACAAGACAAGTAACCCTCATATTGGGAATGCTATCTGTTGTGCCTTGCACACACGCCCCATTTTGACAAATGGAGACCCCCTCTTTTTCTTTGGCTTGGAGTCTAGACCTCTCTTGCTTATGATGATGAGAAGGTGAATTTGTGCTTAGAATGCATGACTTGTTACAGATTTGGGTATTTCACATGTGTGGAGTCAGCTGATGTTTTTTATGATTGATTTGGAAGTGTCTTGAGTGGTCTTGTGCTTAAAAAATAGCCATTTGTTGCCTTCTGCATTGGGATTAGGTGTTATTGTACTTTGCTCTAAAAACCTATGTCACGGGATGTTGCCCTTGAAAGTGCTTCTGCAGGATGTTTCATGTTGAAATTCATAGTTTCCAGATCTTATAGTTGCAAAATCATGTCAAATTCCATTAGATTTCACCAAGGGGTCCATGAGCTTTCACCCTGATACATGTTCCTGAAGCCCTGATTTGGCTAAGTCTGAAATCCTGAAAATCCTGAAAAATGGCTAAGTTTGAAATCTGGTAGAACTTCAAAATTCTAGAATCTGCATATGAAATCCTAGGGATCTGGAACCTATCTCAAACATCCTGAAAGTATATTTAAAAATATTTAAAGTATAAGAAATTCCATATCTAAACTTATACTTAAATATATTTTTAAATATACTTTCACCCTGACCAATTCAAAATCTGGTGCTAAAAACACCTCCTACTGTAAAAAGCGCTAAAACAGCCTCCAACCGACCTTTGCGCTAAATTTGCCTCCGACCGACCTCCCTCCAAGCCATCGCTAAGTCAGTCGGACCAAAAATCCCCGCCGAGACAATTTTGAAGAAAAGCGCTAAAAATGCACCTGACAGACCTGCGCTGAAAACTGCCTTCACCGACTAATCTCATGAAACATCATTTTAGTCAGACGGACCCAAAATCCGCGCTAAGGTCGGACAACCCCAAAATCCGCGCTAAGGTCGGACGGACCCAAAATCCGCGCTAAGGTCAGACAACCCCAAAATCCGCGCTAAGGTCGGATGGACCCAAAATCCGTGCTAAGGTCGGACAACCCCAAAAATCCCGCTTTTTGCAGAAAATGCTAGAAAAACATGAAATTAAAGTCTGCAAATGGAACCTAATGACTGCAAAAACTTCCTAGATCAATATATTGGCCAAATGGGTACTCAAAAATGATGAAAAATGCAGAAAATCATGCAAAAATCACTAGATTTAAGAGGTTGTTTACAAGAAGGTGACATTGACAATGAGTTGTTTTTGACTGATTCGTGACTGCAAATAGACATGTTTTGATCCAAATTGATGAAAAATGACTTGTTAAGATGAAATTGATGCATTGTATTGTGAATTGTAGGTCTTGGAGAGCACAAAGGAGCCAACTAGAGCCGTCTTGGAAGGATGTACACACAGATATGCAATACTGATCCAGAGATGCAGAATCAACACTCTATCAACCAAATTGTTGCTGCACATGCAAAAGGAAGTCAGCATAATGTCCAAGATGATAAAGAGGAGTCTCAGGAGCTAAAAGACATAGAAGATCATGCCAAATCACTATTGTTCTTGTAGATCCAGTCCAATGTCCTAGTGAGCTAGTCTGAGGGTCATAACTCCTAGCTATTTTATCAGAATTTAAACTTCTTAGACTCGTTGGAAAGATAAACCGGTTGTCTAGTTTGAGCTGCCCAGCTACTTAGACTTAATGCCAGGCTGCCGATAGGTTTCGAGCCCCCATTCCACTCTGAAGGCCTCCGAAAATGCAATTTACTACGATGTAGAAAATACCAAAAATTATATTTTTGATATTTAAATAACCTTGGATCGGATCACCAAGACATGCATACAGCTGTCCCAGCAGGCCAGTCATCAAGAATTAGTCCAGAAAGCATCCAATTGGATATATCTTCACTAATAAAGTGTCGAATACTCCTTTTGATCCAGTCAGCACTTGGAATCCCGTGGATCCACATCAGCTCAAGTTTTCAAGTGTCATGTGACTCTATTTTGGCTTTATTAGGCCTTGAAAATTAACTTTTCATCATGTATAACCAAATGGGTATCCATTTTGACTAGATTCAATGTATCTGGGGATGTTTTTCATCTTTTTCATAGAAGACAAAAGCAAATCCGAAAATGTAACAAACTGATGTATCTTATTAAATGCCATGTAATCTGGACCGTCGGTGTTGAGTTAATCTCCACCGTTCATTTGAAGGGCTAGGGTATACTGCTTTCTATATAAAGGGCTGCCATTTCCACTTTTTGTAAGAGAGATTTTGATGCCAAATTGTTGACTCTGTGCCATTTGAATTAAATACAGAGCAAGTTTCTGCAGTATTTCTGAGAATTTGCATCTTGTTTCAATTCATTGTGGTCTTCATGGTTTGCTTCTTGCTCTCCCATAGTTAGATTAGTTGTGCTTTTATGATGTTAATGGTTTATTGTAGTATTTGATGAATGTTCCAAGTCCATACTTTTAGTTATTTGCTGATGGTAAATAACTATGTAAAGTTAGCCTAGGCTTATTATTTGTGTTAAAGTTCAACTTCATTTTATGAGTTAAGTTGCGCCATTTATTGGGTATTTAACGACTGAATGTGGTCTGAAAATCTTTCGACTTCCATTGAAGATAGCACCGTTTTCTGCAGCACTGTAACACCCATTTCAGTTTGGTAACTCAGAGAACTGGTTTGAAGTCTGGAATATTTGTCTACTAAAGATAACCCTTGCATTGTGAATGTCACTTAGGATTCCTTCTAACCCTAAATCTTTTGCATTTTCTTTAAACCCACTGTTTAGTTGTTAGAATAGAAAGTTTCAGCAGCATCTTACCTTGTCTACCAGCTGAAAATCATAATAAGGCTTATGTGTATTTGCTGCCCCAAACCTGAACATTTGTAGATTGCATGTAAGACCCCTTGTAGGTATAGCTAGAACATAACCATTGAGGAATTCCAAGCAAGCTAAGACCTAGCTGTAATATCCTTGGAGTAGTCTTACCTAGGGTAAGATACTTTTCAAGAGAGGTGTGAAACCAGCAATCACACCTACGTTGTTGCGTGCTAAAAACACCATCAACAGAATTGGTGCTAGAAGGAGGGCGGACAAAGATTTATATGCACGCTTTCATCTTTTTTGGTTCATTGCACATGTTGAAATGAAATGAGTGTACAGAAAATTTTGATCTAATGGGTATACATAAGGGTTTCAGTCATGAAATCCCTTCATTCTTCAGAGGACCGTCTCAGATGTCATATCATGAAGAAAACTTCCAAGTAGATATCCCACTTTTCAAAGAAGTGTTAGATAGGCAGATCAGAGTGAAGTATCCTCCACTAACACTGCTCAATTTTAGTTCACCTCAGATTTGCACTATACATCCTAGAGAACTACATGACAAAATTGACTGTTTGACTTTTCTCCAAAGATTGGATCTACATTTAAAGGGATTACTTCCTATTTTTGAAGTTTATAAACCTGAAGTAGGATATGGATATGACAAACATATAGAGAGCAAGACCATGCAAGGAGCTGCAAATCTTCCATCCATAAATGATCGCGGTCAACAAGGCAATCTGCACGTTGGAGAAATTGAAGTCCCTCAAGTTGTTCATCAAAATACATGTCAAGATGATGAGAGCAAGCAATGCATGTGGTCTGTAGGTCGCCCAACTAATGAAGATGAGGTCCCTGCCTGGATAAAGCTTGGTTTTCAACCATTGGATCCAGACTATTCAGTCACAGAATATGCTATCCCAGCATGGCAAAAATCTAATTTTCAGTCACAAGGCAGTGAACAGAGCAATGCACAAGATCAGATTTTTATTGCAAAGAATGTGGACAATGCAGATGATAAAATAGACTTGATGAATAGGCATGTTGGAGATGCAGATTAGAAATCAAATGTTTCACAGACATCAAATCCTAAGATTGAATTTGCTGCTACAGAGGTACAAAACATCTGTCCCTTGCAGGCGGATGATAATTCTGAGTTGGAACAGTAGTTAGATCAGATTAGATGCGTGCAAGAACAAGAAGAAATTAGTCCTCCAAATGAAGAATAGTCATGGACAGCAATGCAGAAAATTATTCCAATTGACACGCTTGAGCCACAATCTGATTGTTGGATGAAAAATGATCAAGCTACTGAGTATATCAGCATGGTGAACTACAAAGATCAGTCATATCAGATCACTGCGGTTACTCCCACAGAGTTTTCAGCTGAGTCAAATGAAGAAGAAGAATATGATGCATCACTTCAAGGCAGCACTAACATCATAAATCCAACTATGCAAGAAGAAAGAGACCTTGTTGTTACTGCAGACAGTGAATTGCCAACCCTATGCCAGCCCTTAATTCAAACACGAAGATTGCTGATTGGTGCAGAGGAAGTTTTATCAGAGCATGTGACTTATTTTGATGAAGTAGATTCAACTATAACACATGTTCCCCATGTTGCTCCTATTTACACATGCAATGAAGAAGATCTCCACATGGTTGATGCTAATCCCATGATAAGAAATGAAAGTATAAGTCTGCAATCTGAGAATTAAAATCAAACAGTCACACAAAGTGATGGCTTGGAATCTTTTTCATGTCAGTCACTTGATCACATCATTGAGTTGATATCAACAATGAGCAAGGATATGTTGCTGCATGGGAACTCACCGCACATGACAGATTTTGCTTTAGTCACTTCATGCAGAGTTCATCCAGATGATCCACATTCTGAAGACGGTTGCTCAGATTTTCTATTTGCTTGGGAGGTTGCTGTAGCATTCAGTGCTCTAGAGGTATTTAATGAACAAGATATGGCCAACCACAAGCTGAAAACCCCTGAAGATGAGAAGGTATTCGGTGTAATGCAACACGGAGATGAACTTACAACTCTAACTGACAGTACTATAAATCAGGTTGTATCTTCCCTTTCTCTGCTTAGTTCTAATTATCAATTTGATTATGGTGATTTAAGTAAGACAACTTGCATTTGGATTGATCATGGCCCTAATGAATTACCCCAATTGCTGATTTTATGCGACTGGCACCTTGAAGATGAGCCTAGCTTGCCCATACCCTACTATTCAGAGTACAAAGATGAATTTGCCAAGCTTAGGACACTGAGCCGCACCTTGTTACTCCTGCATGTCCTAAGAAATCAGTCACGAGGGAGTGTTAATACCTACTATCCAAGATCTTTGCACCTAGTCTTACTTGTTTCTAGTTAGGTTTTAGTTAGATTCTTGTTGTTTAGTTTAGTTTCTGCTTTTGCTTTTCCTTGGCTGTAGGTAGTAGTTGTTAGTTATTGCTTTCTGCATGTTTTGCTTGGGTTAGAGTAGTTTGCTTTGCTTTTCACTCTTGTGCTTGCTTTGCTTGGGTTCTCCATTTATCGAATGTGGTGGCAATTGTGCAGACCTGCAGATGCTTCTTTATTGGGCAAATAGTCTGTAGTCTTTCTTTGAGAAGCCAAAGTTCCACTTAGGCCTTGCTGTGGGTTCCACTGTTATACTAGGAAATATGATGTTTGTTCATTGGAAACGAGTCGTTAGTTGGTGCACCTGAAGTATTTTCTAACCGTATATCTCTCACACTTTAAATAACCCTGAAGTAGCTAAGTAAGTCCAGGGATCTTGTGTAAGCGAAAAGTTTGGGTCCCAAATTTTACCACCAACACTAATTCTGTAGATCCTGATGAGAGTGGCCGGCGGTACTAAGTACTGCTAGCCTACTGGCTAAAAATAAAAGGTGTTTTTCAACACCAGACCCACTACAAAGTATTAACATAAAGATTATCATTTAAATACTTTCACATGAAGACTGTTATCTAAAGATTATTAGCATCTGAAATCATCAAAGGCATTATCAAGAAAGAATATCATTGCCGAAGAATTGTTACTAGAAGGATCATCATTCACCTCTATCAAGGCTCATCACGTCTCAACATCAGAGGCATTCTCTTGGTGGTAAAATAATCCCAACTTCATAGCTTAGCACGAAGGATCTTTGATGAACTTAGTTGCCAAGGGATGGGAATGAATGCAATTGCACACACTCAGGTTTTTAGGATATGGATGGTTGCACTGGTTAGTGGTCTTTGATTCTTTGATAGGGTATCATGCTTTCTCGTTTAATGTGTGGGAAACACAGAGATTCTGGGTTCGAACTAACGTTTATCTTAGAAATGCTCTGGAGCATTTCCCAGCAGAGTCGCCATTTGTTGTGCCTTGCACACACACCCCATTTTGACAAATGGAGAGCCCCTCTTTTGTTTTGGCTTGGAGTCTAGACCTCTCTTGCTTATGATGATGAGAAGGTGAATTTGTGCTTAGAATGCATGACTTGTTACAGATTTGGGTATTTCACATGTGTGGAGTCAGCTGATGTTTTTTATGATTGATTTGGAAGTGTCTTGAGTGGTCTTGTGCTTAAAAAATAGCCATTTGTTGCCTTCTGCATTGGGATTAGGTGTTATTGTACTTTGCTCTAAAAACCTATGTCACGGGATGTTGCCCTTGAAAGTGCTTCTGCAGGATGTTTCATGTTCAAATTCATAGTTTCCAGATCTTATAGTTGCAAAATCATGTCAAATTCCATTAGATTTCACCAAGGGGTCCATGAGCTTTCACCCTGATACATGTTCCTGAAGCCCTGATTTGGCTAAGTCTGAAATCCTGAAAATCCTGAAAAATGGCTAAGTCTGAAATCTGGTAGAACCTCAAAATTCTAGAATCTGCATATGAAATCCTAGGGATCTGGAACCTATCTCAAACATCCTTAAAGTATACTTAAATATATTTTTAAATATACTTTCACCCTAACCAATTCAAAATCTGGTGCTAAAAACACCTCCTACTACAAAAAGCGCTAAAACAGCCTCCAACCGACCTTTGCGCTAAATTTGCCTCCGACCGACCTCCCTCCAAGCCACCGCTAAGTCAGTCGGACCAAAAATCCCCGCCGAGACAATTTTGAAGAAAAGCACTAAAAATGCACCTGACAGACCTGCGCTGAAAACTGCCTTCACAGACTAATCTCATGAAACATCATTTTAGTCAGACGGACCCAAAATCCGCGCTAAGGTCGGACAACCCCAAAATTAGCGCTAAGGTCGGACGGACCCAAAATCTGCGCTAAGGTCGGACAACCCCAAAATCTGCGCTAAGGTCGGACAACCCCAAAATCCGCGCTAAGGTCAGATGGACCCAAAATCCGTGCTAAGGTCGGACAACCCCAAAAATCCCGCTTTTTACAGAAAATGCTAGAAAAACATGAAATTAAAGTCTGCAAATGGATCCTAATGACTGCAAAAACTTCCTAGATCAATATATTGGCCAAATAGGTACTCAAAAATGATGAAAAATGCAGAAAATCATGCAAAAATCACTAGATTTAAGAGGTTGTTTACAAGAAGGTGACATTGACAATGAGTTGTTTTTGACTGATTCGTGACTGCAAATGGACATGTTTTGATCCAAATTGATGAAAAATGACTTGTTAAGATGAAATTGATGCTTTGTATTGTGAATTGTAGGTCTTGGAGAGCATAAAGGAGCCAACTAGAGCCATCTTGGAAGGATGTACACACAGATATGCAGTACTGATCTAGAGATGCAGAATCAACACTCTATCAACCAAATTGTTGCTGCACATGCAAAAGGAAGTCAGTATAATGTCCAAGATGATAAAGAGGAGTCTCAGGAGCTAAAAGACATAGAAGATCATGCCAAATCACTATTGTTCTTGTAGATCCAGTCCAATGTCCTAGTGATCCAGTCCGAGGGTCATAACTCCTAGCTATTTTATCAGAATTTAAACTTCTTAGACTCGTTGGAAAGATAAACCGGTTGTCTAGTTTGAGCTGCCCAGCTACTTAGACTTAATGCCAGGCTGCCGATAGGTTTCGAGCCCCCATTCCGCTCTGAAGGCCTCCGAAAATGCAATTTACTACGATGTAGAAAATACCAAAAATTATATTTTTGATATTTAAATAACCTTGGATCGGATCACCAAGACATGCATACAGCTATCCCAGCAGGCCAGTCATCAAGAATTAGTCCAGAAAGCATCCAATTGGATATATCTTCACTAATAAAGTGTCGAATACTCCTTTTGATCCAGTTAGCACTTGGAATCCCGTGGATCCACATCAGCTCAAGTTTTCAAGTGTCATGTGACTCTATTTTGGTTTTATTAGGCCTTGAAAATTAACTTTTCATCATGTATAACCAAATGGGTATCCATTTTGACTAGATTCAATGTATCTAGGGCTATTTTTCGTCTTTTTCATAGAAGACAAAAGCAAATCTGAAAATGTAACAAACTGATGTATCTTATTAAATGCCATGTAATCTGGACTGTCGGTGTTGAGTTAATCTCCACCGTTCATTTGAAGGGCTAGGGTATGTTGCTTTCTATATAAAGGGCTGCCATTTCCACTTTTTGTAAGAGAGATTTTGATGCCAAATTGTTGACTCTATGCCATTTGAATTAAATACAGAGCAAGTTTCTGCAGTATTTCTGAGAATTTGCATCTTGTTTCGATTCATTGTGGTCTTCATGGTTTGCTTCTTGCTCTCCCATAGTTAGATTAGTTGTGCTTTTATGATGTTAATGGTTTATTGCAGTATTTGATGAATGTTCCAAGTCCATACTTTTAGTTATTTGCTGATGGTAAATAACTGTGTAAAGTTAGCCTGGGCTTATTATTTGTGCTAAAGTTCAACTTCATTTTATGAGTTAAGTTGCGCCATTTATTGGGTATTTAATGACTGAATGTGGTCTGAAAATCTTTCGACTTCCATTGAAGATAGCACCGTTTTCTGCAGCACTGTAACACCCATTTCAGTTTGGTAACTCAGAGAACTGGTTTGAAGTCTAGAATATTTGTCTACTAAAGATAACCCTTGCATTGTGAATGTCACTTAGGATTCCTTCTAACCCTAAATCTTTTGCATTTTCTTTAAACCCACTGTTTAGTTGTTAGAATAGAAAGTTTCAGCAGCATCTTACCTTGTCTACCAGCTGAAAATCATAATAAGGCTTATGTGTATTTGCTGCCCCAAACCTAAACATTTGTAGATTGCATGTAAGACCCCTTGCAGGTACAGCTAGAACATAACCATTGAGGAATTCCAAGCAAGCTAAGACCTAGCTGTAATATCCTTGGAGTAGTCTTACCTAGGGTAAGATACTTTTCAAGAGAGGTGTGAAACCAGCAATCACACCTACGTTGTTGCATGCTAAAAACACCATCAACACTATCCATTACAACTATGAGTCATCTACAATTGGCCACATTGACCATGCTCACATTTCTACCATCACTATCCAAGGTAAAGCACCTGATTGTGCTGTAACTACTAGAAGAGGCCATGTTACCATTCAAGGAGCACCTATCAATCCTCCTTGATCACCTTCTAGTTATAATATCCTTGATCACCTTGGCCAAACTCCCACACACATCTCCATCCTAGAGATGCTTCGCATATCCCCCGCTCATAAAGCTATCCTTGAAAACACATTGCAAGAGTCTTCGGTGCCTAATGATATCGATACCACACAATTTCAATCTATCAAATCCATCATTGCAGCCCCTTGTCATCTCACCTTCTCTGATAAAGATCTTTGGCCATCCATTAACCCATCACATAATGAAGTCCTCCACATAGAAGTATTTGTAAACCAATGTCGTATCAAATGAATACTAGTGGATGGTGGAGCTGGTCTTAGTATATGCTCTCTAAAACTAATAAAACTATTGGGATATTCTAAGAAAATCATTAATACTTCTAAGGCCATTACTATCAAAGTGTATGATGATGCCAAAAGAGATACTGAAGGAGCCATTCATTTGCCTATCCAAGTTGGACTTGTCACTACTGACATCCACTATCAAGTTCTTGATATTGAGCTTCCCTATAACATCATCCTTGGCCATCCATGGCTCCATACCCTTAAAGCCATTCCCTCCACATACCATCAATGTCTCAAGTTTCCATATATTGGTGTTGAAGTTACTATCCATGCTGATCCCAATCTGTTTGAGTTTTTTTGTTCCTTCCAAGCTAAATATCAAAGTCCTAATCATATTCCCATCAGCACAGAACCTTATCCATCTTCATCCTATGTTTATCCATTAGCTTTACTCAAGCCATCATCTAGCAAAGCCACTCCAAATCTTTGTATCAATTACACTAAACAAGGTCTGGGTGGATACACATTGCAAGAATCTTCATCCACATCCATTTCTGATATAGAAGATGGACCTTCTTCAATCAGAGAGACTTCTAATTTAGATAACATCGACGGCTCCTTCCTTCATATAACTGACCATTTTTAGGAAACCTCCATCTTCATGATTTCTACCACCCCTTCTTCTCCATCTAGTGATGAACTCAAGCCTAGTTCCCAAAATACCCCTATTCCCATTGTCAATTGCATGCTCCCAAAAGCTAAAGATGTTGGTAATTACTCCATGCATCCTAAGTCTACCAGTTCCCATAAAAAAATAGATCACGTTTCCAAAACATATGTTGCCAGTCCACCTCCATCAAACTCTAAAGGTCAAAACTATGTGACCGTACACCTTCCACTATCTGATTTACCTCTGTTACTTCCAACTCCTAAAATTCCACTATCTTACAAATCACAAAAGCATGTGACTATACACCTTCCACCATCTGATTCACCTCCACTTCTTCCAACTCCTAAACTCCCACCATCCTTGTTACCTCCACTTCTTCCACCTCCATTATCCTATAAACCCCAAAATCATGTTATCATACACCTTTCACCATCCAATTTACCTCCACTCCTTCAAACTCCAAATATCCCTCCATCTTCCTTACCTTCATTACTTCCAACACCTAATTATCCCCCTATCCATAAGTACCCTTATAATCCCAATCATGACCAACAAATGCACACATTGTCTAAACATATAGCTTTGCCTCATTCCACCAATCCAGCTTCCATCCAATCCATGGGATTCAAAAGTAAAAATTTAGATGCCTTTACCTCTAAAACCAAAACCCCTATTAAGAATCCTCAAGATTCTCATGCCTTAGGGCACTCATGCAAAGACTCACAGCCAAGTACATCTAAAAAACTATTTGAGCCCGTAACTCCACAAGAAAGGTCCACGACGAAAATGGTTTGGGCTCCTAAGAAAACAAGTAAGCAAGCCAAATGAGGCATCCTCATCCACCTCTCAAAAAAAAATCCCAACCATTCCCTTCCATCCAAAAAGCCCACAAGCAAAGCAAGAATAATAAAAAAAATAATAAATACTAAGTCTATGTGGGTACCTAAATCACTCCATCACTTGTCTCATAAACAAACACCCCCATTGCTTCCTACGCCACCTTCCCATCCTAAGCTTCAATGTTTACCACAATGTGTGCAACCATTGGTCATGGTTCCATTCCATTCCACAACATTTCCACATACCTCCATCTCTCCATCCTTCATCCATTATCCTACATGCCTTTCCCATCATCTCCTTATGGTCCATGCTTTGGCAAAAGTCTTTCATCCATTTCATAATCCACTTTCTCCCACCATCCTTCCATAAACCTTTCATAATCCACATCCTAATCCATCTCCTTCTCATGCAATCCCTTTACCAACATCTATGAGCATAATGACATGGTCCATACGATGACATCTATCTCCAATGGGACTACCAACATCCATTGAACTAGACACTTCAGTCCCTCCTATTCATTACCATGGTGAAAACTTGGTAAACAAGTGCCATGTGTAATTGTCATCCTATTCCAAAAAAAAAAACATCCAATAGTGAAAACCACTTTGTGGTACTTTGGATGACAAAAAAAATAGTACAAGATAAATAATTTGTCCTCTGGTGAAAACTTGGTAAACAAACACCTTGGATAAGTACCATAGTGAAAACCTAGCAAATAGGCACTATGTGTAGAGACCAGCCTCCATCATTTATCTAGTTGTTTGATCACAACTTTCCACAAAATCATCCACTATCTTGACTCCATAATCCACATCATAATCCACTATCATTCCTATCTAAACATCACAATTCATTATCCCTTATCCATCCATAATAAAAGCCTTTTTGCCCTTACCTCTACCATGCTAGTTGTCATAGTTTAGACTTTGTTGGGGTTAAGATATCATTTAACACCTTAGCATATTATCCACATAGACACATCCATTACAACATCTCCCTAATAAACTTCATCCAACACTGGGGGCATTTGTCAAGCCTTATTTAGAAGTGGATATCTAAAACTCTAGCTCATCATCATCTCAAACATATAAACATGGTAAAAATCCAAAAAAATCAAAACATAGCAAAAATCCAAAAAAATTAAAACATAGCAAAAATACAAAAAAATAAAAAACATAGCAAAAATGAAAAAAAATCAAAACATCACAAAAAATCCAAGCAATAAAGTTGATCTTTTGTCATCAACCATCAACACAATAAACAAGAACTACATCTCATCTCTATCATTCAAAGCCTTTATCCTGTGGATACAGGGTATGTAGGTAATCTGAGATGCAAAGGAAGCACTTTGATTCAAGTATAGGGGATTGACTTCTCTCATCATCCATATTTCCTCTCTCCTCTAATCATCCTCCAATCTTTCATGTAACTTTCTTCTATCTTTCATCACTTATAGCATCAATAAGCCCAGAACTACATATTCATCATGTCTCATCACCATCGTAATGTGCTTTTATCCCATGGATACAAGGTATATAGGCAGTCTGGAATATGAAGGAAGTACCTAGTACATAAGCATAGATGATCCACCCCACCTTGATCTTCTTTTATCTTCCATCTTCTTCTCTTTGGCCAGCTCAAGCAAGAAGTAGACTATGCACATCAGCGAAAGCTCAAGCACTTTAACAAAACAAGGATAAGCCGAAAGCTATTTGTCTGCATGCCTTAAGCCAACATTTCCTATAGCATTTTATCAACATCTTTAGCCTTTAACATGATACAACTTTCCTCTCAACAAGGCGCCAGCTTAAATCCATCCAAGAGCACTTAAATTTTGCAAGAGAATATGATGACAGTGTCTTTTATTTTATCTTTTGTCCCTTTCTATCGCTAATCAAGACTGCCTTGATCTATCATATCTTTGTATTGTTGTGATGCTCACAACACGCCCCACTTTACCTTTTAGCAAAGCGAGGACCCCTGTTGTGGCTTGTACTTTTGGTTTTGGTGTGTGTGTTTTGTTTGGTGGTAAAGGGGAAAAGTGACAAGTGTTGCGGAAAAATGTTGAAAATTATAATGCTTAGTGGAAAAGTGTAAAACAACTGAAATCTTTGTATATATGTGAAGTTGAGAGTTTTGTATGTATGTGGGGTTAGGATTTTTGTATGTCTTATGCAAATCATTTGCATATGTATTCTCAGATTAGTATTATTGGGAAGGTTCAGATTTTTTTTGTATTTCAAAAGGAAATATACATATCTGTTGAAACAGTCAAAACTTTTTGATACAAAATGGACTTCATTAGGTATAAATGTCAATTAAATTAAATTCGAGTCCATGCTTGCTTTCCTTAGTTTTGTATATGCGATTATTCAACATGAATTCGAGATACAAAAAGAGAGAACATACATATACGGATTTGAAAATAGAACCAAATGAAACATAGGGAAAATGATATATCATATGGTCAAAATTCTAGAATTAAGTGTAACAAGAATCGAAAACTAATTTGAAAATAAGATTGCATGGTACAAATGCAAAAAGGGAATTAATTAGGAAAGAAACTTGTGATCATATAAATACAACAAAGTTGGCTATAGTTTTTTTGCATATGAGTAAAGTATGTACAATCAATAGGGGTTGTATTTGCAAATGCCATGATCAAAATCTGAAGTCGTGATAAGGAACAAATAGACCAAAATGTTCACAAAAAGTAGTACGCAGCCTAGGTATTTCCATAGAAAAGGCCAAGTCCAACTGTGTCTGTGAAGTGGATAATACAGTCTAAGTTTTGTGATATTTCCAATCCTCGAGACAATCATAGAAAGCTGAGGCTAACTCTAGCCCAATATCTGTGACGGGCTAATGCCTAGTCTGAAATATGCATAAGAAATGGTAATTTGATGAATTGAGCACCAGGGACACTAGCCAGATAAACCTCTAAAGCTCATGGTACACCTATTCCCAGGTTGGCTACTAGGAGAATGTCAATGTCTGTGAGTCTATAATCGACTTTGAAAAGGTCCTGTAACAACAAGAAGACTTCTACCTTATTGACACTTAAGTCCAGAATGGAGACTAAAAACCATGAGATAATGTCTAAATTGACTCTATACTTATCCCTACTTGTCAAGAAGATTGTGCCTAATATCATCTTTATAGCTTCTAGTTCTAACTCATGAAACATAGGGTTTCCATGGCACATAAATAGTCCTTTCAAACGAGTGTCTGAAATCGGACCGAAAAAGGCAGTTTGTCACCTAGAACTGAGGCAAATGGGAGTTATCATATTTGCAGAATGTGTTTTGAAATCTGAGGCGTGTAGAATTAGTTGTTACACAAGCGCTTAAATAGAAATTTTACATGAGTTGCAGGTTCAATCACCATTAATGGTGTTTGGAGGGAATTGAATGTACATAAGTATAGGTGTTAATTCACGCGTGCCAGTGGTCTAATGAAGTTAGTGTCATTAATGCATCAGATTTCTTTTAATCATGCCATAGAGAATGCAATATTAATTACAAGAAAAGGTACAAGTGAAGTCATGATTAAGATGTCAAAATTTGTGTCCTTTGTTACACATTATTTGTATGTATAAAGCTTATACATATTAAACATACATACAGAAAAATTAATATGTAGTTCTCAATCTTGGAAGGTATGCATTTTAATTCTGAAGTAGGTATAAATCCTATAGTTTGCTATTTTATATTCATCTATGGAGAGAGATTTGTATCTTAAGTTTAAGTACAATATCAAGGTTCAAAATGAGTGAAAAAGCTTACAAATGGTGGGGCCCATGGAAATATGGTTATAAGAGTGGGCAATATACAAAAAGCAAATATGTTGGGAGTTGTATAAAAGAGGACCCGTTGATGTTTTAAATACAATTTTGAAAGTGAGTGGAGTTTGTGTTCATTTTGTATATCAGGTTGTATTTCGTATACAAAAAGATACGTACAAAATAATACATACAAAACAATGCATACAAAAGATACATGCAAAAAATCTGAAATGGTAAGTTACCAATAATAAGACTTTATACTGATGAACAAAACTTGAGGTGACATGTTTAAAGTCAAAAGATGACTTATGATGAATGAAAGGTATAATGCATAGGCAGATGCGAAAGTGGGTAGGATGGTGAGAGGAAATAATTGATGTCTTGGTTTTGTATGAAAAATGATATACAAAAATGATATATAAAGCTGATATACAAAGCCAATATACAAAAATGACATACAAAAGAATCGGCTCAAGTAAATAAAACATTTTGGGAAGGTCTCACATGTATAGGTTTGGGATGCATGCAATGCATATACATTACAAGATGCAAAAAATTAAGGTACAGGATAAGAGTGAAGCAAAAGATAAGGTAGCAATCTTAAGTATCGATTTGTATCACAATCATTGTATAAAAACAATATACAAAAGTAATATACAAAGAAGAAGATACAAAAGTTGTCGCATACAAAAAAAGGGTAATATGCATAGGGATGTACAAAAAAGGGAGAAGTTAAACTGATACAAAATTCAAAATGTGAAATCTAAAAAGAAAAGGATTTTAATTTGAATCATATGAATTAATTACTATAATAAATGCACAACTAATGGCAGGGATGTAGGATACGAAAAGAATAAAGGCAAAAAATGTATGAGGTGATTTCATAATCACATTGTTAAGCAGGAATTGCAGAGCAAAAGAAATTAAACCAGGTTAGTCAAAATTCAAAGGTGAATGGGATTACAAGGAGATAATGGCACAGCTGAAATAGTAATTCAACTCAACACTTATACAGTTAAGCTAGTCCAAGAAGCATGTATGTATCCTAAAACATTGTTCTGATGCATATAATGTGATTATGATTTTGTTATGATTAATTGCATTTGAAAATGGAGTTAATTGTTGTAAACAGTTGGGTTTACTTAGGAATTTTACTGAATATTGTTACATAATTCAAATTCTAAAGTAAAGCATAGTAAAATAGTTAATGTAAAACATGGTAAAAATGTGAAATTAGGGTTAAAAAAACCCTAACAATCATGCATGAACAAGAGGGTAAAATGTAATTGTTTTTTCTACAGGATGGTGCCAAAGCAAAAGAAGGTGACTATAGTGGTAGAAGAGGGAGAAAAGAGAAAAAAGGAAAGGAAGCTACAGAGAGAAACAACTAAAGAAGATTTGCCAGTGAATCAAGGTTTTCCAATGGTGACATTTTATAGAGGAGGAATGGTTACAAACACCATCATAGGACAATATGATGCAGATGATGTGTTGTACAAGGTCATGGCACCTGATGCCTCTGAAGATATGGAAAGAATTTGGACTAAAGGGTTATATAAAGTTGTTGGTTTTCCTTTGGCTATGGAAGCTAGTGAATTAGTATTGGAATGCATGGAAAGATACAATCTGCAAACCAGACAAGTCATGCATGAAGGAAGAAGCATTGTGGATTTATCCACTTAAGGCATCGCTGGTACTTTTGGGCTGGAAATTAAAGAAGAGATGATAGATATTGATAGAGACCAATATGCAATAGACTTTGTGATGAACAATAAAGCATGCAAGGCTGCTATTTTCTATGGATGGTACATGGCTGAGAATAAACCCAAAGCTGTTGTGAGGGTTCCAAAAAATCTATATAGAATTGATTTCAAGGATGAAATTTTTCTTATGATTACCATGTTGAGTAGATTGGTTGGATTGAGAGATGTAGCTAGATTTGAACCTTGGATGTTTCAAGTCATAGAATATGTCAGAGCAAAGGAAGGAAGTATCCACTAGGCAAGAACCATCAGTATGTCCATAAATAGGCAGATTATGGCATTCAAGAAAATGAGAAGATTTAGTATGTCTTCCTATGTTATATATGCATTATCTACTGGAATACCACCACTAATTGGGATAAAAGTGGTAAGCACCTTGGAAGCTAGACCAGAGCAGAGATTAATATATGATCATTACCTAGACCTTCATGGAGAAAATGCATTGAAAAAGTATACATGGATCATGAGTCAAAGAAATAATCATGAAGCAGTGGTAGCATTGATAGATAAATATACAAAGTACTTGAGAAGGATTGGGGAAGAATGAAGGAAAGTTACAGTGACAGTGGTGGTTTTTCCTGTTCTATTCTATAAATTAATTGGTTGTGCTATTTTGGTTTAAAGGCAAAGTCAATGTAGGAAAGTCAAAGAGGGGCCTGCATTTTGAAAAGGGAATCCTTTTGGTATCTTCGTAGCGAGGAGAATATTCCAATAAATATTTTGAAATGGTTGGGAAGTGATTTCCACTATTGATCTTCAGGAATCAAATATGTACCATTGGATTATTTTTATAATCGTAGTAGGAAAGAAGCTTTAAAGTCTATATAAGAAGCTCTGCTACATGTATTATTTACACAGGGATTTTAAACTTTTAGCTAAAGGTTGTAATTGTTAAGTTTGTTGCAATAGATAAGATGTTTCTTTAGTTTCTGTAGAAGGGAGGTCACCTATGTCTGAATTAAAGAGTGCATGGAATGTCTAGTCTCCTTTATGTATCTGTGAAAGCATTTGTAATTTTTTCTAGTGATTTAGATCAATGCAATAGAAGTCACTATTACATTGTAAATTTTGTGTGAATTTATACTTGGAATAAAGGTAAACTCATAATTATGCCTCTATTACAGAGTGTGTTCTAATTCAAGCTTTTATTTGATGTATTATTCTTTAAAAGATTACAATCTCTTATGTGTATTCATGAAAATGCTCAGGATGTTACATTTGTAGATTTGATTGTGTTAATCTGATCAAATTATTGTATTCTTTAGTATGCATATAATAGAACATTTAGATCCTAGTTTGGAATGATTTTTTCTAACTTTGAGCTTTCTAACTTTTCTCCAACAATTGATAAATAATTAGCTAAAACATAGTTATCTAAAGGAAATCGTGGAAGATCTCATTGAATACATGAAAAATCTAATGATTTTTAATAATTTTCATAATTTCTGAAGTATAAAGTCTATTTTCTATGGCAACTATACAAAATTTGACTTGAAAGATATAAATATTTGTAAAGGATCATTGATTTGAGATATATTTTTAGATATTTTCATGTAATAAGTTACAATTGCTAGTAATACAATCCTTAAAACTTAGTAAGGCCCCTTAAATATATCAGCTTCACAACAAACTACTGGTTTATCCCATGCGGTCAAGAACTAACCATTCAGAAACTTGAGATTGAGAATTACTAGTTAATTTGCATATCTTCCAAGACAGCTAAGGTTCTTTTGTGAATTTTAACTATGTTGTGAGTGTGTAAAAACTCTCATCAACAGGTATGTTGTGATGAAGTATAGAATGGGGAATAGTCATATTGCTTTCATATGTTGTGTTTGTGGGATGATCACATTCTCTTCCTATGTGTATTGGTATCTTGTACATGTTGGGATTAGCATCTTGCATATCAATATCTTTTGCATCTGAGAAGCTAAATAGTCTCTTATGCATGGATACTATTCTATGCTAAGACTGGTTCCATACATATAACCAACAAGGTGTCATTATGTGTAGTGGAGATAAGCTCAAACCTTTGCTTGTAGCATCAAAGTCCATCCTAGAACACTAGTTGCTATTCATATCTTGTGTATGTTGGTTTACAATTTTTCCCTCATATATTTACACAAGATTGTAGTGCTAGTTATGCATTGGATACCTTGACACCTTGGTCTTTTATACCCTGGTGCATAACATCCACATGCTACATCAAACATAAGGATTGCATTTATCTATTTTTGAGAAATTACTTTAAAAGTTGTCATATCATCTATCCATTCCATCATCATCCTATATAGTCCTCAACCAAGATCAATCATTTCTCCCACCCAACCCCCATTTTCTTTGTGTCAACCTTGCTTCTAGCCTTTCCTCTTATCACAAGCCAACCCATCCCTTCCTGGTTAGCCTGGCTTACCTCTCAAGGGGGCATCATCTACCAGTGACACTGGGGCATAACCTTGTTTATCAAGAGAATCATCATATCTTATTTGACACAACGTTCTAACAAACATTGTATCAAAGAGGGGCAAAATGTAGACACCCAAATTTGTCCATGTCCTGTAACACCTAGTCAAATACATTATCTTAGACATCATGTAGCATTTTGTCCTAATCTATCCTTAGCCAATTAATTAAATAAATTTTATTTATTTATTTAATTAATTTCTCTTATCACTTATCTTCATCTTCTATCATAAGCTGACATGTATGCATCTCTTATTTGAAACATGTGTGGTACTACATCTTTCATTTAATATCTTTCACATGTAGTACTTTTTATGTACACAATCACACATGAGCCTTATCCTTCCTTCTACTTGTCATCTTAACATTCACCTATGATTATCAATTCATCTCAACCATTCACATAGCCACCAAATCTCTACCGTTGATTGATTTTTGTTGAGGCCTATATAAAAACCCTCTCATTCCATACTACTCATCCATCATTTTCATATAGCATCCACATTATCATCCTGAGCATATTGATCATTTTAGCATCCATTTAGCATATTATCATTATCATCCATCCATCATGGTAGCTTTGATCTTCATAATTGTTCATTGTTGAGAAGCAATCCACATCACAAATAAGGAATCATACAATCTAGGTGATCTTGTTCTTGAATTGCATGCTTTTGGTTTCCCTTGGATTCGATTATTTAATGGTGGTAGTATTAGGTTTTCATTTACATGCTTGATCTTATTGACCTCATTTTTACCTATAACAAGAGTCTTCTATTCTTAGCTTCTCAATCAACTCTAATCATGCAAATTTAGATTAGTTAAACTATTATTAACTCTTCCCTCTCCCATACTAACTCCATTTTTTTCCTGTGATAAGATTTCAAGTTTACTTCACTATCTCATCAACTCAGTTCACTGAGCAATCAATTGAGTTGACTCTCCAATCAAGGGAGTTAACTCCCCAATCAATACCAACCATCATTCTTCAATTTAACCTATAGATCCCCCTACCCCAAGCTCAAAGGGAGGTAAATTCATTATTGCAATCATGTTTTTCTTATTTGTTTCTCTCCACTAGCATATTCATGCACACTGCAGGACTTATGAGACTTTTTCTTATTGTGATTTTGCCTAAGATTTTCAAAAATCTTCATATAGCATTGTTAGGCTAGCCATTTTGTAAACCTAAGTGCTTTAATCTAAGCTTTTGTATCTCAATCCAATCTTTCACAAGCTCTCATTCAAATCAATTTTCATCTAGTCACTATCGCCAAGAGTACCCCACTACTACAAAGGAAGGAAATGATTCCAAACAAGATCTCTAAGGATATGCCAAGCTCATTCACCTTTAGTTTTAGGTTCTTTTATGCTTTCATAGTAATTAGATAATCAAAATCTTGCTCTTGGAAATAGTAATTTGATTGTTGTGATTTCCCTGTTAGACTAGTTAGATTGCATTTAATTAGTTTGTTTCAAGTACATTGTAAATTGTGAGATTAGATTTATAATTCTACATTTTTATTTCTTAGAATACTTGCAAAAGACCTTCAAAAAAACACAAAAAATAGGTCAATTGCATTTGGTAAATTCATAATTAGTTGCATTCATTTTTTATTTCCTAGACTAATTAGTTCACTTTCATTTCAAAAATCATAGAAAAGAACAAAAATATCACTTTGCATACATTTAGATTGCATTCATACAAAAACATCAAAAACACCAAAAATAATAGAAAAAAAAAGAAAAGAAAAAAAAAAGAAAGCATAAAATCCCTCAATTCCATCACGAGGTCAAACTTTAAAGAAAAAATCAAAACAAATCTTAGGTATTCACACTAAGTCAATGCAAAGTCAACTCGTGGTAAACTCAAACCAACTCCCCCCATTTAGGCATATGAATGTGCTCTAGACTTAGAGGTGAGTGGGTGAGGATGATCCTAGGGGAGATCAAAGCTATCCACCCTAGGCCTTAACAAGAAAAATAAACAATTGAAGAAAAAAGAACATAGGCTTAGGCTATTTGAAGAAAGACATCAATGAACATAGGCTTAGGTTGTTTGAAGAAAGACATCACATCTAACAACTGTTGCAAGTATGGGTCTAACTAGGATTGTCATCGATGTCAACATACTTTTGTTGTATTAATGATAAGGATTGGATGAGCTATATGTTGAGAAAATTGAGAAAATTAGTCTCAATCAGGAACAGTGAAGAACAGTGATGACAACAAGGTAAAAGCTCAAGACAGGTTGAGAATTCGAGGATGAGGATTAAAGGGTTTGTATGTATGAGTCCTAAGATGTTCCAGTAGAGATTTCAGAGGTCCACATGAAGATATGAAGAAGATGTGCTCGCTCAAGTATAACCGGTTCTGGTAGATGTTCAGAGGTGATAGAGTGTTACAAAAAGGTCCAGTGGGATCCAGAAGTGCATTGTCCTATTCTGCGGATGGGAAGGAGTGTTGGGGAAGTCCTTATGATGTGTCATCTTGATTTATTCATGATTTGAAGGTCAAGAAGCATCTATTCCTTTGTGACAGTAAAGGCAGACTGTGTTCTTAAGGCACTAAATGTAGGAGAGAGAGATTTCAGTAAGTAGAGGAAGTGCGGATGTTCCTGGTGGTTTAGACAAGCTTGTGGAGGTCCTTGGATCATGTTTAGTTCATTTTGTTGGTCCGCATTAGAGTTGGAGCTTGAAATTGAAGTAATAGCTCCAGTGAAGGTGTTCTTCCTCAGGCTAGCCGACCAGATGAATGATTCATCTTGCGGATGTTCTTGTGGATGTTTGCTGACTTAGATGTTTGTTCCTAAGTTGATTTCATGTATAAATAAGGGATTGTGAAGTCAATTCAAAGTGTGACTTGGAAGATGAGAGTGTGGTAGCGAGGAGAAGAGTGAAAGGTAGACCAGAAGGTTTGGGCTTAAATGGAACTGACTCAAGCATGGTGAAGATGCTAATTACCAATTCAAGTATGTGATACTTATTCTTTTGTAGACAGTGTGTCTCTTGTAGGCAGTGAGCCTCTTGTGAGCAGTGTGCTCAGGCAGTGAGCCCTAATTGGCATGTGCCATTTTATTCTTTCTATTCTTCTAACAGAGGATACAATCTTGGGTTAGTCACCCTGTGGTTTTTCCCTTAACCGGGTTTTCCATGTCAAAATCTTGGTGTCTCATATGTTGATGTGTTTCTGCTCTTGATCAAATGCATAATGTTTCATGTTTGATTTATTGTTATACTGCTAAGTGAATATAAGTGTTTAAAAGAAAGAAAGTTTAAGACAACTGATTCACCCCCCTCTCAGTTGTCTACCTTGAATCTAACAATTGGTATCAGAGCCATGTTCCTCTGAAAGGAACTTAACCACTTGAGGAGATATAGGATGTCATCCTACAAGAAGGATAGTCCAAAGTTAGATGGAACTAACTTTGCTCTTTGGAAAGGTCGCATGAAATGTCACTTGTAGTGTATGGGATTTGCATACTGGTCCATGGTTACAAAAGCTCATATACCTCCACAGGGTGGTCCGACAACTCTAAATGAAATCACAGATGCTAAAAACAATCTGTGGACCAAAGAGGCTCTTTTAAGTGCATTATCTGACTCAGAACTCTCAAATGTTATTCATCTACCAACTACCTTTGAGATTTGGAATAAACTAGAACTTTTGCATGAAGGAGACCAGTATGTTAAATGTGCAAGGTTACAAAGTCTAAAAGGGAAATTTGAAAAACTAAAGATGAGAGATGATGAAAATATTACCTCTTTTATGCCAAGAGTGAATGAACTAGTTTGTGGAATTAGAAATGCAGGTGGAATCCTAAGTGAAGAAGAGATTGTTGGCAAAGTTCTCAGATCCCTTCCTGCTTCTTATAAAATCAAGGCTTTTGCAATCGAAGAATTCAGAGCTCACACAACAGTCACAAGAGATCAATTGGTTGGTAAGTTGGCTGCTTTTGAAATGGCTGATTTTGGAGATGATCCTCCAAAGACTAAATCTGCATTCAAAGCCAGTACCTCTGTAAAAGGGAAACAAAGGTTTGATCTGGGAGAAAACTCTTCAAGGAACCTATCATGGTAAGTATGAGGGAAAATTGCCTTTTAAATGTTTTAATTGCAATAAGATTGGTCATTTTGCATCAAAGTGTCTAGAAAGATTTTCTAGGTCAAACAATAACAGACCAAGATTCCAGAAGAATTGTTACTATGCTCATGAAGGAGATGATGGAGTAATAGATGATGAGTTAGAAAAAGGAGACAAATCTGGAAGTGATTGGGTGTTCATTGCCATCAAGGAAGAAGATCCAATGCCCTCTAAATCTATCAATCATAAAATTGAAGAAAAAGCCCTGGCTGCCCAAGTAGAAGAGAAGGATGATCGGGTCATTGACAGTGGTTGCTCTCACCATATGACAGATCACAAAAACAAGTTCGTAGATTTGGAAAAGGTATGAAGGAGGAGTGGTAAAGTTTGGTGATAACTCTGTAAGTAGAATCAGAGGTAGAGGAACTATTTCTTTTGATGGAAAGAACACAACTGGTAATACATTATATGTTGAAGGGTTAAAGCACAATCTTCTCAGTGTTAGACAATTGGTGGACAAAGGCTATGATCTCAGATTCAAGAATGGAAAGTGTAAAATCTTTGAAAGTTCTGGAACAGAGATTGCATCTGGTACCCAAACAAAAGGTAACATATTTCACTTAGCTAGTATTGGTAAAAGTTTCTTATTTGTTCAAGTTGATTAGAGTTGGTTATGGCATAGAAGAATGTGTCATGTGAACTTTGATAATATCATCAAGATTAGCAATACTCAGGCTGTAAGAGATCTTCCAAGACTGGTTAAACCTACAAATAGTTTGTGCAAAGAATGTCAGTTGGGAAAACAAAGTAGAATCTCATTCAAGAGCAAGGAACAATCTTCTACCGGATTATTAGACTTGGTTCACACTGACTTATGTGGTCTGGCAAGAATCAGGAGTGTGCAAGGTGATAGATACTTCATGTTGCTAGTTGATGACTATTCCCGGATGATATGGGTAACCTTTCTAAAAGAGAAATTAGAAGCTCTTGAGAAGTTCAAAATATTCAAAGCTATGGTGGAAAATAAGACTGGATTGAAATTGAAATGTTTGAGGTCTGATAGAGGTGGAGAATTCACATCCGGTGAGTTTATAGATTTCTGTGAGAAACATGGAATAAAGAGATAGTTGTCTGCTCCTAGGACTCCACAGCAGAATGGAGTAGTTGAGAGAAAGAACCGGACCATCCAAGAAGCATCTAGGACCATGATGATGGAAGCAATTGTCCCTAAGATCTATTGGAGAGAAGCTGTCAGCACTGCAATCTATACTCTCAATCGAGTTCAAATCAGAAACAATACTGGTAAGACTCCTTATGAACTTTGGTTTGGTATTAAACCTACTGTTAGATATTTCAGAGTGTTTGGTAGCAAATGTTACATCAAGAGAGATGAAGATCTAGGCAAGTTTCATGCTAGAAGTGATGAAGGAATATTTTTGGGTTATTCTACTCAAAGCAAAGCATACCGGTGTGATAATAAGAGATTGAGAAAGATTATAGAAAGTACTAATGTGAAGGTTGATGAAGGAATTGAAAAACCCTCAATGTTTTATAAGTATGAAGAAGATGATCAGAATGATGGCCTGATTCAAGGTGGCCAAGACTCTTCTGAAAAACATACTGAAACTGATCTAGTGAGTTAGGAAGAAGAGATAAGATTCAATGAGCCTAATCAAGAGTCAAAAGTACAAGAAACTCCCAAAGTTCTGAGGTATGTGAGATTGAACCACTCTGAAGATCAGATCATAGGTGACAAAAGCAAAGATGTACAAACAAGAAGAAAAATTGCTCAAGATTTAGATGAGTATTGTTTGATTTCAAAGATTGAACCTAAGACAGTAAATGAAGCCTGCAATGATAAAAATTGGACTAAGGCAATGGAGGAAGAACTAATGCAAATTGAGAAAAATCACACTTGGGATCTTGTTCCCAGACCTAGAAACAAGAATGTGATTGGAACCAAATGGGTCTTCTAGAATAAATTGAATGAAGTCGGTGAAGTGATCAGAAATAAGGCCAAATTAGTTTGCAAAGGATACTCTCAAATAGAAGGAGTTGATTTTGAAGAGACTTTTGCTCTGATGGCAAGAATTGAAGCAGTCAGATTATTTCTTGCATTTTCTACCTTCAAGGATTACAAAGTGTATCAGATGGATGTCAAGTCTGCCTTCCTAAATGGTGATTTGGAAGAAGAAGTGTACATTGAGCAACCAGATGGATTTCAATTGTCTGACAATGATGATATGGTCTGCAAGTTGAAAAAGGCACTATATGGACTGAAGCAAGCCCCAAGAGCCTAGTATGAAAGACTCGATAAACATCTCTTGAAGATTGGTTTCAACAAAGGTACTGCTGACAGTAATCTATATTTCAAAATTGATCATGAAAACATCTTAGGTGTTGAAGTGTTTGTTGATGATATCATTTTTGGAGGAAAAGATAGTTTGTGTAAGACTTTTGTAAACCAAATGAAAAGTGAGTTTGAGATGTCCATGCTTGGTGAAATGAATTTCTTCTTGGGTCTGCAAACCACTCAAACAAAGAAAGGTACCTTCATTTCTCAGACCAAATATGCAAAAGAATTGTTGAAGAAGTTTGGGATGGAAGATTCAAAACCGATGAACACTCCCATAGAAACTAGATGTAAGCTAAGCAAAAATGAAGACTCTCCTAAGGCTGATCAGATGAAGTATAGATCAATGATTGGATGACAGTTATATCTCACTTAGACTAGACCAGACATTATGCAGGCTATTGGTCTTGTTGTAAGATTCCAGGATGATCCTAGAGAATCTCATGTCATGGCAATCAAAAGGATTTTTAGATATCTAAAAGGGATAGTTGAGTATGGTCTGTGGTATCCTGGAGATCAGGATTTCTCTCTTCATTCATATACAGATGCAGATTGGGCAGGAGATGTGGATGACTGGAAGAGTACCAGTGGTGGAGCATTCTTTTTGGGGAAGAGATTGGTTTCTTGGCTAAGCAAGAAACAAGAGGCAATATCTCTATCTACAACTGAAGTAAAATATATTGCAGTAGCAAGTAGTTGCACTCAAGTGTTGTGGATGAAGCAGATGTTAAGAGATATCCAAGTAGAGTATGAGAAGCCTATCACAATTTTCTGTGATAATTCAAGTCCAATAAACATATCTAAGAATCCGGTGTTACATTCAAAGACTAAACATATATCCATCAAGTTTCACTTCCTGAGAGAACAAGTGAACAATAATGAAGTCAGATTGGAGTTTGTGCCATCCAAAGATCAGATTGCAAACATCTTCACAAAGCCTCTACCTAAGGACTCTTTTGATTATCTAAGGGAGAAGTTAGGGGTTATTGCCCCTTCGATGGTGAACTAAGGTGCACAAAGGTGCATCGGTCCGGTGCATATCTCAATCACATCTTGTGTTTCAGACTAATGATGGGGAGCTGCTACTCAGGGGGAGCAACAGATATGATTCTGAAGTAATAAAGTTGCAAGTATGAGCCCTTTGCCATTGATGTCAAAGGGGGAGAGAAGACATGTGAAAAACAAGTGGTTGTTGATCAAAGGGGGAGTAGTAATGGGAGAGAAGAAACGTGAATGGTGGTTGCTGATAGGGAGAGTTGTGACAGTAAAGAAAAAGTTCTTGTCTTGGTAGTTAAATTAGTTTTTCACATCTTATGTTGCCATCAATGACAAAGGGGGAGATTGTTGCAAGTATGGGTATAACTAGGATTGTCATTGATGTCAACATACTTCTATTGCATTAATGATAAGGATTGGATGAGCTATATGTTGAGAATATTGAGAAAATTAGTCTCAATCAGGAACAATGAAGAATAGTGATGACAGCAAGGTAAAAGCTCAAGACAGGTTAAGGATCAGTCGATGCGAATTAAAGGGTTTGTATATATGAGTCTTAAGATGTTCCAGTAGAGATTTCAGGGGTCCGCATGAAGATATGAAGAAGTAGAACCAGTTCGGGTAGATGTTCAGAGGTGACAGAGTGTTACAGAAAGGTCTGATGGGATCCGGAAGTGCATTGTCCTATTCTGCGGATAGGAAGGAGTGTTGGGAAAGTCCTTATGATGTGTCATCTTGATTTATTCATGATTTGAATGTTTGGAAGCATCTATTCCTTTGTGACAGTAAAGGTAGACTATGTTCTTGAGGCACCAGATGCAGGAGAGAGAGATTTTAGTAAGTAGAGGAAGTGCGGATGTTCCTGGTGATTCAGGCAAGCTTGTGGAGGTCCTTGGATCATGTTTAGTTCATGTTGTTGGTCCGCATTAGAGTTGGAGCTCAAAATTGAAGTAATACCTTCGGTGAAGGTGTTCTTCCTTAGGCTGGCCGACCGGATGAATGATTCATCTTGCGGATGTTCTTGTAGATGTTTTTTGACTTAGATGTTTGTTCCTAAGTTGATGTCATGTATAAATAAGGGATTGTGAAGTCATTTCAAAGTGTGACTTGGAAGATGAGAGTGTGGTAGAGAGGAGAAGAGCGAAAGGCAGAGCAAAAGGTTTGGGTTTAAATGAAACTGACTCAAGCATGGTGAAGATGCTAATTACCAGTTCAAGTATGTGATACTTATTCTTTTGTAGACAATGTGTCTCTTGTAGGTAGTGAGCCTCTTCTGAGCAGTGTTCTTGGGCAGTGAGCCCTAATTGGCATGTGCCATTTTATTCTTTCTATTCTTCTAACAGAGAATACAATCTTGGGTTAGTCACCCCGTGGTTTTTCCCTTAATCAGGTTTTCCATGTCAAAAGCTTGGTGTCTCATATGTTGATGTGTTTCTGCTCTTGATCAAATGCATAATGTTTCATGTTTGATTTATTGTTATATTGCTAAGTGAATATAAGTGTTTAAAAGAAAGAAAGTTTAAGACAACTGATTCACCCCTCGTCTCAGTTCTCTACCCTGAATCTAACAACAACTCCTTCAAGTAGGAGAGGAAAGATTCTAGAAATTTAGACTTATAAATGATTACAATAGACAACCAACTAGGCATTGAAATCTTGAAAACCCAAATATAAGATTGGTAACTAGTGACCCTTTGAGTCATATCATTGTCTCCACAACAACAGTCATTAAACATAATATAGAAAATAACCCCCAAGAAAGTCCCTGTTGATGATGATTGTTAGTCATAACAACATGAAATAAAAGTTACACAATAACCTTTATTTATCTTGAAAAGTACAATCAATTTAGGATAAATTAATGACTCCAAGTCTTCGTTGATCAGGTCATGATCGTTTGACATTACTTAGAGGTTAATATGATATGTTGTTTTCTATTAGGGGCCTTATGTATCGGTTTGAAGTTGTCATATTTGGATATGCTCTGTTTTCACCTATTCTTAGTAAATTTCTCAACCAAAGATGTTAAATCTCACTATATCTAACCTGAACATACAAATATTTATGTAAATTCATGTTAATCTCCACTTTGATCAGTATTATTTGCAATGATCTTGATGGTTTCTGATTAGTTCTTCTATAACTATCTCAATTTGGTTCAAATTGAACTAATCTGTACTTAACTCCACTTATGCACCTTAAATTCTTCTAAATAATGTGCCTATAAGTTTATATTTCCATGATTCATACCACTATTTGTAATTCTTTGCATGATATTTTCAATTCTACATGCATTTAGCTCAAATATGCTAATGATTTTCATATGTCCATGAGTATATGCATATTTTATGTTTTAATTTTCATTTATTTGTGTATTGCAATTAGGATGACGATGATTCATTAAAATGAAAATGAGAAAAGAGAGTTTAGAGAATGAGATTCCCAAAATTACTTAACTGAGACCACTGATCCACATACATGTTTCAATACAGTAATGAAGAGAAGAAAACTAAATCATACTTCACCAGGACATTCCACAAATCTGCATGATCCAGTGCAAATGTTCAAAGGAAAAGTTGACAACGATATGCAATAAAATAAAAGCACTTCTATTGAACGTAACATTTCACCATTACATATCCAAAAATCAACTTGAAGATTACGTAAAGTTTACAATCAGGATGTAATATGTAGCTTCATCTCCATCTAGTATGCTTTAGAACAAGTACATTTAGAATGATCTGAATAAAGAACCTTACATAGATCAACAATTCAGTCTCCATTAGTCTCAGTAATCCGATCTCCTATTAGGAGTAAAACAATTTGACCTCTTGGCCAGATCTGAAAAATTTAGCTCTCTTTTGCCCCCCTACAAATGACAAGTCATGGCCCTTTATAGAACAAAGGCCAAAAAATGGTTACATTGATCCAATGGTTAGGATCTAATCATGATGATCCAATGGTCCAGATAGAAAGCACTTGACTTCTAGTTGGCAATCACATAGCTGGCAAAGAATATTCCAGCATCTTGGACTTGGTCCACCTTCTAGTTGGCACACAACATATTTGGTGAGATCCTCTTTGGCTCTAGTTCACATCTTCCCTGTGTCTACAACTTTATCTATTTTGCTTTCTCTATATTTGCATTATCCATCCCTCTTATAGTTCCAATATCTTGCAACAAACATACAAGAAATCAAACATTTGCATTTGGTAAATCAACAAGAAATTAAGCATAACATTAACTGTGAAAGGAGGTCCAGATATGGATATCAGGTTCGAGATATGATGATGTCATCATCATGTTAACAGTAATGAGTATCAAGTTGTGAATAATATGTCTTGGCTATGTATAATGTGAATATCCAGATATGATGACATCAACATACGTTGGGTCAACCTTGGTTTGACCAAAGATCTTCATCGAGTCACAAATATGCTTTCAAGTATATTAGGATATGTGCATGGACATGTGTAATCATCATGCGATAGCACAGATAATCTCTCTCAATGGGAATATCCTCCTCCGAAGATGTACTCACCTTCAAAGATCAGGATGGCATCATCATCATCACTAATCTGCTTGGGAGATGACATCATCGTCATATAAACAAAGATCAGGAATGTTAAGAAATATGACCCTCTTGGATCCAAGTCATGATGACATCCTTGTCATATCAGGTTCTCTTTGTATCGGGTTAGGATGATGTCATCAGCATATTAGGAAATATGACGGATATCAAGAAATATGACCCTATGGGTGTCGAACACATTGATGACGTCATCGTCATATCAGGTTCTTTATAAAGTGGAACAAGATGACTTCACCGTCATATTGGCAAAGATGACAGATATTAGGAAATATGACCCTCTTGGATGTGCGATATCTGATGGGCAAATAACTCCTGCATTTAAATTTGGCGTCTGCATATTCACGGATATGTGGATATCGAGTTTTCTTTGTTAAAACACATATCGGGGATATTGATGAATATCAAGGATATTAGGAAATATGACCCTATGGGAACATTAGGTTTTACCAAACTTTGATAGACCTTAACTTCTTACCCTTAAGGAATTTTAGGGTGATCCAAAAGGCAAACCTACCTAAAATTTTGCACTCTTTCATTTGGCAAGCTTTCTGAGGGAAGACTCATACTTTGGAAATTTTACCTCATATCTCAAGATCTAGACATGCTGAGGATAGGACAAAACTTAGCCATACTGACTAATGCTACTTTTACCATTATCACCCAAGGAGAGATGAAACAAGTAAAAGCAAAGCAAAGAGGCTGGGTCCCTATTTTGGTAAGGCAAAATGGGGCGTGTTGTGTAACCACACAACAAGTTGCCACCAAAGAAAACAACAAAATTCAAATAATTCAAGAGATGAGAACAAGTAAGTACATAATGTTCCAACTCATGTCAAATATGAGAATCCTAACCTTTCTAAATGATGTCATGTTCATCAATATAACAATAATGAGAAGGAATCAGGTGTGTGCATGTGATTCATATCCTTCATCTTGAAGATAAGTTGAAAACACTAGTGACAGGTGCTAAGATACATATTTTTGATTTAACCCTCATAGCCAACCTGGATAGAGCCTTGCCACCAATAGGCATCCATAGCCCCAACAAGGTTATCTTTGCAATTCCCCTAAGTAGAGCCCACTACCAGCAGGCATCCATAGCCCCGGTAGAGTTACTTAGATGGCCTAAATTTTATCCCTTTTGGGTATTCAATATATTTCTTTTTTTCTTTTTTTTTTAATTCAATTTTCATAAGATATGATTATGTAAGCACATTTTGCAAGGTGTCATCACTTGTTGTTTTAGGTTGGGAATTACAATGGTAGAAAGGGTAAACCTTTAGATTTTTCACTTAACACTGCACTAGTATGTTCAACAAATCCAAGGTTGTTAGGTGTATCATTGTGAGGATCTCCTTGAATAAGAAAAGTTAACACTGATGAATAAGGTATTAGAGACCTAATCAGAAGTACCTATACGGACATGAGTCACAACCTATGTAATAATTTGTATTCATTTCTTGAATTCTAACAATTTTATTAGTTTTCTAAAGTGAAAAGGTGCACTATCTTGCCTAACCAAAAGGGAAACAAAGCAAAGCAAGATAGGAAAGAAAAAGAAACAAAACAACTACTCTGCCAAACTATATACCAGACACTACAAGGCACACAAAACCCATGGTTAGGCCCACAAACACTTGTATTTGCATACTTCTTTAGATTATGCAGGAGTATCATGGCATTAGTCAGGGTTCTAATCCTAGCAAATTCATCCTTATATTTTGAAAAATATTCTTTTATTCTGAATTCACTGTATTTAACAAAATAATCCCTAATGATCAGCAATTGAGAAAGCTCATCATGTTCATGATCAATCCATACGCAAGTTTTACCCCTTGAATTTCCATAATCAAAACAATAATCAACATCATTCTCTAAGGAAAGGAAAAATACAAACTGGTGCATTTCTCATTTTGCTAGACATGCTTGTTCACTGTCAGCTAGTCCTTCATTTGACTTTATGTTTTGTGTCACTCCATCTTGAAGGATATATGGCTCCTGATGAATTATTTTGTTATCCATATCCAACTCTGTTTCTTCATTCTGTATGTTCAGCTGATCCTCAAGTTTAGGAAACACCTCAATGTTCTCTTTTGCTTCTTGCACATCAATACTTAGGTGAGTATCTTCATCATTATTAGAACATGATGCACATACATTTGTTATTTCTAAATCATTTGATTGATAAGAATACTTCCCTACTTCATCTTCAAAAAGGTGCTGAATAGACATCTTTTCATGTGTAGCAACAACAAAGCCCTCTGTATCTTCAATTTCCATGAATTGCTCTTCAAATAGTTCACTTTCACCATCCAGTAGAGTATTTAGTTCTCTTGACTTGCAACAATCTTGGATTTGATCATTCAATTTAAATAAATCATCTAATAAATCAAGATTTACTCTCTTCTCTATGACTCCTTTAGTAGCTATAGTAGGAACTTCTTCAGTGACTATGCATTTTAATTCCTTTACGACTTGTTTACACTTCTTTGTCCACTCATCCTCATCAAAACTATTAGGATCAGATCTAGAGACACTATCCTAACAAGTATTTCTTAAGAATTCAATATATTTATCAAGTGTATCAGGATATTCTAATCCTCTTGATTTATTGTTTGATGACATAAAACAGGGAGCACTTTCTCCTCTAAAATTTTCAAAAGATTCATACCTATATTTTGCCTCATCCATATTAGTACTTTGACAAGGAAGTAGAGAACTATCAATCTCACCATATAGTGATTCATCGAAAGGTTCTTCATTATCTTCATCTTCATAACTGATTCAACCAATACCTTTTCAAGATATACCCCAACCCCTGAAGGTGTATCTTCTTGTTGCTCTAGAATTCCTTCATCCTCCTACTAGACTTCAGCCCTATACACATCTAAGAAAGGAATTAGTTCTTTCAAAGCTAAATCTAACCTTGTTAGGAAAGTTAGACACCTAACTTCACCATGATTCATAGAATTGTGTATCCTACACCTTTTGGATAAACCAAAGTTAGACAAATTTGGAGGAAAAAGTTGCTCATTTAAAATTTCTTGAAAGAAAGGAATGTCCACTTGGAATTTGTCTTCATATGAATCCATTGGCCTTAAATGATGAAATATTCATGCATATTTTGTAGCAAACACAGATTTTTAGTTTAAATTCAGAAATTCTGACAAATTGTTTGTAAATATCGGGATGAATATCCACAAAGAAGTGTTATTTATGATCAAATTCCTCAAATTGTTGGATACTGGTGGAATCTTTGTGCAAATACTTAGGATTCAGAGTATTATTGAGAAGTTTGAAAGATATCACCTCACTTCAGATTCTTTGTTTGGCCCTCCTTCTAGCGCCAATTCTGTTGTGTTTAGAAGTGAGGGGCATGCAACTTGTAGTGGATTTTCATAGGGATGTGGATGATTCAGATTGAACAGGAACAAAATGCTTCTTCAAACAAATGTATATGTTGATGCCCTCCTTCTAGCGCCAATTATGTTGATTGTGTTAGAAGTGAGGGGCATGTAGATCAATTGCAAGATTTAAAGTAGGTTGTTATATAGTAGCAGGTGATTATGTTAACCAGGAAAGAATTTCTTCACTAAGCAATAGCTTAGCCCTCCTAGTGCCAATTCTGTTGATGATGATTGTTAGTCATAACAATAGGAAATAAAAGTTTACAACAACCTTTATTTATCTTGAAAAGTATGATCATTTTAGGATAAATTGATGACTTCAAGTCTTCGTTGATCAGGTCATGATCATCTGATGTTACTCATAGGTTGATGTGATATGTTGTTTTCCATTAGGGGCCTTTCGTATCTATTTGAAGTAGTCATATCTGGATATGCTTTGTTTTCACTTGTTTTTAGTAAATTTCTCAACAAAACATGTTAAATCTCACTATATCTAACCTCAACATGCAAATATTTATGTATATTCATGTTAATCTCCACTTTGATAAGTATTATTTGCAATGACCTTGATGATTTCTAATTAGTTCTTCTACAACTATCTCAATTTTTTTCAAATTGAACTAATCTGTACTTAACTCCGCTTCTACACCTTAACTTCTTCTAAATAATGTGCCTATAAGTTGATATTTTCATGATTCTTACCACTATTTGTAATTCTTTGCATGATATTTTCAATTCTACATGCATTTAGCTCAAATATGCTAATGATTTTTATAGTTCTATGAGTATCTGCATATTTTATGTTCTATTTTTTATTTATCTATGTATTCTAGTTAGGATGACAATGATTCAATAAATTAAAAATGAGAAAATAGAGTTTAGAGAATGAGATTCCCAAAATTACTTAACTGAGACCACTGATCCACATACATGTTTTGATATAGTAATGAAGAGAAGAAAACTAAATCATACTTCACCAAGACATTCCACAAATCTGCATGATCCAGTATAAATCTTCAAAGGAGAAGTTGACAACAATATGCACTAAAATGAAAGTGCTTCTATTGAACACAACATTTCACCATTACATATCTAGAAATCAACTTGAAGATTACATAAAGTTCACAATCAGGATGCAATCTGTAGCTTCATGTCCATCCAATATGCTTTAGAACAAGTACATTTACAATGATATGAAGAAAGAACCTTGCATAGTTCAACAATTTAGTCTCCACTAGTCTCAGTAATCTAATCTCCTATTAGGACTACAATAGTTTGACCTCTTGGCCAGATGTGAAAAATTTGGCTCTCTTTTGGTCCCCCCTACAAATGACATGTCATGGACCTTTTATAGAACAAAGGCTAGAAAATGGTTACATTGATCCAATGGTTAGGATCTAATCATGATGATCCAATGGTCTAGATAGAAAGCACATGATTGCCAATTGGCAATCACATAGCTGGCAAAGAATATTCTAGCATCTTTGACTTGGTCCACCTTCCATCTGGCACACAACCTGGATAGAGCCTTGCCACCAATAGGCATCCATAGCCCCAACAAGGTTATCTTTGCAATTCCCCTAAGTAGAGCCCACTACCAGCAGGCATCCATAGCCCCGGTAGAGTTACTTAGATGGCCTAAATTTTATCCCTTTTGGGTATTCAATATATTTCTTTTTTTCTTTTTTTTTTAATTCAATTTTCATAAGATATGATTATGTAAGCACATTTTGCAAGGTGTCATCACTTGTTGTTTTAGGTTGGGAATTACAATGGTAGAAAGGGTAAACCTTTAGATTTTTCACTTAACACTGCACTAGTATGTTCAACAAATCCAAGGTTGTTAGGTGTATCATTGTGAGGATCTCCTTGAATAAGAAAAGTTAACACTGATGAATAAGGTATTAGAGACCTAATCAGAAGTACCTATACGGACATGAGTCACAACCTATGTAATAATTTGTATTCATTTCTTGAATTCTAACAATTTTATTAGTTTTCTAAAGTGAAAAGGTGCACTATCTTGCCTAACCAAAAGGGAAACAAAGCAAAGCAAGATAGGAAAGAAAAAGAAACAAAACAACTACTCTGCCAAACTATATACCAGACACTACAAGGCACACAAAACCCATGGTTAGGCCCACAAACACTTGTATTTGCATACTTCTTTAGATTATGCAGGAGTATCATGGCATTAGTCAGGGTTCTAATCCTAGCAAATTCATCCTTATATTTTGAAAAATATTCTTTTATTCTGAATTCACTGTATTTAACAAAATAATCCCTAATGATCAGCAATTGAGAAAGCTCATCATGTTCATGATCAATCCATACGCAAGTTTTACCCCTTGAATTTCCATAATCAAAACAATAATCAACATCATTCTCTAAGGAAAGGAAAAATACAAACTGGTGCATTTCTCATTTTGCTAGACATGCTTGTTCACTGTCAGCTAGTCCTTCATTTGACTTTATGTTTTGTGTCACTCCATCTTGAAGGATATATGGCTCCTGATGAATTATTTTGTTATCCATATCCAACTCTGTTTCTTCATTCTGTATGTTCAGCTGATCCTCAAGTTTAGGAAACACCTCAATGTTCTCTTTTGCTTCTTGCACATCAATACTTAGGTGAGTATCTTCATCATTATTAGAACATGATGCACATACATTTGTTATTTCTAAATCATTTGATTGATAAGAATACTTCCCTACTTCATCTTCAAAAAGGTGCTGAATAGACATCTTTTCATGTGTAGCAACAACAAAGCCCTCTGTATCTTCAATTTCCATGAATTGCTCTTCAAATAGTTCACTTTCACCATCCAGTAGAGTATTTAGTTCTCTTGACTTGCAACAATCTTGGATTTGATCATTCAATTTAAATAAATCATCTAATAAATCAAGATTTACTCTCTTCTCTATGACTCCTTTAGTAGCTATAGTAGGAACTTCTTCAGTGACTATGCATTTTAATTCCTTTACGACTTGTTTACACTTCTTTGTCCACTCATCCTCATCAAAACTATTAGGATCAGATCTAGAGACACTATCCTAACAAGTATTTCTTAAGAATTCAATATATTTATCAAGTGTATCAGGATATTCTAATCCTCTTGATTTATTGTTTGATGACATAAAACAGGGAGCACTTTCTCCTCTAAAATTTTCAAAAGATTCATACCTATATTTTGCCTCATCCATATTAGTACTTTGACAAGGAAGTAGAGAACTATCAATCTCACCATATAGTGATTCATCGAAAGGTTCTTCATTATCTTCATCTTCATAACTGATTCAACCAATACCTTTTCAAGATATACCCCAACCCCTGAAGGTGTATCTTCTTGTTGCTCTAGAATTCCTTCATCCTCCTACTAGACTTCAGCCCTATACACATCTAAGAAAGGAATTAGTTCTTTCAAAGCTAAATCTAACCTTGTTAGGAAAGTTAGACACCTAACTTCACCATGATTCATAGAATTGTGTATCCTACACCTTTTGGATAAACCAAAGTTAGACAAATTTGGAGGAAAAAGTTGCTCATTTAAAATTTCTTGAAAGAAAGGAATGTCCACTTGGAATTTGTCTTCATATGAATCCATTGGCCTTAAATGATGAAATATTCATGCATATTTTGTAGCAAACACAGATTTTTAGTTTAAATTCAGAAATTCTGACAAATTGTTTGTAAATATCGGGATGAATATCCACAAAGAAGTGTTATTTATGATCAAATTCCTCAAATTGTTGGATACTGGTGGAATCTTTGTGCAAATACTTAGGATTCAGAGTATTATTGAGAAGTTTGAAAGATATCACCTCACTTCAGATTCTTTGTTTGGCCCTCCTTCTAGCGCCAATTCTGTTGTGTTTAGAAGTGAGGGGCATGCAACTTGTAGTGGATTTTCATAGGGATGTGGATGATTCAGATTGAACAGGAACAAAATGCTTCTTCAAACAAATGTATATGTTGATGCCCTCCTTCTAGCGCCAATTATGTTGATTGTGTTAGAAGTGAGGGGCATGTAGATCAATTGCAAGATTTAAAGTAGGTTGTTATATAGTAGCAGGTGATTATGTTAACCAGGAAAGAATTTCTTCACTAAGCAATAGCTTAGCCCTCCTAGTGCCAATTCTGTTGATGATGATTGTTAGTCATAACAATAGGAAATAAAAGTTTACAACAACCTTTATTTATCTTGAAAAGTATGATCATTTTAGGATAAATTGATGACTTCAAGTCTTCGTTGATCAGGTCATGATCATCTGATGTTACTCATAGGTTGATGTGATATGTTGTTTTCCATTAGGGGCCTTTCGTATCTATTTGAAGTAGTCATATCTGGATATGCTTTGTTTTCACTTGTTTTTAGTAAATTTCTCAACAAAACATGTTAAATCTCACTATATCTAACCTCAACATGCAAATATTTATGTATATTCATGTTAATCTCCACTTTGATAAGTATTATTTGCAATGACCTTGATGATTTCTAATTAGTTCTTCTACAACTATCTCAATTTTTTTCAAATTGAACTAATCTGTACTTAACTCCGCTTCTACACCTTAACTTCTTCTAAATAATGTGCCTATAAGTTGATATTTTCATGATTCTTACCACTATTTGTAATTCTTTGCATGATATTTTCAATTCTACATGCATTTAGCTCAAATATGCTAATGATTTTTATAGTTCTATGAGTATCTGCATATTTTATGTTCTATTTTTTATTTATCTATGTATTCTAGTTAGGATGACAATGATTCAATAAATTAAAAATGAGAAAATAGAGTTTAGAGAATGAGATTCCCAAAATTACTTAACTGAGACCACTGATCCACATACATGTTTTGATATAGTAATGAAGAGAAGAAAACTAAATCATACTTCACCAAGACATTCCACAAATCTGCATGATCCAGTATAAATCTTCAAAGGAGAAGTTGACAACAATATGCACTAAAATGAAAGTGCTTCTATTGAACACAACATTTCACCATTACATATCTAGAAATCAACTTGAAGATTACATAAAGTTCACAATCAGGATGCAATCTGTAGCTTCATGTCCATCCAATATGCTTTAGAACAAGTACATTTACAATGATATGAAGAAAGAACCTTGCATAGTTCAACAATTTAGTCTCCACTAGTCTCAGTAATCTAATCTCCTATTAGGACTACAATAGTTTGACCTCTTGGCCAGATGTGAAAAATTTGGCTCTCTTTTGGTCCCCCCTACAAATGACATGTCATGGACCTTTTATAGAACAAAGGCTAGAAAATGGTTACATTGATCCAATGGTTAGGATCTAATCATGATGATCCAATGGTCTAGATAGAAAGCACATGATTGCCAATTGGCAATCACATAGCTGGCAAAGAATATTCTAGCATCTTTGACTTGGTCCACCTTCCATCTGGCACACAACTTATTTGGTGAGATCCTCTTTGGTTCTAGTTCACATTTTCCCTGTGTCTGCAACTTTATCTATTTTTCTTTCTCTACATTTGCATTATCTAGCCCTCAAATAGTTCCAATATCCTACAACAGACATACAAGAAATTAAACATTTGTATTTGATAAATCAACAGGAAATTAAGCATAACGTTAACTATGAAAAAAGGTTCAGATATGGATATCTAGATATTAGGTTTGAGATATGATGATGTCATCATCATGTTAACAGTGATGAGTATCGAGTCATGAATAAGATGTCTTGGCTATGTATAATGTGAGTATCCAGATATGATGACATCAGCATAATTTAGGTCAACCTTGGTTTGACCAAAGATCTTCATCGGGTCACAAATATGCTTTGAAGTATATCGGGATATGCACATGGACACGTGTCATCATCATGCAATAGTGTAGATAATCTCTCTAGATGAGAATATCCTCCTATGAAGATGTGTTCACCTTTGAAGGTCAGGATGGCATCATCATCATCACTAATCCACTTGGGAGATGATGTCATCATCATATCAATTAAGTTCAGGCGTGTTAAGAAATATGACCCTCTTGGATCCAGGTCATGATGACGTCCTCGTCATGTCGGGTTCTCTTTGTATTGGGTTAGGATGATGTCATTGTCATAATAGGAAATATGATGGAAATCAAGAAATGTGACCTTGCGAGTGTTGGGCACACTGATGATGTCATCGTCATATCGGGTTCTTTATAAAGTGGAATAAGATGCAATCACCATCATATTGGAAAAGATGATGGATATTAGGAAATATGACCCTCTTGGATGTGTAGATATCTGATGGGCAAATAACTCCTACATTTAAATTTGACGTCTGCATATTCACGGATATGCAGCTATCAGGTTTTCTTTGTTAAAACACATATCAAGGATATTGATGAATATCAGGGATATTAGGAAATATGGCCCTCTGGGAACATCAAGATTGACCAAACTTTGACTGACCATAACTTCTTACCCTTAAGGAATTTCAGGGTGATCCAAAAGGCAAACCTGCCTATAATTTTGTACTCTTTCATTTTGCAAGCTTTTTGAGGGAAGACTCATACTTTGGAAATTTTACCTCATACTTCAAGATCCAGACATGTTGAGGATAGGACAGAACTTAGGCATACTAACTAATGGTACTTTTACCATTACCACCTAGGGAGAGACAAAACAAGCAAAAGCAAAGCAAAGATGTTGGGTCATTGTTATGCTAAGGAAAAATGGGGCATGTTATGTAACCACACAATAGGCCCCATGATCGGCTGACCACCCTCCATGAAGTCCAGCTCCCAAGTGAGTAGGACTGCCCATGGGTCTCACCTCCTCTCAATTGGCTTTTACCATGAGATCAAGAGTGACTTGGAGGTTCACCCATGGCAAGGAGGAGGGTCTATGTGCTCCATCAAAGTTGACTCGACCACCTCCCACAACTGAGTCATCTTTTGAAGTGTACAGTATCATAATAAATCACAATGTTCTAGATCATATTAATAGAAGTATTATTGTAACTTGTAATACCCACATATGTTAAATCATTATAAAGTACAATCTTCTAGATCATATTAAGGAAAGTATTATTGTAAGTTGTAATGCCCACCTATGTTAACTCTTGCTTTGTCCTAATTTTGTTATGTTAGATTAAAAGGTTTATATTGATTTTTTGTTTAGATATGATGTAACTATAGGATGGATGTATACCTTTATTTAGTTTGAAAAATGAAGAGGATTGATTTTAATGGTTTGTGTCGATCCTCCTTTCACCACTAAAAATTCAAGGACATTCAACTGAGTAGAGGACTCTACTACAGATCTCCTATCACTTGGAACATAGGGGAAGATTGGAATTGTGTGATTTTGTTGTTCAATTAAGCCCAATTATTCTCAAAACCCTAATTTCACAAATTTGTAAACAAATAGACAAATTATGGAAAATGATCACAGACAGAGATATCAAATGACAATCAAATACATACCAAATTTTAGAGTTTGGTGTGCAAAAAAGTCAGGGACTAATGAGAAGGTGCCCTACTCCAATGCCCCATTTTTTGTTAGAATCTAGAAATGTCGTCTACAACACAGTTCTTCTATTCTGGAGACTTTACAGTTGTAGGATCCAGAGGACTAATCAATAGGCGTCTGAGTCTAGGTCCCTATTTTCTTCTTTGATCTAAAATTTTGATAGTCTGCATTTCTCTCCTGCAACTCCACTTCTTTCTCTTTTGCAACCTATAACCTGCAATCACAAAAATGTGGGTTGGGGGTTGTTGTGTTTAGAGGCTTGCCTAAGTCAAGCCCTAAAGAGACATTCAAGTCTTCCAAACATCGTTGTCAAATAAAGAGTGCATATCCCAATGAGATAGAGGCAAAATCCAAATGATAAATGATAGAAAACATAATTGATATTACCTTGTAGTGAGGATCTCATGGAAGGAAGATGTTCTTCATGCCATGAGGAGATGGATGCCAAATCTCTAAATACAAACACAATAACAACACAAAATTCTTCTCTACCACACAATGAATGCTTTGAATCACTTTCACATAAGTTCATAGAATAAAAAAAATGCCATCTAATTTCCATATAGTTTACAAATGACCCCTAATCATGCTTATATATGCAACTACAAACATTCCCGGTAAGAATTTCGTAATTCAAACTTACCATGTCGGCATAGTACCTAAGTAATTATCATAAACCGACACTTTGAAATAGGTCATAACCTAAAACAGGATAGGACTAGGGAGTGGTGCCCAAGTCCTCCCCCCTATTTCAAGTAGGATTCATCATAAATGTACCCCTTAGGTCCCATTTTCTATGAAACTTCAAGGTTTTCTCATCGGGAGTTATCATTATCATGCAAGATGCTCTAAATGCATTTGAAAGGACCTTGGAGCTAAACCTTAATAGGAAAAAGCCCCCAAGGTTATGTTTTCTGACATAACATTTTGCCCCCACTTTAATTTATATATAAATGCAAGGCCAATACATGCATTAAAGTATGGTCAACAACAACAGTAAACATGCCAAGCATGGAGAAGACACGCCAATCACAATGAAGATAGTAACACGCATGCAAAACATGGAGAAGATAGTTACAGTCATGCAAAACACAGTGAATACAGTGAATGCAATGATTATTTCTTTTTCTCATATATGAAATGTAAATGCAAGTGCAAGAAAAGTAAACACACCACCAAAAATGCAAGAGGGACTCATCGCCATTGGTCTTTAAACTGCATATGGGGCAACAGAGTGCAAGAGGGACTCATTGCCACCAATCTTTAAGACTATACTTGAGAACAAACATGCCATAAAAATCAAGCACACCATACAAATGCCAAGGCACAAGAGGGACTCATCACCACTAGTCTTTAAACTATGCTTGGGAATGAACATGCCATACACACACACATGTAAGACAAGAAGAAAACATGAAAGATAAATGATGGAGTGTACCTATTTCTAGGTTCATCACCATCTCAGGCACATCACAAGCACACATCAACAATTGTGCTTTGCCACAACTATTGCTGAAGACATGCTTAAGTGTTAGGATAGTCTCAGATCTTCTCCCCGCCTTCGCAAAGGACTTTTCAGAAATGACAGGACATCACTCTCCTCAAGAAATACAGCATCCCCACCTCTGTAGAGGTTTTAAGATAAAAAGGATATATGTGATGTCCTACCTTTGTAGAGGGCTTAAATGATTGCAATAGATTCAAAATTCACAAACAAATCTCAGAGTGCAGGAGGGACTCATCACCACCACTCTTTAAACTGCACTTGAGAACAAACACACTTTGCTAGCATCTAAATCAAATAGCTTACCTTATATATGCCCCCACCTTAAGGCGGTTGATATCATGTGACGATATAAAGCACATTAAGGTAGGAAGGAAACACACAAGGGAACATGAGCTCTTGCAAAGCCCATGCCCCCCAGAGGTGACATGTACTTTACAATCGCCAAATGTTCCTAAAAACACATTCGTGCAAGAAAGGTGTTAGCATCTATATAATCATGATAAACAACAATGCATATGATCATTCACATAGAGAACTAAGGTTATACTATGGATTTGGAGAGCAAGTATAAACATGGAGCTATACCATAGAAATCTCAAAACTAAGTGTTACCAAGGTGAGATTCAAAGAGAAACAAAGTGTATGGAGTAGCAATATTATTATGGTTTGTAAGTGCAATAAGACAATATTAAGAGTATCACACATAGTGATTATACTACCCAAGTATTGGATAATACATATCAACCCCATCGTCATGTATGGACTTGGTCCATTTGTTGATTTCTCATTGAAGGGACACTAGGTCCTTATCAGTATAATAAGTTTTTTGTCATCTGCTCACTAGATAGAACCACTAGAGGAAGGTAAACAATAAATCAAGAGAGCAGAAACAAGTGCCTTAGGGATAGTCACATAGGAGGGTGCCCCCAAGTCACTAACTGCAATCCTATGTCCATAAGACACCACACACAATAGTGAAAATAGAGGAGAAGCAATATAGAAGAATGATGCTACAAATAGAAGAAGGTCACAATAGAGGCAATATCCCAGTATCCTTGACCTTAAAAGAGAATCAAGGGTCATCCTAGGAGGCCTAAACAACACATAACACATCATAAGGGAAACACAACATGAGAGGGGAGGTCACATACACGAGCTGATTATGCTATTGCATAGATGACCACTAAGGTTAGAGATACTTACCAGTTTCATCCCAATATAAAGAACATGTATATGTAGGAAGAGGCCACTCTTAAGAGAAATTATAATATTGTCTACAACGAGTGTGGCTCAAAGATCAAGAAATATTTACTTGATTCAAATGGATTCATCCCAGCAGACATTTCTTGTCTATCAAACCAAGATATCTCAAATGTCAGTTTGGTCTTGTTTAAATTGCATTAACATTGAGTTTAGGATGACGAGAATCTTTCTTTTCTTTAAAAGGATTATATCCAATTCCACTTGAGTAATGTCTTGAAGAAGATTCTATAGGTACTCAAAACCCTTATTGATTTACACCACATCCCTTACCAATATAGTTGCAGTTGTTAGAAAGGATTTTAAATCCTTGACCATAGAGGGATGTCAATTCTTTAGAAGATGGTGAAGCCTCATAGGTCTCATAATTTGAAGTATAAGTAAGATTATTATCATTGTTTTCTATGGAGGAGACTTTATGTTTCTTAGGTGCTTCCACAAATTGTTTAGATGAGATCGATGCAACTTTTGATGTGTCAGAGTTATTAAGTTTATATTCCCCTATACTGCAAGGATTAAAATTTAATGAACCCCAGTCATCACCAAATAGTGTAGTTGATGGTGTAGAGTCTTACACAACATTATCTATGGCAATAGGCATTGATGAATCAGCTTGTGAACTGTTTAGGCTCATATGATTGCAAACTTGCTTTTGCATTTCAATATGTGAACAAGTATTCAGGTCAGGATTGGCTAGCCAAGTGTAGAGTTTGTCTTGATAAATGAACTTAAATGATCGATGAAGGGTAGATAGAACTGCCCCCATGGCATGAATCAATGGTCTACTGAGAATCATATTATATGAAAGTGAACTGAGCATGACATGAAAAGAGTAGATAATGTCATAGGACCAACCTTTACAGGTAGGATTATAGTACCCATAGATTGGCTACCTTGATTAGCAAAGTCTTGAATGCTAACCTTATCCAATTTGATTAAAGATTTCTCAATCTTGATTTTGTGTAGTAGGTTAATGCCACAAACATTAAGAGATGATCTAGTATCAATCATAACATGCTTGATCATTTTGTTTTCTACTTGAACAAATATTATAAGAGGATCATATTGGTTTTGAACTTCAATTGATGGTAATTTATGTGGTTGAAAGAGAATATCTATTTTTGTCACATCCATACTATCCAATACAAGATTTCTAAATGTTAAATGTTAAATGCATTCTAAATGTTAGGTTCACCAAAATGTTTAGGGAGAAAAAGTAGGTTTCCTTAAACAAGATTAGCCCTATTTCTCCACTAACTAAACATTGGGAAGACAAGGACTGAGCTTGGGATCAAGCTAATGATTACTTGTACCTTCTCTAATGCTAATTAGGTCTAACCAAGTGTTTAAACTAAGGTTTTATCCATTGTCTTTATTCACTAATCAATTAAACCCTAATCACACCTTGTAATAGAAATTGACCGAATCTCAAGATGAAGCAAATGAAATAGATCACATAAATGTAGAGAATAAGGTTTAGAGGTCATGCACCTAGAAACTAAGGGCTAACTGGACTAGGGTGCCCACTCATTAGTCCTACAACTTTTCATCTATGAAAATCTTCTGCATCAGTTGTCTAACAACCTCCAATAGCTCTCAGATTTCAAAGAATCTCCCTAGTTGGACTAGGGCACCCACTCATTAGTCTTGAAAATGTCAGGATCCAGAACTCCAAAATTTAGTGATGACTGTATTTGCGATATTCATCTTTCTATCACTCCTTTCCACTGTATCCTATCAAACATGATCTATACCTACAAAAGGAGGAGAAAGATGTTGTGGCTATATAGGAGCTTGCCTCAATCAAGCACTGTCCACCATATCCTATCAAACATGATCTATACCTACAAAAGGAGGAGAAAGATGTTGTGGCTATATAGGAGCTTACCTCAATCAAGCACTGTTTTCGGTATTCCTACCTCAACAATAGCCAGAGATAACGATTTGCAGAAGTGTGTGCAAACTTAACAAAGTGTATGTAGAAATATCAAATAGTAGATGTCTCAATCAAGGGAAGATCAATAACTTGCTTCAACTTAATAAACAAATACAACTTCACCTAAAGGAGATGAAAGCAATGAAGACTTGCATGAACAAGAAGGCGAATCAGCAATGTCTGCAGAGGATCTCCAAGATCGATGTTGGAGGCTTCAACCTTCTCTCGATCATGCAAAAGGTGTAGAAACCCTAGGAAGAGAAAGATAGTCTCAAGATCTTGATTCCTAATCTCCATCTATTGTCTCAATTATAGCAAATCCAAATAACTTCAAAAAGCTTCAACAAGTCACTGGTATTTAATGGTAATTTTAGTAGAGTTTTGGCATCAAGCTTGCATAAAGATTGTGTGTGATGAAATGATTTTCATTTTTTTTTATAACTAACATTAGAAAATTCAAATTTTGAAATAATATCTCGATATCGTGTGAAAATGAAAATTTGAAAATAGAATCTGAGATGCACGGCGGGAATCGACACCCCACCAAGATTAAAAATCCTCAAAAATGGGGTAGGACTAGGGCACGAGTGCCCAAGTCCGGTCCCCCATTTTTTGACTAGATCTTCTTCTAGGGGGTTCTAGGGACCCATAATCCAAATTCTCTTTCTAGGTTCCATCAATAGTTATGTCAGAAAATGAACATTTTGCAAATAGACACAAGCCATTCAAGGTTTCGGGAAGGCCCAAAATAAAGAGGTTAAGAGGTCACCAAAGGCGAGGAGACAAACCAAGGGAAATTATATCATTCGATATAGGAGGACAATTTTTGATGTAACATTTAGCCCCCACTTTAGTGGCCATATGACACTACGTGCATATGCAACTAAAGGAAAGAAAATGAATCAATCATGAAAGGGATACACAAAAAGGATACTATAGAGGAGGGTGATGTGCTGTCACCGAGAAGGAATAAGTCCCCAAGTTTGTAATCTTGCAAGACCACAAAGTTAGGAACCACAAGCTACAAAGGAACACTTGTCGAAAAATCCAAAATCAAATCAATATGCAACCACTACCAACGAATCAATACAAAAATGCTAAGGTGGTTGAGTGATGAGACAAGATGAGGGAGGAAATTGAGGGGGATATATGCCCCATTGTTTCTTCTTGCTTAGTCTAAAAAGGAGAAACAAGGAGATATCCACATGTGTCGATTTCTAGGGAAACTTGATGAGAAATGTGCTATGAGGGTTGTTTGAAGAAACAACACCCAAGTGCAACACATTGGATAAGGTAGAGAGAAGAACCAAGATTCCAACACAATAAACAATGTGAAAATCTAAGTTTGATAGCTCAATATAAAGGCTCAAGAGTGAAATGGATCAATATTGCACCTAGTTACAGATAGAAATTCTCATCCACTTACTTTATGTAAAGGGAGCTTTCACGTATCACTTACTCATTCTTGTTTCTTGTCATTGCATAGAGGAGAGAGAGAAGGAGAAGAGTAGGACAACCATGCCAAGTTGACACCCATATTAGTCCCCGTAACAAGAAATTCTCCAAGCTGAAGTGGCAAAGAGGTGTTTCAAGGCCAAGGTAGGGTCCTAGTCTTACGCTTCTATCATCTTTCCATTTTCTTTTAGCTGTTGTTATCATTTGCCATGCTAAGGGGGGTTTAATGGATAGGGGACCCTGGTAGGGGCACCCACGTCCTCCCAGGGTGCTAGAGTCATACTCAGGCATCCTATCCCACTAGGGCACTACTATCCCTTTGGGGCACCTAAGTCTTCTTGGGGAGCCCGAGTCCATAGAGGACATAGGCCCTAAAGTACAGGCACATAGAGCTAGTTTAGATAGTGGTTTTTGGTTTGATGATGAAAACTAAAAACTGATACTATTGTTTGCTTTTTGACCTGTAGGATGTCCCAGAGACACGAGAGCACACAGGCGGTCACCTAATGGCACTACTACTATAGCATACTAGTACCATGTCTAGTGTAAAGAGGAAGCACTTGCAGGTGGTGGGCTTATGGTGGGTATTTGATATGCCCACAATTAGATTTCATTGTAGCATGTTGATGGCTTTGATGGAGAGGTGGAATGCTGATACATCCACATTCTACTTACCTACAGGTGAGATGACAGTCACACTAGAGGATGTATACAGTATCCTATGACTACCTATCTGAGGAGAGACAGTGATATTTGTGGGACATCACACAATAAAGTATACTTGTGAGAGTCAGTTGTATTGTTTAGGTCACACAATCTCATGGGTAGAGTGAGGATATATTCAGCTCTGGCTTCTAGAGTAGGGATGCGGTGACATCTGATTGGTTTAGAGGATCATGATAGTCACTATCACACTAGCCTTCACACTAGATGGATAAGGCACTCACCTTCATGGGGGTCTCGTTCACACCATTAGAGTGATGGAGGAGCACCACACTATATACACACGGGGGCATAGTATGCTTGCATACCTCTACTATGACCTGGGATGATATGTCCATTAGGAGATGCACATTCTGATGATCTAAACTTTATTATAGGTTTGGGCTTTCGAGCATATCAGGTGCACATGACTGACAGAGTTTCCTATAGAGTTAGCATTCACCCATCCATGCGTTCATGCCTATCAACTAGTTAGATGTTGGAGAAATGATGATTTGTTATACTCAAGAGTTGTTTTTGATAGATTATAGCCTAGTGATATCACCTGGAGACCATATCACAGCTATATCTTATGGCTTGGCCAGTGAAGATAGTTAGAAAGGATGCAGAGGGATTGGTTGATGGCTGGTCGCCTTGATCACATCATGGTTTGGTTCTACTTTGATAGGGTGGCATGATAGTTTGGATAGGTACAAGATGTTCCTATAGTGTGTCCAAGCTATACATGCACCGTGTGCAATGCAGTCAAGGAAAACAGTGCCTGATGACTGATGGTAAAAAATGTACCTCTTAGTAATGATGATGGTCCTGTGGATACAGTACCGGTATTAGATGCAAATGATGTCAGTTGTACCTAAGCATATCAGACCTTATGGAATATAGTAGGGCCTGCTCCTATCTTTCCTCCTGATCACCTTACAGGTAATGCTCAACCTTAAGCCAGTCATGCTAGTGACATAGGGGTAGAGGATAATGTGAGTGACTTTGCAGGATACTATGATCTAGAGGAGGATGTGGAGGATGATGATGATGATGAGGAGGTTCCATCGTAGTACGTCTTCAGGCTGAGACCATGATAGGACCAGCAGGAGGTGGACACTGACAAGGAGACCGAGTGTAGTGAATGGTCTAAAGCTCATGGTCCAATCCTTGCAGGTGTTGAGAGACCTAGTTAGAGTGAGAGGGGGGAGACTAGTAGGCCTATGCCCCCAGCTATAGATCAGACTGTGGACCTAATTACACCTTCAATGATTTGAGATCCATCTTAGAGAGATGGAGATCCAGGCTAGACTTGTTTCATTAGTTTGATGTTCTTATGCTTATAATTGTTTATGATGCTTATGTGAGAGTCTAATATCTATCCTATTTTCTATTTTGTAGTTGGGACTGATGCTTGGAAAGACTTTGTGAGTTGTGTCATAGTAGACATAGTACCTACAGATGTAGTGGAGTAGTGGGTACAGGTGGGGTATTCTCCACAGCCATCCACTAGGTGATATGCGGAGATATTTATGGCTTTTGTTAGGTACATGATGGCTATAAAGGCCATTCTAGATCAGTCTACATGGAAGAGAAAGGAGTTACTTCAAAGAGATAAGCATGCCAAGCCTGATCTTCAAGCACAGCAGGATCATACAGTAGCGGTACCCATATCTAAGAGAGAGAGATAGTCATCGGTGAGTTCTTACTGCTTGAGTTACGCCAAGTGAGAGCTGACAGAGACAGGGCTAAGATAGATAGAGACTAGTACCATCAGATGTACTAGGAGGCACATGAGGAGGTGATAGGGTTGAGAGGTGAGGTTAGGGAGTTACAATCATGGAGTGTCTCTAGGAGTCATTCACGATCTGTACCCACACATGGTTAGGCCTCTGTCACGCGCTCACTATGAGGGCCCAAGGGTACAGGTGATCGAGGTTCAGCTATATGGTGTGTATATATTATGTACCATGACATCCCATTTTGTTGTATATATATACTATCTATGCACAATGTTTTTAATCTATCACTTGTGGTTTCAAAAATCAAACTAGTGATGAATGTTGAAGACTAATATGGAAATGTAATTAATACCAATGTGACATAATAACAATTCTTTGCAAAATACATAATAACAAACACAATGATTAAAATTTCACATATAACCAAAAATTCTATGCTATGTTCAATTAATACAAGAGTGATCATTAATGTTTAACTGAGCAAGAGATGTAATGTTAAATGAATTAAGATTAGAGTTTAGGGTATTGGACAGTATTTAAAATGTTTAGTATGAAAAATGAAGAGGATTGATTTTAATGGTTTGTGTCGATCCTCCTTTCACCACTAAACATTTAAGGACATTCAATTGAGTAGAGAACTCTACTATAGATCTCCTATCACTTGGAACATAGGCAAAGATTGGAATTTGTGATTTTATTGTTTAATTAAGGATAATTATGATCAAAACCCTAATTTCACAAATTCACAAATAAATGGGCAAATTATGGAAAATGATTGCACATAGAGATATCAAGTGACAAATACATACTAGATTTCAGAGTTCAGTGTGTGGAAAAGTTAGGGACTAATGAGAAGGCACCGTAGTCCAATGCCCTAGTTTTTGTCGGGATCTAGAAATGGTGTCTGCAACACAGTTTTGTTGTTTCAAAAATTTTATAGTTGCAAGATCCAAAGGACTAATGAGTGGGTGCCCAAGCCTAGGTCCCTATTTTCTTCTTTGATCTACAATTTCGATAGTCTACACTACTCTCCTACAACTCCACTTCTTTCACTTTCACAACCTATAACCTGCAATCATAGAAAAGTGGGTTGGGGGTTGTGGTGTTTAAAGGCTTGCCACAGTCAAGCCCCAGAGAGACATTCAAGTCTTCCAAACACTGTTGTCAGATAAAGAGTGTGTATCCCTACAAGATAGAGTCAAAATACAAATGATAAATGATAGAAAACACAATTGATATCACCTTGTAGTGAAGATCTCATGGAAGGAAGATGCTCTTCATGCCATGAGGAGATAGATGCCAAATCTACAAATACAAACACAATAACAACACAAAATTGTGCTCTGCCACACAATGAATGCCTTGAATCACTTTCATATAAGCTCATAGATCAACAATGCCACAGAATTTCCATCTAGTTTACAAATGAATCCTAATCATGCTTATATATGCAACTACAAACATTCCCACTAAGAATTTTGTAATTCAAACTTACTGTGTAGGCATAGGACCTAAGTAATGGTCATAAACCAACACTTTGAAATAGGTCCTAACCTAAAATATGGTAGGACTAGGGCACAGACGCCCAAGTCCTCTGCCCATTTTAGGCAGAATTCATCATAAATGTACCCCTTAAGTCCCATTTGCCATGAAACTTTAGCGTTTTCTCATCTGGAGTCATCATAATCATGCAAGATGCTCTAAATGCATTCTAAAGGACCCAGGAGCTAAACCTTAAGAGGAAAAAGCCCCCAAGGTTACTTTTTCTAACATAACAACCTTATTTGATTACATGTTCTCATTGGTTATTATATGCAAATTTTTGGCTATGATGTCATGCAAATGCACTTGTTGTTTGTATTGAGTGTGCAGGCATAAATAATACCAATGGTGTTTAATTTGAAGGATAGTATTATGTGTCTTTAACTATGTTAATCTATCTAAACCTTATCAAAGATCCTGACCCAATCTCTTATGCCAAAACATACATTAATTGTGAGAATTACAAGTTACATTGGAATAATTACAATATGTACCAATTTTAAGCATAAGCAAAGTCCCCCACCAACATCACAAAATTCCCTCTTTCCATCCTACAATAATTCTTATAAAAAAACACATGTACTCTAGAATCATTCATCTTAGACATAGAAAGTAAATTTCTCAAAAGACCTAGAATATTCAATACATTAGTGAAGGTTTTCACTCTCTTGTCATTAAAACATAGTTTTACCTTCCCTTTGTTAATAATCTGATGCAAACTGTTATCATCAAGGAACACCTCACCACCATCATAAGATTTGTAAGCCATGAACCACTCCTTGTGAGGAATCATGTGGTATGAAGAATCTAAACCAATAAGCCAAGAGTCATCACTAGCCAAGTTAGTAGAAATAAACAATGTATCACTAGCATTATCATCAGACAATTTCTCTATGGAGGAAACATAAATGTTGTTCTTGTTTTTACATTCTTTCTTCAAATAGATCCACTTTTCATAATTCAAACAAATCACTCTACTCTTCTTGGGGGTTTTAGACCATCCTCTTGAGTTGGATCTATCTTTAGATTTTTTCCATTTTCCCTTTGAAGTTCCTTTATCCTTAAGCCTTCCCTAAACATCCAATGCTTCCTTTGAGCCCTCATCCATGGAATTTCTCCTCATTTCTTTATTAACAAATGTAACAACAAAGGAATGTATCTTTAGATGTATAAATAGATCTACTCAAAGCAATGCTTACATTTTCCCAAGATTTGGGTAAAGAATAAAGCAACAAAATACATTTATCATCCTCTTTTAGCTTAACATCAATAGAACCTAGCTAAATCAAAATTAAGTTAAAAGGATTAATATGCTCTACAACTGAGTCTCAATCCATTTTTTATTAGTAAAGATTCCTTTTAAGATAAAGGTTATTTGAAACTCTATGTTTGGTAAATATCACATATTATTCTCCACAAATTTAATGCGGTGATCTCCTCCAAGACATTCAATATAAGAGAGTGCACAAGACACTACTATAGGGTCCCACACACCTTTTTTTTAATACTTTCTCCAATATTAATCAAAAGATTTATGTCATAACAACTCTCCATGAATCCATTTATTCCAAGAGATCTTCCATTTTTACCTTCAATAACTTATACCCAAAGACATTAAATCTCTTAATGTTGTAATAAGAAGTGTTAGCCATGGCTCTAAATACTCACAAATCTATAGAACCGCTAAGTCAAAATATCCAACTATAATCATAAAATACCCACAACACTTCCATAAAAGGGATCCCTTTCCTATCAAAATCAAACCTATAATACCAAATCTTTTGAAACAAGGTAAACTACTATAGTGAAAACATAAAGAAATAGCAAACAAATCTAGTTTACTAATTAAGGTAGTATGTAGTTAACCATTAAATTAAGATGTAGAAACATATATTAGCAACTTGAAATTAATAGACACTCATAACATCAAATATATGTAGAGAAACACTATTAGGAAATAAATCCATGTCATGCCCACATTTTCCTTGTGGTCACAACACACATCGCACGTGTCATAACCACATCTGTCATGTGGTTATGACACGAGATATGAAAAACTTTTCTCACACTGTCCTAAAAACCCCTTTCGCATGCGTACGCATGCTCAATGGTGTTCTCTCATGGCGAAACACTATACTCTTCGGCGGAATACAAGTACAATGGCGTGCAACCAGAAGCATATAGATCAACAAGAGGGTCTATACAACGCTGCTAACGTCATTGCAAGAGTGAGATTACCAAAGTTCTTAAATTGAACCCTCGGCAATGTTCGGTAGTAGAATGCCTTACGGCGTTAGTGGGAATTACGCTGCACTCATTTACGCACGTGGTTCGCTGATAGAAGAACCACTCCCCACGACGCCTTGTTCCGACTAAACCGGCTAGTGATCTCCCTATTTAGTCATTTTTCAGCCAGGCACGGTTGTCTGTCTCCTCTCTTGTTTCCTGATACATACCCCTCCTATGACTTAGCATTTTCAACAAGGCGGTTTGGTTGCCCTCTCTTCCCTTTTCACAAGTTCTTAATTCTGATTATATCTTTATCGCCCTTACCTTAACTATTTCTTAGTTCATTTAGTGTGTTTATATTTCGGTCTCTCTCTCTCTTTCATTTTCTATGCTTTCTTTATGTGCATCCTGACCTTTCTTCATGATTTACGTCAATCAGGGTTATTACTGCAGCTATTGTTGATATTAAACCTAATTTCAGGATGATCTCGGTCACAAAGGCTGGTTTACTATTTCGCTGGACTCGGTCTCCTAATCTTCCCCGATCTAGGTTCCTCCTCTTCGTAAATACTTAGTCAACTTGTTCCTAAGCAAAATTTGCAGAAGGGTCCGTCAACTTAGTTCTCTTATCCCGTGTGAGAAATGTCGCGCATTTTCTCCTCTGTGTTTTCCAATGTTAGCTTTTTTTTTTTTCTTCTTCGGAACCTCTTACAGGTTTACATAAGAGATCGTTTGCTACAGTTGAGATTAATATGGCCACATGGATTGTCAGTGGTGGCTTCTTAAGTTTATTTCCAGTGTTCTTTTGAGCAAAGAGTTGTGTAATTTTCCTCTTCAATTTCCGGGTGATTATTAGTACGTTAATAGTTGAAACTTCCGAGAAACTCTTTCCAGAGTATCACTGCATATTCCTAAACTCTCTTTTACATTATAATTTTATTTTCTCTTGTTTAGAATTACTGTTGTTACTGTTACTCTTAATTACGATTCATACACTGATTGTGACTCGTATGACGTTGTCAATAGATGTAGGTGGTTCACCACTTTATAAAACTCTGTTCATGGTAATATATCTTCTTTGGTTGTTGTGTTCAACACTTAATAACATCTACTATGAGAATATAATTTATATATATATATATATATATATATTTTTTATCCATGAGACATAGTTTATAACGATTTGAAACGAGGGTCCAACAATATGGTTCATAGATTTACTCCTATCGATATGATATATATATATATACATATATATATAATATATTTATTTTAAAGTCTATGCATAGGACGAAATTGGTTTACCACGATATATATATCTATATCTCTTTATATATATATATATATATATAATCATTATTATATTATATATATAGCTATATACATAGACATATATAGTATATATATATGCCTATATATATAAAACTATAAAAAAAAAACTGTATTTATATAACAAATACACCACTCATATGTTAGGGCCCAAGCCCTAACATTTTTTATTGCTTTAGATTCACAGCAGACGGCGGCCATGGGCGGCGTGACAGAGGAGCAGGGCCAGTGGTGGCCGCAGAGCGGCGGGCAAGACCTGCGGTGGCCGCAGAGCGGCGGGCAAGACCTGCGGTGGCCGCAGAGTGGCGGGCCTGATGCAGGCCGCGGGAGGCATAAGGGATTGGGGGGGGGGATGTGGAGTGGGGCGGAGCCCCACCCACATTCCCACGACGTGGGGTGTGGGTGGGGCTCCGCCCCACTCCACACCTTCATATATATGCAAGAGGGTCTGCGGTGGGGATTTTTCCCCACCGCCTATTCTAAAACCGCGACTGTCTTCTAATCCGCGGCTTAACCCATAACAGTCTTTCACAATTCGTTGATTATTATCAATAATAATATATTTTCAAATATATATATATATATATATATATTTATATATTCATATATAAATATATATATATATATATATTTCATATATATATATATATATATCCCCTTTTTTTTATATTGAATAAAACATTCAATTTCATAACATTTATATTTACTTTCAATTTCTCTATGATTCTATAAAATGATAATTACTCAAAAAGAGAAATAGAGATATTTATTTAGAAAAAAAAAAATATTCTTTATGTATTTGTATAATTCCAATTCCTAAAATTTCTCAAATTCACTACTTTATGCATTTTCTCCAAATCAACCTGTTATAAAGAAATTGTCATAACAATTAGATATATATATATATATATATATATATATATATATATATATATATATATATATATATATATATATATATATATATATATATATATATATATCTATATATATATATATATATCCTAATTTCACCAAATGGTAAATAGCTATTCCCTTATTATAAGTATAAATTTCCATTTTCATAAACATTTAAGACTTCGTAAATTTACAAACAGATTATATATTTACATGCTAGATTTCCTCTAACTTATCAGAATCCATTAAATATGAAGAATAATTCAAATGTTTAAAACTGTCTTTTCCATTTTATCATTGAAAAGAAAATTAGCATTTCAACTAGTGAAGCAATTCCAAACTTTCAATGTAAACAACTCAGATTTAGTTGCAAAAAAAAACGAACTTATTCTTTTCAGTAATACTTGAAACACAAAAATTGCTATTGAACAAAGGTTGCAAACATCAACTTAAAAATTTAAGCACATTCATATTACAGCTTCTCAATCATGAATACCAACTTTCCAGATATGAACTTTCTCCTCCCAAACAGTATACCACTGAAAACTTATGACAACCAATAAAAGTCCAATAATAACAAGATCAGGGAGGTGATTTTCTTCACTCCCAAAATATCATTAATTTACAACAATAACAAGAGAGGTGTTCTCTCTTCATCTCTATAACATGAACCAGGCCTAATTCTCATGACAAGAAGATGATCTGTTTCTTCATAAATAGCCAACCAGAAGCTCCAAGAGAAAAAACCTGCGTATCAAAGACAAACAAGAAAGAAAAAATACCACTCGTCTAGCTCTCCTCCCTACCGTAGACCCGCAAGAGGGTCACTCCCGAGCTAGGGAGACCATACTCACACCTGGGTACTCAAACACTCCACTTCACAACAGAAACAACAACAATCCCAAAGCACACATACACCCGTGGTTATTTTACACAATACGGAAACTCAACTACAGTGAGTTTCATAAGGGGCAGGAGAGTGGACACACTCGACTCCAGAGTGTCACCCTGACAGATAAATGAACTCATGTCAATTTCTCTTGGTCTCAACCAAGTGTGATCACAATTTGTAAGAAATCTGTATATGACTCTCAAGTCAAAAATACAGTCACAGATACATGCCCTCAAGGCTTTCAACATCCCAAAAGATGGAAACAGGTATGCACCCGAGGAGGATCTCTCCTCCCCTACCCCAAACTTGATGAGCATTTCTCCCAAGTGGGAGACGCTCTGTCAAACAACCCGACAAGAACCCCACAGAACACAAATTTAAACACATATTTCACACACATTTCAATTCTACCAAAACAAAGGTAAAATTCAGACCAACCTTGCAAAGCCCTCCTGGAATGAAGTTGTTGCAGAGTCCACAGAGTTCACTTCCAACCTTAGCCACCAACTCCCTCTCCCTTCTCTATCTTCCAAACTAACTTCTCTATTTTTGGTAAGGCCAAAATGAAAGATTTCCCCAAAATTCAACTAACTCCCTCTCATCCCAAAATTTGAAAATAAATAACCCAAAATTCTCTTTCTTTCTAATTTTGAGAAATGGGGAAGTGACACTTGTCACCTCCTCACCCTTCCCAAAAATCACTATTCTGTCCAGGTGGCTTATGTCACTCTCCATTCCCAAGGGTACTCCTTATTCCTCTCATGTGACTCCACTTTCTCATGGGAGAAATAAAAAAAAGAGTTAAATGGGAACAAGACAGGTGACCCATGCCTCTTTCTCCTTTCTTCACATGGGTGTCCCCATAGTACATGGGGGAATCTTACTAAAGAAGAGGCAACTTTCACTAATGGATGGCATCTCTTATCTAGGGAAAAGTAGAGGGGATGGGTTGAGTGTTGGTACAACCCATCATGTCCCCTCCTACCTCCAATTTTCGCCACTTAACTTCAGGGGAAGGTTAAGTTGACTAGATGGAGGTTACTCAAGGGTTACCCATGCCAAATGGGCCCCTGGACCCATGGGGTAGAACCCAGGGTCAATTTTAACCCATACAAGACACCCCAGGTCAAGGTAAAGCACAAGAAAAAGGGCCTCATAATTTAAATAAAAATTGGAATTTCAAATTCAATCTCTTTACAACACTTACTTATAAAATAATGTTACATGAGGGTAACCTAACCCATTCGACCATACGAAAGACCACATTACATCATGACATCAAACACAAAGATATCTTGGTTCTTCGTGGAACTAGATCGGCTTAACAGGGAATAACAATTAACAAGGTGTGGAATGATCTCCGAAATCTGTGGTTTGATTAGTAGTCCCTGCACACTCAATTACAAGATCAGTAACCACATAAATTCATCATAGCCGAAGCAACTTAAATAACACATGCATTCTCATGCCTTAGTACAATTTAACATAATTAAAAATCATATTACAATTTTCCATCATCCCTAATTCATTTTTCTGAAAAGTAACTTATCCAAACATCACCCAATTAGTTTTTCCGAAAACATAATAAAGTTAAATAGTCTGACAAATTTCGGGAACTGCTATCCCACAAATATGAAAGTAACAATAACAGTACTGTAAATAGTCATAACAACAGTAGTAAAAAGGGCGGTCCTCACAATCCACCACTAGAGATACACAGAGCTTATATTAATCAAGAATTATCTATTACATCAATACAATAAACCTGACTCCTTAGTTTTTCAACATTTAGGCAACATACTAGGACTAAATGTGCAAAAGACCCATGAAAACTCTATCCAATGCATCCAATTTATAAATAATTATGAAGAGGGGCCAAAAGTAGTTTCCCAAAACCATAGGCCACAAAACCATGGTCTATGATAAAATGTTGCACCCACATGTGCAATAATGACCATACTTAGGATAGAAATCAATTGTGAAGGCATATTTGTGTCATGAAACAAGATGGGCACATATTCACAAGTATAATGAACTCCATAATAGAGTGGTTGATTAATGTGTAGCCTACCCATCATAACACGATGTTCCATTCCACAAATGTAACTACTAGACACTCCATGAAGAAGATGCTCAATTACACTTATGACAATGACTATGTAACTCCTACTATTAACCTTTTTGTGGATCTTCCCTAATTCAACTCCACTATAATAGAATTTAAAGTACCCTTGAGAATAATAATAATGAAATAATCTCTTAGTATCCCAAATGGGCATTAAAGAACCACATTCAAATACTATTCAAAATACAAACAACAAACATAGGATTGCAAGTTTAATATCACCTATTCCTATCATGCTACAAGATAACTTGTTGGAATTTGATCTTTGTAGTCTAAGGTTTAGATTATTGTGGCACATATCAAAACATTTAAACCTCCCAATGTGTTCTTGTTGCTAATTAGTATAGCAAATTGGACGTGTCTTGGATACCAAGTTGTCTTAACCCCATGCCATGAGAATCTTACAATAAACTACCCATGTTTCACAGGTATGGTGCAACACAAACTGAGAGGCATATATCTAAACATTAAATCATTAAGTTTTTGTGTAAGAGACTAGTTGAATTATTTTCCAAACTACTATTCTCTTCTTGGGATGATCTTATTGCAACTTTCAATGAGTAGTATGAAAATAATATTGACCTTGATTTTACTTTCCAAGAACTTGTTAGCATTAATTGATGATAAAGAGAGACACTTTATAATTATAATGACTGATTTCTATTTGTTTATCACATCCAAGTTGAGGATTGGAAGCTAGGGGTATGTATGTGTTTATAGTTTTTTTATGAGGTACTTGAGTGTAATTTGAGTCTACCTCTAGAGGTAATGGAACCTACCAATCTACACAAAGCCTTTTAGTGGGAAGGCATTATTGAGGAGATTAAAAACCATTAATTATTTTAAGTATGACACATTCAAGTACTGGTGTTGATGGGTAATGTGATTTGGATGATCATTTTGAGGGGTTATTTTATTATGGTGATGCTCATGATGAATTTTTTACAAGTTTATAGTCAATAATGATAGTGGTGGATGTAAATCTTCAACCTAAGTAGGATGAACCTAACCTTTTAATTGATGAGCCTTAGGATGTTTTCAATCCTCCAATTTCTTTAGACTTTGGTACAAGCACATTGCAAGATGGGACTAATCATCATGGTAAATACTCAAATTTTAATTTAGAGGAGATAAGTGTTGTACCTAAACATATGTTATTTTCTTGGATTTTGAATGAGAGTTTGCAATAAGAAGAAGAGGATTTTCATGAGCCTATTTGCAATAGTGATTATGGTTCAACTAGTTACATTAATAAATATACAATAGACACAAATAGAAGAAACTGGCCCTTCACATGAAGTGTCTCATAAGTTTGTTTATTATGTTGATGGTTTAGGTAAGGACATGGAACATGCATAAGGTTCAAGTATGAATGAGTATATCACTAGGTGTGATGAGCATGCATTTAGGTTTTCCATTATCTTATAATTTGGTACATGTAAAAGTGAGTGTATGGCCTTTATATTTTGTGAGGGTCAAAATTTTAGTGTTGAAGATGAAAACTTTGCACCTGAGCTTGAATCTTTTTCTCAAGACCTAAGTGCATTTTTAGAAGAAAAGGAGATACCATGTTAAATGGTATTAAGAACATGAATGATGTAGCTCATTTTTATGACATAATCAAGATTGAAAGCTTTTAGTTTGATATGTATAAACAAACATTATGTGTTGATCAACTATGTAATCATGTTTGTTGTTCAATTATTTTTGAGATGCATGATTTTATCTTTAGCCTTGACTCATATGTGCTAGTCAGTAGGTGTGATGACATTGCAAACATGGAGGATGAGAGATCCTATTCACCTACATGCATGAAAATATGGATGGGATGGATTAATGTTGTTTTTTCCATGGTTTTCTTGTTTATTATGATGGTTCTTATGATTAGTTTTCTAATTATTCTTTTAGCGTTGATATCTTGATCATCCATGGGTATATGAAACATTAGGTATTATAGATAAGAAAAGATTACATTACTAGGACAAGGGTCGTCATCTCCTTTGGAAACATTATATTTGAAAGAGGCTATTAGAAATGTTCCTATTTTTCTTTCATCCTCTAGGGTTTCACGATTTGCAATATGCTAGCGGTTATCTCTTATAATGTCTAAAACCCTTTATGTTTCAAGGTTTATGTCTTAGATGCGATGGCTTTTCTATTTCATCATAGACTTGTTTAGATGGTTGAAATCATTTAAGTTGTTTTGTCAAGCCCTAAAACCTATTGTTTTACTAGCCCCTCCTAATAAGTAACTTGTTGTCACTTGTTCCCAAGAGTATATTCTACCTAGCATTTAAATATTAAATATTTTTAGATATCTGAGTTAGCACTCCACATGTCACTCTATTATCACATTGTTGGGCTATTGCATCACATGTTTATTTTCTTGGTCTTTATTGATTCTACGAGCTTCTATGCTTCTAACATGTGTAAAGTGGTTGTTTAATTGTCTTGGTTGTTCATTGTGTAGTGATCATTACTAGGTGGCAAACATTCATTGTGTAGCACTCCTTCACATCGCAACTTTGAGAGTGGGCCTACTTTCAAGCCTACAATGTGCAATGTCTTGCCAAAGGACCTTGTCTTTATGAGATGGAGCATATGTGGCTGATTTGTATTGCATCACACCAACTCATGTACATGACACATTCATAAAACTACTTTTAAGGATGTGTTGTCATACATATTTTGACTAGCTAGTCCTTTACAATGCACCGGTTAGTTAAGTTCAACCCAATGTGTCATGGCATGAGACAAAATTTGACACCTATCCTTGTCTTTTCAAATAATTAAAGAATTTTGTGCACGTTGTTGATCTTGATCCAAGATCAATGGCTAGAATTCAAAATTGCATAAAAAGGCAATCGCTATGGTAACCAAAGCTTAAGGCATGTACGTCCATTAATTGGAAGGTGATGAGTTACTTATATTACTCATATTATACCTCTTGACAATATTTTCACCTAAATTTCCTAGCAGCAGGTGAAGAATTATGCGAGCAACCATTACCACTATTCAACAGTTTTGATGAAGAATTATGCTGAGAACAAAAAGGGATATGTGTTTTTCAAGAAAACCAAAATAGATACATGTTCTATGGCCCTCTAAAATTTGAGAATCTGGAAGAAGTTACGGTTTTTTAGTTTGGCTAAGTACAACCTAGTAGGGTTTATGCATTTTCAAAATTCTTGAGACTATTATCTATTAGAATTGTAGTATTCCTTTAATAGATTTAATTTACACCATGATTTGTATTTCATCCCAAACTAATAGGTCTATGAGGGGTTTAGACCATGATATACTAGATTTATTTCCTAGTTTGATGAAGAGGGCTAAGCAGGCCCAGTGCACTAGTATTTTCACTTAGAGATTGAAGGATAGAATGCAAGAAATCAGAGATCCCAGTATCCTTATCACCAAATGGGAATTGGTTAAACATTATTACAAATATGCTCAGTAGCTTATCCCAGTTTCAAACATTCAACATTTTGATTTAGGAAAATTGGTGATGTCAAATGTGTTTGTCATCACTAATTTGATATATGCCATCAGCAGATAGTATAACTCACAAACTAAGTAGCTAAGAATGGCTAATGATAAGGAGTTGCTTACAGTGAATAGGGATTTGATTAAAAAGGTCTTCAACTTAAACCCCCAAGCCAATGTCAAAACTGACTTCAATGACTTATGTCAAAAAATTCCTAGGGATGGGAGTAGCTATAGAATAAAGTGGTTACCTCATCAATCATCGGGGAGTGAGAAGAATCTATCTAAGTGAGAAGGAACCATTGAATGTAGATATGTTTATGGAGTATTTCAGACTCACTTATATAGCCCTATGCCAAGCCTTAGTGGTAGATTATAAGTTGCAAATGCCCATCCACATGATGATGATAGTTGCTAATATTCAACACTAACATCTCAATAGACTATTTGATTTTACTTCCTTCGTAGCAGAAGGAATTCATAAAGAATTGACAACCCTCAAAATGGATAATAGAACCCCATATTTCAAATGGTTCTCAATTCTTTTTCATGTCCTATTATACCAAGGGAAGGATACATGGGACTCACCCTTGAAGGTTACAATTGTCACAAAAGATCACTAGCATATGCCAATTCGGATGAGAACCTATATTTGGGATTCACATTACCTTGGAGCTAACTACTATGTTTTTGAAAGGCATTTTGCATAGAGAGTGCTGAATTTTGTCAAGCACAATAGAAATAGGTTGTCTCCCTCTTTCATAAAATTTTTAAGACCAAAGCATGTTGATCTAGAAAAGTGTTGGGAGCACAATTGGGGAGATTAGATCTTCCACTAGGGATATACACTCATCAGGGTTTATGGAGATGAGATCAAACTATACATTCTTCCTTTCATTGTACCAAATAGAGTGGCCTTCCTTGATGCAATGTGGTAACTCAATAAAGGTAATAACATGCACCTAAGGAACCAAAAGAAAGGATCATTTTTCCCATCCACTGTTACATTTTCTAATTTTTTTTATCATTGCTAAAGAACCTATCTTGACCTGTTGGAGACCAAGTTGATGGAATATAGAATGAAATTAGGCAAGAGAAGAAGGTGTGTTCCTAAGCATTTCACTAGTCAGATAAGAAAAATTTTGTAGAGATTAGGATATGAGCCCAATTCAACATTTCAGAAGATTTAATCAGAAATTGTTGGACTAGAGATGAAGTTGTCCCCAGGAGAGAGTGTTGGGTATAAATTGGGGCTTGTGAGAAGAAGAGGTCAAAATTAGATGCAACCTCCAAAGGAGCATTTGATACCATAAAGAAATCTATCATTAGAATGGAATAAATGTTAATAAATGATGATACTTCAGGAGTCATGCCTCCAACTATTGCTAGAAATGTATTGTGAAGTATAAAAATTGGTCCTAATTAATCTACAAATAATCAGATCAATGTTCTACTTAACATTAGGATACGAATGACCAAAGATAAACATTTTCTACTTTTAAACCTTTTCTACTTTTAAACTTTTATACCAACTTTCAATCAGATAAACATTAAAGCATGAATCAATAGCACAAGAGCATAAATAAATAGAACACACATAACACCAATTTTTTAATGTGGAAACCCGGTTAAGGGAAAACCACGGTGGTGGTTAACCCACAAGATTTGTACCCTATTAAAAGTACTTAGATGAAAAGAGACGGCACATGCCTTCGGGTTCACTACCCAGAGCTCACTACTTAAGAGAGGCTCACTACCTACAGAAGTTATGTTTAATATAGAAAGAATTAATTGATAAATAACATCTACTTCATGCCTGGTTTAGTTTCATTGAATGCTCACAAAACTTCTACTCTGCCCTAAATACCTCTTCTCTAATTATTCATCCTAAACATCTCTTGTTCTTCTGCTTCTCCTCTACTCTACTCTGCCTTTGATCCTTTCTTTGAATTTTATTATTTTTTCGTACAAGGATGATTTTCCACACTTCAACTACACACCTTTAGATACTTCATCAACCTTGGAATAAACATCAAGGTTAGATTAACTTAATGTGGATCATTATACTATCGACCAAACATATCTAAGACTTGAATCTTCCTCCAACAACATGCCATGCTCTAGAGAATTGCTCTTAGATCATCTGCAACATACTTGAATCATCTGGTTGGCCAAGACTAGGAAGAATAGCAACACCAAGAGGGAAATCTTCAATAGCGAGTTCAAACTTCAATGCGGACCTCCAAAATAGTAGTCACATGATATAGAGACCTCCACAAGCACATTGAATTTAACAAAAAACATCCACACTCATCCAAATCATCAGAATCACTTGCATCTTCCTCCGGAACCTCAAGAACATTATCTGCCATGACTATCACATTAGAAAGATTGCTTGCAGACCTCCAAACCATGAATCACTTGAATGGATGATACACACTGACTTCCCAAACATGCCTCTAGATCTGTAAATCATCATTTGACATATCTAGAACAATCCAGACCTCTTTCTTATCACTCTGTCTCTTTTGAACACTGCAAAACTGGTTCAACTCAGATGGCCATAGCTTCTTCAGATAGTCCTCTACTCAGCCAAATGGTCTGCATACATTGATCCTCATTAATTTTCTCAATATCCTCAACAATCTAGTCTTCTATACAGGCAACAAAATAGGATAGAGTCGACACCAATGGCAACAAGGATATGTTGACATCAATGACAATGCCACTTAGTAACATATTTACAACAATCTCTCCCTTGTTATTGATGACAACATATGATGTGAAAAACTAATTTGACCGTCAAGACAAGACCTTCTCCCCCTTTTTCTTATCACTTCTGCAATCACTTTCTTCACTACTCCCCCTTTCATCAGCAACTAGTTTTTCACATGAACTTCTCTCCCCCTTTGACATCAATGGAAAAGGGCACATATTTGCAATCTTTTCTCCCTTTTTGTTTTAGACTAATCCCAAAATTTCATACTGACTACTCCCGCTGAGTGGTATCTCCTTAACATCAATCTAGATCACAAGATATGATTGTGAATTCCATCAAACTGATGCACCTTAGTGCAACTTGGTTCTAATCACGAGGGGTAATAACCCCTAACTTCTCTCTGAGATACTCAAAAGTATCCTTGGGAAGAGGCTTAATGAAAATATCCACAATCTGATCCTTTGAAGATACAAACTCCAACTTGATTTCATTCTCATTTACCTTTTCTCTTAAGAAATGAAACTTGATGGATATATGCTTTGTCTTTGAATGCAACACTGGATTCTTTGAGATAGTTATTGCACTTGAATTATCACAGAAGATTGTGACAGGCTTCTCAAACACAATTCTGATGTCTTTCAACATTTGCTTCATCCACAAAACTTGAGTACAATTATTTGTTCCTGCTATATACTCTGCCTTTGCTATATATGGGGAAATTGCCTCCTGCTTTTTGCTTAGCAAAGAAGCCAATCTACTTCCCAAAAAGAATGCACCACCACTAGTGCTTTTTCTATCATCCACATCTCCTACCCAATTAGCATCTATATATGCATGTAGAGTGAAGTCATTGTCCTTTGGATACCATAATCCATAATCAATTGTCCCTTTGAGATATCTGAAAATTCTATTGGCTGCTACAACATGGGATTCTTTAGGATCAGCTTGGAATCTAGCGACAAGTCCAACTGCATTCATCATATCAGGTCTAGTATAAGTTAGATAGAGTAGTCCTACAATCATTGATCTATACCTTTTCTAATTTTCCTTAGAGGAGTCATCATCTTTACTTAACTTGCATCTAGTTACCATAGGTGTACTTACTAGATTTGAGTCTTCCATTCCAAACTTCTTCAACAATTCTCTCACATACTTGGACTGAGATATGAAGATACTATTATAGGTAAAAATCTGACCAATAAGATGAAGCAGACAAATGAAAACCTAATCCTACCACCATCAAAGAATCGAATCCAAGTGAAATAAAAAACATGCAATTCAAGAACAAGATCACCTAGATTGTATGATTCCTTGTTTGTGATGTGGATTGCTTCTTCAACAATGAACAATTATGAAGATCAAAGCTACCATGATGGATGGATGAAAATAGGCTAGATGGATGCTAAAATGGTCAATGTGCTCAAGATGATAATGTAGATGCTATATGAAAAATGCTAGATTATGTAGTATGGAATGAGAGGGTGTTTATATAGACCTCAACCAAAATCAATCAATGGTAGAGATTTGGTGGCTATGTGAATGGTTGGGATGAATTGATACTAATAGGTGAATGTGTAAATGACAAGTGGAGGGAAGATAAGGCTCATATGTGATTGTGTACATAAAAAGTACATGTGAAAGATATTAGATGAAAGATGTAGTACCACACATGTTTTTAAATAAAAGAGGCACACATGTCGGCTTATTAAGATAAATGAAGATAAGTGATAAAAGAAATTAATTAAATAAATAAAATTTATTTAATTAATTAGAAAGTGGGATTATGAAGGAATTTTAATTAAATAAATAAGATTTATTTAATTAACAATAGATAGAATGAAGATAATTAAATAATTAAAGATTATTTAATTATAGATTTGAAGAAATAGATAATGATTTAATTAATAGAAGAAATAAGTGATTTAGATGAAAATAGAGAAATTGCTCAAGTGTGTTAGACAAATGCAGATGTGATATGTGAAACTAATGATAACTAGGTCAATTTTGGGTGTCTACATTTTGCCCCTCTTTGATACAATGTTTGTTAGAACATTTAGTCAAAGAAGATATGATGATTCACTCAAAAAACAAAGTGATGCCCCAGTGTAACTGGCAGGTGATGCCCCCTTGAGAGGTAAGCCAGGCTAACTAGGAAGGGCTGGGTTGGCTCGCGATAAGGTGAAAGGCTAGAAACAAGGTTGACATGAAGAAAACGGGGGGTGGGTGGGAGAAATTGGGATGGTATAGAAGAAAATAGGCTATGGTATAGAAGAATTAGGGTTTGGAAATGGGCTATAAGTAGGTCCCTCAAGGGAAAATAGCCTCATTTGCACTTGTTGCCTTTAGAAAATCTAGAGCTCCCTAGAGTGTTGGTGCTTCAAGTGTTGGAGAGATATCAGGATGTTGATTTTTCATAGTGATCATTGTGCCGAGCGAGTGAGGACACATCGGTGACTAGCAGGAGTAGGCTTATCGATATGTATCAAAATTTTTGCTAAATGTGTGATTTTTTAATGTTAAAAGTGTAATAAATGCACACACGTCACCAAAAGCAAGCAGTTTTAAGATAGGAAATTTAGATCACTTTTGTAGGAAAAGTAGTCACTTATGGTAATATAGGTCGCTTATAGGCACGGACTGGTCGCTTAGGGTAAAATAAGGTCACTTCTGGTTGGCTAGGTCAAATATAGAATCGAAATGTGCATATGGTAAAATTTGTTCACTTATAGGGAAAAAGTGAACGCATATAGTAATGCAGGTCACGTATAATTAGCAGTAGCATGCATATAGTAAATGAGTCACTTATAAACAAAAAGTGTTCAATTGCAGTAAAATGGCTCTCTTATGGTCAAAAAGGTAGCACATATAGAAAAGTGGGTCGCTTGTAGTAAAGATAGGTAATGTTTAGTAGCAAAAGTCAATTTTTAGCCCAAGAGACTGATATGGTGAGAGGAATGATGCAAGACATACTACCACCATTGTCACAGGAGCCACATCCTAGGGATTTGTGATTGATCAGATTGTTGGATGCAGAGGAGCAGTTATTTTTAGATATCATTGGTTTAGAGCATGTATCGAGGTTAGAGCTAGTCTAGGCACATCGAGGACTGATGACATTGATGGTTGAGAGGTAGAGCAAGCATAGTTCATTCTTGTTGCCAACGGGAGAGGCGATGATTACATTAGAGGATGTGTTCTGGATTCTAGGCATCCTGATTGATGGAGATAGAGTAGATTATGATCTTGACTTGGGTCTAGCTGCATTTAGGTGATTATTTAGGACTCTAGACATTGGGGCTAAGGACTCAGAGATTCTGAAGGTGAGGATGGAGGAGCTATACAATAGGTTGCAATGGGTGGTTGTAGCTATTATCATATGGCTAGTGGGAGATAGATTGGCGAGAGGATTTCTAGTTGGATGGGGGATAGTTATGGAGGGGATATTTTCATATGGGACTAGATATGCATGGGCTAAGTGTTTACTAGGGTAGCTGTATCATTATCTGCATGATTGTGCATATATGTTTGGAACTAGCATGTCTGCGAGGGTCACAGTATTGCATGTATGGGCATATGAGCACATTCCAGTGATGAGGCCAGATGGATGGGTGGCTAGGGTAGCGAGAGAGCCATTCGCGAGGATGTATAGGGGAACTCTTACCTATCGACAGTGTAGGGGCATAGTATATTAGAGGCAGACATTAGATGAGTTTGATAGATTTGTATGGAGACCATGGTTGGGATGGGAGAGATGGGAGGAGGAGGACATGGAGCTTGTCTATACGAGGTAGGCTAGATACATTTTTGGTCGTGACATATACATTATAGAACACTATTTTCCCGAGAGGGTGTTGAGGCAGTTCGAAGTACCACAGGCAGTACCAGTATGTGATGCCATTTTTGGGAGGACTCTGTAGGAGGTTTTTGATTGGGGTCTAGAGATAGTGGTGGATATAGCTTTGGTAGAGAGAGAGGGACTACAACTAGTTATGTGATAGTGGAGACAGGGTCCTATAGATCCAGTGACTTTACCAGATTATGATGTATACCGGGCTACAGCTAGGCTGACTCGATTGATGAGGCCTAGGGAGATAGGGGAGATTGGGATGGAGAGGCCAATTAGGAGGAGGTAGAAATGAGCTCCACTAGTACAGGCAATAGTACTAGTAGCACTAGCGATTCTGGGATAGGGACAGGGACATGCTCAGCCACAGGTACTAGGGGGTGATGATGTTGGGATTCAACAGCTTAGGTGAAGGATTAGAGAGAAGAGGAGATGGAGGCAGCGGGCTCAGTTTAGACTGAGGAGGGTGGAGATAGACTAACATCATGTGGTCTTGGGGTTGCGGCATGCTAGAGTACAGGCTCAGGCTTACTAGGCACAGCTGCAGGCTAGAGTGTAGGGAGGTGATGGGCAGGATGATGGTACTCTTTCTAGAGTGATAGGAGAGAGAGATGTAGCTATGCAGTAGGTGCAGATAGTTATAGCAAAGAGAGATATAGCTATGTAGCAGATGCAGGCTATGAGGGCTGAGAGGGATGTAGTTGTACAACAGGTGTAGGCAATGAGGGCTGAGAGGCATATGGCTGTGCAGTAGGTACAAGCAATGACAGTGGAGATAGATAGAGCAGTAGATACCTTAGGGATAGATGGGGCCACTATGTATCTAGCTACATAGTTGACACAGTCACAGGGAGAGCTGAGGAGAGCACAGGGTGAGGCCAAGTATTACAGGGGCTTGTGTCATGGAGTAGTGCTGGTAGAGTAGAGGCAGCCTTGTTATAGGAGTAGGTCGGGGGCGTCAGCTTCACAAAGGATAGGAGGATCAAGGTCTATTGCTTCAGTGATGGGGCCTCCAAGAGATGGTAAACTAGGTGCAAGACCCAGTGGTGGTGGACAGGGTGAGGGAGTTGCTAGTAGTCACTAGTGCTTCCTTGTTTATGTATATTTTGTATCATGATGAGGCCTATGAGCTGATTGTACATACAGTTTTGATGGCTCATGGATAGCCCATGTTGTATATGTAGATACTTGTATATTGACTTGTTTGATGATATATATGATCTCTCTAATTACTTATGTGATGGTGTAATGATTATGGATGCACTTATGTTATGATGTTATGCATTTCTATGATCTATATGAATGTTTATGCAAATGATATGAATATTGAAATGGTAATAATGTAAATGTCTTATGCTAATGGTATCATGATGACAGAAATGCACATAATGGTAATGTATGATAATGAGGTTATAATAATGCAAATATAATGATGATAATGATATGGACCTAGGTATGTCTAACACACTTGTTTTATAGGATGAGGAATGTGGAAAAGGAAGATGGAGGGAAAGATTGATCTTGGTTGAGGACTATATGGGAATATGATGAAATGGGTAGATGGTATGCCATCTTTTTAAAGTAATTTCTCAAAAGTAAAGAAATGCAATCCTTATATTTGATATAGCATATGGATGTTATGCACCAGGGTATAAAAGACCAAGGTTTTGAGGTATCCAATGCATAACTAGCATACTACAATCTTGTATAAATGTATGAGGTCAAGATGTTGAACCAACATACACAAGATATGAATAGCAGCTAGTGTTCCGAGATGGACTTTGATGCTACAAGCAATGGTTTGAGCTTATCTCCACTGCGCATAACGACACCTTGCTAGTTATATGTATGGAGCTAGTCTTAACATAGAATAGTCTCAAATGCATAAGAGATTGTTTACCTTCTCAGATGCAAGAGATACTGATATGAAAGATGCTCATCCCAATATGTACAAGATACTAATACGCATAGGAAAATAATAAGATCATCCCACAAACATGGCACACGAAAGAAATATGACCATGCCCCATTCCGTACTTCATCATAACATACCAAGATATGATAGATCAAGGCAGTCTTGATTAAACATAGGAAAGGGACAAAAGATAAATTAAAAAGATAAAATAAAAGATATTGTCATCACATTCTCTTGCCAAGTTTAGGTGCTCTTCGATGGATTTAAGTTGGTGCCTATTGAGAGGAAAGCTGCATCATGTTGAAGGCTAAAGATGTTTGATAAAATGCTATAGCAAATGTTGGCTTAAGGCGTGCGGACAAATAGTTTTTGTCTTATCCCTAATTTTTTGAAGTGCTTGAGCTTTTTGCTTATGTGCATAGTCTACTTCTTGCTTGAGATGGTCAAAGAGAAGAAGATGGAAGATAAAAGAAGATGAAGATGGGGTGGATCATCTATTCTTGCACACTAGATACTTCTTTCATATTCTAGACTGCCTACATACCTTGTGTCCAGGGGATCAAAGCACATTATGATGGTGATGAGACATGATGAATATGTAGTTCTAGGCTTATTGATGATGTAAGTGATGAAAGATATAAGAAAGGGAGATGAAAGGTCAAAGGATGATTAGAAGAAAGATGAAAGATGCATGATGAGAGAAGGGCTATCATCTTTGTCTGAATCATAGTGCTTCCTTTGCATCTCAGATTGCCTACATACCCTGTATCCATGAGATCAAGGCTTTGAATGATAGAGATGTGATGTAGTTCTTGTTTATTGTGTTGATGGTTGATGTCAAGGAATCAACATTATTGCTTGGATTGTTTTTGTGATGTTTTATTTTTTTGGATTTTTGGGATATTTTTTATGTTTTTTAGATTTTTGATGTGTTGGTTTCGGGTGTTTGTTGTGCTTTGGTTTTGGTTTTGGATGTTCACTGTACTTTGGTTTTTGTTTTGATATGAGCTAGAGCTGTAGATATCCACTTCCAAATAAGGCTCAACAACTGCCCCCAGTGTGGGATGAAGTTTATTAGGAAGATGTTGTCATGGATATGTTCATGCAAATAGTGTGCTAAGGTGCCAAATGATATCTTAACCCCAATGAAGTCCAAACTAGGAAAGCTAGCATGACAGAGGCAAGGGCGAAAGACTTTCATTATGGATGCATAAGGGATAATGGGTTATATAGGGACAATAGTGGATTGTATATGTAAAATAGTGGATGATGCTATGAAACGCTCTGATCAAACAAACTAAGTAAATGATGGAGACTGGTCTCTACACATAGCGCCTGTTTGCCACATTTTCACTATGGTACTTTTCCAAGGTACCTATTTACCAGGTTTTCACCAGAGGATGAATTATTTATCTTGTACTATTTTTTTGTCATCCAAAGTGCCACAAAGTGGTTTTCACTATTGGATGGATTTTTTATTTTTTATTTTTTATTTTTTTTTGATAGCTACACATGGTGCCTATTTGCTAGGTTTTCATCATGGTAACAGATAGGAAGGATTCAAGTGTCTAGTTCAATGGATGTTGGTAGTCCCATTGGAGATGGATATCATCGCATAGACCATGTCAAGAGTGTTCGTAGATGTCGGTAAAGGGGATTTCATGAAAAAATGACAGATAAGGTAGATGGTGGATTATGAAGTGGATTATGGATGGAAGGATAGTGGCTTATGAAAGGTTCATGCAAGGATGGATGAAAGGTTTATGCAAAAGCGTGGACCATAGGGAAGGATGATGGGCAATATTTAGGATAGTAGTTGAAGGATGAGGTGATGGAAGTATGTGAGAATATGGGATGGAAGGGAACCATGACCAAAGGTTGCACACACCATGATAAACATTTAAGCTTTAGATGGAAAGGTGGTGTAGGAAGCAATGGGGATATTTGTTTGTGAGATGGGTGATTGAATGATTTAGGTACCCACATAGACTTAGGATTTTTACGTTTTTTACTTTTCTTGTGAGATTGTTGGATGGAATGGGATTTTTGGATGGAAAGGATTTTTTGGATGGAAGTGGATGAGTGGGATTCTTGAAAGGAGGATGAGGATGCCTCATTCAGTTTTCTTGCTTGTTTTCTCTGGAACCCAAACCATTTTAGTCTTGGACTCTTCTTGTGGAGTTATGGGCTCAAATAGCTCTTTAGATGGATTTGTATTTGATTCTTTGCATTGGTTCTCTAAGGCATGAGAATCTTTAGGATTCTTGGTAGGATTTGTAGCTTTAGAGGTAGAGGGATCCAAATTTTTATTTTTGAATCCCATGGGTTTGATGGAGGTGGAGTTGGTGGAAGGAGTGGAAGCTTTATGTTTAGACAACATGTGCATGTGTTGACCATAATTGGGATTGTCAGGGTACTTAGTGATACAAGGATAATTAGGTGTTGGGAGTAACAAAGGTAAAGAAGATGGAGTAATATTAGGAGTTGGAAGGAGTAGAGGTAGATCAGATGGCAAAAGATGTACGGTCACATGCTTTTGCAGTTTGTAAGATAGGGGAGGTAGAAGGGATGATGGAAGTTTAGGAGTTAGAAGTAACAAAGGTAAAGTAGATGGGGGAAGATGTACGGTTACATTCTTTTGGGTTTTGTGATATGGTTTTTGATGGGAAATGGTGGACTTAGAATGGATGGAGGGATCACCAACATCTTTATCTTGTGGAAGCAGGCAATCGACACTAGGACTAGGAGTGCTTTGGGAACTAGACTTGAGTTCATCATCAGATAGAGACAAAGGGGCAGTAGAGATCATAAAGATGAAGTTTTCCTAGAAAAGGTCAGTGATATGAAGGGAGGAATCATTGATGGTATCAAAGTTAGAAGTCTCTCCTACAAAAGTAGGTCTAGCTCTCATATCAAAAATGGATGCGGATGAAGATGCTTGCAGTGTGTATTTACCTAGACCTTGTTTAGTATACTTGATATAGAGATTTGGAGTGGCTCTATTAGATGATTACTCAAGTAAAGTGGATGGATCAACATAGGATGAAGATGGATAGGCTTTAGTGTTAATGGGAATATGATTTGGATTTTGATATTTGTCTTGAAAAGCACGACAAAACACAAATGGATTAGGATCGGCATGGATAATAACTTCAACACCAGTATTTGGAAATTTGAGACATTGATGGTATGTGGAAGTAAGAGATTTGAGGGCATGGATCCATGGATAGCGAAGGATAATGTTATAAGGAAGGTCAATATCAAGAACTTGACAATGAGTGTCAGTAGTGACAGGACCAACCTGGATAGGCAAATGGATAATTCCTTCAGTATCTCTCTCAACATCATCATATGCTTTGATAGTAATGACCTTGGAAGTGTCAATGTCTTTCTTAGAGTATCCCAATTATTTTATTAGTTTTAAAGAACATATATTGAGACCAGTTCCACCATCCACTAAGATTCGTTTGATACGGTGTTGGTTTACAAACACTTCTATGTGGAGGGATTCATTATGTGATGGGTTGATGGATGGTCGAAGATCTTTGTTAGAGAAGGTAAGATGGCAAGGGGCTGCAATGCTGGCTACCATAGATTGAAATTGTGTGGTATTGATATTGTTAGGCACTAAGGATTCTTGCAATGCTTTGTTAAGGATAGCTTTGTGAGTGGGGGATATGCTAAGTAATTCTAGGATGGAGATGTGTGTAGGTGTTTTGCCAAGGTAATCAAGGATATTATAAGTAGAAGATGGTTGAGGAGGATTGACAGGTGCCCCCTAAATGGTAACACAACCTCTTCGAGTAGTTACAGCGCAATCAGGTGCTTTGCCTTGGATTGTAATGGTAGAAATATGAGCGTGGTTGATGCGGTGAATCATGGATGATTCATAGTTGTAATGAATAGCATTCCCAGTATGGGGGTTACTTGTCTTGTCATGAAGTGGAAGTGGATTCTTGAAAGCATCTAGGTCATAGTTTGATGTTGGTTGATGTGCCGATTGTGACGTTGGCGATGTAATTTTAATTAGACCTTCATCAATTCAATCTTGAATGACATGTTTTAAGTGCATACAACCATTGGTTTTATGTCCTTTGACTCTATGGTATTCACAACATTCGTTCTCTTTGTACCAAGGAGCTTTGAAGACCAGTTCACCATTGGGTGGTGCTTCAGGTAATATGACATCCCCTGCTTGGAGAAGCTTATGAAAGATTACCTCCATGGGTTCCCCTAAGGGAGTGAATTATCGTCGAGGTGTTGAATTTTTTCTTGGTTGATTTCATTGAAAAGATTGATTTTTTGTAGATGTGGCTTAGATGTTAATAGGAGCTTTCACTGTTTGTATGTTCTTTGCATCCACAACACCATCATTAACAACATTTTTGTTTTTGTTCCAAAAGTGGGATTTATCATTTGATGTTTGAGGATTGTCTGTGTTATCTCTAAAAATATTGATAGCGCCCTTAGCAATTAAAGCTCATTCAATGGTGTTTCCTTTGGATATAAGCTAATAAAAGGTGCTAGTACTTTGCAATTTAGTTAGAATGAAAGCTTGGGATGAAGATTTTGGATGAAGATATCAAACTGCCATTTCTCAGGTATTTGCTATGATAGTTTGCTAGCCATGTTACGCCATCATTGGGTAAATGAGGAAAAAACTCCACAATTGCATTGTTTGTTGTTGACAAGATCATTCATTTTCACCTCATGTTTAATGTTGAAAGCGAAATGGGATCAAAATTTGTTCGCTAATTCAGCAAAAGTCTTAATTCCCAGAGATAAGTGAGAGAACCATTCAAGAGCTTGCCCTGCTAAGCTTCAGGGGAATAGTCTCAAGAGATATGTATCATCTTGAGTCACATCGAGACATGCAACATAGAATGCTCTAAGATGGTCATTGGGATTTCCTTTCCCTTTGTATTTGTCAAATTGTAGAATTTTGAAATATGATGAAAAATGTGTCATATGAAGTGACTTGTCAAATGGATAAGCACATATATCTCCTAAGGAAAATGTCTTCTTGTTTTGTCCTACCTCCTTGTTAATCATTTGTTCAACATCCGCTTTAGATAGTTGTTGTTGTTACAAAGGGGGTTGATGGTTTTAAGGTGAAATGTAATATGGTGTATATTGTGGTTGTTGTTGCAGAATGTATGAGGACATGACCGTTTGTTGAGGTTACATGCTCTTATTATGTGTCAAAGGGTTGGTATGTGACACATGTGCTTGAGGATTGCTATCCTTGAGACATAAGTGGTGGTTGGGTATATTGCGATGAATTAGCTCCAAGAGTTTGCATCACATGGGAAGTAGGGGATGGATTGACATTGGTTGATGGTTGTGGATTCAGAGTTGGATTTACAATATGGTAAGTGATGGAAGGATTGGTTGATGAGGAAGAAGGATGGACATTTGGGTTTGTGTTTTGGACATGAGGATTGGTATACATCATGTGTTGGGTGACGATGGGTAATCCTTGGGTTGCATAGGACAAATTGACAGTTTGTGAAGGATTATATGGAGGTGGAGAGGGTGATGTAAGTTGATCAACATAAGAGACAGCGGTGCTAGGATTGGCTTGTGATACAATAGGTGGGTCACTCATGTCAATGAGACTAACATTGGGATTATATGGTGTGTGGGATGGATTCGTGGAAATCATGGAGACTATATTAGAGGTGATAGGAATATGTGTGTGGGGTGTGGTTTCCGCATGTGATGCAATAGGAGTAGGGGTTTGCAATGGCTGTGAACTTGTATGGCTTGTGGTATTTGGATAGCTTGCGAAACTTGCAGAGTTTGTGATATTGGGATAGCTTGTGACACTTGTGGAGTTGGTGCTTGTGAAACATGGACAACTTGTGATACTTGAGGTCAAGATACGGTCATGGTAGGAGGAGTATGTTGTGCAACATGAAAAGGTGGAAGGCTCAAATTTTGAGAAAGGAAAGGAAGTACGTTAGTTGGAGTTATCAAAGGTTCTAGAGTGTACTCCAAGCATGGTGGGTTTGATGGGGTAGCAATAGGCAATGAAATAGATGGGTTGGATGGTGGATTTTGTAAGATGGATATGGTGTGAGATGGTGTGGTTATAGTGGATGGTCCCTTTGCGACAACAATGGGAGTGTTTGGATCATGTTCTTGAATAGCGGATATGTTAAAGTCACTTGGTAATTTGGCTCCCATATGAGCTAATTGCAAGAAGTAGCAATTAGGATCAGATAAAACAAGCTTCTCAACTTGGTCCCATACATGTGTGTCTCAAAATTCTGATAAGTCATCTAGGGATTGCTCTTCATAGGTCTCTGAAAATGTTTGAGGTTGCACTTGTTGTGAAGATGATGGTCCAACGGTGTATCCTTTAGGCTCAAACATGTAAGAAGGCATACCGGTTGTGAATTGAGTTGCATCTCTAAGGGGCGTTGATCAGGATTGTTACATTTTGGCTTCCATCTTAGCTCACAACTTTGCTTCCATTTCATCTCTATATTGGCTCCTAGTTTGAGGTATGATGGTTGATGTTGAAAGTTGGACTTAGCTTGTCAAGGTTGACACCCAAAAGGTGATGGTTGGCTAATTGTTTGGTGTTGGTTTGTTTTGCTAGTTTGCTGGTTGCTTCGTTTGCTAATGGGTTGCTTGGTTATTATGTTGGGTTGTTTTATTGATTGTTGGTTATTTTTGTTGTTGTTTGGTTGCTTGGTTGTTGTTGTTGGATAAACTACCCTAGAGGATAGCTCACACACTCAAGGGAAAAGTTGGTTACTAATGTTATTTGTTGGTATTGCTAGGGCTAGGTAAAGCCAAAAGGATAATATTTGGTTGCTGGTTTTGCTAGTTGGTTGGTGTTTTGGGGTCTCAAAAGGATGGGAAGCTTAAAAGTCCAATGGTTTGATATGATCAAGATAGGAGACAATGCTCAAGTGACTGTAGATGCTCAAAAAACTATCTAAAAGCTGGAAATAGAGCTAAGAATGTCTAAAAATGCAACTGATTAGCTAGGTTGATACTAATTATTAATAGTTGACCAGAAGCGATAGGTAATAGCTAGAAGCGACTCAGAAGATGCCAAAAGTGATTACTAATTGCTCAAAAGTGATCTGGGTTTGTTATAGGTGACAGGCTACAGTGCTAACTAAAGGCAACTAGGTTTGCCAGAGGTGATCAATTTTAGGTTAAAAGTGACGTAGATTTTGCCAAAAGTGATGGACTGTTGTTTAAAAGCGATTCAAATTTTGCCAAAAGTGAATAATTGTTGTTTAAAGGTGATTTGGTCTAGCTAAGGGTGAGCAGTTATGGTTCAAAAGTGGTCTATGTTTGACAGAGGATGTGTTTGAATGATATTTTTGACAAGAAAATAGTGATTTTAGTCACTCACACTCACAGCAATCATAAACTTGTGTAACCTAGGCTAGGAAAGGACTGTATTTGTTGAGTCCCCTTTCCATGCCTATTCAAATTAGATAGCTTCAAGATCTTGGTAGCACCATCTCCCCTCCACGGTACTCACTTCTCACGCATACCAAGATCTGGGTTTCCCAAGGCTTGTCCCCCCCACCAAACCTTAGGATTGTCCCTGCTATCTCTACTAAGAACCACTAGAATTGGGGCGGCTTCAAAGGTCCCACCTTTTGCATCAACAAATAGATGGTTTTTGGCTATTACACAAGGTTTCTAGTAAGGGCATCCATTTAGGTGGCTACACGTGTGGTGATTCACTCTGTTAATGGAGGCTTTTCAGCCCAAAGAGGTTACACTATAAGGGGTTTTGGGGGAAACATTCATTGGTGTAACACAATGGCACCTGTTGTTTGTGGCTTTCGACACAAACACTTTTCTTATATAGCGGTTTGGAAGGACTTGGCTTTAGCCTGTTACTGCTTGGGTCATACCCCTTCTCACACCAAGATGGCAGGCCCTCTAAAGATAATAACAAGTTCTCATGCACCCAAGATCCATTTGATAGGCAAGGTGAGAGGATACTTTTGCTATTAAATTTGGGTTACAAACATGCACAATCAAGCAATCAAGAAAGATAAACCGAGCATGGAGCAAACAATGATTCTTTTTAAGCACCAAGCCCAAATGTTCCTAACTTAGTGATAAAAATGATAATGTCTTGGACCGATCAGAGTTGCAATAGATATGTTAGTAGTTTTACAACCTCCTTTTCTTAGACAATCGATAATATGCTACACAAATAGATGATTAGTAACCAAGAAAACCTAACTGTGAATGATAAAATCGAAAGCAATACATAGTTACTAGAGGCCACTGATTGTTTGATGCAGGAGCATCCAGAGGTGTAAGGGCAATCTTGCATCCCCCAAAAAGAAATTAATTCAAAACCATTGTAGTTGTTTTCATTTCTTCCCATAATTAGTGTTTTTGGTCCATAATATCCAGAATAATAATGTAGGACTTTTAGTTTTTTTCAAAACTGCTAAAAATAGCGACCTGCCTATTTAGGAAAGTGTACCTGCTATTTTTAGAAAGTTTGCATTTGGGCACATAATGAAGCAAAAACTTCTAGAAAGTTACATAATGGAAAAATAAGACCTTTGGCAAAGGAATCAGGTAAAGATCATTTGTGAGCTGAAAAATATTAAAGTTTTTGTTTTCTGAAAAGCCCCTGAAAATTTACGGAATGAGATATGAGGCACTAAAACTTCTCATAACATCTCAAAAACTTGATAGAAATCCATTTACAAATTTTCAACATGATATTTTACATCACGAGCTTTCTAGCGCTTAAAACGGTTCGTCAATCGGACACCCGGATCAAAAGTTATGCTTCCTGGAAGTTGACCTACTTTTGGAGGGAGTTGCAAAATTTGAAATTTCGCTGGAGGCTGCCAAAAAGTGCTATTTATGACTATTTTGGGAACCCTGGGCAGTAGTAGAGTCAAGGGGGCCAGTGTGGAGTCAAGAATAGGTGGGAAAATAGAAATTCTAGCTGATTTGGGGTTACAGAAGGCTGAAGATTCTAGAGTCTTGAGGTTGGGAAAGCTGTAATGTGTTGCAGCTAGTAGAGGATTTATCCTCTGATTGTAATTGAGCTTCTGTAATGTAATGAGTTGCCCAATTCAATAAAAGAAAGTTCTTTTTTCTATGTTAAATATCTATTATTGTGTGTTCTGTGATTTACCCCCTTCATCAAGTGGTATCAGAGCGAGGGTTCCTGAGTGTGTACATAGATCGCCGACCGTGAGGCAATTTGCTACGGAGACCAAGATGCCTCCACGAAGAAATTGTGTTGGGAGGAATGCTTTGATGGAAAAGGGTTTTAGAGCCCTACAAAGGCAAATTGATGCATTGCAAGAGGAGCTACGAAGAGGGTTTGAGCCGAGGACAAGAGAAGAAAGTGAAGATGAAGTTGAAGAAGAGCTATCTGAGGAAGAACAAGAAGCTGCCGAAGATGCTGCAGAAGTAAGGTTGTTGAGGATCATTTTGAAGATCAGAAAGAGGCCCAAGATCAAAGTTTCTACATATTCTAGAGATTTGAATCTAGAACAGCTTATTAATTGGATCAATGACATGGAGGAGTATTTTGAGTATGAAGATGTGGATGACCCAGATCGGGTTAAGTTTGCAAAAACAAAGTTGAAGGGCCATGCCAATATTTGGTGGAAGGAGGTCCAATTAGAGAGGAATAGAAGAGGAAAAGCAAAGATTACTAGATGGGATCGGATGGTGGAGAAACTGAAGAAGCAGTTCATTCCTGTGGACTATGAGATGGAGTTGCTGAAGAAGCTGCAAGGACTAAAGCAAGGTAACAATTCTGTTAAGGAGTATACAAAAGAGTTTTATAAAATTACTATCAGGACAGGCCATGCAGAGCCCAACAAGGAGAAGGTAGCCCGTTACATTAATGGGTTGAGGCTGAGTATTCAAGAGGAGTTGAGCCTAGTCAGAATGACCACCATAGAAGATGCGTACCAATTTTCCCTAAAGGTGGAAGAGAAGATGAATAAAAGATTTGACAGCAAGCAAAGGGGAAGAGGTCAAGGCGGAAGGACTGGTGGAAGACCCTATGGCGGCTGAAATGAAGATACAAAGAAAAGTGAAGAAGCTGGCACCGGTCAAAATCAGAGAGGTGACAATACCTACTGCCCTCATGACCAGGACAATGGTGAGCAAAGAGGAAGAGGAAGAGGCAGACCTGGGCAAGGACCTGGAAGAGGAGGTTTCAGAGGAACCTGTTTCCAATGTGGAGAAGAAGGGCATCGAGCATATGAATGTCCGCAACATCAAGGAAGGATGAATAGAAGACCTGAAGGTAATGCACGAGTTGCACATGTAGATGAAGATGCATAGTCTGAGCATTCTAAAGATGCTAAAAGGGGAGAAACCCTAGTTGTTAGAAGAACTTTGTTGAATGAGGAGAGAGAACCCAATCAGAGGAAGAGTTTATTCTGTACAAGGTGCAATTGTGAAGGTAAGTGTTGTGATATTATTATTGATAGTGGAAGCACTGATAATCTTGTTTCAGAGGAGATGGTTGACAAGTTGAAGTTGACAAGAAGAAAACATCCACATCCATATCAGATTGCATGGTTGCAGAAGGACCATAGAGCTTTGGTCAATGAGCAGTGTTTAGTGAAGTTCAAGATTGGTGACTACCATGATGAAGTCTTGTGTGATATCATACCGATGGATGCATGTCATATGTTGTTAGGGAGGTCGTGGCAGTATGATAGGAGTGTTGTCCATGATGGCTGTGCAAACACATATTCCCTAACAAAGGATGGAGTTCGTCATAAGTTGAAGCTCTTGAAGGAGGTGGAAGAAAAGGTATGTAGTACTGCTAGAATTTGCTTCGTAGATGGTAGGAAATTTTTGGAGGGTATGAAGCATGAGTGTCATTGCTTTGCATTGATTCCTAAGATTAGTCAAGAGAAATGTGAAGATGTACCTGTAGAAGTTTCAGATATGCTGGAAGAGTTCCAGGACATTATCTCTAATAATGTACCAGAAGGTTTACCACCAGTAAGGAAGATAAGTCATCAAATGGATTTGATACCAGGAGCCAGTTTACCAAACAAGGTAGCCCATAGAATGACCCTTGCAGAGAATGAAGAGCTGAACAGACAAGTTCATGAGTTGTTGAGAAAGGGACTGATAAGGGAGAGCCTAAGTCCATGTGCGATACCTGCAGTACTAGTACCAAAGAAAGATGGAGAATGGAGGATGTGTACAGACTCTCGAGCCATCAATAAGATAACGATCAAGTATAGATTTCCATTGCCAAGAATGGATGACATCATGGATTGTTTGAGTGGAGCCAAGTACTTCACGAAGATTGACCTGAAGAGTGGGTATCACCAGATCCGTATCAGAGAAGGAGATGAATGGAAGACAGCCTTCAAGACAAAGGAAGGTGATGCAGAGGCATCCACACTAAAACCTTGACATACAGCATGTATGTCTACAACCCATCATCATCATCATCATATTTCCCTTAACATTGTCAGCATCATCATATTTTCTTTGCCGACCGATATCCTCCTGCAGACAAACCTTCAACCCTTTGCCTGTCAGCAGCATCATCGTATCCGGCTATCAGCAGCATCATCACATTCGGCAAGCGCAAACATCCTCCTGATGTTCACTATTCATCTTACCGCCAAACGCTTTCTGCAGCATCACGATGTTCAACATCATGTTCATCAGCAGGATATAAAATATCCGGTTCCCTCCATATATCCTGATGATGACAACTTCATGCACCTTTCCTTTGATGCTTACGTCACCCCGATATCCTGATGACGATGACGTCACATGCAGTTCCTTCAATATCCTGCTGTCGGCCAAACTTAACATTATCGGCCCGCGATGGTTTTATCAACCCGATCTTCTACCTTATGCCGATACGCTCCTCCTCAGCAACACCTGATGATGATCACCACAATGCACATTTACCTTATGCAATCTACTGCATCATGGTCCCCTCCATCTACTCAGATGATGCCCGAAGTAACTGTAGGATATACATAGAAATATCCTGATGATGTCGTTGTGACGAATTTCCAACCTTAGCGAATTTCGATCCGCCGAACCTCCTGAGGTGACCCGATCTGCTTTCAAGGTGATCTTCCAGACTCTAACAACCAGCACGACCTAGCACATACCCATGCTAGGGTTCTCAACACCTCTTGATTGCGATCCTACAAACATGCATGCAAACAAATAGAAAATGCAAGCTAAACCCTAAACTATGGTACATAGCCATTCCACCGATTCGACGAATCAACCGGTGGAATGGATCAGCGAATCCATGCAACCACCAGAACAGCAAATCGATTACACAATGGAATTCAAAATAGAGAATGGACACAAACAGGATCTTTTTATTGATTTCAAAAGATGCAATTAAAATACTCTGTCTCTCCTCTCTCTGTCTCACTCCCTACAAAGTCTGATCGATGATCTGCAATACTGCCTAAAACCAACCGATCCTAGTGCATAAATAGGATCTCCTGCGAGTACTACCACTCAATTCCCAGTGGCTGGGAGCTTCCAAGCGGCTGGGAGGATCCAACCGAACTAACAACCTAAACAGCTGTCCAAACAAACTATCTAAAAATAGTAAAGTATGGTCAACATGACCTTATTACATGCATTGGTCTTATAAGACCTTCTTGGAAACATTAACCAGACCTATAACAAACTAATTGCCTCATGGAGGCCAGCTGTCAGGTAGGTGCTCCTGCACCATACTCCCCAACAGAAAAGAACTCATGTCCCATGAGTTAGGATGTGGAAGTCCTCCACCTTTACACTTTGCCTTTGCAGTGTCTTGACCTGTTCCAGCTTTGTCCTCTGCTGGCTCTCGGCTGCTCCAAGACTTCTGAACTGTAACTTGCTTTCTTGCAAGTAAATCCTCATGCCTGTCAATGTAGGCCCTTCTCTCACATACCTTGTGTTTGTTAGGTTGTCTGACCAGAACCTCTGTCTAAACTACCTCTTGAACTTCTGTAATGTTCAACTCTGTCTTTCTTTCAACCTTTATAGGACAAACAATAGTCCCAACTATGACAACATCCTTGTCATTCCTCTCAACTAGTTGTTGTTTGCAAACCTGTTGCTGAACCTGCTGCTGACCTCTGTCAGTCAAAACTGAAACTATCTTCAAACTGTTGTCCTTAACAACTTCTTTCCCGGCAATGTCCTCAATTGCCTTTATGCCTGCTCCAATAGGCATCTGCACAAACTCCTTCTTTCCCACTAAAATGATTTTGGCTGCCTTCTGTACTATAGCTGCTTCCTCCAATGGCATCAACATAATAGTCTTCCCATCTTTCTTGATGGTGTAGGTATTAGCATACCCATCATACAGTACCCTCCTGTCAAATTGCCATGGTCTACCCAACAGTAGGTGACAACATTCCATGGGCAAAATGTCACACAAAACTCTATCCTGATATGCTCCAATCTGAAAATCCACATATGCCTGTTCATATACAAAAAGTGATTGACTATCACTCACCCAAGATGCCTTGTAAGGGTGTTGATGTGGAATCCTTTCCAAATTTAGTTTATTCACCATTTCCTGAGATACCATGTTGTCTGTTGAACCAGTATCAATGACAACCTTACATACCTTACCTTTGCCCTTGCATGTGGTCTTAAAAAGAGCTCTTCTTTGCATCATATCCTTTGATGCCTGCAAACTAGTTCTCCTTAGCATCAATGCTTCTCCCTCCTCAGGATATCCATAATTGTCAGGAACTCTATCTCCTTGATAAGTGTTTGAACTCTGCACACTTTGCTCTACTTTCTCTTCTTGCACAAGTTGTACTCTCTTGTCATTCATTCTATCATCTCTGGATGATGAACCTTTGCTTTCTAGACATTTGAAAAATGGATGACCAAACTCACCACAGGTGTAACACTTTCTTGAAAATGTAGTAGAACCTCTACCACTTCCAAATCTGCCTTTATTACCTTTCCATCCACCTCTGAAATCAGACTGTCCCTGCCCTTTACCAGTGTCTTCTTGACCCTCATTGGTTTGCCTTGTTGTAGGGGCTAATCCTCTTCCCCTCATATTGTTTCCTCTTCCTCTCATGGACTTATCTTGTCTTCTATTCACCTTTTCTTCAATCCTGATTGCCATTTGGTAACAATCCTCCACACTCTTAGGGTTAGCTAAAACTAACTCATCCTGTATGTTCAATCTCAAACCAACCAAGTACCTAAACACCTTTTCTACCTCATTCTCATGATGACCAGATCTCATACTCAACTTATAAAACTCCTCAGTATATGCCTTCACATCCATTTCCTTCTGCCTTAAAAATTGCAGCTTCTTAAACATCTGAATTTCATAATCCTTGGGCAAGAATTTACCTTTGATCCTTGCTACCATTTTATCCCATGAAGTGATCTTTGACTTTCCTTGTTTCCTTCTCTCGGATTGTACATAATCCCACCATACCAAAGCATGACCTCCTAACTTGGTCTTTGCAATCTTTACCTTCTGATCCTCAGCAACATCTTCACATTCAAAGTGATTATCAAGTGCAGCAATCCAATCCAGCAACTCATCTTCATTCAAACTTCCATTATACTTGGAAACATCAACCTTTACCTTAGGTTTATCACTCTGCACTGCCTTTAACAGTTTTGCAAATCTATGGTCTTCGGCATCCAGACCTTCAGCTACCTCTTCATACTCTTCAACAGCATCTTCATCTTCTTCTGATTCACTGTCGTCCACTTCCCTCTTTTTGTTCTTTTCCAGGGCTACAAGCCTGGCTTGAAGTGCTCCAGCAAGCTCCTTCATCTTCCTCATCTCTCTAGCATGTTTTTCCTTCATCTCCTGCAATTCCCTTGCAGTACCATTACCTTTAGGAGGCATTTTGTCAACCTCTCACTCCTCTACCTCTGTCTTTTCAGTGACAGAATCAACACACAACAGCCCAGACCTTTTGCTGAGCTCTGATACCACTATGATGCAGAGACATCCACACTAAAACCTTGACATACAGCATGTATGTCTACAACCCATCATCATCATCATCATATTTCCCTTAACATTGTCAGCATCATCATATTTTCTCTGCCGACCGATATCCTCCTGCAGACAAACCTTCAACCCTTCACCTATCAGCAGCATCATCATATCCAGCTATCAGCAGCATCATCACATTTGGCAAGCGCAAACATCCTCCTGATGTTCACTGTTCATCTTACTGCCAAATGCTTTCTGCAGCATCACGATGTTCAACATCATGTTCATCAGCAGGATATAAAATATCTAGTTCCCTCCATATATCCTGATGACGACAACTTCATGCACCTTTCCTTTGATGCTTACGTCACCCCGATATCCTAATGACGATTATCCTGATGACAATGACGTCACATGCAGTTCCTTCAATATCCTGCTGTCGGCCAAACTTAACATTATCGGCCCGCGATGGTTTTATCAACCTGATCTTCTACCTTATGCCGATATGCTCCTCCTCGGCAACACCTGATGATGATCACCCCAATGCACATCTACTGCATCATGGTCCCCTCCATCTACTTGGATGATGCCCGAAGTAACTACAGGATATACACAGAAATATCCTGATGATGCCGTTGTGACGAATTTCCAACCTTAGCAAATTTCAATCCGCCGAACCTCCTGAGGTGACCTGATCTACTTTCAGGGTGATCTTCCAGACTCTAACAACCAGCACGACCTAGCACATACCCATGCTAGGGTTCTCAACACCTCTTGATTGCGATCCTGCAAACATGCATGCAAACAAACAGAAAATGCAAGCTAAACCCTAAACTATGGTACATAGCCATTCCACCGATTCGACGAATCAACCAGTGGAATGGATCAGCGAATCCATGCAACCACCAGAACAGCAACTCGATTACACAATGGAATTCAAAACAGAGAATGGACACAAACAGGATCTTTTTATTGATTTCAAAAGATGCAATTAAAATACTCTGTCTCTCCTCTCTCTGTCTCACTCCCTGCAAAGTCTGATCGATGATCTGTAATACTGCCTAAAGCCAACCGATCCTAATGCATAAATAGGATCTCCTGCGAGTACTACCACTCGATTCCCAGCGGCTGGGAGGATCCAACCGAACTAACAACCTAAACAGCTATCCAAACAAACTATCTAAAAATAGTAAAGTATGGTCAACATGACCTTATTACATGCATTGGTCTTATAAGACCTTCTTGGAAACATTAACCAGACCTATAACAAACTAACTGCCTCATGGAGGCCAGCTGTCAGGTAGGTGCTCCTGCACCAGAAGGTTTGTATGAGTGGTTAATCATGCCATTTGGGCTAACCAATGCACCAAGCACATTCATGCAGCTCATGAATGAGGTACTAAAAGAATTTTTGGGAAGTTTTGTTATTGTTTATTTGGATGATATTTTGATTTTCAGTAAGACTTGGGATGAGCATCTGATGCATATCAGAAGAGTTCTAGAGAAGTTGAGGGAAGAGAAGTTGCTGATTAATTTGAAGAAAAGTAGTTTTGCAAAAAAGGAGTTGGTATACCTGGGATTTGTTGTCTTAGAGGAAGGTCTTAAGATGGACCCAGAAAAAGTAAGGGCTATCATTGAATGGCCTATGCTAAGGAGTGCAACGGAGGTAAGATCTTTTCATGGTTTGGCAAGTTTTAACAGAAAGTTTATCAGGAATTTTAGTAGCATTTGTGCACCCCTAACTGAGACAATGAGGGGATAGAAAAGAGTTTAGATGGACTAAAGGAGCAGACAAGAGCTTTGACACATTGAAGTAGAAAGTCGTAGAACAACCTGTTTTGGCACTTCTAGATTGTAATAAGGTATTTTAGGTAGATTGTGATGCTAGCAGTAGTGGAATAGGAGTTGTTTTGAGCCAAAAAGGTAAGCCCATTGCCTATTTTAGTGAGAAGCTTAATGATGCCAAGAAAAAGTATTTTGTTTATGATCAAGAGTTTTATGCAATAGTCCAGGCTTTGAAGAAATGGAGACATTATTTGTTGCCAAAAGAGTTTGTTTTATATACTGATCATCGGGCTTTGCAATATCTTAGTAGTCAAGGAAAGTTAAATCAAAGGCACTTAAAATGGGTTGAGTTTTTGTAGAGTTATACTTTTGTTTTGAAACACAGGAGTGGGAAGTCCAACAGAGTTGCAGATGCCTTAAGCAGAAGGCAAAATTTATTGACAAAAATGAAGATAGAGGTTGTTGGGTTCGATGAGCTCAAAAGTTTGTATCTTGAAGATCCAGATTTTGTAGAGGCTTGGAAAGCTTGTCTGGAGCCTGTTACTTTGGACAGGACAAAATGGTTGGATTTCATAATCCAAGACGGCATGTTGTTTAGAGGAAGCTAGTTGTGCATTCTGAGGAGTTCCATGAGAGAGAACTTGATTAAGGAGAAGCATAGTGGAGGATTGGCTGGACACTTTGGTCGAGATAAGACCATTTCTATTATTGGTGAAAATTATTATTGGCCACAGTTGTAGCAGGATGTGAGGAAGTTTGTGTAGAGTTGTAGAGTATGTCAGATGGCAAAAGGAACAAGTCAAAATATAGGGTTGTATCAACCATTACCTATACCAGAGAAGCCATGGGATGATATTAGTATAGATTTTGTTCTTGGTTTACCAAGGACATAGAGAGGGCATGATTCTATTTTTGTGGTGGTGGACAGATTCTCAAAGATGGCACATTTTATTCCTTATAAGAAGACTAATGATGCTATTCATATTGCAGAGTTATTTTTCAGGGAAGTGGTGAGACTACATGGTCTACCAAAAAGCATAGTTTCAAACCAAGATACCAAGTTTGTTGGTTATTTCTAGAGGACATTGTAGAAGAAGTTAAAGACAGACTTGAAGTTCAGTTCTGCACACCATCCATAGACTGATGGATAGATAGAAGTGGTGAATAGGAGTTTGGGTAACCTGCTACGATGCTTAGTAGGAGATAAGCCCAAGGGATGGGATTCAATTTTACCACAAGCAAAATTTGCCTACAACAATTCTGTCAATAGGAGTACTGGTAAATCACCATTCCAGATTGTATATGGTAATAGCCTGAGAAATGCTTTTGATTTAAGGAAGTTGGACAATGGAGAAAAGACAAGTGCTGAAGCTGAAGACTTTGCAAAACATTTGAAGAAATTGCATGAAGTAAGAAAGCACATTAATAAGATGAATATTCAATACAAGGCTAAGGCAGATTAGAAGAGGAGGTATAAGAAGTTCCAGGTGGGAGATGAAGTCATGGTTCACTTGAGAAAAGAAAGGTTCCCAGTTGGAACATACAATAAATTAAAAATGAAGAGATTTGGACCATGCAGAATCATGAAGAAGCATGATTCAGGAAATGCATTTGAGGTAGAGCTGCCGAGTGGGATCAATATTTCTCCTATTTTCAACATTGCTTATTTATCAGAATATCATGAAGGTGGAACAGAGGATGGACCAACAGAAGTGCAGTGGAGTATTCTGGCACCTACTTCAACAGAGGAGATAGAAGAGATTTTGGATAGCCGTGTGGGAAGGAGCACTCGGAACAATCAATATGAAGAATATCTAGTGAAATGGAAAGGAAGGCCTGTTGAAAATTCTTCTTGGTTGTCTAAGGCAGAGGTTGACCATTTGGGTTTTCCTCACACAAACACCTGAGACGTGACAGGGTCACTTCTCAAATTACCCTGGGTGTCTGATGCAAGAGCATCTAGAGGTGTAAGGGCAATCTTGCATCCCCCAAAAAGAAGTTAATTCAAAACCATTGTAGTTGTTCTCATTTCTTCCCATAATTAGTGTTTTTGGTTCCATAATATCCAGAATAATAATGTAGGACTTTTAGTTTTTTCCAAAACTACTAAAAATAGTGACCTGCCTATTTAAGAAAGTGTACCTGCTATTTTTAGAAAGTTTGCATTTGGGCACGTAATGAAGCAAAAACTTCCAGAAAGTTAAATAATAGAAATATAAGACCTTTGGCAAAGGAATCATGTAAAGATCATTTGTGAGCTAAAAAATATTAAAGTTTTTGTTTTCTGAAAAGCCCCTGAAAATTTACGGAATGAGATATGAGGCACTAAAACTTCTCATAACATCTCAAAAAGTTGACAGAAATCCATTTACAAATTTTTGGCATGATAGTTTACATCACGAACTTTTCGGCGCTTAAAATAGTTCGTCAATCGGACACCCGGATCAAAAGTTATGCTTCCCGGAAGTTGACCTACTTTTGGAGGGAGTTGTAAAATTCAAAATTTAGCTGGAGGCCACCAAAAAATGCTATTTATGACTATTTTGGGAACCCTAGGTAGTAGTAGAGTCAAGGGGCCCAGTGTGGAGTCAAGAATAGGTGGGAAAGCAGAAACCCTAGCTGATTTGGGGTTACAGAAGGCTGAAGATTCTAGAGTCTTGAGGTTGGGAAAGTTGTAATGTGTTGTAGCTAGTAGAGGATTTATCCTCTAACTATAATTGAGCTTCTATAATGTAATGAGTTGCCAAGTTCAATAAAAGAAAGTTCTATTTGCTGTGTTCAATATCTGTTATTGTGTGTTTTGTGATTTACCCCCTTCATCACTGTTGCTCAAAAGTGATCTGTATTTTGCCAAGTGCGAACTGTTATTACTCAAAAGTGATGCTGAAAATCCAGATGTGAACTGTTAATGCTCAAAAGTGACTTGTTTTTGCCACATGCGTAAAATCGCTACAAAAATCATATGTTAGGAAAAACCCTAAATTGTAGGAAGCAACCCAGACAGCTGAAAGTGATCAGTTTCGAATCAAAAGTGATGCTTATTTGACCATAGGTGACCACTGTTGGTTTAAACATGATCTAGAAATTGCTAAAAGTGGTGACTGGTAGCTTAAAATCAATGCAAATGTTCTGAAGGTGACTAGTTTTCACTTAAAAGCAATCACAATTTACTATAAGCACTCAGAAAATCTGATCTTCACAAAAAAAACTTCAAACAACAAAGTTAATCAAGGATGTGGATCCCACCGAGCATGCCAAAATGTGATAGGTAAAAATCAAGTCAATAAGATCAAGCATGCAAATGAAAACCTAATCCTACCACCATCAAAGAATCAAATCCAAGTGAATTCAAAAACATGCAATTCAAGAACAAGATCACCTAGATTGTATGATTCCTTGTTTGTGATGTGGATTGTTTCTTCAACAATGAACAATTATGAAGATCAAAGTTACCATGATGGATGGATGATAATATGTTAGATGGATGTTAAAATGCTCAATGTGCTCAAGATAATAATGTAGACACTATATGAAAAATGTTGGATTATGTAGTATGGAATGAGAGGGTGTTTATATAGACCTCAACCAAAATCAATCAATGGTAGAGATTTGGTGGCTATGTGAATGGTTGAGATGAATTGATAGTCATAGGTGAATTTGTAAATGACAAGTGGAGGGAAGATAAGGCTCATATGTGATTGTGTACATAAAAGTACTACATGTGAAAGATATTAAATGAAAGATGTAGTACCACACATGTTTTTAAATAAAAGAGGCACACATGTCAGCTTATTAAGATAAATGAAGATAAGTGATTAGAGAAATTAATTAAATAAATAAAATTTATTTAATTAATTAGAAAGTGGGATTATGAAGGAATTTTAATTAAATAAATAAGATTTATTTAATTAAAAATAGATAGAATGAAGATAATTAAATAATTAAGGATTATTTAATTATAGATTAGCATAAATAGATAATGAATTAATTAAATAAATATAAATTTATTTAATTAATAGAAGAAATAAGTGATTTAGATGAAAATAGAGAAATTGCTCAAGTGTGTTAGACAAATGCAGATGCGATATGTGAAGCTAATGATAACTAGGTCAATTTTGGGTGTCTACAGATACCTTTATCTGACTGAGTGATTTGCAGACCTAAGAAGAAATTCATCTCACCAAACATGGACATCTCAAATTCACTTTACATCTAATCAGCAAATATTTTGCACATGCTCTCATTTCCACCAAAAATGATATCATCAACAAATACTTCAGCAATCAGAATATTCTCATGATCAATCTTGAAGTAAAGATTACTGTCAGCAGTGCCTTTGTTATATCCTAGCTTTAACAGGTACTTATCTAATCTTGCATACCAGGCTCTTGGGGCTTGTTTGAGTCCATATAATGCTTTACTCAACCTATAGACCATATCTTTCTGATCAGACAACTAAAATCCTTCTAATTGCTCAATATAGACTTCTTCTTCTAGTTCTCCATTTAGGAATACTGACATGACATCCATCTAATAGACTTTGAAATCTTTATAAGTAGCAGATGCAAGAAATAATCTGACTGCCTCTATTCTTTCCATCGGAGCAAAAGTTTCTTCAAAATCAATTCCTTCCACTTGAGAATATCCTTTGCACACTAACCTTGCTTTGTTTCTTACAACTTCACCATCTTCATTTAGTTTGTTCTGGAAGACTTATTAAGTTCCAATCACATTTTTGTCCTCAGGTCTAGAAATAAGATCCCATGTGTGATTCGTTTCAATTTGCATTAACTCTTCTTCCATTGCTTTTATCCAATTTTCATCATTGCAGGCTTCAGTTATTGATTTTGGTTCAATATTTGAAATCAAACAAATCTCTTCTTGATCTTCAACAATTCTTCTTCTAGTTCAAACACCTTTATTTATGTCTCCTATGATTTGATTTTTAGGATGGTTCATCCTTACATACCTGGGAGTTTTGGGATCTTCTTGAACTTCTATTTCTTGAATTTTTTCCTCAACTTTTGCATTATCCTCTTGAGTTATGGAGCTTTCTAGATCAATATGGATCTAAGTCTGGGTTTGAATTTTCCTTCCTTAACTTGGATTTTCATCTTGATCATCTGAATCATATCCACAAGACCTGGAATGTTCTTCTTTGCTCTCATAAACTCTAACATTAGCACTTTCAACAATCTTTTTCAACCTTTTGTTAATGCACCGGTATGCTTTTCTATGAGTAGAGTAACCCAGAAAAATTCCTTCATCACTTCTTGCCTCAAACTTGCCTAGATCCTCATCTCTTTTTATATAGCACTTACTACCAAAAAATCTAAAATATCTTACAGTAGGAGGATGACCAAACTAGATTTCATAAGGAGTCTTACCAGAATTGCCTTTGATCTATACCCGGTTAAGGATGTAGACAACAGTACTCACAGCTTCTCTCCAATAAACTTGTGGAACATTTGTTTCCATCGTCATGGTCCTGACAACTTCTTGAATGGTCTAGTTCTTTCTTTCCACAACTCCATTTTGTTGAGAAGTCCTAGGAGTAGATAACTATCTTTTTATTCCATGATTTTCACAGAATGTATCAAACTCACTAGAGGTAAATTCTCCACCTCTATTGGATCTTAGACACTTTATCTTCACACCAATCTTATTTTCCACCATAACTTTGAACACTTTGAATTTGTCAAGAGCTTTTGATTTTTCTTTTATGAAAGGTACCCACATCATCCAGGAGAAATCATCAATCAGCAACATAAAATATGTCTCCTTGCACACTCCTAATTCTAGGAGGACCACATAGATCAGTATGCACAAGTTCCAATCACCCACTTGAAAATTATTCTTTACTTTTGAATGATGTTTTGTTTTATTTACCCAATTGACATTCTCTACACATGCTATCAGGTTTCACAAGTCTTGGAAGATCTCTCACAACCCGAGTAGAACTTATCTTGTCAATGTTATCAAAATTCACATGACACATTCTCCTATGCCACAACCAACTCTTATCTGTCTGTGTAATAAAATATCTTTTACCAGAACTACTTAATTGAATACTGTTACCTCCAGTTTGTATACCAGATGCAATTTCAGTTCTGGAGCTTTCCAAGATTCTATATTTACCATCCTTGAATCAGAGATCATAACCCTTGTCAACCAATTGTCCAACACTGAGAAGATTATGCTTCAGTCCTTCCACATACAGAACATCATTTGTGTTATTCTTACCATCAAAAGAGATGGATCCTCTACCATGGATTCTACCAGCTGAGTTGTCTCCATATTTCACAAATCCACCTTCATAATTTTCAAAGCTTAAAAACTTACTTTTATCACCAGTCATATGATAAGAACATCCACTATCAATCACCCATTCATACTTTTCAACAACCTAAGTAGCCAAGGCACTTTCCATATTTACAAAGCTAGCAATTCAGTAGATACCGGATCTTCTTCTTTTATAGCAATGAATACCCAATCATCTTCAATGGCACCTCCATGATCGGATTCATCATCTGTGACTCCTTCTCCAGCTTTTTGGACATAGTAACAATTCTTTTAACCTTTATATCTGTTAGGGTTTGGTTTTGAAAACATCTCCGAACATCTTGAGGCAAAATGACCAATCTTATTACGAGCAAAACATTTGAATGGTAGCTTTCCTTCATACTTACTGGATCCTCTTGGCATTCTTTTGGCAATAAGAGCTTCAAGATTTGCAGTTTCAATTTCATCATCTTCAAGATCCTTCCTTGCTTTCCAAAATCTATTTGATCTTGTTGAAGAGCTTTCACCCAGATTATATCTTTGTTTTGCATACACACTAGCCTTAAATGTAGATTCAGACTTAGGAAGAGAATCACCAAACTCACTTTATTCAAAAGCTAAAATTTTTCCAACCAGCTAATCTCTTGTAACTTTTGAGACAATCCTAATCTCCTCTATAATAGCAACCTTATGTTTGTATGAATCAGGTAAAGATTTGAGCACTTTTTCCACAATTTCTAATTCTTCCAAAGTTCCACCAACACACCTGATACCACACACAAGTTCATTTATCTTTTGAATGTAGATTGTGATGTTTTCATCTTTGTTCATTCTTAGATTTTCAAATTTTCCTCTCAGACTTTGTAGCTTGGCACATTTGACATATTCATCACCTTCATAAAGATTCTCCAACTTCTTCTAGATTTCATGAGCAATTTTTAGTCCAAAGACATTTGACATTTCTGAATCAGTCAGGGCACTCAACAAGGATTCTTTAGCTCAAAGGTTATTTTTTGCATCTTTGACTTGATCTGGAGTTGAAGGACCTTTCTCCGGAGGTTTATAATCAACATTGGTTATCACCCAATAAGCATCACCCATGCATTGCAAATGGCACTTCATGTAACTCTTCCAAACAGAGTAATTTGTTCAATCGAATCTTAGACTATCCTTATTGTAAGTTGACATCTAGGATCTCCTTGAGTGGTTAACCTTCTTCTAGAGGAACCTCACTCTGATACCAATTGTTGGAATTAGTTTGGACAACTGAGAGGGGGGGTGAATCAGTTGTCCCATAATTTATAACCTTTTCTACTTTTAAACTTTTTTAACAACTTTCAATCAGATAAATATTAAAGCATGAATCAATAACACAAGAGCAGAAATAAATAGAACACACATAACACTAGAATTTTTATGTGGAAACCTGTTTAAGGGAAAACCATGATGGGGGTTAACCGACAAGATTCCTACCCTATTAAAAGTACTTAGATGAAAAGAGAAGGCACATGCCTTCGGGCTCACTGCCCAAAGCTCACTGCTCAAGAGAGGCTCACTGCCTATAGAATTTATGTTTAATATTTTGGATTTTTCCCAAACTGGATGCTTCCCAGTTATCCCTACAAGGTAGCCATCATTGATCAACAGGATTTCTAGGCCATGGGCCAACAGTACAGGAGATAGACCCTATAAATATCTCCTCTTCTTCTTTAGGCTCTGCAGAACCAAGGGGGGTGTTCCCTATTCAACATCCATAAGATATGCACATGAACTCACTGGGATGTTGATACAAAGCAGATAAATCCTCTCTTATGCATGCCAAAACTGTAAAATAAGTGCAAAGGGGCTAGCTTTGAGCCTATGGCTAGTTGTGAGATAGGGGATTTTGGTCCTAAAATTACTTCTAATATCCTAAAGGTTTATATTTGAAGTTTGGATTTGTATTTTGTATTTGTGTCCAAGTTAGGGACCTTGGGTTGTAACCTCAACACAAGACCAGACTGGTGCCTATCTCAGGGCTCAAAGTCAATAGACATACACATGTGAATGATTACCATAAACTTCAATCAATAACTGAGTTTCAAGGGGATTTTATAGTGTCTGCCTTACAGATACTTCCCAAGATTGAGTATTTAGTCATTCATACTTAATGATATCCCTGTTGCAGCATACTTTTCCCAATGCTTAACCTAAAACATTTAATTTGTTCCTTGAACAAAAGTGAGAGATTAGACATTCAACACAGAAAACCCATGTTCCAGAATCCCAAATAACCCTTAGGTATTTAGATTCAAAAGAAAAGATGCCCACAACTTGGAGACAAACAACTGAACACATGCAACGAACACATTTCTCATATAAAACAACATGAAACCAGCAAAATTATGCATAAAACATACAACATATGACTCATAAACTCACAGAACACCAAAACAGAGCCACCAGTAGAACTGTATCTTATTACTCTGCCAAAAAATATTTCTAGTCTCCAACAACCAAAAAATGAGTAACACAATTCTGATATACTTAGAATGTGCCCTCAACAATCAAGTACAAGGTCATTTCAAAATGCCAGATATACTACACCATCAAATGGCATCCAAAATATTCAATGCAGCAGCAAGAAGAAGGAAAGAGTAGGTGAAATTAGGAAGTGTGTCGCTGCTCAGAGAATTGCATTGAAAATGGTAGCTAGCCTATCAATCAGTCGACCATGCCTCCGTAAAATGCAATTAATGGCCAACCTACCCATTTTGAAATGCAGCGGTTCATTGTTTTTGAAGTTCTTCCACTTAGAAATACAACTGTGAATAGAGGAAATCCTTCTTTCAGAATTTTGAATGATGGTTGTTGATCAATTTTCTCCCACCGAGATCTGCGGCTCCAAATCACGCTGACAAGTCAACAGCCAATGAAAACATGCCACACAGGCACCCTTTTTCCATCACAAACATACAACTACCTTTGTATATGCAAATGCATATACATACAACCGCTTGCACATTCAAATCTTTGTATATACAAAAACATGTATATACAATCACTTTTGGATACATGGCAGTCGCTGATTTGTTCTCCATCGCTGAGCACTTGCATCTCCATCGATCGTCGAAATGACCCTGGAAGTATCTGCTGATGAGCATTATCCTACTGACGAGCCATTGTATCAACATGTGCATTTGTGGTTATACATATGAGATTGTATACGCATACAATCATCTGCATACAAAGGCACGAACCTCAAATCTTTATAGAACAAAGTGTAATCACTATCGGATCCGGGCATTGTATCTTCCCCTTGCATATCTCCTTGTATATCACACATACAATGTGCAATGTACATCCTGCGGACCCCAGCCACTTGTCTGCCAAAATACATTCCTTCTTCGCGTCCGGGTTGTATGTGTGCACCTTTGTATATTGCATTGTATGTCACATATACATATAACCCACAAAACATACAACCTTGCGGGCCCCACCATGCATTTGAACATCTTTGACTTTGACTACAACATGTTTGCATATTTCTTTGTACCCATTGCTTGTATGTTTGGTTGTATATTAGGAACATACAATCCCAATATACAACCCGTAGATTCTAGCTTTTTCATAAATGTAATTAACTCCTTGGTCGTATCCTCCCTGCATCTATCCACTTGTACATTTCACTTGTATATCAGAGATACATACAATGCAGCATACAAGGAAATGCTTTAACTTTTCAACTCTACTCTTGCATCCATCCCCGCCAGGCCCGATTTGATAAACTTTGATGTCCGGGACTTGTATATTTTGCATTGTATGTGCAAACATACAATCACCTATATATCCAATTGGTGGGCCCTAGACCTTGTGTCTCTTTCTTTGCATCTTGTCTTTTAATGTTTCTACTAGTTGATCATTTGCTTGCATGTGGCAAATGTACAAGACCCTTGTATCTTTTCCTTTGCATGTGCGCCATGTATGATTTATCCTTGTATATTGAAAATATAATACAATATACATGCAATCTTTCCACTTCATACTTGTGGGCCCGACCATTATTCAACCCGATTTGAACATATTTGAGACCCGCCACTTGGATATACCCGTTGTATATGTGAATATACAATGACAACATACATGCAATTTCCTTTTACATACAAGCATGGAATCTGCGATGGAATATTTGATGTACATACAACCCGATATGCATACAAAGATGCATACAACTATTTTTTCACCATTTTCAAAGGGTCTTCTTTGGACTTAGCATTTTTTCAATCCTTTTTAGCGTGACGGGAGAAAATGGTAATACAATGCAATGGAGTTGGTCAACCTACAAATGCAAAGGTATAAAAATGCAACTTAAGTGATTGATGACCTGCAATAGGAGGTCAATGGTGAAATAGAAGATATAATGCATGATTTTGAGGGAAAACAAAACCTAAGGGACTAAGGGCTTGAGGAAACAAAAATACATGCTTGTAGACTTGACTCAAAACCCTAACCCTAGGTGGGCACCACCATTGGCTCTGACTGGGTACGTGCAGGCGTAAGGTTGCAGCGAGAACCAGATCACTCTAGGACAGACCAGGCAAAACACAAAACGCAAAAACACCACCAACTACACAAGTTATATACAGATTATTCACACTTAATTTACAATGTGCACTCAAGATATTCATTCATGAGAAATAAGGTTTTAGGAACTTACCGTGCATAGGTAATTCTAGTAGTTCACCATTTAGGGCCTAGAGAAAGTAGGAATCTTCTCCATGAGTATTGCTGATCTGATATGGGCCCACCCACAAGGGCTCAAATTTACCATGCTTTCCCTTATCCTGACTCTTTGTATTCCAAACCAGGACCAAGTCACTTATCTAAAACTTCCTTTCTATGTCCCTTTTATCAAACAAATATTTCACCTTCTGTCATTTCTTGATATTTGTCTTATGTGCTTCTCTTGTAATCTCATCTAGTGCAACCAGTTGATTTATCCTTTCATTCATTGAGTCCTCAATTTCTTTATCATTTTCTTGTATGAATCTATAAACTAGTAGGAGATTATTCACAGGTAACTTAGCTGCTGCACCATACACTAGCTCAAAGGGTGACTTTCCAATTGCTTTCTTCACTGTTATCCAGTCAGCCCATAGTGCCATCTTTAATTTAGAATCCCATGCCCTTTTTTTCTTGTCTACCATCCTTTTGATGATTTTCATAAGGCTTTTGTTACTTGATTCTGCCTGACCGTTTCCTTGTGGATGATATGGTGATGCATATGACAAATCAATCCCATAGTTGCAAAAATCAATAAACTCACCAGATCTGAAGCACATGGTATTGTCTGTGACCACTCTAACTGGTACTCCAAATCTGATAATAATGTGTTCCAAAATAAAATCCATCACCACCCTACTTGTAGCTTTCATAGTTGGAATGGCTTCAATCCATTTAGTAAAATAGTCAGTAGCAACCAAAATCCAACTATGTCCTCCACTTGATTTTTCTAAAATTTTCCCTATAAAATCAATTCTCCATTGCTGAAATGGAGCCTCCATAGTTACAGTTCTAAGGGGCAATGCACCTTCATACTTAAGTTTTCCTAAGAACCTTTGACAGGGATCACATTTTCTTACCATCTTTTGTGCATCTAAGAAGAGGGTCAGCCACCAATAGCCTACTCTAAGGATTTTGTGAGATGTTGTCTTAGCAGTGTAGTGTCCTCCACACATTCCTTTGTGCATGTCATTTAAAATACCAATAGCTTGATTTTCATCCACACACCTAAGAAGGACACCATCATGATTCTTCCAATACAATTCTCTTTAAATAATTATGTATTTGATAGCATGTAACTTTAAGGTCCTTTTTTTACTATCACTGAGATGGGAAGGATAATTCAAATTCTACAAATAATACACAATGTCCTTGTACCATTTAGATTCTGACATGTTAACAATTTCATCTTGAACTATATTTACCTGGCATGCTTCCAGATTTGATTGTGTCATCATCTTAGCCAAACCCTGTCCCCTAACCAATTTTGTAATTTGTATCTCAATGTTGAATTCTTGTAACTTGTTAATCCACCTGCATCTTCTTCCTATCACTTCTTGCTGAGTGAAAATGTCCTTAACTACTGCATGGGTCACATATGCAATTATCTGAGGGCTTACTAAATATGGCCTGAAACTTTTGACTGCCTTAACCAATGCATATGCCTGCTTTTCCATGATATCATATTTCAACTTGGTTGTCTGCAATGACATGCTAAAGAAAGCAATAGGTTTCTCAAAACCCTCTTTATTTTTCTGTAATAAACATGCAGCAATAGTATGAAAAGAGGCAAATGAGAACAACTGAAATGGCTTAGAAAAATTAGGAGATCTGAACACAGGAACCATCTTTATAGCTTCTTTGATGTTCTGAAATGATCTAGTTGCTTCACTTGCCCATTTGATAGTTTCACCCTTCTTCAACATTTTAGAAATATCATTTGTAATCTCTGCAAAGTTGGGAATGAATCTTCTAACAAAATTAATCTGTCCAAAGAAAGACTGAATGCCTTTCACTGTTTTAGGAATTTGAATTTTGTCAATTGCAGCAACCCTTTCAGGATCAATCCTGACTCCATCCTTGGAAACAATGTGTCCCAATAGTTTTCCTTCTATTACCCCAAAAACACATTTCTTTGGGTTAAGTGAAATGCCATATTCCAATGCCCTAATAAAAATTTGTTCTAGATGCATGCAATGTTGCTCCTCCTTTATTGAATAAGAAGTTAAATCATCCTGATATACAGCCAAAATTGAGTCAATCAATCCTACAAAAGCAACATCCATAGCCCTCTAAAATGTAGCACTTGCATTTGTTAGTCCAAATGGCATTCTTACATATACATAAGTTCCCCATGGAGTGGTGAAGGTAGCCTTGTATTGTTCAGATTCTTTTACCTTCACCTGATTATATCCTAAAAATCCATCCATCATGGATAAAAGCTCAAAACCAGTTACCTTCTGCAACATAGCCTCCATGTTTGGCAGTGGATAATTGTCTTTTAAAGAAGATACATTCAAATTTCTAAAGTCCACACAAATTCTTATATCACCATTCTTCTTTCTGACTGGGACAATATTGGACACCCAAGTTGAGTGTCTAATAGGCACAATTATTCCAGCCTCCCTAAGCTTTACAAGCTCTTCCTACATTTTTGGAGCCAGAGTTGGGTTAATAGGTCTTTGTTTCTATCTGATTGGCTTAGCTCTAGGCTTCAAAGGAATCTCATGCTAGAGTAAGTCCTCTCTATAAGCTTTTAGGTCCTCATATGACCATGCAAAGACATGCTTATATTTTTTCAATAATGCAATCAACATACTCCTGATGTGTGGCTTGAGTTGTTTGCCAATATATACCCTTTTGGGGCATGGCATGTCCCCAAGTTTATCTCCTCCAAGTCATCCTTGTTTGTAGGAGATGCCTTTGTAACAAACTGGTCTCTATTGTCAAATGCTCTTTCTAAAGTAACTAGCCCTCTGGGTATTTTATTTGTTTTAAGTTGAATTATTTCTTTCCCCAAAAGAGTTTCTTTTCCATTCACAACTTCTACAAAATTTTGAAAATCAATCTCCTGGTTCTCATATTCATCTATGCAGTGTAGGAACTTCAACAAGTCTCTATCATCATCAAACACCTGCCAACTGCATATATTTTTTGGTACTGCAGGTCTAATTTTAACTTCAACATTTGTAACATCAGATAGAGTAACATCATCTAGCCTTATGGCCACATTAGCTAAAAAGTCTGCCATGACATTCTTTGATCTTTCTATCCAATTTATTGAAAAAGTATCAAATAATTCAATTGTATCCCTTACAACATGCTTATACTATTTTAACCTTTTATTTTTTGAAGCATATTTATCTCTCACCTGGGAGACAATTAATTCTAAATCTCCAAATACTTTTAGCATCTTAATCCCATGCTTCAAAGAAACATTTAATCCTAATAGCAGAGCTTCATATTCTACAATATTATTTGTGCAGGCAAACTTCAATAGGAAAGAGAATTTTAGAAGCTTACCTGTTGGAGACAAAAACACAACTCCAGCACCAGAACCCTCCTTTGAACAAGCTCCATAAAAATACATAGTCCAGACACCCTGTTGGTCAAGTTCTTGAATGCAAAAATCTTTCCCCTTGTTCCCTTGATCATCTGAGACAATTCTAAAGTTCTCACAGTCGGTATCCACAAAATAGATATGCTCTTCTGAATCTTGATCTTCAACTGTTTCTGGTGACCTTTCTTCTCTGACCAGTTTGACATCTCTACCATTCATTGGGATCATGGCATATGATAAATCTAACTACATGCTTTCTCCAACCAATGCTACCCATCTTCTTGACAACAGCATACCATACTGTGGTTTTATGTCAACTACTATTATATTCATTCTGTAAGTCTTTTTTGGATATGCTGCTAGCATAAAATCCACATCCTTCATGATTCCAATAACTTACCTCCCTAGCATCCATTGCATAGCATTTTCCACATGCCTTATCTATTTTCAATCCAGCTTGTTGCATGATAGCCAGAGGCATAATATTTCTTGATGCTCCCGAGTCAAGCATACAATTCTTGATTACTTTTCCATTAATACAAGGGAGACATAAAATAGTTCAACCTGTGAAGGGCATTTTGTCATTGTCACCCCTAGATAGACTTCAGGAACCTCATCCTCATCAATACATAAGGCTTGCTCCTTACCTTGAGTCTTAACACTCTACTCAGCCTGACAAGCTACTTCTGAAATTAGGGATAATGCTTTATTCCTGAATTCTTCAACTTTCATCAGCTCCATCAATGGGACAGAGACCTTTATCTGGGATAAAACCTGAGCTATGTCAAAGGGAGCATAATTTTGTAAAACAGTTGTAGCTTGAGCCATGGTTTTATTCTTATCCTTGGCTGATCTAGCCTTAATTTTAATGGCCTTTTGACTGTCATCCATGACCTAAGAATTCTTATTTTGATCCTCATTTTGGGGAACTTTATTTTCTCATCTTTGAGAATCATGACTTGGCTTTTGCTTAGAATTTTTCTTATTATTGTTCCATCACATTTTATGTGGTTCAGCCCCTTTATGATTATGCATTGGTTGATTCACAAAAGTATCTTCTGGTTGACGTGGGTCACCTACCTAAGCCTTACCTCTAAGGTTATAGTTACTTTTGACCTGAGCCACTGCTGCAGCTATGAGAGCTCTAATCTCTTCATCAGAAGGCCTTCTCAAGTTATTTAGAAAAATGCGTGAATCCTAAGCATACACATAATTATCTTCATCATCCTCATCATAAGAAATCTACTGGCAGATCTGAGTCCCATAGTTTGTACCTTCATCAGCATCATAAGAAGAAGAATACTCCCTATTTGTGAACAACATATTGACACTATCATCCTCCATACAATGTGGCTCATTGCATTCATCACAGGCAACATCATTATTATACAAAGACTGAGCAATCATACATTGTGATTGTGAGTGAGTCATCTGATATATTATGCACCATGGGGTGTCATCAACAATGTTAACAACCCTCTTCAAAGGATCAGGAGTCTCCTTAACATTTTGAGCTCTTTGATTAGTGTTGCTATTTGGGAGAACTGGTTTACCATTGTGCCAATTAGTGTTGTATGGCATATCATGCAATGATGGTCTCTTCTCTTGTCTTTGGTGAACCTGCCTTTCGGGACCTATCCCCTTTTCATTTTTAGCAAGTCTATAACTTAGGTCTTTAACAACAGTTGTCAATTTATCCAATTTTTCTTTAGAAGTAGATGCATTACCTTGGGTACTTTGAGACTTATTTGGATTTTGCATAATCTTTACATCATCCCTTCTATTTGTCTTACTAGATGCTTTTCTATTATTTTCAATGTTGGTTGCAAGTCTAAAAGCATCCCTGAGGCTAGTGGGACCCTTATCTCTTAACCCATAAGCTATTTTCACATCAAAAGCATTTATGTATAGTACCATGCACATTGGTTCATTAGGCCTCATGTGAAGTGGTAATTTGTTCAACACTCTAGTGAACCTAGCATTAAAGTATGCAACTTGCTCATTTGACCCCTTAGTAATACTAGTGAATTCATTTACAAAAAAGCTTGGATTAGTCTTATCACCATATTGTTCTTTAAAAATCCTTCTGAAGTCATCCCATGATGAGATACTCTGGTCAAGCAAACTTTTATACCACTCTCTAGCTTCATCAACTAAGGACTGCATAAACAATTTCATAAAAACATCTTCATGCTCAACCTCAAAGTTGTCCATAACATTGTAAAAGGCCTTCAAATGATCTTCCTCTGACACAACATTATTTCCTGAAAACTTTAGTATCTGAAGCCTTACATGTTTATCAATGGGGTTAGGGTAACCAAGACTACCATTAAAAACTAACTGCCTGAATCTATACAACTGCATAGGTTGTCTATCGAACTGATTAACATTTACATTTGCATTCCTATTAGCATTCTAATATTCACATTGTTCAATGGTATCCTAACATTGTTTATATTTTGTCTCTGATCATTTTGTTGATACTGGACTTCATTTCTTTTCTCGTTTCTCAACACATTTGCATTATCAAGGGTGGGAACTGAATCTTGTTGAGCAATTTTTAGAGCTTGCACCTTTTGTCTCATATCATCTCTAATCTTCAAGGCCTGCAAATACTCTAATTCAGCCCTCAAGTTCTTGATTTCTTCAGCTAATTCTTCATCTTTGGGCATAGAAGAGCACGGTCCCTTTCCATATTGGTCATCATCATCATCCCTTGGGGACTCAGTTTCTTCAAATCTATCAGGGGAATCTAAAAAAGGGCATTCTTGAAACACCTCTGATTTCATTCTCAATCTATCACCTTGTTGTCTTTCATATACATCCTGAATTTCAGCCTCTATGTTTGAAAAATAAGGTGCCTGCTGCTTTGAAGACCCTAGATTATCTTGGGTATTGTCATTGTTTCTAGGGCTGGGAGAACTTTCTTGACTGGCTTGAATGGTCCCTTTTCTCCTATACATCATTTTTCTGGGTAATTCTTCAAACAAAGGATTACAGAGGGATCTTCTCCCTTGCATACAAATTTCATTTTACTAGTTGGGAGATTTGTTCGGAGTCGCCACCTGCAACTAAGAATTAGTTTTTAAACCAAGAATCTTACACAAAGCATCCCCAGTGGAGTCACCAAATCTGTTGGATTTCTTCCAAACTAGATGCTTCCTGATTATCCCTACAAGGTAGCCATCATTGATCAATAGGATTTCTAGGCCAGGGGCCAACAGTACAGGAGATAGACCCTATAAATATCTCCTCTTCTTCTTTAGGTTCTGTAGAACCAAGGGGGTGTTCCCTATTCAACATCCATAAGATATGCACATGAACTCACTGGGATGTTGATACAAAGCAGATAAATCCTCTCTTATGCAAGCCAAAACTATAAAATAAGTGCAAAGGGGCTAGCTTTGATCCTATGGTCAGTTGTTAGATAGGGGATTTTGGTCCTAAAATTACTTCTAATATCCTAAAGGTTTATATTTGAAGTTTGGATTTGTATTTTGTATTTAGATGCAAGACTGGGACCTTAGGTTGTAACCTCAACACAAGACCGGATTGGTGCCTATCTCAGGGCTCAGAGTCAATAGACATACACATGTGAATGATTACTATAAACTTGAATCAATAACTAAGTTTCAAGGGGATTTTATAGTGTCTGCCTTACAGATACTTCCCAAGATTGAGTATTTAGTCATTCATACTTAATGATATCCCTGTTGCAACATACTTTTCCCAATGCTTAACCTGAAACATTCAATTTGTTCCTTGAACAAAAGTGAGATATTAGACATTCAACACAGAAAACCCATGTTCCAGAATCTCGAATAACCCTTAGTTATTGAGATTCAAAAGAAAAGATGCCCACAACTTGGAGACAAACAACTGAACACATGCAACGAATGTATTTCTCATATAAAACAACATGAAACCAACAAAATTATGCATAAAACATACAACATATGAATCATAAGCTCACAGAACACCAAAACAGAGCCACCAGTAGAACTGTATCTTATTACTCCGCCAAAAAAAAAATTCCAGTCTCCAACAACCAAAAAATGAGTAACACAATTCTGATATACTCAAAATGTGCCCTCAACAATCAAGTACAAGGTCATTTCAAAATACCAGATACACTGCACCATCAAAATGGCACCCAAAATATTCAATGCAGCAGTGAGAAGAAGAAGGAAAGAGCAGGTGAAATCAGGAAGTGTGCCGCCGCTTGGAGAATTTCATTGAAAATGGTAGTTGGCCTATCAATCAGTCGACCATGCTTCCACAAAATGCCATTAATGGCTAACCTACCCATTTAAAAATGCAGTGATTCACTATTTCTAAAGTTCTTCCACTTAGAAATACAACTGCGAACAAAGGAAATCCTTCTTTCAAAATTTTGAATGATGGCCATCGATCAATTTTCGCCCGCTGAGATCTGTGGCTCCAAATCACACTGACAAGTCAACAACCAATGAAAACATGCCACACAGGCACCCTTTTTCCATCGCAAACATACAACTACCTTTGTATATGCAAATGCATATACATACAACCACTTGGACATTCAATCTTTGTATATAAAAAAGCATGTATATACAATCACTTTTGGACATGTGGCAGCCACTGATTTGTTCTCCATCACTGAGCACTTGCATCTCCATCGGCTGTTGGAATGTCCCTGGAAGTATCCGCCGATGAGCATTATCCTATCGATGAGCCATTGTATCAACATGTGCATTTGTGGTTATACATATGAGATTGTATATGCATACAATCATCTACATACAAAGGCGCAGACCTTAAATCTTTATAGAACAAAGTGTAATCACTATCGGGTCCGGGCATTGTGTCTTCCCCTTGCATATCTCCTTGTATATCGTACATACAATGTGCAATGTACATCCTGCAGACCCCAGCCACTTATCCACCAAAATACATTCCTTCTTCATGTCTGGGTTGTATGTGTGCACCTTTGTATACTGCATTGTAAGTCACACATACATACAACCCACAGAACATACAACCATGCAGGCCCCACCATGCATTTGAACATGTTTGACTTTGACCACAACATGTTTGCATATTTCTTTGTACCCATTACTTGTATGTTTGATTGTATATTAGGAACATACAATCCCAATATACAACCTGCAGATTCTACCTTTTTCATAAATACAATCAACTCCTTGGTCACGTCCGCCCTGTATCTATCTGCTTGTACATTTCACTTGTATATCGAAGATACATATAATGCAGCATACAAGGAAATGCTTTGACTTTTCAACTCTGCTCTTGCATCCATCCCCGCCAAGCCCGATTTGATAAACTTTGATGCCTGGGACTTGTATATATTTTCATTGTATGTTCAATTGTATGTGCAAACATACAATCGCCTATACATGCAATTGGTGGGCTCCAGACCTTGTGTCTCTTGCTTCGCATCGTGTCTTTGTATGTTGCCGCCGGTTGATCATTTGCTTGCATGTGGCAAATGTACAAGACCCTTGTATCTTTTCGTTTGCATGTGCGCCTTGTATGCTTTATCCTTGTCTATTGAATATACAATACAATATACATGCAATCTTCTCGCTACATACCTATGGGCCCGACCATTATTCAACTCGATTTGAACATATTTGAGACTCGCCACTTGTATATACCTGTTGTATATGCGAATATACAATGACAACATACATGCAATTTCCTTTTACATACAAGCATGGAATCTGCGATGGAATATTTGATGTACATGCAACCTTATATGCATACAACTATTTTTTCACCATTTTCAAAGGGTTTTCTTTGGACTTAGCATTTTTTCAATCCTTTTTAGCCTAATGGGAGAAAACGGTAATACAATGCAACGGGGTTGGTCAACCTATAAATGCAAAAGCATAAAAATGCAACTTAATTGATTGATGACCTGCAACAGCAGGTCAATAGCGAAATAGAAGATACAATGCATGATTTGGAGGGAAAACAAAACCTAAGGGACTAAGGGTTTGAGGAAACAAAAATATAGGCTTGCAAACTCAACTCAAAACCCTAACCCTAGGTGGGCACCACCATAATAAATAAAGAATTAACTGATAAATAGCATCTACTTCATGTCTGGTTTAGTTTCATTCAATGCTCACAAAACTTCTGCTCTGCCCCAAATACCTCTTCTCTAATTCTTCATCCCAAACATCTCTTGTTCTTCTACTTCTCTTCTACTCTGCTCTTCCTTTGATCCTTTGGATTTTATTATTTTTTGAACAAGGATGATTTTCCACACTTCAACTACACACCTTTATATGCTTCATCAACCTTGGGATAAACATCAAGGTCAGCTTGACTTAACGCGGATCATTATATTGTTGGCCAAACATATTTGAGATTTGAATCTACCTCTGACAACATGCCATGCTCCAGAGAATTGCTCTTAGATCATCTGCAACATACTTGAATCATCCAGTCGTCCAAGACTGGGAAGAACAACAACACCAAGAGGGAAATATTCAATAGCGAGTTCAAACTTCAATGTGGAACTCCAACATAGCAGTCACATGATCTAGAGACTTCCACAAGCACATTGAATTCAACAAAAACATCCACACTCCTCCAAATCATTAGAATCACTTGCATCTTCCTCTAGAACCTCAAGAACACTATCTTCCATGACTGTCACATTAGAAAGATTGTTTGTGGACCTCCAAACCATGAACCACTTGAATAGATGATACACACTGACTTCCCAAACATGCCTCTAGATCCACATATCATCATTTTATTAACTTACCCTTAGTTGTTGTCCCTGATGACCAAACCACAACTTGGTTCATGTGGCTCACTCAGTCATTTCATGACTCATTCAGTTGAGATGGTTTCCTAACAGGCATATTGGTCTTTTATATTGATATTCAAGTTTTGGAACCTTATGTGGTAATCATGTTCAGTTTGACATCTTTGATGATCATGTTTAGCATGATTTAGTTTGGTTCTTGGTTGGTTCAGTTGGCAGTGATGTCAAACCTTAGTAATGCTGACTTTATCATGACTATTGGATATGGTTGGCCATGGTACCTTTGACAATGTGACATTTGATAGTGACTTGGCATTTGACGGTGAATTTGGTATATGTATAGTTACTATTCATTGTGACTTTTATTTTGACATACATGAGCATAAAGTTGGCATCTTGTTTCAGTTCTATGGCATCACCTTGTTTTAATTATGGTGACAAACTCATATTGTTCCTTTTGGATGACACATGATTTGTTGGCTCAGTTGGTATTCATAGTGGTTGACTTGGCATAGCATAACATGTTGAGAACATTGTATAAAAAGTCAAAGTCTTGATGTTTATTATTATGTGGCATTATGTGCAATTTTAGAGTGACAAACTTTATTTTAATGTGGCCCTTGAATGAAATTATTTAATCATTTTGATGAAGGCAAAGGCAAGTTACATGTTTTTACTTTACAAAAGGGATGAAATGTTATCACATAGAACCTTTAGGTTTCTTGTGTAACCTGCCAAAAAGGTTTTGACAGCAGTAAGAGGTAAAGCTAGTGTTTTGTTTTTTGAGCCCTTTTAAGGGCATACTGTCACATCTAGTTAATCAGCTCATGTAATGTCCCATTTTCTAGATTGATCTTTTACAGTTGACAGTTGGCCTATTCCAGAGACCCGTAGGCTACTCGGAGGTTGAAATTGGGGTTTCATGTTTTGGTGGTTGCTTTTGTTCGTGGATTGTGGTTTGGTTGGCAGTTTCTTTCCGAGTTTGTTCTCCTTAGTCCCTGTTGGTTACAGCTATTTTTAGTAAGTTCAGGATTGGCACCAGAACGGGATTTTGAGAGTGGGGTTGGATTCGTCTTGTCAAGACCTTTCCAACGAGCTATAGATCATTGATTTCTGACATCATCTTGGCCTCCGTTTTAAAGTTGTAAATTAAATATTATTATTTAATATTAATGTTGTTTTAAAAGAGGGGACTTTAAGGTTGAGGTTGAAAAAGAATTGAAGGGATTATATTATTTTCCCTCTCATGTTTTATCTCATATGCAAGAGGATTTTAGAGACTCCCAGTTGGAAAAGTATAAAAGGAGGAAGAGTGCTCTCATTTGGGCATCCGAAATCTTGATAATGTTATGCTACCGTAATGGTTTTGGGACTGCTTCAAGGAATGAATGCCTCCTAGCCTGGGCTCACTTCATGCTTGAGAGATAGCACCTAGGGAGAGGTTTGCTGATAGTAATGATTTTGTAGTGAGGTTTGCATTGTAGATTGAGTTATGTTTGTAGTTCAGTTATTTGCATTTTATGTCATTTTTTGGAGTTGCTGATAATAGGGCTGAATCTGTAGTTTCATTCATAAATTTGAAAATAAAAAGGCATTTGTTCTAGGTATTTCATATTTCCCTTTGTCTATGTTGGGCGCCCCATTGTGTCAATTTACAGAATTTATTATGAAGAATCTAATTTTCTAGAAGGAAATCGCCCTTCTTGCCAGGCCGCCCCTCTTTGGAGTGCATTAGAAAGCATGCTAAACAAATACTTGGGTTTAAGAGTAGTTTATAGTGTGTAGCTTGGTTGCCATTGTCATAGGAGTGCATTGCATCAGATTTGAGGTCATTTAGTTGAGAAATGAGTGAGGTGTGAGCATTTTTGTAGGGTTTTATGTTGCTAGTTTGGTTTTTCAAAGTTGTTGATCCGTCATTTCAGTTTGCTAACTTCTATCATTTGAGTTGGGTTGGAAGTCTCTAATTATTTTAAGCTGAACAGTAGTACTGTTAGCACTTCATACTTCTTCTCATATTTGCTTTATAATACTTTGCATCTCCGTCATATGGTAGCTCCAATTCCACTTCAGGTTGGAAAGCACATTCTTGACGTTGAGTTATTTCAGCATAATAGTTGGTAGGGATCCTCTGACCATATGCTCGTCATCATCAGATGCATTCTTGGTTAGAGTTCTTTATATCAGCATTGCATCAAGACCCTCTGACCATATGCTCGTTGACATCCGGCGTATTCTTGGTTAGAGTTCTTTTATCAGCATTGCATAGAGATCCTCTGACCATATGATCATGCCATCCTGGTGTACATTCTTGGTTAGAGTTGAATTCCGCATCATTTGGTTTAATTGCTAACTTCAACGATTGTGTATTGCTCTGCTTGTAATTGGAAAAGTGAAAAAAATTGGCTTGGTATATTTCAGTGGTATTAGAGCCACGCATCTTGCCATCCTGTGAAAACAAACCTTCTATGAGTGTCAGAGAATAGAGGTACTTAGCAAGGGAATACAAGAAGGCTACCAGTCAGTTTCATTGGCATCAGGCCCCAGAAGGTCAGACAGCTTCAGAGGCATTAAGAGCCAATTGTGAGTCTTCTCCTGAAGGAGAAATGGGGGATAATGAGAGGACGTCGGGAAGTAACAGAGATGATAGTGGGAAAGGAAGAGAAAGATCATTAAGTCCAGCAAAGAGGTTCGAGAGGAAGATGGATACCTTAATGGATATGATATCTCTCATGATGGGGAGAATGGGTCAGAACCAACCTCCACTAAACAATTCAGGACATAGTGGAGAACACAGTGCCACCAACTAGCATAATGGACATGCTGCTCAGCCTACTTCAAATAGCACATACATTTCTTCCAAGCCATTCAAACCCACTTTCTTGGCACCAGTAAAACCTCATCTTGATCTAGAAGAAAATGTGTCCTTTGTTGAACAGTTGAGACTCGGCTGCGCTGAGTATGATTCTCTACCTAATGAAATTAAGGCAGATATGTCTTATAATGATTTTATGGATCATAAAAGGAAGGATAGAGGACAAGGAAGACATTATGAACAAAGGAGGACAATAGTTCATGGGGATTTGCATCAACCTATCAACAAGGTTATGCTTCCACATTTTGATGGGAGTGACAATAGTTTAGCCAGAGCCTGGATACAGAAGTTAGACAACTATCTAGCTCTCAGACTCATGGAGGAGGAGGAGGTGATTAAGTTCGCTACGCTACACCTGGATGGGGTGGCGCACGAGTGGTGGTACCATGGTCTAGTCACCTTGGGTCATCGGTCTATCACTACCTATGATGAGTTTACCAATAAGCTCATAGAGAGATTTGAGAAAAAAGTTCCAGAAGTGCATTTTAGAGAATTGGCACAACTTAAGCAATATGGTACAGTTGATGCCTACATAGCTGAGTTTCAAAGGCTTTCAGTCATGGTCACAGGAGTCACTGAGAGGCACTTGGTGATCCTATTCAGTGAAGGATTGACAGAGCCACTCAAGGGTTGGATTAAAGCTTTTGATCCACCCTCTCTACAAGAGGCAATGAAGAAGGCAAGAAACATGGAGTGGGCTGCTCCTAAATCAAAGTTTCAACCCAAGCCATCATTTCACAAAAGAGATAAAGGAAAAATACCTCAGCATAAGGAGTTCAAACAACATCAACCTCATGTCACAAGGTTGGATCCTGAGACACTTAATGAACTCAGAAGAAAAGGGTTATGTTTCTAGTGTAGAGAAAAATGGTCCCAAGATCATGTTTGCCCAAAAGGAGGCAAATTTCATCAAATTGAATACTATTCAGCTGAAGAAAGTAATTCTGATTTGTCAGACCAGTAGTCTGATTCTGAAGACAGTGAAGTGGAAAAAGTCCCAGAGGAATCTAAAGATGAAAAGGGAAGTGGAGGCACTTTGGCTCAACTTTCAAGCTTTCAAAGGAATGAATCCTTCAAAGTTCGAGGGATGATTAAGGGGCAACACATAGTTGCTTTGATTGACACTGGAGCAACGTATAACTTCATTGACGAAGCTGTGGTGGCAAAGAAGGGGCTGCAAACAGAAGAGTTTGAAGGCTTCAAGGTTATGGTTGCTGATGGTTTTCACATCACCTACACCAAGAAGATCTCAAACATGACCATGCAAGTGGGAAACTATGAGGTCAAGGACGACTTCTATGTAGTCAAAATTAGAGATACGAATGCTGTCCTAGGCATTCAATGGCTACATTCACTCGGGGAGATCACTCTTAATCTGCAAACCATGGAGCTCAAGTTTCAATCCGAAGGGAAGAATGTAGTGATAAGAGGAATGTCCAATGGTGGTCCTTGGATTGTGTCATTCAAGAGGATGGTGAGGCTGATTCGTCATGATCAAGTTGAGTGGGCTGCAGAGTGTATGATTCTTCCTGCTAGTCCGGTTGAAACAAAGAGAGACTACCCTCCTGATATTCAGTCTTTACTCAAAAAGAAGAGTAAGGTGTTTTCTGATTTACCTCCTGGACCACCTCCTGATCGAGGTTCGGAGCATGTCATAGAGCTCAAGGAAGGAGCTAAACCAGTTATTACAACTCGTTATCGGTATCCTAAGAAGCAAAAGGACGAGATTGAGAAAAACATTCAGGAACTCTTGGAGATGGGCTTCATTTGTCCAAGCAAGAGCCCCTTTGCTTCGGCAGTTGTCCTGGTGAAGAAGAAGGATGGTACCATCCGCATGTGTGTGGACTGTCGTGCTTTGAATCAAAGCACTATCAAAAATTGATATCCCATCCCGAGGATAGATGACCTCATTGATGAGCTACATGGAGCCAAGTTCTTTTCAAAGATCAATTTGAGATCGGGTTATTACCAGATTCGGATGAGAGGATCCGATGTTGAGAAGACAGCATTTAGATGTCACTATGGCCACTTCGAGTTTCTAGTCATGCCATTTAGGTTGACTAATGCTCCTGCTACCTTCCAGTCATGTATGAACAAAATCTTTCAGAAGCAGTTGAGGAAGTTTGTATTGATATTTTTTTATGATATCCTGATCTACAGCAAGACATGGGAAGAACATCTCAAGCACTTGTAGGAAGTGCTTAGCATCCTGGAATCAGAGAGTTTGTTTGCCAAAGAATCCAAATGTGAATTTGGAATGAAGGAGTTACTTTAACTTGGCCATATAATCAGTGCTGAAGGAGTGAAGGTTGATCCTGAAAAGATCAAGGCAATTGTTGATTGGCCACCTCCTGAGAATTTGACTCATCTAAAAGGATTTTTGGGTCTTTGTGGATTTTACAGAAGATTTGTAAAGGGCTACTCTCAGAATGCTGCTCCTCTTACTGACCTCACGAAAAAGGGTGCTTTTTGTTGGTCAGAAAAGGCTCAAACTACTTTTGATAAATTTAAGGGGATCATGAGCTCTTGTCTAGTTTTAGCTATCCCAGACTTCTCCAAGCCATTCAAGCTACAGTGTGATGCATCCGGTGAAGGAGTTGGGGCTGTTTTGATGCAAGACAAACATCCCATTGTGTTTGGAAGCAGAAAATTAAGAGGTGTTGAAAGGACCTACTCCATCTACGACAAGGAGATGCTTGCCATTATGCATGCATTAGCTAAGTTCAGACAAGTTTGTGGTCAAGGCTGATCACAATAGCCTCAAGAACTTCATGCATCAAAAAGATTTGAACGAGAGGCAACAAAAGTGGGTGAGTAAGCTTCAAGCTTACAATTTTGACATCGAATGTCAAAGGAAAAAACAATATTGTGGCTGATGCTCTTTCTAGGTGACCTCATTTGAGCTCATTGTGTGAGCTTACAACTGATTGGAGGGACATGTTGCTTGCTGATTATGCCAAAAATCAGTTTGCAACCAGCATCATTGAGGGTACTTTTCTTGATGAAAAGTACAAAGTGGTCGAAGGGCTGATACACTACAAGGGTAGAATCTTTGTGGTGGCTGATTCTAAGCTCAAAAAGAACATTTTGTTGACCTTTCATGACATTCCACTTGCTGGTAATCAAGGGTTCTTCAAGACATATAGGCAAATCAGGGAAAGATTTTCTTGGAAAGGGCTGAAAGGGGAGGTTCAACGTTACATTCAAGAGTGTCCCACTTGTCAGATGAACAAGAATGAGCATACTTTACCAGCTGGTCTTCTGCAACCTCTTCCCATTCCCAATCAAAAATGGGAAAGCATATCAATGGACTTCATCACAGGGTTGCCCAAGGTTCAAGGTAAAGACTGTATCTATGTTGTAGTGGACAGATTAACAAAATTTGCTCACTTCTTCGCCATTGCCATCTCTTTTTCAGCAGCCCAAGTTGCAGATTTGTTTTTTCATGAGGTGTTTAGATTACATGGGTTGCCAAAAAACATTGTGAGTGATAGGGACAGCAAGTTCCTAAGCACTTTTTGGCAAGAGGTTTTCAAAATGAGTGGTACAGTGCTTACTCCAAGCATTAGTTATCACCCTCAAACCGATGGACAGACAGAGATAGTGAACAAGTGGTTGGAAGGCTACCTGAGAAACTATGTTTCAGAGCAGCAAAGAGCTTGGGTGAAGTGGCTTCACATGGGCGAGTATTGTTATAATTCTACTTTTCACATGTCAATAAGGATGTCACCTTTCATGGCTCTTTACGGTTATGAGGCTCCTAGCTTTCCTAATTTGGTGTTTGGTGATAGCAAAGCCGCTCAGGCCAAAGATTTGTTGCAGCAGAGTCAAGATATCTTGAACTCATTGAAGAACAATCTACAGATTGCACAGAATCAGCAGAAGATGTATGTTGATCAGTGGCATGTTGAGCACTCTTTTGAAGTTGGAGATATGGTTTATCTTCGACTACAACCTTATAGACAGTCCACTCTCAAGAAAAGTGGAGCTGAGAAGCTCAAACCACGTTTTATGGGCCATTCAAGGTCACTAGGAAGGTGGGGGCAGTAGCTTATGAGTTGGAACTACCTTCGGATAGCAGAGTACACAATGTATTCCACGTGTCTCACCTCAAGAAGGCACTTGGACACAATGTTGTTGCTTCATCACAGATGCCACCCTTGGATGAAGAAGGACAGTTAGTTTTGATTCCAGAAGAGATTCTTGATTCCAGGGAGCGTTCCCTGAGGAAAAGAACTATCAGAGAGTATTTGGTGAAGTGGAAGAACTTGCCTATGGAGGATGCCACTTGGGAGAATGATGAGATTCTGCAGCATCCAGGCTTACAATTGCTTGAGGACAAGCAATCTTGGGAAGGGCGGACTGTAATGTCTCGTTTTCTAGATTGATCTTTTACAATTGACTGTTGGCCTATTCCAGAGACCCGTAGGCTACTCGGAGGTTGAAATTGGGGTTTCATGTTTTGGTGGTTGCTTTTGTTCGTGGATTGTGGTTTGGTTGGCAGTTTCTTTCTGGATTTGTTCTCCTTAGTCCTTGTTGGTTACGACTATTTTTAGTAAGTTCAGGATTGGCACCAGAATGGGATTTTGAGAGTGGGGTTGGATTTGTCTTGTCAAGACCTTTCCAACGAGCTATAGATCATTGATTTCTGACATCATCTTGGCCTCCGTTTTAAAGTCCGTAAATTAAATATTATTATTTAATATTAATGTTGTTTTAAAAGAGGGGACTTTAAGGTTGAGGTTGAAAAAGAATTGAAGAGGATTATATTATTTTCCCTCTCATGTTTTATCCCATATGCAAGAGGATTTTAGAGACTCCCAGTTGGAAAAGTATAAAAGGAGGAAGAGTGCTCTCATTTGGGCATCCAAAATCTTGATAATGTTATGCTGCCGTAATGGTTTTGGGACTGCTTCAAGGAATGAATGCCTCCTAGCCTGGGCTCACTTCGTGCTTGAGAGCTAGCACCTAGGGAGAGGTTTGCTGATAGTAGTGATTTTTTAGTGAAGTTTGCATTGTAGCTTGAGTTCTGTTTGTAGTTCAGTTATTTGCATTTTATGTCATTTTTTGGAGTTGCTGATAACAGGGCTGAATCTGTAGTTTCATTCATAAATCTGAAAATAAAAAGGCATTTGTTTTGGATATTTCATATTTCCCTTTGTCTATGTTGGGTGCCCCATTGTGCCAATTTATAGAATTTATTATGAAGAATTTGATTTTCTAGAAGGAAATCGCCCTTCTTGCCAGGCCACCCCTCTTTGGAGTGCATTAGAAAGCATGCTAAATAAATACTTGGGTTTAAGAGTAGTTTATAGTGTGTAGCTTGGCTGGCATTGTCATAGGAGTGCATTGCATCAGATTTGAGGTCATTTAGTTGAGAAATGAGTGAGGTGTGAGCATTTTTGTAGGGTTTTATGTTGCTGGTTTTGTTTCTCAAAGTTGCTGATCCGTCATTTCAGTTTGCTAACTTCTATCATTTGAGTTGGGTTGGAAGTCTCTAATTATTGTAAGCTGAATAGTAGTACTGTTAGCACTTCATACTTCTTCTCATATTTGCTTTATAATACTTTGCATCTCCATCATATGGTAGCTCCAATTCCACTTCGGGTTGGAAAGCACATTCTTGACGTCGAGTTATTTCAGCATAATAGTTGGTAGGGATCCTCTGACCATATGCTCGTCATCATCAGGCGCATTCTTGGTTAGAGTTCTTTATATCAGCATTGCATCAAGACCCTCTGACCATATGCTCGTTGACATCCGGCGCATTCTTGGTTAGAGTTTCTTTATCAGCATTACATAGAGATCCTCTGACCATATGATCATGCCATCCTGGTGTACATTCTTGGTTAGAGTTGAATTCCGCATCGTTTGGTTTAATTGCTAACTTCAATGATTGTGTATTGCTCTGCTTGTTGTAATTGGAAAAGTGAAAAAAATTGGCTTGGTATATTTCAGCTCAAAAGGCACAAATATTACAATAAACATTTCATTTCATCATTTTGTTGTCTCTTCTCCATGAGGGTTTGGTTATAATCATGGAATTCTATTGATTAAATGCTGGTAATCATGGAAGTTGGATTGAGAATCTTCAAAAGTCATTGTATTGCTAAATTGACAAAGATGGAAGTGAACTTGAGGAGTGTGGCCGTTGTCAGTTATGGTGGTTCTCACAGTTTGAGGGCATGACATGGTTTAGTGATTCGTTCATGAGTTTCAAGTGTTATCTCTCCTTAATAGTATTTTTTGTTATGCTTAAGCAAGATCTTAAGGGTTTTGAAATTTAATAATGAAGTTGTGTTTTCTATTGAGGGTTTCTGTTTCAAGATATGGGTGCAATTTGTCAATGGGTTAATAGTGTTTCTGTTAAGATTTACTATTGTTACATTTGTTTGACAGTCACTGGTGAAATGATTAGTATTGTTTTTAAACATTGTTTGAGTAACCCTAGTGCTTATGTGGCACTTGTTCGAACATTGACAATATGGGTTATGATCTAATGCTCTCTCAACCAGATTATATTTGTTTGTCAAAACCATGATTCGATAACACTATATTGATTTATGCATAGAGGTTTGATTTATGGGTTAGTTATGATATGATCATAACTAGTAGTTTAATATTCAGTTATTGCCTGAAACAGTTTAATGGAAACAATTATCTCTTCAAACTATTTCATGAGAAGAGGAAGACATTGTGAAATGTATGAAAAGGGCTTTAAGAAGAAATTGTGTGTGGTTGTGTATACACCTGCTGTAATGTTGAGGATAGATGACTGAATGCATTATACTTGATATTAGATCAGAGATTGAGAATTAGTGAAATAGAGTGTCCCTCTGTATTTATTTTTTTCCTTCATGATTGAAGCATGTATTGAAAGGTCAAGTCAGTGAGACAAGAAATGACCTTTGCCAGTGAGGCTTTGCCAGTGAGGCATTTTGTAGCCAGTGAGGCCTGTAATCAGTGAGGTTCATTAAATAAGCCAATGAGGCATTTTTCGAGTGGTATTTATGCCCTAGAGGGTTTTCCACTTAGGACAATCTCTGTGTTATGGTTACTTGTTCTATGCATGAGTTTTTGTTCATTACTTCATAATTTAACTATTATATGATGCTCATACTAAATCAATACAAATACATAATACTTTGATACTTATCTCAGTCCGAAGAAGTAACAATCTACCTCTATTGTTTGTCTTGATGAATAGTTCTAATGATTCGTCAGTTCACAAATAGTTGTTCTATCTTTTCATGCTCACAAGTTGGCTTGATAGTTCATCTTGGTTCTTAAATGAATGTCTTGCTTTCACCATTCAAGGTTGAAGTTCAAAGTTGGTAAAAGTTAATTAGGTGTTTCCAAAAACAAGTCTATTTTATAAGACATTGATTCACCCCCCTCTTACTGTCTTGCATACTCCAACACATTTGACATATCCAAAACAATCTGAACCTCTTTCTTGTCACTCTGTCTCTTTTGAACACTGCAAAACTGGTTCAACTCAGATGGCCATAGCTTCTTCAAATCTTCATGTGAACCCTTCAAAACTTAACTGGAGCTTCTTCAGACAATCCTCTACTCAGCCAAATGGTCCACATACATTGATCCTCATTAATTTTATCAATATCCTCAACAATCTAGTCTTCTATACAGGCAGCAAAATAGGATACAGTTGACACCAATGGTAACAAGGATATGTTGACATCAATGACAACACTGCTTAGGCACATATTTGCAACACTACCTTGCTACTGTCCCAAAAGGAAGAGTAAGGTTGTATGGATTCTATCCCTTTGTCACTATTGAAATGGAAAGAGATATAACTAAACCAACTAAGCTAAGAAAATATAGAAACTAAAAGACTATTTTATAGGATAGACTACAAAAGTGAAAAAGCATGTGAAAAGGGAACCTGGCACTAAAGTACGGAGGCCACTATCTAGGAAACTAGTGCTCAGCATTGATGTCTATGCACAGTGTTGTTAACTATATGACGTAGTATGACTCAAATCTAGAATCTTAATCTTTATGTAAACTCCTTCAATATTTCTTCAAGTCCTTAGGCTCTTGGAAATGACCTCCAAATGCATAGAACATGGGGAAATGGTTGAGTTGTATAGGGGCATGCCTTGGTCAAACCCTATCTTTGGTGTTTCCACCTCAATGATAGTGAAATTGATAAATGATAAAAAAAAAGTATGTGCTCTCGTACTTTAAGTGTATCTAGAATAGAAATGAGCAATGACAAGCGATAAATGCAATATACAAAATGTATTAAATCCTACTCAGTGACTCAGAGAAGATTTATACAATATCCCTAGATGCAAGAGATAAAATAGGAGATGTGTGTGTTTAACCCATGAGAGATGTGCAATAACATTCAACAGGATTGTAACTATTGAAACTTTATCACCTCACACTGAGGAGGTGAATGCCACTCAGTAGGTAGCAATTCCAATGGGAATCCTTGAGAATCTATTGAGTTTCAATGGCAAGGGAATAGAGCTTGGTAATAAATCTCAATAAAGTTGTAATCTCAATATTTGCAGAGCTTTCTTCATAAAAGTAAAATCAATCTCTGTTTCAACATAGCCTTACTGTGAAAAAGAATTGATCCTTTGCAATGGAAATATACTTGCTTTTATAGAGAGAGTAAGGGCAAAAAATCAAGGCAAAGAGTTGTTTGGGTGCCAACAAGAATGGAAAAAATTAGGGTGAATCGTACAAGTGAGAAAGAAACTACTAAAAATGATCTAAAGACTGAAAATAGGCTATCAGGATGTGTGCACGTGGTGTAGATGTCCATGCTTAGCACTAGAGTCTTATTAAATATAGGTTTTGAAAGGCTTGATAAACTTAGGACTAATGGCAATATGTTTTGTCATTGATGTCAACATGTACTATTGTCATTAACATCAAAATAGCATATGGAAATATAAGGACAAACTTGTACAGAGTTTAGCAGTTGGAGAAGCTGATAGGTAGTGGGATATTTGAGAGAGATGGTTTGGCATAGTTACTAAATTTGATGGACAATGGAAGTTTTGAGAGAGACATCTTGACTAAATTAAAGACAAGGGGTCAGCTTGCTTAAGGTAAGCCAGACCGAAAGACTTAGTAGATGAAGAGAGAAATGGCTAAGTGTGATGTGGTGATTAGTCTTGTGTCTGATCATGATGTGGAGGTAAACACTTATGTCTTAACAAGTTTCTTGCATTCCTACATGTATACCTCATCGGCTTGGAGTACCACACTTAGTAATAAGTAGCAGAAAATTGACTTAGGCATTCATGGTGCATATCCTAAGGTAGAGTCACAATGTTTTGGTCTGCATTTCTCCACTAAGCAAGATTTAGTCTTGCAGTTTTGAATATAATATTAGATAGATATTAACATGATATATTTAAGATTTCAAGTCACCCCACCTTTAGTAGAAAAAGTTACAAGTGATAGAGTACCAATTACTACTTAGACAGAGCAAAGCAATGGTGGAGACCTATTAGAATGCTCTACATTCCTTTGAAAGAGATTGTTTGGTCATGCGGCTTTGAGGACATGCTTAGGGATGTATAAGGCATGATATATTAAAGCTTCAAGTGGTTTGGTGGTCTGCACAGTCAGCATTCAAGTAATAAGGGTAATACAGATTGTTCCAGAAGCCTCAAAACACATGTTTGAGTACTTGTGGAAGAAGAAATACATACAGATCAGCCATAGAAGTTTGTACGAAGATTCTACATACTCAAATATACCTCAGGATTGAACCACACACAAATATCTCTTGTTTCTAGTATCGCACAAGATATGTAAGTCAGCTAATGAAGTATTGTATATCCTTATTCCCTAGAGTCTAGTATACCTTAGTCTAGCTTTTGCGTTTTCTCTAGAAATGATAGATGAGGATGTGAGAATCTAGGAGTATGCATATACTAATGCTTAAGTTCATCTCTAAAGGTTTCATAGTTTTTTATTTACTGCAATGTTATATCATGAATAGTGGAGTATCAAAGTTAGTCTAGAATAGTAACTCATTTTCCACCAGTTCATCACATCTCGTCTTGCAGATGTTTAGATTGATCTGATACTTTAGTAGAAAGATTGTTGAATGATTTTGAGATGGTACAATGTTAAATTCTTAGTCCACATGGTGTTTTTGGCTTCTCCTTGGTGGTATGAAGATAAATAGTTAGTAGTGTCTATATAGTTTAGGTTGATAGACTATTTCCAGGCATATGTGGTGGACCCTGATCTAGTGCTTTGACTTTGGAAGATGTGGAATGATGTTCCTTGATTTTTTTCATGAATCCCTAAGGTCTGTAATAGGTTTTTTTGATATATTGTATGTATTGAGGCTAACCTTTGAAGAGTTACATGTTTCATCTAATGTTACTTATGATGCTGACCTAGTCAATGTTTTGAAGTGTTGTGGTGGATATTTATAGAAGATCAATTTCATTTGTGGTGTGAAGAAGTGTGGATGAATATGACAAAGTAGAAAAATAAATATTAAGTGTGTAGAATTAGTATGATGGAGTAATTGTGCAGAAAAGAGGACTACAATTTTAGCATGAGCTAGATACCTTCTTCATAGCAGTTCATAGTTTTGTTTACCATTATAATTCCTTATAGCAATGAGCTTATTTCAAGGAGTAGTATCTTCCTTGGGTTGTAGCCTTGAAACAAAGTTAGCATGGGCTTGTAGCTTCCTTGGGTGGGAGCCCTAAAATAATGTTGTAAACATTTATATAGCAAAGAGCATTATATTGTGAGTTAACACTCACCATGGTTTTTCCTTGTTTTAGATTTTCCACATAAAACTCCTGGTGTTCTTGTGTTGTTTCTTGCATTGCATGATTTACTTTCTTGTTCTCTAAGTAAATGGATTTGGTCTGTAAATAAAATAGTAAAGTTTTAATATATGTTGATTCAACCCCCTCTTAGAATCATTATACGTTCAACAATTGGTATCAGATCCAAGTACGTTTGAGAAGCCTAATAGCTAAGGTAGATCCTACACTTGAACACATGGAATCTGAAGCTATGGACAATGATGTATTTGTCGCAGAACCAAATTTAGAAAAAATGGATCTTGAAGGTTGGGACCTTGATCCAAATGAGTGTGAAGTAGACCTTGAAGGAGAACTCAAGTCAGCCCTTGATGAACTGGATGAAGCAAGAGAATTGAACATAGAACATGAAGACATGCTTGAGAAAGAAAAGGAGATAATTGACAAGTTCAAGACAAAGGCCAAATAATCAAAAGAAGAAATTGGCAAACTAAAAAATCTAATAGAAGGAGATAAAGGAGGTGACATAAAGCTCATGGAGGTAGAAGAAATGATCTCCAATTTGAAGGTCATGGTTGAAGAAGGCAAGAGGCTTGAAGATTGCTTAAATATCAAGCTCAATGAGAAAGCAACTAAATGTTCAAAACTTGAGGAAAAATTTCTCACTATAAGGAAAGAAGTAGAAAAGGAAAAAGAACATATTGACAAAGGACTAAAACTAAAAAGAGGATATGAAATTCTTGAGATAATTAACTCTCAAAAGCCAACAAAAGAAAAATCAGGCCTTAGTTTTGAGAAGGGGAAAAATCCTATAATCAGTGCTTCTGCAAACTTATATGATAACTTCTAATTAGAAGGAAAGTCTGAAACAAAGAAGGAAGAGACCTCCACTAAAGATCCTAAGAAGAATGCCCCCAAAGATACAAAAGAAGATGAATTCACTCCTGTCTAGAGACAAAGGAAGAATATGAAGAAGAATTTCAGAAAGCTTGCACCTAAACAAACTGCTCCTATCAAGTATCCTGAAGGTTTAAGTGGTAATTTTTATATGCAATAAATTTGGCTGCAAAGTTATTGATTGTAGAAGTAAGATGAATCAAAATGTTGTAAGGTGTTATACTTGAAATAAGATTGGTCATAAAGTTGTTGAATGTAGAAGAAAAATGAATTAGAATTCATTCAGGCCTCCTAGGTACAATGCTATAAGTTCTCATGGTTAGTGTCATGCTTGCAACAAAGTTAATCATAAGACTAATGGATACAAAAGAAAAGTAATGAGGAATGGATTCATGGGAAAGAACAATGTTGGGGCTCCTGAATTCTTATATGGCTACTATTGCACATGTAACAATTATGGTCATAAGGCTACTAACTGCAGATCTAATGTTAGAAGAGGTGATTATTCTTGACAATCCAAAATTGCCAGCCACAATTGCAATAAATCATGACATATTGCAAGGGTCTATAGGGGAAAGAGTGAAAGGTCCTCTTCTTCTCAAAAGAAGGTTGATATTGCTCCACAAAGGAAGGAAATGTACAAGGTATGGAAGAAGGAAGAAGGTGAAATTTCTGGACCTCTGCCTAGTGTAGATAGATCCTCTGATAACTAAAAGGTTAAGATATTGATTCAGGGGGAATTACAACTACAAGTTTCTTCAAAACCCTTGAAAGGATAAGATGCTAAAATCCTTAGCATTCTAGCTAAAAATGATATGAAAATGATAAGATGATGATATGAAGAGTTTTGATTAAATTTTCGGAGCAGTTGAATGGTTTACGAAGGATTGCTAAGTGATGATGAGAATCTACATATGATAATGTAGATTAGGTCAAAACAAAAAAGTGCATTTAATGCAGAGAAAATTTGGTTGGTGAAAATACTATATAGGCAATGTTTGATCATTTTTTATCTCATTTGATTGAAGCTAAGTGTGTTAAAGAGAAAAAGAAGAGAAGAAGATTCTCAGCAAAGTGCTTGTGTAAACCCTATTCACTATATTTTTAGGTATTTCTCAATTTCATCGGTTAAACCCTAGTTTCTCAAAATATTATAATGGTGACACTAGTTGTAATAGATGTTGTTGAGAGGCCAAGGCCAAAATTCAAGAAGAACCCATTGAAATCCACCAAAATAGATAAATATGTTGCCTTCTCACATGTTCTTGCAAATGTTTTACACACTAAAGATGTACAGATCCATATTCATTCACAAATAGATGAATATGATCATCTAAAACTGGAACAATTTAGGATTGATAACCTGTGAGGAGATGAATTTTCACTTAAACTAAAGTTCACCAACATTGTTGCAAAAGGACTTGATATCTGGAAGGGTTTTCCAAACTTCTAGTATGAGGAAGCATGGGTTAAAATTTCCCTACTTCAAATACATGGAGACTTTTTTTGCCTAGATCAGCCACATATGATTACCAAGGATGCCATCAAGGTTGTGATAGAACTTTGCTCCTCTGAACCTGTGCCTATTTTGAAAATAATGAAGAATGTGGAAGTAATGAAGTTAATCGGAGCAAAATTTGACAGGAGGACATTGCATACAAGATTTATTACACCAACAGGGAAAACTCTGCCTCCACAACAGTAATATATACAACTTATCAAATGGTCAAAGAAGGAAAATATTATGACCTATATGAGCTCCTACGGTAACAACTATTGGATAATCTGAAAAGAACAAAAGAATCAAGATACAAATTCTAGTATGGTTCTTTGATCATATGACTTATGTTTTGATTTTTGAAAGAATTCCCTGGTATGAAGGGTATGATCTGGAAACTAGATACTCTGGTTGCTCATCAAGTTAAGGATTATATGCTAAGCTTTCCTGATCGTGATAATTGTGACATATTATTCTGGAGATTTTTCAAGACCTTTCTTGAAAGAATATGCAAATGAAGGAGAGAATCCTGTAAAAGGTTGCTGAAAAATATAGAAATGATATAACATTCATGATTGATAAAGATAATTATTATATGGAGGTTGTTAAGCCAAGAACATTCTGGATCATAACCTTACCATATGAGGTTTTTGAGTATGATCTCGTGGGATATGTTGACATGTTACTCAATAAGCCAAAGAATCCCTCTACTGGAAGGTTTGACACTTATGATGAAATTATTAATAAATCAGATAGAAGGGAGGTAGAGGATAATGCAAAAAAGGTGAAGGCTAAGCTAGATAAAATGAAATCTAACCTAGAAGACATGCTCAAGTCTCTTGAAGGCTCTTTAGGAGAAGCACAATCTCTTCCCACTGTAAAAATACCTAGAATAACAAGCAGATCAACATCTACTGCAACTACCTCTTCTATCCCTTCTGGATCATCACAGTTACCTACCAAAATAAGTGCTACTAAAGCTCCTAAGAAAACCTAGACTGTGGAAAAGAAGAAACCTAGGCAGAAGAGGTACGTAAAAAGAGAAAAGATCAAACTAGTTAGCATAAAAGATGATGAAGATGTTGAAGAAGAGGAAGAAAAAACTAAATTTTTGAAGAGAAAGAAGAGAACAAGGGAAGAGGAAGAAATGGAGGAAGAAGGAACATCCAAAGGAAAAGGAAAGGGAAAAGAGAAGAAATAAAAAAGAACTCCTTCGATAATAGACGAGCATATACCTTTACAACTTGAGGCTACCATAAATGCAATTACAAAGCATGCTGCATTGAAATGTATTGTTGATCTCTATGATGAAAGGCCCCTAGATGACAACACTACAATTGAGAAGGCTATAGTGATGTACATGATGGGCTTCAATGTAGCCCTAATTGAGATCGTTGATCAACTCCCCACAATTCTTGAAAATATATTCACATACAAGAGGAATAAAGCCATGACTAAAGAGGTTGAGATGAGTTGAAAAAGTTGATCCTTCCATCTCTGATGAAGATAAAATTAAGATCTCTCAAAAACAAGCCCAAGAATTTAGAACAAAAACAAGGATAATCGTCCTCATGGGAAAAGACAAGGAAGAAATTGACAAATTGGAGAAAGAAACCATAGAGAAAACTGCAAAGATTCTTAAAGAATTAAAAATGCTAAGGTGATAGTTGGGGAACAAGGTCCCCTAGAAATACAAGATGAACCCCTTTAGGATAAAGAAGGATAATCGTCCTCATCGGAAAAGACAAGGGAGAAATTGACAAATTGGAGAAAGAAACCATAGAGAAAACTGCAAAGATTCTTAAAGAATTAAAAAATGCTAAGGTGATAGTTGGGGAACAAGGTCCCCTAGAAATACAAGATGAACCCCTTTAGGATATAGATTTGTCAACATTTGAAAATGTTGTGGAAAGTGGTGATATGGGTGAAAAGGTTGATAAAAAAAATGAGACTGATCCATCAAAGAACATTGAAACTCCAAAGGATCAAGATAAAGTGAACATTCCTCCTCCTAATAACATAGAAGCACAAAACATGGAGGGTCAGGATAAAAGGTAGTACATCACCTCTAAGAAACATTGATTCTAATGTAGAGTAGGATAATTCTCCTCCAAAGAATATAGGGAATGATGAAGCAAGAAAAGAAGATATTCCTAAAAAGAAGTAGGAAGAAAGAGGATAGAAAGTGAGGAGAAACAAGACAAAGATGAAATAGAAGATGAAAAGGGTCACATTATAGGTTAGATTTCCTCAGAGACTGATTCTTTCAAGGACTTTCTAGACATGCAAATACAATTTCAACTAGTAATTACCCATCATTTGCTACAAATTCCCAATCATGAAGGACAAATTGATTTGGCTAATATTTCTCCTCTTCACAAACTACAGCTTGGTGACATGTTACATGCCTTAGCAGGGAAAGAATTTTTACAAGAAAACTTGGAGAAATCTAGTGTGGTTGAGGATATTGTGAAGGTAATTCAATAAGGGATACAAGAAGTAATCATTGACTCCTCTCTGACTCCAGAGCAAAAGCTCAAGTTATTAATGGATTGTTTCAAAGACCATTCTTCCTACATTGAGCAAAAAGTAGAATAAGAGGTAGAAAAAAGAATAAATGATAAGAGTGTGGTTGAGATGACAGATAAATGTGCTAAGACATATAATAGACTTAAATAAAATTTGAAGAAGTTCAAAGATTACATTGACGAGGCCACAACCTTATATATGTTCTGTCTAAAATGACCAAGTTCCACAAAGAATATCAAAGCTCAAATTGACTCCATTGAGTCACAGATCTCTAAGTTGGCCAAAATATATGATATGTCAAAAGATAAGAACGGTGCATCTAGGGCACAAGTTGAAAACCTTCATGCATAGTTGTCATAGCTATAGGACCAAAGAGAACAATTAAAGAAACAATTTTATTAGCTAAGGGAAGAAGTGAACCTAAGACTTGCGTCAATGTCGGGACTACTAGGCGAAGCAAAGAAGATTGATCAGAGGATGAAAATTCCAAGAAACATAGAAGAAGCTAAGGAATTATGCATGCAATGTGAATGCCAGAATCATATGCTTGCCTTAGAAAGTGCCAACTGGACATCCACTCTCTCACAACTTAGGGTAATTTATGAGGCTATTATACCTTCTAAGTGAGTTGTAAGAGTAACATAAATAAGACAAATTTTGATGTATATAGCCTTGCGGGGGATAGTAGTGTCATATTATATACATAGCATCTATTTTTGAGGTATCTCTATCTTAGGGGGAGTTTGTAGAAATCATCTTGAAAGGGGGAGTCTATATAGTTTTTGAATTGATATAAGTAGAAGATATCAAACACTTTTTCCTTGATGTTAAATGAGGAGAGAGAGAGAAATATATATCTAAGGGGAAGTATATGTTGCCATCAATGACAAAGGGGGAGATTGTTTGCAATATGTGTTGTCATTGATGTCAACATAGTATATGGTAATATAAGGACAAACTTGTATATAGTTTAGTAGTTGGAGAAGCTGATAGATAGTGGGAGATTTCAGAGAGATAGTTTGGCATAGTTGCTGAAGTTGATGGATAATGGAAGATTTGAGAGAGGCAACTTGACTAAATTGAAGCCAAGGGGTCAGCTTGCTTAAGGCAAACCAGTCTAGAAGACTTGGCAAATGAAGAGAGAAATGGCTAAGTGTAATACGGTGATTAGTCTTGTGTTTGAGCATGATGTGGAGCTAAAAAGTTATCTATTAACATGTTTCTTGCATTCCTACATGTATATCTCATCAACTTGGAGTACCACACTTAAAAATAAGTAGCAGAAAATTGACTATGGCATTCATAATGAATATCTTAAGGTAGAGTCACAATGTTTTGGTTTGCATTTCTTCACTAAGAAATATTTAGTCTTGTGGTTCTAAATATAATATTAGATATATATTAACATGATATATTCAAGATTCAAGTCACGACACCTTCAATAGAAAAAGCTACAATTGACAAAGTACCAGTTACTACTTAGACAGGGCAAAGCAATGGTGGAGACCTATTAGAATTCTCTGCATTCCTCTGGAAGAGATTGTTGGTCATGAAGCCTTGAGGATAGGCTTAGGGATGTATAAGGCATGATATATTGAAGCTTCAAGTGGTCTGGTGGTCTGTAAGGTCAACATTCAAGTAATAGGGGTAATATAGATTGTTCTGGAAGGCTCTAAGCACATGTTTGAGTGTTTGCAGAAGATGAAATACATATAGATAAGCCATAGAAGATTGTGAGAAAGGTTCTACATGCTCTAATATACCTCAGGTTTGAACCGTACACAAATATCTCATGTTTGTAGTATTGCACAATATATGTAAGTCAGCTAATGAAGTATTATATATCCTTGTTCCCTAGACTCCAGTATACCTTAGTCTAGCTTTTTCTTTTACTTAGGAAATGATAGATGAAGATGTGTAGATCTAGGAGTATGCATATAATGATGCTTAAGTTCATCTCTAAAATTTTCAAAGTTTTTGATGTACAGTAATGCCATATCCTAAATAGTGGAGTATCACATTAGTCTGGAATAACTCTATTTCCATTAGTTCATCACATCTGTTGTTTTATGGATGTTTAGATTGAACTGATACTTCAGTAGAAATGTGGTTAAATGATTTTGAGATGGTAGAATGTCGAATTCTTGGTCCGCATGGTGTTTTTGGCTTCTCCTTGGTGGTGTGAAGATAAACAGTTAGTAGTGTCTATATAGTTTGGGTCGACAGACTATTTCTGGTCATATGTGGTGGATCTTGATCTATTGTTTTGACTTTGGAGCATGTGGAATGGTGTTCCTTGAATTTTTTCATGAAGCCCTAAGGTCTGCAACATGTTTTCATGATATATTGTATGTATTGAGGCTAACCTTTGAAGAGCTACACGTTTCATCTAATGGTACTTATGATACCGACCTAGTCAATGTTTTGAAGTGTTGCAGTGGATATTTATAGTCTAAAATCAATTTCATTTGTGATGTAAATAAGTGTGGGTGAATATGATAGAGTAGAATAAGAAATAGAAGTGTGTAGAATCAGTGTGATGGAGTAATTGCGTAGAAAAGAGGATTGCAATTTCAGCCTGAGCTAGATGCCTTCTTCATAGTAGTTCATAGTTTTGTTTTCCATTATAATTCCTTGTAGCAGTGACCTTATTTTAGGAAGTAGTAGCTTTATTAGGTTGTAGCCCTAAAACAAAGTTAGTAGGGATTTGTAGCTTCCTTGTGTGGTAGCCCTAAAACAATGTTGTAAGAATTTATATAGTAGTGAGAATTATATTGTGAGTTAACACTAACTGTGGTTTTCCCTGTTTTGGGTTTTCAACATAAAAATCTTGGTGTTCTTGTGTGGTTTCTTGTATTGCATGATTTATTTTCTGATCTCTAAGTAAATGGATTTGATCTGCAAATAAAATAGTAAAGTTTTAATATATGTTGATTCACCCCCCTCTCAACATCATTGTGTGTTCAACAAGGACTACACTAGGATTTAGGTATTTTTACCTTTTCTGGATATGGAAAGTAAAAAGGATCAAAGCAATGCAAAGGTACCTCTCATGGGTCAAGGGTAAGGCTAAGGTTGGAAATCGTCCTAAAACACACTAGATATGTGGACACTAAAGTGAGTACCAAACATAGCATGAAATTATGGGCAAGCACAATTTATGACATTAGAATGTGGTACCTAAGGATAGTGAAATAGAGACTAAACTAACATCTCACCATGCCCCATTTGTAAATGCTATATAAATGGAAAAAAGGAGAATCCCCACTAAAATTGAACCACAAGGCATGGTCTAGCCCTTGGTTGACTATTATTTTATAGAAGGAACTAGTGAAAATCAAATAGAGTATCAAGAAATGTTTCAAGTTATCCTTTCACCCTCGAGACTAGGGTTGAATGGTTTCCCTATGGAGAGGACATTGGTGAACTTTCCAGAAGGTGATAAAAATTGTTTAAGATGTAAGAGCCCTAGCTTGTGAGACGTTCATCTCTAATGATGAATTCATTAAGTTTGAAGAGTTCAAAATGGTGTTATTCAGAGGTAAGTTATGTGCAGAGTTATAGAGGAAGAAATATGAGATGCAGTAGGTGGAAGAAGAAAGTGAAGGAGAAGCTATGCAGAGCATCTAGAAATAGATTGAATTTGATATATCCAAAATGACATGTAAAGAAGGAAGAAGTTTGGTTAAAGAGAGTGGGTGTCTACTGTTACCAGGATGTGATATAGCCTTTGTTATAACCCTAAATACTATTCAAAGGCAAGAAATGGATGATGATGTTCTGAGGGATACGAGTTACAAGCCAAGGTTATTTATTTTTGGTTAGGGTTCATTTCCAAATAAGAGACTCTAGCTATTTGGGCTGTGGCACCAAAACATAATATACCTCAACTTATCTAATACATTAGTGAATTGAAGGTAAATTACACTGTCAAAAGGCTTGGAGACACAATAGTACCATAGGTTGCTTCCCTAGTTGCTAGTACTACTGTGTTTAGTGAGACTTCTGCTAAGAAGTTACAATCAGATCACGATGAATTGCAAAAAAAACACACAAAGTTGGTACATGAGTATAGTAAGGTGATATCTATGGTTGATCAACCTAGGATCACTTTGATAGAGTCTATGTCACCTCCTATTTCTATAGGTACATTGTCTCAATAAGATAGAGACACCTTCATGCTTCAAATTCAGAGCTTAAAAGAGGAGTTGAAGAAGAGCCAAGATGTAGAAGCTACAAGGGCTAAAGAGGTACATGATACCTTTGAGTTGATGAGAAAGATTTTTAATCACATAATTTTTTAGATTGTGGGTAAAATATTGTGGGTAAAATTGATGATGCATGGACTTGTTTTGACAAGTTGAAGAAAACAAGTGATGCCCAAATTAGGCAGGAGCCAATTCTCAGATGGATTTTGAGTACATGGATCTCAAGGCTATCATCAATAAATTCTATTCAAGGAAATGCAAAGTTTAGTCCAAATGTCCTACAGGAGAAAGCACATACATATGATGTGGGAAATATTTTAAATGATGTCTTTTCTTCCTAGAGAAGGATTGATTTGACAACCAAAGAAAATATTGATAATTTCAAAACCTTACAGGATTGCTAGATGTCTGTAATTTTGGATACTGAGGGAGAAATGAAATCATTGGAATAGTGGAAGGCAGATTTCTAGGGCATCAATACAACATTAGTCATGCCAATCATCTAAGGAGATAAGGTGGATCTAATTTTGTGTAATACAAAGATATATATTTTTCTAAAAGTGGAATCAAAACTAGATAGTTTTGTAAAGGAGGCCAAAATACTATTAGATACAAGGTACCAAGCTCATCAACAAAATTTGGCAAAGATCCTAGAATATTTTGGCCATTCGATGAGGACTTTACAAATTAGACGTGTAAATATTCTTCAAGCCTAGTATGATATGATATTTGGCATCTGAGAAATATATTGGGATGTGTTATGTCTTTATCCCCTGGAATTTTATAGATATAATTTGATAGTCTAACAAAATGGATAGTGAATGTTGATTTAAACTAAGCTAAATTAGAACATAATTAAGGGGCTAACCAGTAGCAGTTTTAGTTATAAAAGGAAATAGAAAATTGCATTTCATGATCATTTTGGTTGCTAACCATTTTAGGAAGCTATTAAGCTAGAATGCAATTTTATTTGTTTGAGAAGGAAGTTATCTTGTTTAGGTAGTTAGGTTGTTATTACTAGCTTGAAGGACCCAAATTCTGCAATAAGAGCTATGTAACTGTAAACTCTTTGAGGGGCATGGGAAGGTCTAAAAAGATGGAAACCAATAGCCAATTGTTGGTAGTTCACTAAAAATAAATTCTTTGTCCATTGTAAGGGAAGATGAGAGTGCATTTGCAGGAGGGCACTGCACAAGATGTGGAAATTGTTCTCAACTTACTGCAAGGGTGGAGAAGAGTATGATACCTTCATGTGTCATTATCCTTTCCCTTTGTATTGAAGATTCCTTGCCTTGACTCTTAGTTCTAGTCTCATGGAGAACAAGATAAATGATCATGCATAGATCACATGCATAGATTGTGCTACCCATATTTGCATAGGGTTGTGGAAATTGTCCAAACTCAATCTATTTCATCCATATTTGTTGCAGGCTTCCAGGAGTAAGCCTGATCCTAGGGGGGAGGATGTAGTGCCCCTCACCTTGCCTTCTGTCAGGCTGACAGTTATCCTAGTAGGACTGGACATTATGACATTTTGTTTGATGATGGATTCTCTATTATTATGCTAGTTGTTTATGGACATGTTGTTATGATGACATCTGTTGAAGTTTTAACTATTGGTATTTTATGTTTTCACAGTTGTATGGACATACTAGATGTGGTGGATTAATTTAATTCAGATCTTTATGTTTTATCTGATCTTTGTTATGATGTTACTATTGATGACTGCTTGTATAAGATCATATATAACTGATTATCCCATCTTGATTATTCAATAGATAGTTGTTATGCATAATGTAGTGACTTGTCGATGTGTTTATGTGAATGGAACAGTGTTGCATTACTTGTGTTCGAGTACCCTGCCACACTACGACTTCCATTCACTATATAATGATATATATATTTTCATGGTTGACTGTGTGGTTTGTTGCAGGATGCAAGTACTGGGCATCGACTCCACCTAAACTAGCAAGTCTGAGTGTGCCCTAGCCAATGGAATCATTGATCAGAGTTAGCATAAGGTTCCCTACTCAATCAACAATTGTTTGTCGTCATTTTTGTTGTCATGTCTTGTGGTCTTACATGGAGGTCAGGTATCTTTCTATAAGTTGGGTTTATCCAATTTGAAGGGTTGATTTAATCCTAGTTGGTACTTCATTAAAACAAGGTCAATTTCAATTTAAAGTTAAATAAATAATTACAAGGGAAATTATGTGTTATAAAAGATTTAATTGTTATAATTGGTAAAATTAATATGAAAATAATAAATAAATAAATAAATTTGATAAATAATTAAATAAATAAATAAATTACAAGTTGTTTATAAATAATTTAATTAGTTGTATTGGATACTTAATTAAAATGAAAATAAAATGTATAAATAAATAAATATAAACAATTATAAATAGTGTTTTTGATTATATCAGGTGGCAAAAACAAGGGGCCGAACCCATTACAGAGATAACATATGAAAAAGCACACGCTCAGAAAACAAAAAGAGCCTAGAAACTAAACCTAGGAAACACCAGTTAACAAACAGTAGAAAGTAAGCAACAACAAAAAACTAGCAACCAGGCAGCAGAAGGCACACTAGGGTAGAGAGTCCTCCCAGTCATTAGCAAGTAGTTCAAAGATTTTGTCCATCTCCTAAGTTTTGTCATTGTCAGTTCCCTGGAAGAGAAGTTGAAAATCCTACAAAAGGGTTAAGTTGTTCATGGTAATCTACACAGCATGTGAGTAATGAACTTGCAAAGAGTAGACATCTTGAGTTACAGAGCCACCATCTTGTCCTTTAACTGAGTCACTTCAGCAAAGAGAGAGCTACGGTCCCTGCCCTCATTCTCATTGTCATTCTCAGTAGTGGCCCTAACATCATCCTCTTTAGGGACAGACTGACTGTTCGCTTCCACCTCTTCAGCACCAGCAGGGTTCTGGTCATTAAAGTTCTCCTCTCCTTTGCCAGTATCATATTGGGTGTCCACAGGGCTCTGGTGGTCAACCTCATCCTTATCACTACCAGTATCCATCACATTCTCAGGGCTATCCCTATAAACATTCTACGGAGAGTCATGGTCATCAAACTACCCCCAGAAATAGGATCCTCCATGTAAATTTCCTGCAATTCATCACTATCGACCTCCTTATCGTGAGTAGAAACCTCAGAATTACTTTCTAAGTAGTCTATGAGTTTAACCATGGGGGCTGGCTTCCCAGCAATTCTGGTAGAGCATCTGATACCAGTGGAAACGCTTTTCTCTTTGCCCTTCCTAGTCGTTTTAGCAGGATTCTCAGCAGACAAGTTAACACCTTTGGGGGTCTACTGACTATCTTTGAGGGAGCTAAGAATGGCCGCTTCCTCAGCCAGCTCAGAGAGGTGATGAAGCCGCTTCCTAGACTTAACAGAGCCCTTCTTCTTCGGGGTAGAGGTAGACCCAAGAGTGGGGGTATTAGTTTTCACAGAGGCCAAAGTCGGGCCATCATGGCTATTAGTCACAGGAGTGTGGAGAGGATCACATTTGATAGAAGCTGATGGAGTATTGGGAGAGGGTTCCACAGCTGGGTAATGGAGAGTGGCAGGGGGCATCAGGGCCAAGTGAAACTTGTAGAGCCTGTGAATGAGGCCTTGGTGAAGGGGCACAGGATTCTCCAATAGCCTGGAGGTTAAATTCTTATGAACCATTTTAACCGAGTGCTCTAAAGAAGAAAGCAAGTAAAAAGGGAAACAAATAGCCAAGTTTCTGTGAAAATGATTGAGTAGGGGAAGATGGTAGTAATAAAACCTAGCATAGCGGCCTTCCAAAGTGAAATACTGCATAATTAAAAAGCACATGTTTGCCCATGGCTGAGGAAGCTTCGCCCTCTTGAACCCTTCCTGGTAGGGAACCAACTCTTCGCCATCACCCAAGAAAAGCTTTAGGTTCTGCGCTTCAGAAACCCTCTTCTTTCTCAACAACTTAATGCCTTTGAGGGATAAGCCCGTCGCTTCAGCAATACTTTTCTCTGAAAACTCAAAGCTAACACTGCCAATGGTGACCTGTTTGTCAACCCACGAAGAAGTACACTAGATGGATAACAATTCATCATGCCCGTTAAGACATTCCAGGAGTGGAATTATGCCCCCTTCCTTGCAGTAATGCTAGACAATGGAATTATCTTTGAAATCATTGCAGGTGTTAGGTTCAGTGCAAATTCTTTCACCACCCATGATGAAAGCCCACGCTGCAATACCCAGCTAAAGAAGACAATTAATTTATAGAATACCCTTCAAAGGAATCTAGCAAGCGGTATTCATATGATTAAAACCCAGCTGACGCTAATCATGAAACATTAAGTTCCAAAGTGCAAGTGAAATAATGAAGATTAAGTTCGCCTGGAGGGAGTACAGGCGCCACTGCCAATTCGCACAGGACTCGTGCATAAGCCTAGATAGGGTGGGAGAACATGCCACCTCATCACTTAACACTTGATTGGACATCATTAATAATAGCATTCTTCTCCTTTTGAATAAGCATTCCAATGTGACCAAGAATGCTACTAATTTGGCGCTAGATCCACCATAATTGAAATTCCTGCCCAAAGTTGGCAAGACCATCAACAACCGAGTTGCCTTCCCTATAAGTATGGGAGAAAGAGATATAGGGAGAAAGAGACATTGGAAATGCCATGGAGAATGGTTTGAATATCAGAAATAATGTCACTCAGCTTCCACCCATAAATAGAGAGACCAGTAACCGCATCCAGAATGATTTTAGAGTCACCTTGTATGTGGAGATGACTAATCCCCATAGAGATCACCACTTTGAGACCCCATAGGAGGGCCATAGCCTCAGTAAAGTTGTTAGAATGCTTTCCAAGACCTTCGGCATAAGCCGCAACAAGATCCCCATGTTCATCCCTAAATATACCTCCTCCGCTGGCGCAACCATTAGCTTTAGCAGCACCATCAAAATTAAGTTTCAACCACCTCGGCTCCGGTGGGGTCCAAATAGTGTTAAGTCTTTTCCAAATTTTTGTATCATCAAAATCTAGGATTTGGTTCAGCAAACCCTAGTTAGAAGCCACCCAAGAATCCTGTTTGGTCAAAGGTTGAACTGCAGGTTTGATGTTAGCATTAGAAACATTTTCAACAAAAGTCTTAAATAAAAAGATCCAAACTTGCATCAGAGACCTATGAGTGTCCCTAAAGATCCTATTGTTTCTTTCTTTCCATAGGGCCCACCCAAGAGAAGGAAGGGTCTGCTTCCACAGTTCTCGCAACCAAGGGTGACTAAGGGGAACATTCCAACTGACAATACAATCACAGATCTCTCTATTAAAAACCCATTGTATACCAAATTTTTCCATAATTCTGCACCAGACCTCATGGGCAAAGTCACAATGAATGAGGAGATGTGCCACAGTTTATTCTTGATTGCCGCAAAGAACACATCTGTTAACAAGTTGCAACCCTCTACTTTGGAGGTTATCCTGAGTCAAAATTTTATTATGGGTGGCAGTCCACCAAAAGAAGTTGATTTTAGGAAGACTTTTACAATTCCAGACTTTCTCCCATATCTCATCTTTGTTGACATCCTCCACCAGCAGAAGGTAAGCAGATTTTACCAAGAATCTCCCTTTTTTGTTAGCATGCCACAGGAGTTCATCCTTCTAAGGGAATAAAGGGAGTCTGATATCCATCAGTAATTGTTGAACCATATTCAGTTTCTGATGAAACTCAGGGTTATTCCTAGTGCATTGTAACAGATTCTTCCACCTTTTAAGCCCATGGTCTTGGGTAAGGTAATTACTAACTTTAGAGCCAAAAAATTGCTTGGCCAAATCAATAATAACTTTATTATCAACATGGGCTGAGAGAACCTGATTAGTTAACTAGGGGTCATCCTAGAAGTTGATGAGAGATCCTTCCCCTAATTTCCATCTCATTCCTTTTCTAATGATGCTCCTAGTTTTTAGCATTTTATTCCAAATGGCAGAACCAGATGGAATACCTTCATGATGAAGAACCGAGTAGCTATCAAAAACTTTGAGATATTTGGCCTTCATTATGTCTCCCCAATCTTTATTTTTGTTGATGAAGTTCCACATAACCTTGGACAGTAGAGCTTTATTCATGCTTTGGACAGTCCTGATGTTAAGACCCCCATGAGATTTAGGACAACAGACCTACTCCCACTTGACCAAAGAAATCCTCTTCTTTTCCTCCATACCAGTCCATAAAAAAGTCCTTTGAATCTGTTCCAGTTTTTCAGCTAAGTATCTAGGCATCTTAAAAAGAGAGAGGAAGTATGTGGGAATACCTTGAAGGGAGGCACGTAAAAGTTGAAGTTTCCCAGCATTGCTAAGAAGTTTGCCTTTCCAGCCCATGAGTTTCCTCTGAGTTCTTTCAATATTGCTGTGCCAAAAGGTAGGAGTGACTTCTTTAACAGTGAGGGGTAGGCCCAAATAGACAGAAGGGAGATTAGCAAAAGCACAACCAAGAATCTTAACAATTTTTCTCTGAAGATTATCAGGAGTATTGAAGAAAAAAACATTACTCTTCTGAAAATTAATATGTTGTCCAGAAGCCTTAGCATACTCATTCAGAACCCTTTTCCAAGAAGAAGCCTCCACCATGGAAGAAATGCCAAACAGAATAGTATCATTCACAAACTGTTGAATTGTCATAGGAGTAAGGGAGGTGGCATGTTTAATCCCAGTGATAACTTTAGAAGAGACTTTGTTTAGAAAGGATCTACCTAGCGCCTCAGCAATCATAATAAAAAGGTAGGGCAAGAGAGGGTCTCCCTGTTGAATCCCCCTAGAAGGGGAGAAAAACCCTCTTGGGATACCATTCACAAGGACTGAATATTTAGTAGTAGTAACAACTTCCTTGACAATAGTGAGGAGTTTATCATTAAAACCAATTTTGTGAAGAATTTTAAACAAAAACTGCTAGGAAACCTGGTCGTAAGCTTTAGAGATGTCGAGTTTGAGAGCCATGCTATGTATCTGACTTTTTTCCATGGAATGGATAGTCTCATGAGTAGCAAGAACAGCATCCAAAAACTATCTGCCAGGAACAAAACCTTTTTGCATGGGAGAAATGATCTTATCCAGATAAGGTTGCAATCTAAAAACCAACAACTTAGTGCAAACATTATAAAAGGTGTTACAAAGGCTTATAGACTGGAAATCTTTGAACATATCAGGGTTGGGTTTTTTAGGAATCAAAGCAATATAGGTGTTATTAAATTGTCTAAGGAGCTTACCAGTCCTAAAAAAGTCTTTAATAGCAGTAGTGACCTCAAACCCAATGATTTCCTAGAATTCTTGGAAAAACACTGGAGGAAAACCATCAGGACCAGGAGCTTTATAAGGGCCCATAGAAAAGACAATAGCCCTGACCTCATCCTCAGTAACAGTTTTCAAAATGTCAGCATTATCTTCCACAGTCAAAACATAAGGTAACTCTTCTAACAGTTGAGAGACAGACAGCGAATTGTCAGCAATTGGCCCAGGCTCTGACAACAGGTTGTGAAAGAAACTAACAACATTATCTCCAATCTACAATTATAAATAGTGTTAAAAGTAATATATAGTTATCATTAAAATAATAAAAATAATATTTTAATGAATATGTTTAATGAAAATATAGTTATCTCACGGAAACCATGACATTGGATCATGTGCAACTTCACCTAAAAGGTGGAGGAAGAATCTAGAAGGAAAATAAGGATTTTCTCTTAAAAAGGAATTTGATGAGGGAAGTCAAGAGAGCTTTTGGTTGTGGGGAAATCATTTGGAGATTGGGGATCAGATGGCAATTGCAGCATCATGGCAATGAATCCTCAGTCTAGTTAATTGTGGTAACCAGGTTCCATGAATTTATCTCTGCTCCTTGTGATTTTTCCAGTCGGTTGAATGTTTGAATCCATTATGTTTGTAATCAATTTATTTCGTGCATATCCTATAATCATGTCATTTACATTTGTTTGAGACCTGTAAAGTAAGTACCCTACAAACATTGCATTTCTGGTCAAATTTCCTTTTTAGGCATCGATCGTTGTCTATGATTTCACTCATTGCAACCAAGATTACTAGACATTTTCTAAAAAATCCATATTGTACATATCATGCAACCCTTGCAATCTGCGTAAGGCCATTTCAACAAATTATGTTGTGTATTCCCTACAACCCTTGTATTCCATGAGAAAACATCTCTTGATAGGGAAAATGATTGGAAGCTAATAACTTAGGTGAGCATATCAAAATGCAAGGTTTGAGGTGAGATGAACGGAGCATGAATAGAGAACATAGGATTTGCTTTGTTTGATAGTTTTTAAATCCTTCTCAACAAAACCATTTTGGATAGCCTTCAATTGTGGCATTTTTTGCATAAATGTTATTGGTGTGATTAAAAAATAGTGATGCTATAATTACTCCTAAGCCTATATTCATATGTGATTTACAGTTACTAAGATAACATTTCCACTCAACCAGCTTAGATTTAATAGTTAATTCAATGATAAAGTTTAGGGTTTCCTCCATATGGTTATCGCAGCCTAAGAAGGTCAACCATGTGTACATAATGATCTGCTGTAGGTGGAATACAATAAAGGATACAAATGTGGTTTAAGTTTGCACAGCTCCCATGACCGTATGAGCAGACTTGAGGGATGTCTATTAAATAAGTTCTCTTTCATTCTCTTCAATAATTTAGAATAGCTTTACCCAACACCTAGATGGATTCTTTTTCACCACCGTATAGCTATTGCATAAATAGAATCAATGCCTCGTAGCATTTACATACTCACTTATATAGAATGGAATGTTAGAGAGAAATTAATATCTATTTTTAAATGTGTCATCATTTATATAGCTTCCACCACCACTGAGATCCTATAAAATTGGCATTGCTCAATCAGTTATTCAACCCCTGCTGAAGCTAGTAACTAAGGCTCTAGAGGATACCACAGCAGAGAGTTCACATCCATTGCATGAACCTTGTGCTTCTTGAAAATCATCTTATATGATGGGAGTCCAACTGTCATAGAAGAATCATTTGTGATATCACTGTAAAGCCGTATGCAGTCATCAGCTGCCGCTCTAGCAATGAAACTATCCCGCGACCAGTGAACTGAGAATATTGTTCTTTCATGGTAGCCAGAAATGGTGCAAAGATGTTTCCAGGGCATAGAACCATCACCATTGCTTTCTACAGGGTTTGCGCTTGTATTCCACACCTTCAATGTTAAGTCATCACTACACGATACCATTCTATCTCCCAAAGATTTAAAGGACACTTCCCCACACTGTTGACGTATGACCACTGCTGGAATCACTTAATGTTTGCACACATATCCAATCATCACCATCTCCATTCTCTACTCAAAAATTTATAGAATTATCGTAGCTTGCAGAAATCAAAATCTTATGTAAAAGGGTGCCATCACACTATCTTCACATCTTTAGTACCTTCGGTGAAGTGGCAGTCTGATTTTGAGGCATTCTCTTTGTGAAATGGAGTCAATTTGTAGTATAGAAGTATTAAATCTATGCAACTGATGGTAATCATCATTAGTACCAACCTAATCTGAGAAGAATGTCAGCAATGGCAGATGGTAGTATTGGCTGTGGTCGTGACAATGTTCGCACTATTGTGTATAGGAGAAATATGGCCGTTAGAGATTCAATTAGATGTACAGTCAATCATCTTGTACAAGTTGCTTGTTTGATGGACAATGACATGTACAGCTTAAAAAGATGGAATATACTATGGCGTGCATAGCTTAAGTTAACATCTTTCAGAGGCATTTTAACTTCCTGGCTGAACATACACCAGTGCATACATTAGAAAGTTTCTAAGGCCTTTCCAACAAATCAATTGCGAACAACCAAAATTATTGTTTGTAGTGTTTAAACAAATTCAACCACCTTTCTATTCAATTATTGTTTGCATCTACCATAATGAGGAATGCAATTCTATTATGCATTTTTAACTCTCCTTAATGAGGATTGCATTCTAATTTATGTTTTATTCAGCATAAGTTAAAGCACATTAATGTCTTGGGAAATTATATGAGAAATTATATTTCCTGTATTTAGTGCAAATAAATTCTAAAATTTAGTGAATTTAAATTTAAATCACCTTGTAAGTAGGTAGTAAGGCTATTCTTAAATATAATCCAGTTCAACAGTTAAAGGTCAATTTTGGCCAATAAAAAAAATCTATCCTACTTTGCATAGCATAGATGTGTTGTTCTGTAAGGTGTTCATGGCAGGGTGTTACAAGATTCCTTGCCTCGACTCTTAGTTCTAGTCTCTTGGGGAACAAGATAAATGATCATGCATTTATTGGATGATTCATGGAGGGAAACACCTATTCATCCAATGAAGGCTTCTTCATCCACAATGTTAGTGACAATGAGGGCCAAGATTTTCCACATCACTAGGACAAGTCAGTCATGGTTTCAAAATCAACAAAGGTGGTTAGAGTTTAGTCTTCTTCTAACCTCTCATTTAAATAGTATGTGGGAGTGTAAACCTCTCCCAAGTGAATCCACATGTCAACCTCTTATATAATCTACATATTGATTGCATGGCTCTTGTAATGTGACAAGTGTCACCAATCCATGGGGACCTTGCTTTATGTTTTTCCTATGAAAGGATGAAGTCATTGTATTGTAAAACAAAGGAGGAGGGAATTTTTTTTTTTTGTTATAAATTGTCTTTTATTGGAAATAACAATGTATGTTCTATTTGGAATGCATACTTTGTAACACATATTCTTAAAATGAAATATATGAGTGGAAGATATTCAGTTTACATTGTCTCTCGCTTAGTTTCTTATGTTTCTTTAGTAGAGTAATTAAGGGTTGCATTACTTCTTGCATACAATTGCTATGTAATAATTATCATTGTTAGTCATTATTCAAGGAACAAAGTAAATGTTTCATTGATGATTATAGGAAATATGGGAAATGATGTGGATCATTAAGTAGAGTATTAAATTATAGAGTCACATACGTTAGTTTTGTTTTTGTAAGGTAGAAATAAGTGAAATGAACCATTAATAAATGTTTTTTTTGTATAATACAAACATATACCAATGACTCTATGAATCCATTAAAGGCACTAGTCCATAAATTGTGAATTTCCCCAATATACTCACTTGAAAATATAATACTCAAATAAAGATAACTTAATCTTATGAGTTATTATGCTCATTCATATTCAAGTTAATTGAAATATTGAAATTGAATCATGATAGTCTTTGATCTTATGAATACTTATGTATGTCTCATTCATTGGCCAACCTGGGAATGATCTTGATCATAGGAATTTACAATTTCTTTGAGATCATTGATTGCTGATTGGAGAACTAATAGAGGTAAATTTTACTCTTCCAATTTTCCATGGCCTTTTACCATAGGTTTGATTTTGAAAGCTTGACCCATAGCATATCTTTCATGTCACTTGCATCTATACATAAAATTTAGTCATTACTTATCATTAACTACAAGTAGTGGGTGCTACCACAATTATGGGTTACACTTTCTGGGACATCCTGATTTTTGTTGAAATCACATAGTTTTAGAAAATATAATGATTTAAGCCTTGAAAGGTTCCATTTAAAGGATTTTAATAGAAGAGGGTTTGATCAAACCCCCTAGGATTCAAAGCCCCTTGGATAGAACCCCGCTAGTTTTAAACCATACCTATAATGGAGTCTCCTCTACACCTATCAAAATGTTGATAGAAAACCACATTTGATTTACCTTTTGGGGGTTCAAATGAATTCATTTAAATTTTATGTTTTGTAAGTATTTAGTCCTTATTATAAGCTTCCCAAAAAGTATAATTTTAAATATATTTAATTTGATTATTTTATTTATTTTTTATTTCTTGTGAATGTAGGTTTTTCACTGAACACCAAGTTCTCTGTTCTACACACATGGAAAATTAGCAAATTAGTGAAAAAAAATTCTAAAAATATCTATGCCCTAGGTATTGATGTCCTTGTTTCAACAAAAAAAATAGAAATGAATTTTGATACATACAGAAAAAGTTATGTTTTACGGAATACATCTATGTCTAAATTATAATTGGTTTGACTTCAAAAATTAATTAAAAAAAATATTCAACAAAACATTATAAAACCAAATGTATGCCCTATATATCAGTGTTATGAATATAAATTCAAAAGAATCAGAATTTTATCCTTTGTAGAAAAAAAGTTATGAGCTATAGAATAAACATCACTTTACAAATATGTTGATTACCATTAAAAACTAGTTATCAAAGGAGACACAAAAAAATATTACAATTTAACTCCAATTTTTATTTTTTAAAAATATTTAGAATCTACAAACATAATCTCACAAATCACTAGTTTGCATCATCTTCAAATTCCTAATGGTTTAGATGCTATAGGTGTCAGAAAGTGAAGATTTAGTTCAAAATGTTGATTTCAATGTCAAGTTTGGCCAAAAAGTGTAACCCATTATTGTGAGATGACCCTAGTTTGTTTTAGTGTTTCTATGTATGTTAGAGTTTCAGGTTCTTATTTTCCTTTATGTTGTGCATATTTATGTGTTCTTTATTGTCCCTATGACTCTCCACTAATCTTTCCTTACACATTTTGGTGTACATCTTAGAGACTTGTTCTAGATTCTTACTATACCTCTAGTAGGCACACTGTTGAATGCACAAGACAACTGAGAGGGGGGGTGAATTAGTTATATAAAAACCATTAAACCCTTACAAACATAATGACATCCACATCAATTCACTTAAACCTTAATTCTGTTATTAAGATTAAACATGAAAAACAAATACCAAAAACTTAATCACATCAACACCATGCACAAGAGCACACCAGATTTTACAAGGAAAACCCTAAAAGGGAAAAACCATAGTGAGGATGAGCTCACAATATATAGTAGTATCAATACCAAATTACAAAGAGGCTCACTACCAAAGGACTCATTGTGCAATGAAATGCTCACTGCAATAGGCTCACTACCAAAAAGGGCTCACTATCATGAACTGATATGATATCATCTACCTCATGCCTGAGTTCAGTTCCAATGAAGCACAATACATATCTCCTTCGCATCCTCACAACACAAACATCCTCGTCTTTGTATTTTTCACAAATACACACAAATCCTCTAGACTTATTTATATCAATCATCAACCTTGGAACATGCATCAAGGTCGGCAACACATTCTACAACCTTTGGAACAGTCTCCAAGGTCAACAAACATACACAACTCAAATTAGGTCTGGACCTAAATAGTTTTGCAAAGCAAAGAGGTGAAAGAAGAACATTTCACAACTTAACTTGGACCTAAATATATCTTCACATCCTTCAATACACTTCCACAATCCACGAAGCACATCTGCAAAGAGTGTAAACGACTAGGTCAGCCAATACTGGTCTTAACACTAGGATCTTTAGGAACACACTTCCAAGGACACAACCATAACTTTTGGACCAAGCAAAAGCCTTCAACACAATATGAAGACATCTACAAACAACATGAAATCACCTGGAGCCAACAAATCCAACTACAACAAATCTCACTTGAAGACAATTCATAGATTGCTCACAACAAACACTATCAAGCTATGTTACATAAGAATTTGCTTTCCGAAGCATTAAATCACAAATTGTTTGGAATGAAATTATATCAAAACCTTATAAACATATGTCTAGAACTACAACACATGAAACCATTTTGTAGAGAAGTGTGGAGCAAAATACTTTCTCCCATACACCTCTACACAACCCAGAAACTCTGTTAATTACAATCTTCAAACTGGTGAACATAACTTCAACTACACAATAATCTAGACCATCAAATTCTAGATTTAGCATCTTCAAACACTTCTCTCAAACATATCCAAATACCACACTCTGGTCTTCAACATAGAAGAAATACAGAGCAAAAACTCAGACAGTATCTTACAAGCCAGAATATTCTGCAACACATTGTTTCCTCTGGGGAACAAATTTTCTCAAAAGCACTTGGAAAATTAGAAAAAGGAATAATATTCTAACATCATGAGTACTTCTACAAGTCATTCAAATCACTTCGACACAATAACTCAATCAACCACTAACAACAACCTTCAAAGATACAGTTGAAACTAATGACAACACAAGCATGTTGACATCAATCACAACACCGATTAGGACATACTTACAACAATCTCCCCCTTTGTCATTGATGGCAACATATGATGTGAAAAATCGTCATGACATAATCATGTATTGGTCTCATTCTCCCCCTTTCTTTTATACATCTTACTCTCCCTTTGTTTTTCACATGAACTCTCTCCCCTTTTGACATCAATGGAAAAGGGTGACACATCTTCTTTAATATTTCTTCCCCTGAATATGATACTACATATACTTGCACTTGTTCTTAACTATTCTAAATACCTTTGCCTTACTCTAACACTCTTCAATGCTACTACCTTCTTCCCCTGAGAGGTAGGCTCCAACTTAGTTTTTAGAGGAAATATTTGTACCAGAGGCTAACATAGACTTATCCTTGACTTCATTGGCATCCTTCTTGATCCATACCTTATTCATCTCCTTCTTGGTTTCTATCTGATCAACCTTTTGCACTAGTTTCTTCTTTTTTATCATATTATCCTTTTCTATCTTCTTTCTTCTGTAGAACCTTGCAATATGTCCTAGCCTATTGCAATTATAGCATATGACATTCCTCTAACTGGTGTTCCTTCCATTCATTATGGATCTTCATTGGCTAGTCTTATGTCCAAATCTATTGCATGTAGAGCAGTTACCATTGAAATATTGAGCATTCCTTCCATTGTTATAGCTATTCCTTATCTGACTTCTACATTCAATAGCTCTATGACCAACTCTCTTGCATGTAAAGCACTAACTAGAGAAAGATGGAACATTTTGATTCATTTTGCTCCTACATTGAGTAGGCTTATGACCAAACTTATTGCATATATAACAATAACCATTGAAATATGGGTACCTTTGAGCATTTGATTTCCTGACTAGTGGTATTATAGGTTTATTCCTTTGATTCCATATTTTCTTGCCCTTGTCCTTCCTATTCTTAGTGTTCACTACATGACCTGATTTGGAACTTTCATCTTTCTTAGATCCCAAGACTTGTTTGTCATTAGGATCTTCTAACTAGTACTCATCTCATCAAGTTTTGTAGAACTTATCTTGAACTTTCTTCATATCTTTTTGTCTTTTCCAAGTCTGAATTCAGGTTCACAACTTCTTGTTCAAGCTTTGTACAATCTTCAGTTTTATTATTTAGACATTTCTTAATTCTTCCTTTTTCTTCAACTTTAACTTTTAGATCAATCATGGATTCATTTGCTAACCTCAATATTTCACTATCCTCTTTATGTCTTTGTTTTAGCTTCTTGACTTGGTCTCTTAAATTCTTGATACATTTATTTTCTTCTTTGACATTTTCCTTCAAATCCATGTTTTCTTTTTCAAATCTCTCTAGGTCTTCAAGAGAAATTTTGAGTTCTTCAATGTTAGCATACATGAATTCATCTTTTGCAAGAACATCATCACAAGCCTCAATCACTATTTTAGGTTCAACTTTAGAGATTAAATAGATTTATTTGTTCTTCAATAGCCCTACATCCTATCAATACTCCTTTACTTCTATCACTCATGATTTGGTCATCAGTGTGATGCCTTTGCATGTACTTGGGCATTTCAGAGATTCTTTCCAAAGCTTCTTGTTCTTTAACTTGTATTTCTTTTTCTTTAGTTTGTACTTCTCTTTTTGTAGCATTTTACTTTTCTCTACAAGAGAACCCATCTAAGTTTGATACATATTCATACTCTTTTGAATACTTTTGTATGTCTTCATCAACCTTAACATTTGTACTTTCAATAATCTTCCCTAGTCTTTTGTTATAGCATTGGTAAGATTTTCTTTTAGTAGAATACTCAAGGAAAATACTTTCATCATACTTTTCATCATCTTTTCCTATTTCTTCCTTTCTTCTAATAAAACATTTTCTTCCAAAATTTTTGAAATATTTAGCAGTGGGAGTCCTTCCATACCATAGCTCATAGCGAGTCTTTGTATCATTTGCTTTCAACTATACTATGTTTTGTATGTAGATAGTAGTATGAATTGCTTCTCTCCAATATACTTTCAGTAGATTTTCTTCCTTTATCATTGTCCTTGCAACTTCTTATACAATCTTGTTCTTCATTTCAACCACTCCATTCTACTATGGAGTTCTAGGAGTAGATAACTACCTCTTTATCCCATGATTCTCACAAAACACATTAAACTCATCAGAAGTAAACTCTCCTCTGTCAAACCTCAAACATTTAATCTTCATATTTAACTCATTTTTGACCATTGCCTTAAATACTTTAAACCTATCTAGGGCTTCTGATTTTCCTTTAAGAAAAGTAACCCAAGTCATTCTAGAATAATCATCAATGAATAACATAAAATAACTATCATCATGGAAGCTCCTAACTTTCGTAGGACCACAAAGGTCTATATGGATGAACTCCAGCAATCTGGTAGAAGATTTTTCTTCATTTTGTAAACTTCCTCTTGTTTTCCTTCCACCTTGACACTCCTTGCACATGATACTAATAGGTTTTGTAATCTCTGGTAGATCTTTCATAGCTTGAATTGAATTTATCCTTACCAGATTATCAAGATTGACGTTGCAAAATCTCCTATGCTAGAGCCAACTTTCACTAATTTGAGTCATAGTGCAATAACTGTAGATTCCTGAAAAATGGTCACAACCAATTTCATCCACCCATGCATCCAACCCTATTCACCTGCATCACTTCATCCAATCCATATATTTATTAAATAATTTTTAATTTTTTAATTAATTTATTATATGCCTTTATCCTACAATAAAATTCAAATTCCTCTACTATAGTTTCAAAATTAAATATTTTTGACTATAGTTCATTCCAAAAATTAAATAAATTATCATATTTATTTAATTCCCTATTTTATGCACTTGTGATTACTTTTTGTAATCACAATTATTCTCTTCTAATCCATGTGAACATGAATTAATTCTAATTAATTCATCATTACAAACCCCCATGTTTCTAGAAGTCCACTTCTTATCTAATGTAAACACATGTACATGACAAGTGGTACTTTGGAAGCATGGGCAAATCTTCCAAATTGAGTAGATTTGTCCTATTTCTTCCATCCCACTCCATGTGTTACTATTTATTCCAATTTAAAATTCCATGTGGCACTATTTGAGCACTATTCTTCTAATTTTAAATTACACTTGTCCTCTCCATGGAATTTAAAATTTCTCACAAACTCCAACCCCTACCTTTTCATAAACGAGTCCTTACATGTCATACACCTACCCAATCATAGCCATCCATCCATTCAAACTTGAAATCTCATCCATAGTTCATCCCTTAAATCTTGGAGCAAACTTCTTATCCAATCCAAACATGCCATTTGTCCAATTCTTGTTCCTTGAGGATCCTCAAGAAATCTCCACCATTGATCTTCCAAATTGATCCTAGCCCTTCAATCTCATCACCAAAAATCTATAAATTGAGGCCTCCACCTCCCATTCGCAATAAGTCATTTATGCAAAGTTATTCTACCAATTTGAGTTCTCACATCCACATAGCATTAGTGCAATTCTAGTTTAGTTTAGATAGCATATCATATCTTAGAGTAGATCACTACTTATGTTGAGTTCCTTAATGAAAAGGGGTTACATGACAAGTTTGACCAATTCATTGACAACCATAAGGATGAATTCCTTGAACATCTCAATGAACATGGCACACACCTTCCATACTCATATGATCACAACAAGCTCAAAACCATCTTTCATGACAAACCACCAACACCTATCTATGATCAACCATGGGGACGTGTCCCTAACCCAAACGAACCCATCTATGGTAATCCATGGGCTAGTTATGCTGCCAACACCAGTTCGCGGTTCATGCTCTTGATCACAACATAAGGTGCAATGTGGTGTCACAACCACAAGTATCAGAGTAACCTTACGGAATGCCTTCTCATATGCTTCCCGATCCCAATATGGCTGCTAATCCAAATATTGTTATCCCACAAAATGTGTCCAACATTTCTCAAATCCATCCAACACCAATCTTGTTCCACAATCTCTTCCTCCTTTGAATATTCCTCAAAGGTTGATCATCACTCAAACCGTGGTACCACCTATGACTCGAACACCCATTATGAATCTAATTAACAAACCACAAAACCCCTTGACAAGCTCTACCAATTCCACACACACATACCAATCTTCCACACATCAACAACCTCCTCTCGTCACCCAACAACAACCACCACTTCAAAATCAACAAACCATTCCACAACAACAAACGTATGGGTCTCATGTTTACACACAAACTATAGGTCTTCCACCATACAACCAACAACAACAATACATACATCCCCAACACCAACAATCATCTTCACAACAATAATACATCCATCCCCAACACCAACAATCATTGTCACAACAACAATACATCCATCCCCAACACCAACAATCATCGTCACAACAACAATATATTCATCCCCAACAACAACAACAAAACGTCCATCCCCAATATCAATAATCATCGTCACAACAACCTCTACTCCAACACATATCGTAACCACCCCTTGCTAAGCCTTTCAATCAAGAGTGGAAAGAGATGAAAATGCACTTAAAAACATCTAACTAGGGACCCAAAAGAAAGATTATAAGTTTGAAGACTTATGTCCCTACCTGTTTGATAGAAACATTGCCATCACTCATTTTCCTCAACACTTTGAAATGCCAAAATTTGATAAATACAAAGTAAAAGGGCACCCTCGTGACCACATCAAAGAGTTCTTCATGGCATGCCAAGAAGTCACCTATGATGACCAATTCCTCCTTTGTCTTTTTCCATGAAGCCTAGGAGGACAAGCCCTAGAATGGTTCATGCACTTGCCTTATGGCTCCATATCCACTTTCGATGATCTTATGGAGAAATTTGTTGCCCACTTCGCATACAACGTAGAGCATGAGATCACTATGCTTGACCTTTGCAACACTAAACAATGAAGTGGTGAGAGTTTTTCCACTTATCTACAAAGATGGAGAGCCCTTGCTAGTAGGCTACCTTGGACAACCCTAGAAAAACAACTCATCCATATTTTCATCCAAAACCTCAACCAAGAGATGCCCTTCCATTTGCAAGTACATTGTGCATCAACCTTTGACGAAATCATAGAAAAGGGGGTCACTATTGAAAAAGCCCTTATTGCAAAGGGTCTAGTCAAAATCTACAACAAGAATGACAATGACAAAACCTCTAATGGCAAACCTAAATTTTTGACTAAAAATAAGAATACTATAGGAGATGGTGCTACTTATTCCAAGTACATCCAAATCACTGCTCCTAAACCAAAAGAGACAAACCTAGTCCAAAATGTTCCAAACAATGTCTTTGTCCCATCTACTCCTCTAAAGCAGAATCCTCCTAACAATCCAAAACATAAATATACTCCCTTGGGTGAACCACTTGAGGTATTTCAAAAGTTAGTCCAAGACCAAATGGTTGAGTTCCCCATGACTAAACCATTTGACAAAACCAACTTAAACCCATGTGGTACAAAGAAAATGAATATTGTGACTATCATCGCATAAAGAGCCATGCTACAAGCAAATGCATGAAATTGAAAAACTATGTCCAAGACCTCATTGATCATGGTAGAATCCAAATGGAAGACCACAACAATATATCACCCAATGATGGCCTAGGCATCTACCAAGACCCTCTTCTCCACCACAACAATAATCAAACCACATCCAAACCATCCTCCTCCAACGCTAATCCTAACAACCAAGCCAACAACATCAACTACAACAACATCCCACCTCCCTACAATAATATAGTGGGTAAAATTAATTTTGATTCTACTCATGTCGCCACCATCAAACTCAAAAATACCACCCCTGAATGTGTTGTTAACACCTGTCATGGGTGTATAATCATAAAGGGACCATCTCCATCCTCCGCTACCACCACTCCCCAATACAGCCTCCTCGACCATCTTGGAAAGACCCCTGCACAAATTTCCATCTTAGAACTCCTTAGGACATCTGCCATCCACTAGGAAATACTTGACAAGGCTCTCCAAGACTATCATGTTCCTACCGACATACCTCCCACCCAATTCCAAAACCTTGTCGCTGAATTATCATCATCCTACCATCTCACCTTTAGTCATGCCGACATGCCACCTATCAACCCCGCAGATAATAAATCCATCCACATCAAAGTCCAAATCACCAACCATAAAAAAAAGAGCGTCCTCTTGGATAATGGATCTGTCTTGAACATATGTACATTAAAATTCATAAAACTCCTAGGGTATTCAACGACTAACTTGGAATCTTTGGTTATCTCCATCAAGGCATATGACAACATAGAGAGAGAATCTGAAGGCAAAATATGCCTCCCTATCAAGATAGGTCCACTCACCATGCCCACTCTATGTCACGTGATTGATCTTGGCCTTCCATATAATCTCCTCCTAGGGCGACCATGGTTGCATGCCATGCAAGCCATTTCATCCACCTACCATCAATTCCTCAAGTTCCCTCATAATGGTGTGGAAGTCACTATTCCCGCCGATCAACAACCTTTTGAATATTTCAAGTCCTTAGAGATTGTCTATGATCAACAATTCCATTGTCCAAGCACCTATGGGGAGCATGTCAAAGATCCCTTAGCCACTCCATCCACATCATCAGTCATGCTGCAAGTCACCATCAAACCATCACAAGGTTCTACCTCATCTTCCACCCATACATCTCAATAGGTCAAGATCATAGACAAAGGGTGTGGCGAGTATGAGATTCACAATGCATTCCATGTGGGATAGTTACCATTGTCCCCTCGCTCCCATGGTCATCACCTTTAGAAGAATGAAAAGGAATAGTAGCACATAATCAATGATAAATTCCCTTTGTACTAGCATAGGTCTCTAGAGAAGAAGAAGCCAAAGAAACAACTCTAAGTGATTGGCTCTACCATGATGAAACCACCCCAACACCTATCAACATACAATACTTTAAAGAAAAATATCCTATATCATTTCAAATTTGTACCAAAATGTCTTACCATGGAACAAGGCTTGGTGCTGATGAACAAGGTGTTATAGAACCCATTCTGGTTGACCCTACATCTCCCAAGAAATATTCTCAATACTTTGGTTTAGGATATGCTCCATTGACTGTGACAATCTGTGGACCTGCTAAAACCTCAGAATAGGTAACAAAATCCTCTTCTAGTGTTGAAAACATCAATCTGAGTGTCATCATAGCTTCATGTGAAGACCTTGATCTTTCATGCATCTTCCCTGACAATGCCATCTTCATTATTTACCTTCCCCTCATTCACCTCGAACTCTTGGGATTATCAAGGACCCCCGCCTCTTGACATATTTCCACACAATGAGGCCCTTGCTGCATTCCTAAAACTCTGCAACACCTCACAATATGATATATGCTTGCACGCTGATGCCTATTTTAGGGAAGAGGAGATCCTTTGTCCAAAAAATCAAAAATAAAAAAAAAGAAAATTATCCCCTAGTGAAAACCTCTCTGAGGCACTTTTAGACACAAAAGAGAAAAATAAAGACGTATCTCCTAGTGAAAACCTCTTTGAGGTGCTAGAAGATGAGGATCTCAATCTTCCTCTATACCATCTCACTAGCAAGAGCATTCTAACATTCTTATTGAAGGCACACAAGAAATCAACCTGGACATGCAAGAATTACCTAAGCTCACACATCTAGTGGAAAGTCTTGACATAGAATAAAAATCTAACATCTCCATAGTGCTTCATGAAGCACCTAATGTGTTCACTTGGTCCTACGTTGACATGCTAGGATTGGATTCATCCTTGGTTGTTCATCATCTTGTGGCACATCTCGATGCAAAACTTGTTAAACAGAAGCTCTGTAAGATACACCTGCAAGTCGCCTTAATCATCAAAGAAGAGTTGCAAAAGCTAATAGATGTCAGCTTTATCCATCCTATTGATTATCCAGAATAGGCCTCCAACATTTTTCCAGTTGCTAAGAAACCTGGGGGCATCTGTTGTTGTACATACTTCTGAGATCTTAACAAGGCATGTCCGAAAGATGATTTTTGACTTCCCAACATTGACATGATTGTAGATCTTACAGCAGGACATGAGATGCTCTCCCTTATGGACAACTTCTTCGGATATAATCAAATCACAATCACCCCTGAAGATCAACATAAAACATCTTTTACCTGTCCTTGAGGCACATATTGCTGGCAGGTCATGTCCTTTGGTCTAAAAAATGCAGGGGCAACTGATCAACATGCAATGACTACCATCTTCCATGACATGATACACAAGATAATCGAAGACTATATAGATGATCTCCTAGGAAAATCTAGAACTAGGGAAGAGCATCATAAGGTCTTGCGACAAATCTTTACATGGCTCAGAGAGTACAAACTCTATCTCAACCCCAAGAAATTCATCTTCAGTGTAACATCAGGCAAACTCTTGGGGTTCATTGTCCCTATAGGGGCATTGAGGTGGATCCTGCTAAAGTCATGGCAATAATAGAAATACATCCTCCAAAGATACTCAAACAACTTCAAAAACTCCAAGGCAAACTACAGGCTATATGAAGGTTTATCTCTCAACTTGCAGGTAAATGTCATCCCTTTTCCCATTTACCTCGCAAAGATGTACACTTTAAATGGGACCAAATTTGTCAACACACATTCAAACGCATCAAGGAATATTTGGCTTCACCACCGGTCCTAATGGTGCCTATCCCTCAAAAACCCCTGTTATTATACATATCAGCAACTTCAGTAGCACTGGGGCCACTCTTAGCAGAACAAGATGATACTAGCCACAAAAGGGCTATATACTACATCAGAAGGACTCTAGTTGGATATGAGTTTAACTATATCCCCATGGAACATACAGGTTTAGCTATTGTCTTTACTCCCAAAAGTTATGACACTACATGTAAAGTCACTCTGTCAAGCTCATCTCTAAAGTCGATCCCCTCAAGTACCTGCTTTCCAGGACTTTACTCATAGGAAGAATGGCAAATTGGATCATGTTGTTGAGAGAAATTCATATTGAGTAGGTTGATAGAAAAGCAATCAAGGGACAAGTTGTAGTAGACCACCTAGTCAAAGCACCCCTCATAGATTATTAGCTACTATCCATTGACTTCCCACATGAGTCCATCCTAACCGTGATAGAATCAACAAATTGGAAACTATACTTTGATGGATCCTTCACCAATCACGGTTCAAGGGCAAGAATACTACTAGTGACCTCGCAAGGTGATTACATCCCCAAAGCTTACAAACTTGCTTTCCCATGTATGAACAATGTAGCTGAATATGAAGCTTTGATCATTGGTCTCAAAAAAGTAGTACAATGGAATATCTTACAGCTACAGGTCTATGGAGACTCCCAATTAATCATCATACAAGTGAATGATGAGTTTCTCACAAAGGATGATAAGCTAGTGCTCTATAAGAAAATGGTTGATGAATACAGATTGTTCTTCACCTACATATAATTTGAATAGGTACCTCACCTTCACAACAAAGCAGCTGATGCCATGACTACTATTGGTTCTCTTCTGGATATGCCTCATGACAACCATCAATGTGAGTTTCTTGTGGAGCAACTCCTAATGCCAGTATATCATGTCGTTGAGTCAGAATTCATGTGTGAGATTGTTGGTCCAAAGAATCCTTGGTATCATGACATCTACACCACCTCCAACATCACACTTTCCTTCTTGAATCCACCCATAAATAGAAAAGATCCCTCATTCACCAAGCCTCTCGCTACACTATCCTTTCTAACACCCTCTATCACCAAAGCTATGATGGCACTCTTCTTCAATGCTTAAACATGAAAGAAGCTTCTCTTGCCTTACATGAAGTCCATGTAGGTATCTGCAAAACACACATAAGTTTAATTATCTTAGCCAAGAAGCTCTTGCATACCGAATAGTATTGGCCTAGTATAGAACATGATGCATGTGAATACATGAAGAAGTGTAAGCCCTGTCAACAACATGGAGATCTCATTCATGCTCCCACTTAAGCGTTGCAACCTATTACTACACCATGGCCTTTCTCTCAGTGGGGCCTAGATCTCATTGGTAAAATCCACCCATTCTCCTCTGATAGACATAAATTCATTATCACCACTACTAAATACTTCACTAAGTGGGTCGAAGCTATCCCTCTCACTTTCACCACTGCAAACCAAATTGCCAAGTTCATCCTTTACCATATCATCTACCATTATGGTATCCCATCTGCCATTGTTACCAACAATGGTAAACCTTTCAAAAACCATGATGTTTGAGACCTTTGTGAACAATTCCACATTCAACATCATTGGTCCTCTCCATATTACCCACAAGGTAATGGACAGGCTAAGGCAACTAACAAAACCTTACTCGAAATTCTAAAGAAAGTTGTCAATCAAACTGGTGATGATTGGTACCTCCATATCCATCCTTTTCCTTTAGGCCTATCACACTAGTATTTGTGCACCCACAAAAGCTACACCATATTCCCTTGTCTTTGTAGTAGAATCTATCCTACCAATTGAGATCAAACTACCCTCATTATGCATCTCCTTGCGTAATCTCATCATTGATGAAGAATAGCATGTTGCACTCCTCCAAAAGCTCAAGCTATTGAATGAACAACACCTCAATTCCCTTAATCACCTTCAAGCATACCAAAACTACCTTCATAGATCCTATAACAAGAAGATTCATCCTAGGGAGTTTGCAGTAGGAGATCTGGTCCTGAAAGAAAATCAAAGGAATCTATCTGAGTGATAAAAGAAAGGGAAATTTGAGCCTAATTGGCTAGTACCCTACATTGTCACTATAAAATATGGCTCTAGAGCATACTACTTCTCCACCCTTGAAGGAGAAGAACTTGATGAGCCCATGAATATCATTCACTTAAAGTGGTTTCATAGTTAGCCCGCTAAATACCCTATGGCAAAAATACACAAAATATCAACAAAATATAAAAAATTACAAAAAAATAGTAAAGAGAAATAATCCATCGTATGGTGAAAACCACTCATTGTGGCACCTTGGATAAGTACCATGATGAAAACCTACTTGTAGGTGTCATGTGTAGGTTCAATCCAGATCCACTATTCAAACTACATTCCCATCTTTACCCACACTATCCACTCCACTTATCCCCTCGTTTGAGATTCAAAATAAACCCACCAACTGAGCTTCCATTGTCCATCATTCCCAAAATATCTCTCATCTGCCAATGCCTAATCCCCACCTTTCCATGTCACCACTATGTCACTCACTTGACCCTCTCATCCATCCATAACCTTGGCCCCTTTAATGGTTTCGCACAAACATCACATCCTTTACTACACCAACACCATCCCTTACCTATCATAGTTTTTATACCATGGTACCCATTGAAAAACTGACATCCACATCCTCTAAACCATATCTCATCATTCCACACGAACCAATCCCTATCCTTACATCATCAAGTCTCCTAGAACTACATATCATCACCACCTGCATTGTAATGTGCCTTGATCCCATGGATATAGGGTATGTAGGTAGTCTGGAATATGAAGGACGTATCCAGTATGTAGGTACATACAATGCACCCATCCAACCCACTTGGATGGTCTCACTTTTCTGAGCTTGTTGATTGCACTTGACCTACGATCAATATACTTGTTGGGCATCTTATCAAAGCATAACACTCTCATGAGAAATCTTTCACCAACATATTGGATTTTCTATAACTAGCAACACGTATCACTTCGCCGATCCTTTGTTTAGTTTAATCCATCAACGATTCTTGTCCTAGAATACATCATTCCTACAATGGACCAAATCATCACATCCTCCATCCATCCTTTGGCAAGAGATACAATGGTTGTGTGTTTTGGGTAAATCAGTCTTTTGGTCTTTGATTTTTATCTTATGCATCATTATTGGACTATGTCAAAGTTGCCTTGATCTCATTATAACATGGTATGTAGAGAATAATCCAGGATGGGGTATGGTCATTGCTTTTGTATGCCATGCTTGTGAGACATTCTCATTACTCCATATCAGTATTCATGCCTCATGGATTGCAAGGTCAGTTCTAGCATATTGATCCCCTTCTGTATCCAAGGTTATTCATACCTCCGGTGTATTAAGGACTTATGCTATGAGTCCCTTTCCCTCATCTAGACAAGGTTGTACTATTATGGACATGTATGGGTTCATCCTATTGTTTGTAGAGTCAAGTCCTATGCATGGATGCCTTTCCACCTTGGTTTGACATACCCTGGTGCATAATATCCCATGCTATAACAACAGTAGCACTCAATTTTTTTTATTATTGGCAGAATATCTCAATATGATGAAGTTCCTTACATTTACATCTACCCTCATCACCCACCCCTCTACTATTGCCTCAAGATTCATTTACACTTATATTCCCATTTCCCCTACTTTCTACTATCCGCTATCTCCTTATCATTTTGTGACCATTTTCAAGGTCCTATTGACGTATCATGATCACTTGTCACCCTACATCACAAACATGTCAGTAGCCCATCCTGCATCACAAATGTGTTAGCATGTATCCACATACCATCATATAACATATACACATGTCAGCCTTGTCCATAAATCCATCTATCCTAACACATATATGCCTATGCTCCATCCTACATCCAAGCACATATCAAGTCATAACATCACACATCTCAAACATCACAACATGTAATCGATCATATACATCATACATCCATGCATCCATCATATATACATCATAACATCTAATCCATCATATATGGACATCCATAAATCCACCCATCACATGTAATACAAAATAAATCAATACATTCATCCATAACACATAGTACATCGATCGAATAGTCCATCTCATATATATATATCAAAAGGGTGATCATGATACAAAGTAAGGTCCTCAGACCTATGAAAAAAAGTACATGTATACATCATGCCCTAGGAGGAGCTGTCCCTTCCTGACTTAGCTAGTCTTGAATCCCTCTAAAGTAGGACCCCCATATCCTGCTAACATGTCTGTCCTAGTGCCCATGGAGGTGGCATCTATGCTGCTACTAATACCTGTGATGGCATGGGCTACTGAATAGACCTCAATGACCACCCTGACCTCCTACATCCAAAAGCCCCAAATCTACTTTAATGGCACTATAGCCTCATATAGGTACCTATAGTGCTAAGCCTCCTTGGTAACCTCTCCTACCCACTACTGTAACATTCACATCATTTGCATCATCCCCATCCCCAAAGTCTGAAGCACCTAATCTCTCTCCTGTGTATACCACTATGCTAACCCCTGCAACTGTGTCACATGTGCATACAACCTGGCAACCTGCACTGGTACATCACCCATCTATGCCAACTCCCCCTGTAACTAGGCTACATGTCCCTGTAACTAGGCTACTTATCCCTATAACTAGGTTACCCATCCCTCTAACTAAGCCACCAGCCCCTCCATCTAAACTACTTGTCCCTCTTGCTAGGCTATATGTACCTATAGATGAGCTATCTGTACCTGTAATTGAGCTATATGTCCCTGTAGCTGGCGTATCTGCTCCTATGTCCTAGCTAACATTGACCCATCATCATCACCTCTACCATCACCTCTGACCTCTATATCCATCCCCCTACCTATGTACCCTCTTCATCATCCTCATCCTCATCCTCATCATCATCATCCATCCCCTCTGCACACATACCCTCCTCCTCATCCTCGTTCTCATCCTCATCCTCATCATCACCCTCCTCCTCTGATGCTACCTCCCCTGGTGCTGTGAAACCCACTGTCACTGTGAGTCTCACTGGCCTTTGTCGAGCCCACCACTCCTCATATGCTATTGTAGTCCCTGTATCCACTATGTCATGCCTAGCATCCCATGCATGTGGCTGGAGTCCCTCAAACTTTGCTCTGACCATTTGTGCATCATGCAGTAATCCCCACCACTGCTACTCTTGTATCCATGTGAACCTCACCTCTAACTATGGTACATCCTACACCCAACTAAACTGTCGTTGTACTCACTCTGGCAGATATCTGTCTATGATCATCTATGTCTGCCCCATTAGGTATCATGACTACATTGCATAGCCTAGATGGTTATTTCCATCTAACCACCTCTCCACCTCCCTCAACAGTCACCATACAAACTCCACCATCTCATCCATCACCTGCCTCTAGCATCTCATGTTCCCAAAACAATGATGCATCTGATGTCCTCTGTATGCATAAACAAAATGCTAATGTCGTGGCCTATCTTGCACTGTCAGTGGCTGATTCACTGGGATATGCTCCCATGCCTAGATGTACAAAAAGGTAACCCCACACCCTAGGCTCATTGAGTACATGTATACCACTACATCCATGTCATGGTACAAATGTGCCAGTATACATGGACCCCATGCATAAATCACTCCATCAATTAACATTCAATGTACCACAACTCCCTAGCCCACCGGGAAACCATGAAATCTCCTGTCAGGGACCAATGTCCCTACTATCAACCCTTCCAGAAACATGGCCAACTGATATAATCCCCTCTCTATAACCAACTGGTATGCCATCTCAGTCATGTCCCCTACATATGGCACTTGCATCAGGGCAAACTCCTAGTCCAAATAGTCTGCTCTGTGTGCATGATCATAAATCACCCTCTCACCATGCAAGAGGACTCGTAAGATCCTCTGCACTTCCTCAAGTGTAATTATCACCTCTCATGTGGAAAATAAGAAGGCATAGTGCTCCTACTGATATCACTTCACCACAGTAGTCATCATAGCTCTATCAGCGTGAATCCATGGCATATTAGCAATATGCTCTAGTCCAAGCACCCCTAGGATGAACCTATCGTCTCTGTCTAGCTCCTTCCATAAATCAAATATTGGCGGCCGCCTCTCCCAATACTACATAATGCCCTCGTCATCCCACACCATCACACAAATGTCCCATGTCAGCGTTCATCTTATCACTACTAACTTATTCTACCCATCGACACCTTTCCCTAGATGCCCTTCCATTTGACCACACTCCCTCCCCCTGCAAGCCTAACTTTCTTATTCTCCAATCACCCAAATCCCCAAAAATCCCTTAAAAAAATAAAAAATAAAATCAAATAATAAAAAATAAAAAATAAAAAATAAAAAAATTGAAATTAAAAAAATAAAAATAAAAAATTGAAATAAAAAAAATCAAATCAAATAAAATAAAAATTAAAAAAAAAAAAGCAAAAGGAGAGGGAATTAAGAATGCTCGTGTGTTTAGAAAAAATGGAGTGAATTAGTGAAAATAAGCAGGAAGAAGAAGTAATTTTGAGCGCAGGTAGGGCAGAAGAAAGATCCGGAGGGCGACAGGAATTTTTGGAAGGCAAGGAGTCCAGGCTATCTCGAACATGGGCCGAAGAAGCAGAGAAAGAAATTCTGATGAGCAAAATCTAGGATTGAGTAACTACTTATTGCTTAGATACGGTGCAATTTAGATAGGAATAGTGCATTAGTAGTTTAACTCAATCTTGAGGTCCCTCGGACTTGAGATTGGGTGCATTTTAGGTTGAATTTGCATCCATTTAGGATCTCATTTTCATAGGTAGACAATAACTATCACCTTCTCTGAGATGATAAAGGTTTCCTTCTGTTCTCTTTCTAATAGCTATCACAACTCTAGACTTCTTTCTAATCTCAAAACCATCATTCTGAAATACAAGATTGCATCCGTTTCTAAACAACTATCCAACACTCAAGATATTTTGCCTCAAACTTTTAACATAAAGAACATCATTAGTAATATGTTTTCCATCAAGACTGATTGAGCCTCTTCCACATATCTCAGTAGTACAATTATCCCCAAATATAATTGATCCTTCATTACATTTCTCAAAATTAACAAACTTGCTTCTATCACCAGTCATATGATTTGAGCAACTACTGTCAATAACTAAATAGTTCTTTTCTTGAAAAGAGTCTTCACTATTAAGACTCACCTCTAGAGCATTTTCTTTCATACATCCTTCAGAGTAAGCACCACAAGTGTCATCTTTCGAATTAGTTATCAAGCACTCATTTTCTTCATTGTCTTCAACATCAGATTTAGATGTACTTGTATCAATTTTCACATAGTGGGTTTTCTTAGGTGCTCTACCTTCATTTTTTCTTTTCTTACCTTTCAAAATTCTTTTCGAGCATCTTGATGTATACTAACCAATCTTGCCACAACTAAGACACTTGAGAGATAGCTTATCCCTATGCTTATCAGTAAAGTCAATTTCCATATTATTAGCAATCTTCTGATCCACTTCCATAATCTTCTTAAATTTTCCATTCTTGAGTGTAGTTACAACTAAGTTCCAAACTTCATACACAAGAAAGATCAGATGGCTTACTATCCTCATTTTTAGAGATCAAATAGAGAAACATCCTTCTGTGCATCATCCTAGATCTACATCTAGATGTTAACCTTTCTTCATAGGAACCTGGCTCTGATACCAATTGTTGAATGCACAAGACAACTGAAAGGGGGGGATGAATCAGTTGTATCAAAAACTTTAAACCCTTACAAACATAATCACATCCAAATTAATTCACTTAAACCATAATTTCATTATGAAGATTAAACATGAAAAACAAATACCAGAAACTTAGTCACATCAACACCATGCACAAGAGAACACTAGGTTTTATGTGAAAAACTCTAGAAGGGAAAAACCCACATGAGGATTAGCTCACAATATATAGTAGTATCAATACCAAATTACAAAGAGGCTCAATGTCAAAGAGTTCATTGCCCAAGGAGTCACTGTCTAATGAAACACTCACTGCCATGAACTGATATGATAGCATCTACCCCATGCTCGAGTTCAGTTCCAATGAAGCACAATACATATCACCTTCGTAACCTCACAACACAAACATCCTCATCTTTGCATTGTTTGCACATACACATGAATCCTCTACACTTGTTTATATAAATCATCAACCTTGCAACATACATCAAGGTCAACAACACATTCTAAAACCTTTGGAATAGTCTCCAAGGTCAGCAAACATACACAACTCAAATTATATCTAGACCTAAATAGCCTTGAGAAGCAAATAGATGAAAGAAGAACATTTCACAACTTAGCTTGGATCTAAATACATCTTCACACGTTTCAACACTCTTCCACAATCCATGAAGAACTTCCACAATCCATGAAGAACATCCACAAAGAGTCTAAACAACCAGGTCAGCCAGTACTAGTGTAAACACTAGGATCTTTAGGCACATGCTCCCAAGGACACAACCATAACTTAAGGACCAAGTACAACCCTTCAGCACAATCTGGAGATAGCCACAAACAACATGAAATCGCCTAAGAGCCAACAAATCCATCTACAACAAATCTCATCTAAAGACAGTTCACAGACTGCTCACAACAAACATTGTCAAGCTCTTCTACGCAAGAACTTTCTTTCCAGAGTGTCACATCAAAAATCCTTTAGATTGAAAATAGCTAAGGATCTTATAAACATATAGCCAGAACTGCAACACCTGAAACCACTCTGTGAAGAAATGTAAAGTAAAATAGTTTCTCCCAGACACCTTTGCACAACCTTCAAACTGGTTAACATAACTTCCATTTCATAGCCATCTAGAACATCAAATTCTTGATTTAGCATCTTCAAACACTTCTCTAAAACATATCCAAATATCACAATCCAGTCTTCAACATAGAAGAAATGCAGAACAATAACTTAGATAGTATCCTGCAAGCCACAATACTCTGCAACACACTATTTCCTCTAGGGAACAAATTTTCTCAAAAGCACTTGGAAACTCAACAACGAGAACAATATTCTATCATCATCAACACTTATACAAGTCATTCAAATCACTTTGACATAATAACTCAATCAACCACTATTATCAACCTTAGAAGATACAATTGACACTAATGACAACACAAGGATGTTGACATCAATGACAACACTGATTAGCAGATACTTGCAACACACACATCCTAATGAAAGACTATATTGGTTCATCACTCAAAAAGACATTTGTTATTCCTTCATTATTTCTTGTCCACTTGTCTAGACCATAATTGATAACAAACCCAAGAGCTCCTTTTAAAACTCCAAATTAAAAAATCATGCTTTATGTTGTGTATCGTGTCCCTAATAGTTCATTACAATGTTCCATAAAGTTCCAACTTGATGCTTGAAGGGTTTTTGTTTAAGTTTCAAAGTATTAAGTTTAAAATTACAATGGTGCAAAGTTGTAGTGTGAAATTACATTTTGAAATTTGTAAGTTGCACATATGTACATTAACCTTGTGAGCCCAAAAGATATAATTAAGGTGGGGTAATAGATTGTATTTGCGTCCATTCCCTGTGACCTCTACATAGTTATATTTGTAGACTTATCACCCACACTTGTACCTTTCCAAATCCACTATAATATGCATCTCTACATTTGATCCTTGTAATGATATAAGATTTCTTTTAGTGGGCTGGTATACATGTCTAGCCATTTTGCAAGTTGGAAAACTCCCACTTCCTTGTCCTACAACTCCATACTAATTGTAAATTGTATCTCTTGCAATTTTTTTAAACTACTAGTTTGTCTCTCATTCCCACACCATAAAAAATAATAAGTTATGAACATATTTGACCAATATACATATTGTGACTTGCAAACCTACATTTGAAACTCATGTTCTTGCATTGCTTTAGCTTTTTGACTTGTTATCCCTCCTTACAACATCCATACTTGCATACCAAGTTACAACATTATGGTACACATATTCTATGGGCCCCATCAACACCTTTGTAAAATGAAAACCACTTACATGTAGGCTCCAAATCTTATAGGTCTATAGTATAGCCATTTTGTGGACATGGCCAATAACATTATAAAATGCTCCCACCCCTCACAAGTCCCATAATTATCACAAAATTTAAAACCCAACTCTATGCATGTATTGGGAAGCATTTAGAAAACTTACAAGGACATGACTAAGTTTGTTAGATGTCTAAAACACATGAAAGTATAAGGGGACTCCAATGATGCATGGATTTGAATTTGAGACCTATGATTGATGTAATGAAATATGGGTGATTTGAAATATTATTAAATGGAAAATATCTCCTTTGCAATTTTGCAACTAGTTTTGATTAAAGAATTTTATGTATCCACTTGCATGTACTCTTCCTTGCCTATAGTTGTAAATTGATGACATGGCATGGTTGACCTACAAATTGTAAAATGCACATGTGTCAATTCCATGTTACTAGAGTGAGTTGTAATTCTATATATGAGATGGAAAATGATGTAAATACTTGTTGTTAGATAATTATTGATCCATTTATCTATAGGGTTTCCTAAATGTATTCTAGGGCATCAAATAATGTAAGTTTCTATTTTTTAAGTAGCAATAACTATCTAGTCTGAGTATGAGGAATGTGTAGTCCAGCAAAATCAATTGATGGTTCATTTACATGATTAGTAGAGGTATATTAGGTAATTCCATGAGTGTGCTATGGTGTTTCGCTTTGCAATCTTGATTATATTAATGACTAGTTAGTGGTGTTGATCAAGAGTTTGACATGCCCAACAATAGGTTAGGTAAGTCACATGGTCATTTCACCTCTCCTAAAAGGAAACCAACTTTTGGAAGAAATCAATCTACTAAGACAATGAAATAAAAAAACTAACTTATCTTGATTAGTATAACACACAATCATGAACATGAAGTAATACAAACTTCAAGGTATTTTTGAAAATCGAAGGAAAACATACAAAATTATATTATATTCCACATGAATAATTTACACCTTACCTTCCATCATCAAATTATTATGAAAAAATTATCATTGAACTTGCCTTGGATTCCATCCTTCTCATTGAATTTCATAATTGGAGTATTACAACGTAATCTAGTTTGAAGAACTTGCAAATTACTACTAGATAGGAAAATAATATTCTATCGTTATATAGATTCCTTCTATAAACTTTTTGAAAGTTCATAGAGTTCTTTTATACTCTCATATATATCCAACTTGGGCACCCAAATTCAAATTCCCTAGTTACATCTAACAACTAGGATTTTCAAAAAAAAATTTATGGGCTCAAATTTTTTTAATTACAGTGTTTGAAACTTGCCTCAACATTGTTGGTCCTATGTGCTTGATTTTAAATACTATTGAGATTGCATACATCTTACATAATTTAAAGTATAAAACCTTATTTTCAAGCCAAAGACCAAAGAAAGTTGATCTAACCATGCACCTATGTGCACACCTCTTTATGTTGATGTTGCTACTCTAATTCACTACCCAACTATTGTGAACTTTCTATAAAGTGTGGTTTGAAGTTATCGATTTCCTCAAGACCCCATTCATATTGGGGGCATGTGAATACTAGAAGTGGATCTTTTTGGACAAGAGGATCTTCTTTATTTTCTTAGGCACTATTTTCACCAAACATTCCTCAAACACATTGAATTTCCCCTTGATCCTCATCATATTTTCAATGGAGTCCTCTACTAGATATTTTCTTAACAAATCAAAGAATTCCTAAAAAATGGTGGAAAAAAAGTAGACATTTCTAGTGTTCTCCAAAAATGTGCAAGGGATTGCTTCAATGAATTCTTCAATTTCTATCATGACAACATTTATTGTTCTCTCCCTATTTGAAAACTTTTTCTTGCATTCCTACAAGACCTTCATCCACTCCAAGTGCAACTTAGGGTTACCATCAAGAATAATTTCATGTTTTAAAATGTTTGAGAATAATACCCTATCCATCTTCTATAGCATAGGTAAGTTATCATCAAGGGTGATAAGCTCTTCATATATGGTGTCTTCAAACTTTGTTACAACACTTTCTTCATCACTAACCTTGTGATAGAATTTGATATCCTCTCCAATTAGTCTTTCCCCTTGGGATATCCAAGTGTCTCACTCTAATTACTCATGCCCCATTAACTTTGACCACTCTCCCCATATCAATGTTTTTCTAAAGGCTTTTATCAAGAACTACCAGAAGTGTTTGAATAGATGCATTGGAGTCCATAGTCCCAACAAGGTATTCCAAATATGTAGTTATATTTCCCACCTATACCTTTATTACCTCTATAGTCTTATCATTTTTGTTCATTCTACCTAGCTTGGTTGAGACTAATTTTTTTTGGTGTTTGCTTCTCTTCATACCTTATTTGATGGCCTAAGTCTATCTTATGAATTTTCTACTCGTTTACCCTCTTGTGTCTTTCCTATTTTTCATTCAAGGGGATGGATATCTTAGATATGATAGCTCCATGAGGATCAGAACTAATCATAGACAATGTTCTAGTCCTATTCATTGCAAGTATGAGTAGTAAGTGTTGTCATTGATGTCAACACCTAGGGTTAGCATCTAAGGAAGTTATTTGGATGAGTTTGAACAGGTGTTTGATTGTTCTATCTCCCAGAACAGTGCAGTGTTTTTCCCTACATTTCCTCATCATTGAAGACTAGAGTGTGATATTAGGATATGATATAGAGAAGTGCCTAATGATACTAAATCTAGAGTTTTGTGGTATAAAACCCTATGTAGTAAAAGATCTATTCACTAGTTTGAAGACTGTGTCTGGCAATCTTTGTAGAGTGATAGGGAGAAAATGTTTTTCTCTGTATTTCTCCACAAATTAGAATTTGGCTTTGTGGTTTTGGACTTAAGACTATAAATTCCTTATCCATCTTCACTCTAGAGGATTTGTGAGTTGGTGCTCTAGAAGATAAGGTTGTGTTGTTATACTTCAGGTGAAAGTTGTTGAGTTCAGGTGATATTTGTTGTCTTCGAATATCTCCAAGTGAGATCTATTGCGGATGGATTTGTTATCTCTTAGGTGAATATATTTTGTTCATGGATGTGTCAATATCAAGATAAATCATTGTGTAAGGTCTACTTGTTATGATTGTGATAGAGGAAGCATGTGATCAAGAATCTTCCCAGTCTATACTGTTTGGCTGACCTAATTAATTGTGATGATCAAAGAGATGTTCTTGATGAATGTTTAAGTTATGTGTAGCATGTTTGGATAGATTTAGGTCTAAACTAAGGTGTAATACAATACACCTTCATTATTTTGTGGCGTATGATGTTTAAGTCCATACCTAATTTGATGTATGTATGAATGCCAACCTAGGAGATTGTTCCTATGGTTGATGAATGTAATGATGACCTTGATGATCATTCCAAGGTTGATGAAGTGTATAAATACTTGTAATGAATTCATGAAAAATTATTGAAGTGAAAAGATGTGAAGATAAGAGTGAAGTGAAGTAGCAGAGTAGAGCAGAGGTTTTTGGGCTTCAATAGAACTCAACCTTGGCATGGAGTAGATGTTGTTATCTCAGTTCAACCCTTTGGTAGTGAGCATTCATTTTGGATGGTGAGTCCTTAAGGGCAATGAGCATTTCATTTTTGGTATTGATATTGCATATTATCTTGTGAGTTAACACTCACTGTGGTTTTTCCCTTATAGGGTTTTCCACATAAAAATATGGTGTCTCATGTGTTGAGTATTGTTTATGTGTTTTCATTTTTGATTTCATACTTTCATGGTTAAATACAATAATAATGTTTAAGAAGTAAATGAGTTAATGGTTCTAAAGTTTTGGAGACAACTGATTCACCTCGCCCCTCTTAGTTGTCTTTCCCTGTTCAACAATTGGTATTAGACCGAGGGTTCCTCTGTAAAGAGTCTAATAGCTCGAGGTAGATCTGGGATGGCGCACAATAAGGTTGCTCTTGAAGACCTAGAAAGAACTAAAGAAGAAATCAAATATCTAAAGGATAATGTCAAAGAAGCAGATGAATGTATTAGAAAATTAAGAGAGCAAGTCAAGAAGTTCAAAGAAAAATATGAGGAGGTTAGTGAACAACTAATATCAGCAAATGAAACCTTGAATGATCTAAAAGTGGAAGTTGTAGAAAGAGTGAAAGTAGAAGAAGACCTAAATCTGTTGGTGGAAGGAAAATTAGAAGAATGTGCTAATCTTGAAAATGAAGCTTGGAACCTAATGTCAGATTTGGAAAAAGCAAAAATTTATGAAGAAAAATTTAAGATAAGTTCTACAAAACTTGATGAGATGCTTGCTAGCCAGAAGAGTCCTGATGACAAAGAAGGTTTGGGATTTGAGAAAGGAGGAAGTTCTAAGACCAGTGAAGAAAGGAATGATGAGAAGAATAAAGGTAAATAGATTCAGAATCAAAGGAACAAACCTAGAACACCACTGGTTAGACAACCAAATGCTCAAAGGTACCCATCTTTCAATGGTTATTGTAATTCATGCAATAAGTTTGGTCTTAAGGCTACTCAATGTAGGAGCAAAGTAAATCAAAAAGTTCCATCATTCTATGGTTAGTGTTTCACCTATAATAAAAGAGGGCAGAAGACTAATGAATGCAGAAGTCAGATAAGAAATGGATATGGAAGGAATGACCAATTTTTCAAAGGTACCTATTTTGCATGTAATAAAGTTGGTCATAGAGCTACTCTATGTAGAAAGAAAGTGAGTGAAAATTCTATTATGTGTTATGCATGCTATAAGATGGGACATAAGGCAAATGAGTGCAGAAGTCAAATGAGAAATAGCTATAGAAAAATAGGATAGTTAAATCCTTCAATGGCTACTATTATACATGCAATCAATTTGGACATAAGGCTAACCAATGCAGGTTAGGGATGAATGGAAGGAACAATGGTTAGATAAATACTATGTTACAATTGCAACAGGCTTGGACATATTGCAAGATTTTGTAGAAGTAAGAAGATGAAGAAGGATACTCAGGCATAATTAAAGAAACCAAGTGTAAAAGTTGATCTGGCAGAAGTCAAGAAGGAGATGAACAAGATATGGGTCAAAAAGGAAGTAAATGAAGTCAAAGATAGGTCCACACTAGATTCTAGTGTAGATACTTCCTCCGAGAAGTGAATTAGGTGTCCTGGCTCAGGGGGAGTTTTAATGAAAAATCTTTTCTCCCTCGATAGAGGATTCATGCTAATGCCTTAGCATTAAGAGACAAAGTCAAGGATTAGCAACAAAGGTTTAAGCTAGGATAAAGAAATGTGTTTGTAAAGGATAAAGGAAGGTTTGTACAGTTTAAGAAGTCTGATATGTAAGAAGATTTGATCAAGTAAAGAAGATAGGTTATGAATTTTGGCTAAGTATCTATCTGGTAAAATCAAGTTACAATACTCTGGTAATTTGGTCTGCATTGGTCCGCTATTGAATATATTTCTCTATGGTTCTAACATATGGTTGTTGATCATTAGTTACATCTACATCCAGAAATTTGTTTGATTTTGATAATTGGCCTGAGAGTAATTAGTAACAAAAGTTTAGGTTGGCAGAACACAGTTGTTTTAAGTATAAAGCAATTTTCATCATGATTGGAAGTATTTGATGAACTCAAAGGAAAATGGACATGAATCAAATGAGTCTTCAAGAAAAAGATGAAGAAAGTGTAGGTTGAAGAATCTCCAGAAAGAATTCCTAAGACCCTTAGAGTTTGTGCAGATGCATCACACGAAAGACTAGATCATTGGTAAAAAGAGCAAAGGTGCTTTGACAAAGAAGAATAATTGCAAATGAACAGGTAAATCTCTATTTATTTTCAAAGGCTAAACCTAAGACAATTACTAAAACATGTAAAGAGGAGTTTTGGATCAAGGCAATGGGAGAAGAATCGGACTTAGGAACTGCCCCTAGGTCTATTGATAAGAATGTGATTAGAACTAAATGGGAATGGAGTAGTTAGAAACAAATCAAGGCTAGTATGCAAAGGATACCCTTAGGTTGAGGAGACCTATGGTTTGGTGGCTAGAATTGAAGCAATCAAAATGTTTTTGGTATTTACAGCATTCAAAGATTTCAAATTGTATCAGATGTATATTAAGTCTGTATTCTTGAATGGTGAGTTGTGAGAAGAAGTCTACATTGAACAACCAGAGGGATTTAAGTTATCAGATGAAGATGACATAGTGTGTATATTGAAGAAGGATTTGTATGGATTGAAGCAAGCTCACAAAGCTTGGTATACAAGATTGGATAAATACCTATTGCAACAAATATTCAGTAAAGGGTCCATAGATAATAATTTACACACCAAGGTAAGTGAAGATCAAATATTGATTGTTTAGTTTTATATTGATGACTATCTATCAAAGGAGAGCTAGTAGCAATGACTGATGATAGGAGGATCCTACAAATGAGTGATTGATCTAAGGATATTTCTGGCCATATGTGTTGTCATTGATTATCATAATATACATTAAGCTATCATAAAGATGTGATCTTATGTTCCATAAGAAGAAGGAAAAGTTCATGGTTGAATGTCATACTCTGATTTGAGAAAAGTTAAGTCTGAAGCTTTGAGAAGCAAGATATGTTACTATAGAAATGTTAGTTTGTGAAGGTCTTGAGGTCATCTGAAATATAAGTCAGAATTGACACAATTTGATGTGCACTCCTAAGGGGGAGTATTCAGAGTAGTAAAAGAATAAGATATAATCATAGATGGTTGTTGAAGACAAAAGCAGTAAAGAATAATTTCAGATTGATCATAGCAGTAGTATCCAAGTATGTGAAAGAGTTGTTGAAGAAGTTTGGAATGGAGGATTCTAAGCTAGTATCTACTCAGATGGTAACTAGTTGCAAACTGAGCAAGAATGATGAATCACCTAAGACTGATCAGAAAAAGTATAGGTCTATGATCAGAGGACTACTTTATCTAACCTATACTAGACTAGATATAATACATGTAGTTTGTCTTGTGGAAAAGTTTCAAGAAGATCCTAGAGAGTCACATGTGTTGGTAGTCAAGACGATTATGAGGCTACCTCTCAGGGGAAGTAGGTAGATGATGCTGATATGAGTTCCTGATAAAGACTAGTAAGTGTTGCAGTGTTATTGATAGTGGGAGTAGTATAGTGGTAGTAAGATCTAAGTTGAGATTTGATAACTAAAGGAGAGAAGTAAAAGTTCCAGCACCCTTTTCCATTGATGTCAAAAGGGGAGAGAAGTTCATGTGAAAAACTTAAGGAGAGAGACTCCGATTGATGTCAAATAAAAAGGGGAGCAAAGAAGCAAAGCAAGTTTGTTTGTCTTGATGGTTTTTCACATCATGTGTTGCCATTAATGACAAAGGGGGAGATTGTTGCAAGTATGAGCAGTAAGTGTTGTCATTAATCTCAACACCTAAGGTCAGCATCTAAGGAAGTTATTGGATGAGTGTGAACAATTGTTTGATTTTTCTGTCTCCCAAAATAGTACAGTGTTTTGCTCTACATTTCGTCAACATTGAAGATTAGAGGGTGATATTGGGATATGATTTAGAGAAGTTCCTAAAGATGCTAAATCTAGATTTTTATGGTCCGGAACATTATGCAGCAAAAGATCTATTCACCAATTTGAAGACTGTGTCTGGAAATATGTGCAGAGTGATAGGGAGAAAATGTTTTCCTCTGCATTTCTCCGTAGATTAGAATTTGGCTTTGTAGTTCTGGACTTAACCTTATAAAGTCCTTATCCATCTTCATTTTATAGGATTTGTGATTTGGTGCTCCAGAAGATAAGGTTGTGGTGGTATAATTTAGGTGAAAGTTGTTGAGTTCAAGTGATATTTGTTGTCTTCGAATATCTCCAAGTGAGATTTGTTGTGGATGGATTTGTCAGCTCTCAAGTGAATATATGTTGTTTGTGGATGTGTCAAGATTGTGTTAAATCATTGTGCAAGGTCCGCTTATTATGGTTGTGATAGAGGAAGCATGTGATCAGGAATCTTCCTAGTCTATAGTGTTTGCCTAATTAATTACGGTGATCAAAGAGATGTTCTTGATGAATGTTTACATTATGTGTAGTGTGTTTGGATAGATTTAGGTCCAAACTAAGGTGTAATACAATACACCTTCATTATTTTGTGGTGTATGATGTTTAGGTCTAGACCTAATTTGATGTATGTATGAATGCTTGTAAAGGGTAATGATTGGTTTTTAGTAGTTTTGTGTATATCCTCATTTCACCCTTACATTTAAGGACTTTGGGTCAAGTGGCAATGTACTATCATACCCTTGGTCACTGTGAGATGTAGGGAATCTTGGATTTGTATGATTTGATTGCTAATTATGCTCAATTATACATCAAAATCTTAATTATGCAAATACAAAAGTAAACAAACAAATTACTGAAAATGTTATGACAAGAAGATGTAAAATGATAGATAAATGTGCACCTATTTTCAATGCTCAGGAAGCGGAATAGTCGGGGACTAATGAGTGGGCATCCTAGTCCAATGCCATGTTTTTTGTCAGGGAACAAAGTCTGCAACCTGTTCTGGATGTCACAAAGATTTCTTCGATGCAGGATCCAGAGGACTAATGAGTGGGTACCTAAGTCCAGGTCCTCATTTTCAGCTTTGATCTGTGAATCTGACACTCTATAATACCCTCCTACAAATCCACTTTTCTTGTATCTTCAACCTATACCCTACAAGCACAAAAACTTAGGGAGGGGGTTGTGGTGTTTAGAGGCTTGCCTTAGTCAAGCCCAGGAGAGACATTCAAGTCTTCCAAACACCCTTGTTAGTGTGCCCTTGAGAGGCAGAGGAGATGTCACCTTGTAGTGAAGATCTCATGGAAGGAAGAAGCTCTTCATTCCATGAGGAGATGATTGCTCAAATTTGCAAATAAAAACACATAGACAACACAAATCTGCTCTTGCTACACAATGAATACCTTGAATCACCTTCAAATAAACTTGAGAATCCAAATTTCTAGCTAGTAATCATCTAGTTTACAAATGAATGCCTAAACATGCTTATATATGAAACTACAAACACTCACTCCAAGAATTTCATAATTCAAACTTATCATGTCGGCATAGGACCCAAATAATGGTCACAAGCCGATAGTCAAAATTTGGGACTGACCTAAAACAGGGTAGGACTAGGGCACGGGCACCCATGTCCTCCCCCCTATTTGGTCAGGGTTAGGTTCAAGGGATCTCCTTAGGTCCCATTTGTCATGAAACTTAGGGTTCATTTCATTGGGATGTCAAATTATGATGCAAGATGTCCTAAATGCAGATAAAAGATAGGGGACCTAAACCTTATAAGGGAAAAGCGCCCAAGGGGACATTTTCTAATGTTACATTTAGCCCCCACTTTAATGTATGTATAAACATGAGGCTAATACATGTATTAAAGTATGGTCAACAAACACAACAAACACGCCAAGCATGGAGAAGACATGCCAAACACATTGAAGACAATGATAGGCACGCAAAACATGGAGAAGACAGTTACAGTCTCGCAAAACATAGACAATACATCAGATGCATAAAAGACAGTTAATGCATGGAAGACAAGAATGATTTATTTTCTTTTCTTTTTTTCTCATATATATGAAATATAGATGCAAGTATAGGAAAGTAAACACACCTCCCATAATGTAGGAAGCACTCATCGCGATGGTCTTTAAATTGCATATATTGCACAACACACATGTAAGACACACAAAACCTCCAAAAATGTAGGAAGCACTCATTGTGTTGGTCTTTAGAATTCATATGGGGCAACAGACACACCAAACAGAGAAAGCACGCCAAACACACACTTTGAAGACATGGAGAAAACACAGTAGACAAGTGATGGAGTGTTCCTATTTCTAGGCTCATCATCATCTCAGGCACATTACAAGAAGACACCGATGATTGTGCTTCACCACAACAATCGTCGAAGACATGGTTAAGGGTTGATTTAGTCACATAACCACTGCTCACCTCCCGATAAGGTGATTAATTGATTGATTGGTTACGAACAAACTCAGAGTGTAGGAGGGACTCATCGCCACCAGTCTTTAAACTACACTTGAGGACAAGTACATTGCTAACATCTACAATAGACAGCTTACCTTATATATGCCCCCAGCTTAAGGTGGTTGATATCACACATCAATATCAAGCATGTTAAGGTAGGAGAAAAACACACAAGGGAATACAGACTTTCACAAAGCCCATGCCCCCCTGAGGTGACATGTACTTTACGATCACCAAATGTTCCCATAAATACATCCCTGCAAGAAACATGTTAGTGTCCATGATCATGATAAACAACAATGCCAATGTATATGATCAGTCACAACAAGAGCCGAGGTTATACTATGAATTCAGAGATCAAGGATAACCATGGGGCTATATCATAAAAATCTTAGAACCGAGTGTCACCAAGGTCAGATTCAAAGATAAACAAAGTGCATGGAGTAGAAGTATTGTTAAGGTTTGTAAGTGAGATAAAACATCATCAAAATCACTACGTAGAAAGCATGGAGTGCTTCTACTAGCCAAGCGTCGGATAAGATATACAACCCCATCATCATATTAGGAACTAAGTCCAATTTTTGATTTCTTGCTAAAGGGATGGTAGGTCCGCACTAGTATAAATGTTTTTCGTCATCCGCTTGCTAGATAGAAACACTAGAGGAAGGGAAACAATAAATAAGCTAGGAGAAACAAGTGCCTTAGGGACAATCACGTAGGAGGGTACCCCCAAGCACCAATTGCAATGCTATGTCTGTAAGACACAACACACAATAATGAAATCAGAGAGAGACGCAATATAGAAGAATGATGATACAAATAGAAGAAGGTCACAACAAAGGAGGTCTCTTGGTATCTTGGAACTTACAAGAGAATCAGGGGTCATCCCAGGAGGCTTAAACAACACAACACATCACGGGGGAAACACATCACGAGAGAGATAAAGGGTTAGAAATACTTACTTGTAGGATCTTCATGCTAAGTCTTGTCATCACTTAAATCATCATCATCCTCCCACTCAAATTTTAGAGGAAAGTGGGACATAAGGTACCATAGCCCAATTCTTATCCTTATCTTTAGATTGTTCATTGTTAGGATCATCATTGTTTGGTTCAATGTTTGGGTCAATGTTTTCTTGTTGAGATGCAAGGTTTATGGCATAAGCTTGTCTTCTTCTCCTTCTTTCTCTTGCTTTTCTATTTCTTTTTCTCTTACCACTTATCTCTTGTAGGATAGGGATTTTCTCTTTCATTGGTTTGTGCATTCTAGAAGAGGAAGCACCGAGATCAAATCTCGTTTGTCTAGGTGGAATGTTTTGTTTTCAACAATTACCTCCCAATCCTTGTAAGGATGACAGGGGAGGAACCTTAGTATAGGGACATTGTCCTTTCAGTCTAGGGTTCTCTTCAAATGTGGGTTTCTTGTCTTTTATTATTTCTTGCACAGAGGGACCGACCATGGGATGTAATAGTTTTTCTTTGTAATTTCTATAGCTTAAAAAGTTAAAGTCTGTTCTTGGCTCTGGTTTCTTTTTAGATTTGTCCCAAAAGTAATCCAGTGTACAATGTTTTCTTGCAACCAAAGGTTTATACTTATTGTGAGGGATAGTAATTACATGTCCATCAAAAGGAAATTTTAGACAATTATGAATTGTTGAAGGGACAACTTTCATAGCCTTTAACCAAAGGTGTCCCAATTTAATGCGAAAGAGGTCAGAAACTAGAACAACATTAAACCATTGTTCTACATGTTTCTCAAATACTGTGACCAACAATGATATCTTCCCAAAACTGTTTATAAAGGTTCCCTTATGTGTTTTAATCATCATGTCCGAAGTGTCATAAGATCCTTGAATTAATTGATGTACAAAGAGGAAATCTTCCATGGCGACATTAGTCATGCAATTAGGATCAATAAGGGTTCTGTCCACATGGTTTCCCATTATTTTCACAATGATGTAAAGAGGTCCTTTAGTGTCTCCAATTGTTCTATCATGAGGTGTAAACACAATTTCAGGTTAAGGGACCTTTCTCTTCATGTAAGGCCTAGTAGGGAACCTATTGTTGTTTTTGTGGTTATAAGTCATGTGTTTAAGTTCAAATTAATGCAAAATCAGATTTTAAAAGCTTTCTAAAAGTATGTCAAAGAAAAGTGCAACACTATATGCAAAAATGACCTAAAATGTTTTTTTTTTAATAGTTTTTCAATGCAAATATATGAATGAAAAGGTGTTGTAAGGAATTTTATCAGGGCAAGCAAATAATATGTCTGATATCAGTCCAATATAGTAGTAAAATTCATCACAACACACTCTTGATGCAAATCTAAGATAATGACTAGTCCAAGTCTAGTGAAAATACACTAAAATATGTGATTTTTTCACCAAATCTCAATGCAAAAGAGTATGACAAAGGGTGTTGTGAGGAAAGTGATGATGGAAAAAAAATTATATCAGTAATAGCAGCCACCCAATGCCAAAAAAATCTGTCACAACACACTTATAATGCCACTCAAGATCAAACCCTAGTGAAAATATAGCAAAATATGGGATTTTTCACAATTTTTTAACTCCAAGACCTAGAAAAAGGGATGTTGTAAAGAATTTTAGGAGGTAAAAAAAATAATAGCAATGCTATCAGTCACCTAAATCCATCAAATTTGTCACAACATGCTTGGAGTGCAATCTAGGTCAAACCCTAGGATAAATATAGCAAAAATGTGTAATTTTTCACCAAATTTTCAATACAAGAGCTCAATAACAAGGTGTTGTGAATATTTTTAGGAGGGAAAGTAGATGATTACCCTGATAACAACTAATTAGTGTAAAAATATTCTTCACAACACACCTATGGTGCAAATTTTGAAAGTCGATAAGACCAAATCTAGTGACAATCAAGGTTTTTCAAGCTCTAGGTTTGAGATCTTGATGCAAAATTCTATATGAATGTCTTGTAATCTATTTTATGATGAAAATTAATTCCACTCAGATCTGAAAATAATTTTCACACCCTACCATGCAAAATGCAAGTGCAAATCTAAGGAAAAATCAATGAAAATGCTAGTTTTTTAAAAAAAATTCCATGTAAAAATGCAAAATTTTGAGATATAAATGCAAATTTACACTAAAATGCAACACTACAGCCAAATGAAAATTTGAATGAGTTTCTAAGATTAGTAGAAAAATTTGAAACAAGATTTTGCCTACAAACCCTAGTTTTTGAAATTACTAGGTTATATGAAAAATGCAAAATTTCCAACAAAACCCTAGCAATTTTATGATGAAAATGCAATGCAAGCTATTGAATTTTTGTAATTTTCTGCAATTTAGCTTGGATATAATGCAAAAATCAGAAATTTTATGAAATTCTAATTAATTAATGAAACATGCAAACCCTAGAATGCATTTTTTTTCATTTAATTTTCAAGTTTTTTAATTTTTTTGTAATTTTTCCAATGCAATAAGATGAATGATGATATGAATAAATAAAATCAATGTAAATCTAAAGAAAAACAATTAGCAAGGTGCAAACAAGTCCAACAACATGGGTTCACCAAAATGTAAAGGGTAAAATTTGGATGATTGGTTTTTGGTAGTTTTGTGTATGTCCTCCTTTCACCCTTACATTTAAGGACTTTGAGTCAAGTGGAAATGCACTATCATACCCTTGGTCACTATGAGATATAGGGAAACTTGGATTTATATGATTTGATTTCCAATTATGCTCAATTATACATCAAAACCCTAATTATGCAAATCTAGAAGCAAACAGACAAATTACTAAAACTGTTGCGATAGGAAGATGTAAAATGATAGATAAATGTTCACCTGTTTTCGATGGTTAGGAAGCAGAATAGTCGGGGACTAATGAGCGGGCGCCCTAGTCCAATGCCATGCTTTTTGTTGGGATCTAGGAACTCATTCTACAACCTGTTTCAGTTGTCACAGAGATTTCTCTGATGCGGGATTTGGGGGACTAATGAGCAGGCACTCGAGTCCAGGTCCCCATTTTTAGCTTTGATCTACAAATCTGACACTCTGTAATATCCTCCTGCAACTGCACTTTTCCTATATCTTCAACCTATAACCTATAAGCATAGAAACTTTGGGAGGGGGTTGTGGTGTTTAGAGGCTTGCCTCAGTCAAGCCTCAGAGAGACATTCAAGTCTTCCGAACATCATTGTCAAATAGAGAGTGCATGCCCTTGAGAGGCAGAGGCAAAAACAAATGATAAATACAATAAATAATGTCACCTTGTAGTGAAGATCTCATGCAAGGAAGAATCCATTTATGCCATGAGGAGATGATTGCTCAAATCTGCAAATACAAACACATAGACAACACAAATCTGCTCTTGCTACACAATGAATGCCTTGAATCACCTTCACATAAACTTGAGAATCAAAATTGCTAGTTAGTAATCATCTAGTTTACAAATGAATGCCTAAATAGGATTATATATGCAACTACAAACACTCTCACCAAGAATTTTGTAATTCAAACTTATCGTGTCAGCATAGGACCCAAATAACAGTCACAAGCTGACACTCAAAATTTGGGACTGACCCAAAATAGGGTAGGACTAGGGCATGAATGCCCAAGTCCTCCCACCTATTTTGGTCAAGGTTAGGTTCAAGGGATCCCCCTAGGTCTCATTTGTCATGAAACTTAGGGTTCATTTCATCAGGATGTCAAATTATGATGCAAGATGTCCTAAATGCAGATAAAAGACCTAGGAGCTAAACCTTATGAGGGAAAAGTTCCCAACGGGACATTTTCCAATGTTACAATGCCAACCTAGGAGATTGTTCCTATGGTTGATGAATTTAGTGCCAACCTTGATGATCTTTCCAAGGTTGACAAAGTGTATAAATACTTGTAATGAACTCGTGAAAAAGTATTGAAGTACGAAGATGTGAAGATAAGATTGAAGTGAAGTAGCAGAGAAGAGCAAAGCTGTTAGTGCTTCAATAGAACCTAACCTTGGCATGGAGTAGGTGTTGTTATCTTAATTCAACCCTTTGGTAGTGAGCCACCATTGTTGTAGTGAGCATTCATTTTGGACAGTGAGTCCTTAAGGGCAGTGAGCCCTTTGGCAATGAGCCTTTGATTTTTGGTATTGACATTGCATATTATCTTGTGAGCTAACAAGCACCATGGTTTTTCCCTTATAGGGTTTTCCACATAAAGATCTAGTGTCTCATGTGTTGAATATGTTTATGTGTTTTCATTTATGATTTCATGCTTTTGTGGTTAATTACAATAACAGTTGTAAATGAAAAAATTCAGATAAAATGAATGATAAAAAATAACATGCAAATTACCTTCTTAGTACCCAAATTTCACAAATACCTCAGATACCTTGAAACGATGGATGCATGCATGTGGATTGTTGTAGTTGATTTGAATATTGATTGCTCACATTTTGTAGCTTAACAGTTTGATTGAGATGATAAGATTCATGTGAAGAAGATAGGTAGGTGATGGATGAGGAGGAATTTTAGCAGAGTAATGGCATTTAGAAGATTCATCCATACAAAATGGCTTGGAAATGAGTGAATTTATAGATTTTTGGTGAGAGAATAGAGGGACAAACCTCCCATTTTGCAAGTGATGATGAAATTAGAAAGTTGCTATGCAACTTGGGAGAGAAAAATGGAAGGTGGATGAGTGATTTGGGAGATGGAATTGGTAAGATGAAAGAGATGAGTTGAGAGGAAATTAGAAGGTGAAAGAGATAACTCAAGAATATTTGAGAGATAGAAATGGTAAGTAGGTGAGTCATAATTAAATAATTTAAAAATAAATTATTTAATTTATGATGCATGTGAGGATTAAAATAAATAAATAAATTATTTATTTATTTTAAGAGGAAAGGGGATAAAGTGATAAATTAAAAATAAAATAAAATATTTATTTTATTTTAACCAAGAGGAAGGGGGATTAAATAAATAAATAACATTTATTTATTTAATAATGTGAACAGATGGACAAATCAAATAAATGTTAGATTTATTTAATTTGTTAGAGGAAGCTACTAGATTAGGTGATGACATGGGTTATGATGACGACAAGGGTACCTAGGGCAAAAGAATAAAGTGTTGTAAGATGACGAACATTTTTGTGTGTCTACATTTTGCCCCTCTTTGAGATGATGTTTGAGTAACATAATTTCAAAGAAGCTAAGGTATGGATAGAAGGAAAAGATGATGAAGGAAAGAGAGGATGAGGATGGGATGATAGGATGATGATGCCCCCTCGAGAGGATAGGCGGGTTGGACAAACATGGGTAGGCTCTTGAAATGAACTGATTTGGTCAAAAAAGATTAGAGAATCGAACAGATAGAAGAAGAGGAAGATGTTTTATGCTACAATCAAAGTGAGAAACCATATGTTTGATTTAGCACAAGACATTATGTACTAGGGTATAAGGACCAAGGTGATGATGTGTCTGATTCCCTAGCATAATACAACCTTGTCTAGATACAAGATATGAATATTAGCTGGGAAGATATAGATGCAAATGCAAGATAAAAATGATAACACACACAAGTAAGCAAGCAAGCATGCACAAATGATACAAAAACAAACAAGGTATTGCACCTGTCAAGCTGTAAACCAATGATTGATTGATGGATTGAATGATTGACGATGATAGATAAGGATGGTGTTGTCATGGTAGGGAACGATATATCCCTAGATCAATACAAGGATGATTGCTAATGATTGATTGGGTTTACAACAAGGATAGGATCAAGACTGAAGATGTGTTTGGATAATTTGAAAAGCTTGATTAACTTGATTGGTATGGATTAAGGATTGATTTGTATTTGAGTTTATTAGATGGAATCATGGGAAGAAGTGATAGATTGACAATTTGAGGAAATGATTGATTGGAAGAATTGTTTTAAAAGATTGATGAATTGATGTAGATAGATGATGAGAAGAAGATGATGAGAGAAGAAAGAGGAATATCATCTCTACCTGAATCTGGACATTGCCTTCATACTCTAGACTGCCTACATACCTTGTATCCACGGGATCAAGGCACTTAATGATAGAGATGATATGTAGTTCTAATTGTGTTTTATTCATGGTGAAGATGAAAGTTGATGGATTGATTTGATCTTCATTGATTGATTGGATTGATTGATTGATTGATATATGATGTTGATGTGATTTTGATTGTTTGAGAGATTGGCTTGATTTGATGATTGAATTTGATGATTGCACTAATGATTGGATTAATGATTTGATTGTTGATTTGATTTGATTTCTAATTTAATTAGAATTTTGGCTTGATTTGATTTGATGATTTGATTAGATTTGATGTGATGGATTGATGATTCGAGGAAGTGATTTCATTTGATCGGAGTTTGATGATTGATTTGATGATTTGATGATTGGATTAGAAGAATTGATTTGATAGATTGATAGATTAACTTGATTCGATTTGACTTTGATAATTTGATTGATTGAATTGAATTTAGTGATTGAATGTTTTGATTGATTTTGATGATTGATCTTGATAATTGTTTGGATTTTATGATTTTTTGTATTTGGGGAATATTTAATTTTTTTTTTGTATTTTTTAGGGCATTTTATGATTTTTTTGGATTTTTTAGGACATTATATGATTTTTTTGGATTTTTTTAGGACAGTTATGATTTTTTTTGGATTTTTTGGGATATTTGGGATGATTTTTTGGATTTTTTCAGGGCTTTTTCTAATTTTTATGGATTTTTTTAGGGCTTTTTCTAATTTTTATGGATTTTTTGATAATATTTTAATTTTTTTGGATTTTTAAATGTTTTGGGATGTCAATGGATTTACAATTTGTACAACATTTATGCGAAATGTGAATGGCAAGGGAGAAAACCAAGTCTAGGTGCAAGAAAGGATATAGGATGGATTAGGATGAATGGATAGAAGGATGGGCAGTAAGGAATGGAAAGGAAGACTCATGATAAATGATTGGATAAGAGGATAGGTGACATTGGATGTATGCATAAGAGATCTAGGATGTGATCTCAAATATTATGTCTCATAGGAAATAACATGCCCCATTCTAGATAGTATGCTTGGGATTTTTTATGACAAGGCTTAGGATGATAGGATAGTGATAGGATTGGATTGATGATAATGGGATTATGATAGGATGATAGGATGGATATGAAGGGATAAGGTACATCAAGAGTTTTTCCCAAGCATGTTTCAACATTTTTGCCCCTAATCTTTATCAAGATCAAGAAGAGGAAGGATGAATGTACTCGGTAGGGTAGGTGTATAAATGTAATGGATAAGGATGGTAGGAAATAGTATGGTAGGATATGATAGGATGGGAAATGACAGGTATGATGAGACAAGGTACCCCCAAGTGTAGGTGACATAGAAGATCAACTTATGCATGACACCTGTTTGCTAGGTTTTCATCATGGTACTTATCTAGGGTGCCTGTTTGCCAGGTTTTCACCGTTGGACGAAGGGATTTCTCTTTACTTTTTTTCATTTCTTTTTTTAATTTTAATTTTAATTTTTTAATTTTTTTTGACTTTTTTGACTGGGATAGGTGGATATAGATGAAAGGGAATCAAGTGTCTAGCTCCATGAAAAGGGTGTTTTAGATGTATAGTGGGAAATTTATGGTTCCCATTTTATAGTGAGAACAATAGCCCATTGAATTCTACGTGTAGGATATTGGTAGCCCTCTCTCTTCCAAGATGCATATAAGATGATAAGAAACTTTAATGTCTGTCAGAGATTTTCAAGAAAATTGAAGGGATCCAAAGCCCTACCTTTAAGAACGTTAATAGTTGAAGCTCCTTTTCAACAATGGGGTATGGATTTTATTGGTGAAATCACTGAGAAGTCAAGTGGAGGATTAAAATATATCTTTGATGTAGGAGCATCCTAGGTTGCAAAGCAATCTTGCATCAACCAAAAACATTTTGTATTCTTTCTTTCTTTCATTTTCCAGTTTAGTTCAGTATGTAGCAGTTTTAGCATTTTGTACCACATTTCACCGTATTTTCATATTAGAGCTCATGGAGTAGGATTTAGCATCTAGACATCATAATCTACATCATATCCAATTTTCAGGTCAGTTGGACTTGTCTACTAAAAGTTATTGCTATCAGAAGTTCACCCATTTTCACAAAGTAGAGCATTCAGATAGTCAGCTGAAGGAGAAGTTTTGTAGAGCACTTCCATGACTTTTAGAGCTAAATGGAACATCATACACAACACATAATGATCAGATGGGACTTCCTTGAGGTCTGTACCTTGATTCATGCATTTGCAGAGCATTAGCAAATGGTTAGGCCCAACCTATTTGTTCTACATGTTACATTCCTTCATCAGAGATTGTGACCTTTCCTGGCTGACATAAAGGATCTCTTGAGCTTGGAGATGATATATATAGATCTCTAGGATGTATTACAAAGATAGTAGAAGATTATGAGAGATTAGAATAGGTATTTGGTTCTGAAAGGCACTTCATTGTCATATCTTGCATACCAGTTGTAATCTGGAATTCAACCTTGTGAGCCCTAAATTCTCAGCCCGCATGTTGCTGACATATAAGAATTCTATGTATATGATATATTGAGTATTTGAATCATTCATTACATTCTATATTTATGTTGTTTCTATTGTGTTTACTCTTACTGAATGACCTAGACAATTCATTTTGTGAAACCTCTGACTATGACTGCACCAAGTGGTATCAAAGCAAACTTTGAATCCTTTGGGAGTGAAGTTTGAAGTGAAGGCATTCCATAAGATCTTATGGTGAACTGACCACTAACTAGAGGTAGCCTACTTGTGTTTCTCAATAGATCATCGAGTGTGAGGCAATTTCTATCTTATAGCCCAATCACTGAATTTGAGGTGGTTGTACTAGATCCTAGGAATAGATACTGCCAAGGAGAATACCTATTGTAGGCACTATGGTTGTAAGAATGGACAAAATGATGGAAATGATGAAAATAATGAAAGTTAGACAGGATTCTTTTGAAGAAGATAGAAGAACAGGACTAACACCAAGACCTAATGTTGAATGTGATGATGAAGAATTTCAATTAGCCGATCAAAATGAAGCACCCCTAGAAGAAGAAGAAGAATCAAATCAAGTGAAGATGTTGAAAGCTATTTCAAAGATTGGAAAGAGACCTAGAGTGGATGTACTAAATTACACTAGAAATTTGAATCTAGAGGAATTGATTGATTGAATAAATGACTTGGAAGAATACTTTTAATATGAAGAAATTGAAGATCCAGAGAAGGTGAGATTTGCAAAGACTAAGTTGAAAGGACATGCTGCTATTTGGTGGAAATAAATTTAGTTGGATATAAATAGAAGAGGAAAATAAAAGACCACAAAATGGGATAGAATGGTGACAAAGTTGAAGAAGCAGTTTATACCTACTGACTATGAGTTGGAATTGTTGAAGATATTGCAGAACCTAAAGTAAAAGGAGAAATTTGTGAAGAAGTATATTGAAGAATTTCATACGATGATCATAATGACTAGACATAGTAAAGCAAGCAAGTAGAAAGTGGCAAGATACATCAATAGATTGAGATTGAACATTCAAGAAGAACTGAGCCTGGTAAAAATGACAATAATAGATGAAGCATATTAGTTTGCCCTGAAAGTTGAAGAAAAGTTGAACAAGAAGCATGAGCAAAGACAAAGAGGAAGAGGAGGTAAATTTCAAAGAGGTAAAACATATTCTGGAGGACATAGATCATATGTAGAGTAGAAAAAACAAGATAGCCCGTTCAAGAAGGAAGATAGAGACAACAATGCTTATTGAAGAGATGATAGAACTTTCTACCACAAAGGGAATAATAATTCTTACTAGAGTGAAGGGTACATGAGAGATGAAAGAGGAGTTGATAAGAGAATAATTAGAGGAACTTGTTTTAAGTGTGGAAGTGAAAGACACCGAGCATTTGAATGTCATCAAGGAAGTACAAGCAAGAAGATAGAGAACAGTGCAAGGAAAACTTATGTAGAAGAACCTGTTGGATCACCTAATTTAGTTGGAAAACTAGATAAAGAGAATCATTAGTCATGAGGAGAGCACTATTTCAAGCAGAGACAACTGAGGAACCAATGTAGAGGAAAAGTTTGTTCTAGACCAGATGCAAATTAGGAGGTAAATGTTGTAAGGTTAAAATTGATAGTGGTAGTACTCATAATTTGGTTTTAGATGAGATGGTGACCAAGCTCAACCTAGATAGATTGAAACACCCTAAGCCCTACAAGATAGCATGAATTCAAGATGAACACAAGGTACTGATGAGTGAGAAACGTTTGGTAAAATTTCATATTGGATCTTATCATGATGAAGTCTTGTGTGATATTATGCCGATGGATGTATACAATATACTGTTGGGTAGACCATGGAAGTATGATAGAAAAGCTATACATGATGGGAGAAAGAATACTTATACTATAGTATCTAATGGAATGAAAATCACCTTGATACCATTAGAAGATGAGCCTAAGAGTGAAGTGTGTGGGAATGCTAGAATCTATTTGGTTGGTGGAAGGAAATTTTTGGATGGTTTAAGTCATGAAAATACATGTTTTTCTTTGATCCCTAAGAAGTATGGAACTCTAAGTATAGAGACTAAAGAATCACAGCCAGAGGAGATAACTAAATTGTTGACAGAGTATGAAGATAGAATATTAGATAATATCCTTGAAGTATTACCACCAATCTAGAGTATCAGTCATCATATGGACCTATACTTGGAGCTAGTTTACCTAACACAACAGCACACCAGATGACACTAGTAGAGAATGTAGAACTGAATAGATAGATACATGAATTGTTGAGGAAAGGTTTGATCAGAGAAAGATTAAGCACTTGTGCAGTACCTACAGTGCTAGCACCGAAGAAGGATGGAGAATGGAGAATGTGTACAGATTCTAGAGCAATCAATAAGATCACAGTTAAGTATAGATTTTCATTACCTAGGATGGATGATATTATGGACTATTTGAGTGGAGCAAAATATTTCACAAATATAGACTTGAAGAGTGGATACCATCATATCAGAATTAGAGAAGGCGATGAATGGAAGACTACTTTTAAAATAAATGAAGGATTGTATGAGTGGTTAGTATGCATTTTGGATTGGCAAATGCACCAAACACTTTATGAGATTGATGAATGAAGTTTTGAAGAAATTCTTGGGTAAGTTTGTTATTGTATACCTGAATGATATTTTGATTTTTAGTAAGACAAAAGAAGAACATTTGTGGTGCATGAGACAAGTATTGTAGAGACTAAGAGAAGAGAAATTGCTGATAAACATCAAGAAATGTAGTTTCATGAAGGAAGAATTGGTATACTTGGGATTTATGATTTCTACAGAAGGATTGAAGACAGACGCTGAGAAAGTTAGAGAAATTGTTGAGTGGCCAACACCTAAGATCATTGCAGAAGTCAGATCATTTCATGGATTAGCTAGTTTCTACTAGAAGTTCATTAGAAATTTTAGTTCAGTATGCACACCGATGACAAAGAAATTGAGAGGTGACATAAAGGAATTTAAGAGGACATTGGGAGAAAATAAAAGTTTTGAATTGTTGAAGAAGAAAGTGACAGAGTAACTAGTGTTAGCATTATTAAATTTCAACGAGGTATTTCAAGTGGATTGTGATGCAAGTGGAAATGTGATAGGAGTAGTATTAAGTCAAGAAGGTAGACCAATAGCATATTTTAGTGAGAAGTTGAATGATGCAAGGAGAAGATATTCAGTTTATTCAATCTTTGAAGAAGTGGAAACATTATTTGTTGCCTAAGGAATTTGTGTTGTATATGGATCATCAAGCTTTAAAATATTTGAATAATCAAGGAAATTTAAATCAGAGAGATATGAGGTGGGTAGAGTGTTGTGCCTTGCACACACGTCCCATTTTGCCAAATGGAGACCCCCTCTTTCATTTTGGCTTGGAGTCTCAACCTTTCTGCCTTATGATGATGAGAAGGTGAATTTGTGCTTAGAGTGCATGATTTGTTCTAGATTTGAGTATTTTGCATGCTTGGAGTTGTTTGATGTCTTGCATGATTGATTTGGAGCTACTTTGATTGGGTTTGTTCTTAAAAAATGGCCATTTGTTGTCTTCTGTGTTGAAATTGGGTGTTACTACATTTTGCTCCAAAATCCCATGTCACTAGATATTGTCCTTGGAATTGCTACTGCACGATGTGTCATGTTGAAATTCCTAGTTTCTAGGTCTTAGATTTGCAAAATCATGTCAAATTCCACAAGATTTCACTAAAGGGTTTGTATATTTTCATCCTGTCACATGGTCCTGAAGCCTTGATTTGGCTAAGTCTGAAACCCTGAAAAATGGCTAAGTTTGAAATCTGGTGGAACCTCAAAATTCTATAATCTACATATGAAATCTTATGGATCTGGAACCTATCTCAAACATCCTGAAAGTATATTTAAAAATATCTAAACTTATACTTAAATATATTTTTAAATATACTTTGACCCTGGCCAATTCAAAATCTGGCACTAAAAATGCCTCTTACTGCCTCAAGCGCTAAAAACAAGAGTCACTGACTTTGCGATAAAAACTAAACTCGCTGACTTTGCACCAAAATTGATCACTACCAACTTTTGTGCTAAAAACATCGCTCACTAACTTTGGTGCTAAATTTACCTCTAACTAACTTCCCTCCAAGCTACTGCTAAGTCAGTCAGACCCAAAAGTCACGCAGGTCGGTTGGTGCCAAAAGTCACGCTAGGTCGAGTGACAACAAAAATCCTTGCCAATGAAGTTTGTACTAAAAATAGACCTCATGGACCTGCACTAAAAAGTGAACCAACTGACCTCATTCTAATTAGTCATTCCAACCCAAAATTCACGCTAAGGTTAGTAGTCCCTAAAATCTGCGCTAAAGGTGTTAGCACTAAATTTGACCTCCACCAACTTTTAGTCCATGACATCCAAAATGCGTGCAAGTCACTGATACCCAAAAGTAACGCTAAAACATTTTGCACCAAAACAGACCTCTCTGACCTATGCTAAAAACCACCTTCACTAACTTTTAGTCAATGACCCCTAAAATCCGTAAAAGGTTAGTGACACCCAAAACCCGCGCTTTTTGACATTTTGGTCTAAAAATTAGGGTTTTCAAGGTGCAAATTGGATTTTCTTGATGAATTTGGATTGTACATTTATTTGTCACATCATGATGAACATTTTTAGCATGTTTGTGTGGATTTTGGGCACAGTTAACTACAATTAATGCTACTACACCTAAAAGTCTGTGACTCCCAAAAATCTTGCTTTTTGCAGAAAGGGCTATAAAAATGCAAAATAAAAGTCCCCAAATGGATTCAAATGACCACAAAAACCTCCTAGATCAACATATAGGCCAAATGGGTACTTGAAAATGGTAAAAAATGTAGAAAATCATGTGAAAGTCACTAGATTTAAGAAGTTGTTCATAGAGAGAGTGACAGTGACAATGAGCTGTTTTTGACTAATCCATGATTGCAAATGGACGTGTTTTGATCCAAATTGATGGAAAATGATTGTTTAAGATGAAATTGATGCTTGGACTTGTTTCTTATAAGTCTAAGAGGACAAGGGAGCCAACTGGAGCCATTTTTTAAGGATGAACATACAGAGGTACCCTATTGACCCAGAATTGCAGAATTGACATTTTATCAATCAAATTGCTACTGCACCTATAAGAGAAAATTAGTATAATGTCCAAGATGATGGGGATAGGCTCCAAGACCTGGAAGACATTGAAGATCATGCCTATTTCATGGTAGTTCCTACAGATCTAGTCCAATGTCTAAGACATGTTTACACTTGTTCATAGCTCTCCCAATAGTCCAGTCATGCAATGATGATCCAACGAGCATCCAGTTGGATACACTTTCACCAAGAATGTGCCACATACCTCTCTTGATCCAGTCATCACTTGGAATCCCATGAATCCACATCAGCTCAAGTTTTCAAGTGTCATGTGACTCTATTTTGGCTTTATTAGGCCTTTGAAATTAACTTGTCATCATATATAACCAAATGGGTATCCATTTTGTCCAGATTTAATTAATTTGTAAGCTATTTTTTGTCTTTTTCCTATAGGACAACTTGTAATCTAGGAATGTAAAATGCTATTATGAATGTATTTAATATTGTTAATTCTTGGCCGCCGGTGTTGAGTCAATCTCCATTGTACATTCAAAAACTTAGTATGGCGCCTCTCCTATATAAAGGGCCATCATTCTCTCATTGTAAGAAGTAAGATTTGATAATGAATTGTTGAGACTCTGCCAAAATTTAGTCAATACAAAGCAAGTTTTGCAGGTTGCTAGGAATTTGTGTTTCTGTGTTGTCTCATTTTGGATTTCATGGTTCATGTCAATCTGAAATTAGTTAACATTTAGTTGTATTAGCGATTAATCATTTAGATATTTGATGGATTGTCTATCCATACCATTAATAGCTTGTTGATTGTATGTCATTGTGCATGGTTAGTCTGAGCATATTTTATGAGATAAGTTCAATTGCATGATTTCATTGAGCTATGCCAAGGATTGGGTTTTTGATGAACCCTCTACAATTTGAAAATCATTAAGTTTCCTTAGAAGATTGCACAATCTCTATGGCATTGTGGGTTGCCTAGTTAAGCAAAGATTTGTTTACTATCAAGAATCTATCTATTTGTTTGATTATCATTTCTGTAATTGTTTTTAGGATCTCTCTTATCCCTTCTCTATCTCCCTTTTCCTTTTGCATTTTCTTTACATAAAATTTGGTACATTTAGGATTTGAGCAACACTACATTTATCATTTACTGAAACTTTAGACTTCATAGTCTGAACGATCTAGGGTTTCTGCATATACATTATTGTCATATCATACAAACCCTATCATTATATGTAAGACCCCTTTGTTGGCATTCCATGAAAGATAAGACCTAGCTATATTATCCTTGGGGCAGTCCTATCTTGGATAGGATACCTTTTTCAAGAGGGGTGTGATATTAGCAATCATACCTACAATGTTGTGTGCTAAAACCACCATCAACATAGAGTTCATGCAGAATTAAACATTTGTATTGAAACATAGAAGTGGGAAGTCAAATAAAATTGTTGATGCATTGAGTAGAAGAATAAATTTGCTGAAAGAGATGAGAGTTGAAGTATTAGGTTTTGAAGAGTTGAAGCACATGTATGAAGAAGACCTTGATTTTACAAAACCATGGAAAGCATGTAAGGAACCTATTGTGATAGATCGTGGTTATGCTATTTTATTTAGGAGTATATGTTGTTTAAAGGAAATCAGTTGTGTATACCTAGGAGTTCAATGAGAGACAATTTGATCAAGAAGAAACATAGTGGTGTATTGGCAGGAAATTTTGGAATTGACAAGACACTAGCTTTCGTAAGTGAACATTACTTTTGGCCTTAGATATATAAGGATGTAAGGAAGTTTGTGAAGAGTTGCAGTGTATGACAAGTTGCGCAAGGGAGTAGTCAGAATACTAGATTGTACAAATCTTTGATAGTACCAAAGAGACCTTGGGAAGACATGAGTGTTGTGATGTTCACAACACGCCCCATTTTACCCTCTAGTAAAATGAGGACCCTATTTGCTTGTGTTTTTTTGTGGTTTGGTCCTACTTGGTGGTAATGTAACATCAGAAAATGTCCCCTTGGGGGCTTTTCCCTCATAAGGTTTAGCTCCCAGGTCTTTAGTATGCATTTAGGGCATCTTAGTTTATATTTTGACATCCCGATGGAATGAGACCTAGGTTCCATGGAAAATTGGACCTAGGTGGACCCCTTGAGCTGCACCCTACCCAAAATAGGGGGAGGACATGGGTGCCACACCCTAGTCCTTTCCTATTTTGGGGCAGCCCTAATTTCTAGGTGTTAGTTTGTGACTATTATTAGGTCCCTTTGCCAACACGGTAAGTTTGAATTACAAAAATCTTGGCAGGAGTGTTTGTAGTTGCATATAAAACCATGCTTATGCATTCATTTGTAGAACTAGATTTCAATTAGATGGCAATTGTGATGTTCATGCACTCTCAAGGTGATTCAAGGCTTTCATTATGTTGCAAGAGCAGACTTGTGTGTTTTGTGTGTTGATATCTACAGATTTGAGCACCAATTTCCTCATGGCATGAAGAGCATCTTCCTCCCATGAGAGCTTCACTACAAGGTAACATAATATTGTGTTTTCATCATTGATTCCTTTGGTTTTTACCTCTGCCTCACAAGGGTATGCACTCTTTATCTGACAACGGTGTTCAGAGACTTAAGTGTCCTCTAGGGCTTGACTGAGGCAAGCCTCTAAACATCACAACCCCCAAACCAAGTCTTGTGATTGTAGGTTACAGGTGTCACATTTAGGAAAAGTTGAGTTGTAGGAAGGATTGGCAGGCATCAAGGATTCTGGATCTAAAGAAAAGTAGGACATAGGAGCACTTCTAGGACTTAGGCACTCACTCTAGTGTCCTCCACATCTAAGTTTTAGGAAATAGAAGTTACAGGGTTGATCAATGTCAGAAGGAGGTCCGAATCCCATGGAGAAATTAATACCTTGGACTTGGGCGCCCACTATAGTGTCCCTGACTGTTCTGCTTCAGAACCCTAAAAACATGTACTCTGTGATTTGGTATTTTACTCCTATCTGTAAGATCTTTTTCCATTATTCGTCAATTTGTTGTTGTAATTGCATAATTAGGGTTCTATGGTCAATTGAGCATAAGAGAAGGAAAATTGATAATTAAATTCCCTAATCCAAGTTTGCCTACATTTGTAAGCGACCTAGCATATGATAATGCTTGCCACTCAACCCTAGATCCTTGAATGTATAGTGGAGAGGTAGATTTAAACATCTAAACACTAGAACATTAACAAATCCAATTTTCCCCTAAACAAGTAAAATAGAAAAGGTACTTGATGTGGGAAATACTTAAAAAATCAAAATGCATAGTACTAGAGAGAAACATGGGTTACTAGTAGGTTCTGCATAAAAAATAATTTAGGGTTGTTTTGTAAACCAACTTGAAATTCCTAGTATTTCATGAAATAAGGTGATTTTGGTAAAAGTGCAACGTTTAATTACATTTGCATCTCATATACAAATTTCTATGTATATGAGATGCTAACGTTGTCATATTGTGGTGCAATTGGGTTATGCTATCGTATTTTTTGCATTTATATCTTGAATGTTCAAACTTTAATATGCAAAGATGGACCCGATTAGGTTCTGAGGTGAATTGAATAAGCATTGATTTCCATGATTGTATTTGTATATTATATTGTATCTCTAAACTCAGGCATTCAATATACAAATAAGGGAATGTATATGAACAAACCCGAAAGGAATATATAATTTGGTTTATAAAAGTCAAAATCTAAACAAATGTTATATTGTATATTTGTATGTATGTTTGTTTGTATCTAAAATATAGGTACAATATCAGGTTTCAAAAAATGTTAAAAGCAATTAAAAGTTGGCAGGGTCCACAGGTGCATTATCATAGGATGTCATCAATATACATGGGGTAATATACATAAAGTTAGATACAAAGGCAGACTTGACAGTAATTCAAATATGGTTTATAACAAACTGAGGTCCGCGCTATTTGTATGTATATTATGTTGCATGTATTATGCAAACACGATATACAAAAAGTAAAGATACAACACCGGAAATAACATAAAGTCAAAGTTAAGTTGGTACATCTTTCAAATCCATGCTTGTATATTTGAATGTATATCTTTCATGTACATTACAAAATACAAAAGTTAGATACAAGGCCGGATGTGAAATTAAATGCAATATGTTTCATAAACCCGCTAGAGTCCAAGTTTGCATGTTTCGATGATTGTATAAAATATACATAGGAATATACGAAAGTTGATATACAAAAAAGTCAAATGGTGAAGTATGTCTACATGACATACAAAGTAAGGTGTGGGAATTAACATATACAAAGTCTAAAATGTGAGTTAAACATAAAGTTAGACACAGACTGGATTGTATGCATTAATTACAGTATTCAATGCACATCTACCACCAGAAACTTAGAATTTGAACAAGTTAAAAGTGAAATTCGATTATGTTTATTTTCATAATTGCATTTGAAGGTTAAAATTGTAGAGAATTTCACATAGCTAGAGAAAAGGTGAGTTTAGGAGATGAATTTAGGAGATGAACGGTAAATCTTGGTTGATATTCTTAAGGTCAAACTGGTTGCGGATACAGGTATGTACCTCAATCACCATTTGAAATTCAGTCAAATGAAATTGGGATTAGTTACAATAATTTCAATTAAGAAAATAATGTAGCATAGTGCACATTACTATAGTTAATTATAGGAAATTATTTGATATCATTAAATTTTGTAAATTCCAAATGGAGAAAATGACAAAAAACCTTAGGGTAACTGTAAAAAGTAAAAATTTATGGTAAACCCTACAATTGTGCACAAAGGAGAGGGTAAAATGTATAAATATTCTTGGCAGGATGGCACCTAAGCAAAAGAAGGTGGATACCAAGTTGGCTGAGGAAAAAGAGAACGTTAAAAAAGAAAGGAAATTGAAGAAAGAAGCGGTTAGGGAAGAATTGCTGCCAGTCAGGGGATATTCATATTTGATATATAGCATGGGAGGAATAGCTACAGATACAAACATTGGGCAGTATGATTCAGAGGATGTGTTATAGAAAATAACGGCACCAGATGCCACTCTAGACATGAGAAAAATTTGGGAAAAGGGGTTGTATAGGGCTACTAGTTTTCTGTTGGCGATGGAGGCCAAAGATTTGATATTAGAGTGCATAAGCAGATATAATTCGAGCACTAGAAAAGTAATACACAATGGGGTAGTTGTTGTAGATTTGTCTACAAAGGGAATAGCTAGAACATTTGGCTTGGATATTAAGGATCAAATGATGGATGTTGATATAGATCAGTATGCTTTGGATTTTACTAAAAATGAGAAAGAATGCAAAACTGCAATTTTGTACAGGTGGTATACAATAGAAAATAAACCAAAGGCTGTAGTAAGAGTGCCAAAGAATTTATAAAGGATTGATTTTCAAATAAGAAATACACATAATGATTACATTGTTGAGCAGGATTGTTGGCTTAAAAGATGCAATAAAGTTCAAGCCATGGATGTTCACCATCATTCAGTATATCAAAGAAAAGCCTAGAACAATTCATTGGGCTAGGACTACCAGTACTGCAATATACAAGAAAGTAATGACATTTAAGAAGAATAGAAAATTCTATCTATCTTCTTATGTGATTTATGCATGTGCAGTTGAAATGTTAGCATTGGCTGGGATTGATAGAGTGGGTACCCTGGGAAATGGCCTAGGTCAAAAGTTGGTTTATGACAATTATCCTGATCTATAGGAAGAAAATACTCTACGAAAGTATGCAAGAGTCAATGATGTATTCTATACTTATTTGGTAAGAGTTCTAATAGGAGATAAGGATAGAAGGTTATCAGAGGAGGCAACAAATACCATAAGCCTTTTCAGCTCCTAGTATATACAATTCCCTACCTTCACATACATTAGAACTGAAGGGTTAGAGGGAAAACCATTTATGTTGCCAAGGTATCCTCCAGATAGATTAATTGTATTAGAATTCTCTAGGTAGATTCTGAATGTGTTCAGAATGTATAAGAAGAAGTTTGGCAGAGGAAACATCAAATTCCCTTGGATACTTGGTAATTAATCATGTTATAGTGAAGATATAGCTCAAGAATCAGAGAGGGAGCTGAGATACTATAGGTTTGAAGAATTTGACTTAACCATGCATTTTGGCCCTTTCCATAGAATCCAAAATTATATTGATAAGAAATATAGACACCAAATCCACATTAAGGACTTTTGGTCAGATTGTGAGAATGAGAAAGAGGTGAGGAAAAGGGCTCATCAAAGATTGACGTTAGAACAAATGAGAACCATGGGGGAAATCATTGTACCCCAAGAAATTAAAAATGATGATGGTAAGGTATTACACCACAACTATAAAAGTAAGGCACAATTTCTTGTTAATGAACCAAATTGGGACGAGCCAGAAGAAGCATCCTTGGAGGTTATATCCAAACTAGTGATTTTGTTTTCCAAGACATGGTTAAAGGATCAGATAGAAGAGATTAAGGCTCAGGGTATTGTAGCCACATATCAAAAGAAGGGAAAGAAGAGAGAAAGAGGAAATGAAGATGAGTTAATGTGTTTCTATGAAAAGAGGAGAAAAATTGTAGAAACTATAATTGTTGACAAGGAAAAGAATGCAACAGTTATGGATCATTATGCTCTTGGTATCATAGTTGCCATTGCTTTAGATATGTTCATAGAAGAAGGGACATCAAGCTAAGGAGCTAATACAGAATAGGTACAAACACCAAGGTTTATTGTAGAGCAAGTACAAAATCTAGAGATGCCAGTAGAATAGCATACAATAAAAGCTATGATCATAGACACCCCAAAAGGGAAGGCACAGATACCCACTATGATTGTTGATGCTCTAGAGGTAGGAACAAGACAAAAGACTATATCCACTAATTCTACACATGAAGAGAGAAGACAAGGCTACATAAAATTCAAACAAGAATTGACTGAAGAGAGGCTGCAAGAGTCAAAAGGCCAAGAGGTCAAAAAGGTGAGTGAAATTGTAAACATTGATAATGATAGTAGTGATGAGGAGGAGACACAATTTGGAGCAAACATAGGGGTAGAGAATGAAGATGAAGAAGAAACATCAAAAAGCTCCCCTACATTGGAGGAACACAGTGTTCAAATGTCTATGGAAAAGACACAAACCCCAATGACAAAAGATGAAAATGTACAAGAAGACCTGGAGGTAGTGGACCCTTTTGGTCAACTTGTGTCACTAGAAATCATAAAATAAGTACAAGTTGTTGCCCAATAGGTAGTAGATGAAGGAAAAGACAAGGAAAAAACTATAGAGGAGATGAATATATCTTCAAGTCAACCATCACAGTCAGAAAAGGCAAGCATACCTGAGAATTTACATGTTCAAATTGAAGAGCCAATAGATGCAACAATGGCATCAAGTATTTTTTATATTAATGTTTCAAGTGTTCCAAATGTTAGTATTGAGTAAAGTAAAGAAAAAGAGAGCTTAGAAGAAGAGGATACAGAGCAAGATACTAGAGAAGATACAAAAAAGGAGGAAGAAGAAAAGGAGAATGAAGAGGAGGAGCCACCACAACAAAATAATGCATCACCATCACCACCACATTGGCAACCACCTCCAAATCATAATCCTCCACCACAGTAATAAGCACAAAAACAACAAGAACAAGAATAAATAGAGACAAAGAAACCTCAAGAAGAGGTGATAAATGAAAAGGGGGCAGAAACTAGCAGGGAAGCACCAGCTTGGATAGGTTCAGAGGTTAGAAGAGAAAAGACAGAAGTGTAGCTAGTCCCTATAGATATAAAGAGCTTATTGGGTGGTCACACTTCACAAAAAGAAAGAATAAAAGCAAGGACCATTCCTACTATAAAGAGAGGCCCATCTGGATCAAGGACTTTAGAGTTGGCCATACCCCAGAAAGACAAAGCAAAGGGAGAAATGAGCCTGGAGGATTACCTGTTGCTCAACATAGATCTTGGGTATGTGACTAGAGAGCAACACATTCCAGAGTAGGAAGATATGAACAAAGTGACCATTGAGATGATGAGAAAAGACAAAGTTAAATTTGATTATTTGAAGGGACACATTGTCCAATTGCAGTAGTTTATTCAGGGGATGTTTGACCCCAATGTTAGTATGCTAGATTTACATGTAGACCTAGCCATTTTATCAAAGGACCACGTGACTGAAATGGAAAATAAGAAAATTGAAGAAAACATTTTTTAAGGAATGGCTAAGTACATTTATTCAAAAAGGAGAGAATATAGTAAGGTAGGCTATTACCAATTGGGCCATTGCCCTTACTGAGAAAAATAATTGCAGTATCATTATCCATCATTCCCAATCTAGAGTGAAAGAAAATAATTATGAGTTGAAGCAGGTTGAGGACATGAATGAGAGGGTTAGAGAATTGATAAATGAGGGAATACTAACACCTCAGATGGCAAACCAAGTACCAAAATATAGATTAGAGTTGAAATTTGAAGATGACATTTTAAGGGGTTGCATTGAGAATACTCAAGATTTGGAGGAGGTGGCTGATGATATAATAAAGAAACACATGAAGATAATACAGAGAATTATTGGGCATGAGTGCCTAGAAATACCAGTGTATGAGGTAGGAATGGCAGTAAAGGAATTCAAGGCCATTTATCTACCTTTCCTAGAAAGCCCTACAGCTAATCTGAGTACTGAAATGATTGATTCCATCATGGAATTAAATGCCAAGATAAAAAAGTATCAAAAAAATATAGAAGATGTAGAGAGGTAAACAAGGATATTGAAAGAAAAGGTTAAATTACAGCAGTGTACATGGATAGAAATCCAAAGGAGTACTCATACTTCTATGGTAGCATTGATAGCCAGATATGCACAATATTTGAAGAAAAGAGGAGAGGATTCAAGGATAGGCACTAGCGGCAGGGGTTAATTCCCTTTTGGGATATTTTAGGTGCTTTGATGTTTATGATTTTGTCTTTTGTGTTTTGAGCAAGGTCAGTGGATGAAGAAAGTAAAAAGGGAAAATATTTCATGTCTAAAAGATCCCAATGGCATCCTGTTGTGACCAAATCACACATCGCCCCATTGCAAATGGGGACCCCCTTTTTTTGAGTTTTGATGCTTTACATTTCATTTTGGATGATGTCTTAGGGTCGTTTCCTCTGTCAATCCAACAAGAAGTCTCTCTCTTAGAAGATTTTGCTTTATAGCTGGAGGTCTCATTAATGAAGAGTCTTGATTAAATTCCATCCAAGTAATGAACAATGAGATCAACCCTGATGTATGTTTGAGATCCTGAAAAGACTAAGTCTGGTGGCCTGAAATCCTAAAAATCCTAAAAATTTGACTAAGTCTGAAATCTGGTGAATCCTCCAAATTCTAGATTTTGCATGTTAAATCCGGTGGATTCAAGACCTATCTCAAACATCATGAAAGGTATATTGAAAAATATTTAAAGTATAAGAAATTCAATCTCTCAACTTATACTTTAAATATTTTCAAAAGTGAAGTTTATTTTGATGATAAAGGTTGTTGAATGCTTAAATGTATTTGGAAGATTTCTATGCATTATAAAATCAGTTATTAAAAGGAATTGATGTTGTTTCCTTCTTTTGTGTTGTAGGAGCATAGATTGAGTTAAGGAGTCATCAAAGAAGAAGAAGCTTGAATCACCTTCATGCTAGGAGTGAAGTCAACTTCAAGGATACCCTATTGGACCACTTCAAGTATCAACTAGCTCCTTCATCAATCATCGCTATAAGATCAACATGTGGCTGCTCTCAAGGAAGCACTTCATCAACTACATCATGATCATCAAGAGCAAGTGTTTGAATCTCCTACTCTTCAGAGGAAGCATCATTCCAAGAGATCTACATCAAGTTCAAGTATCCATCATCAAGACTTCCAAAGGCATCCACTCTACTTCAAGTTCTTTCAACCTTCAAGGAAGAGTCATCATGTGGCTATTTTAAGGAATATTTCAAGATCATCTCCAAGGAAGCATTTCATCAAGTGGCATCATGTTCAAAGACAAGGCATTCACTCATCCAAATTTCAAGTAAAGTTCTCCCAATCTTCAAAGACTCATCAAGTTTCAAGTATCCTTGAAGAGGTCATCTACTCCACATTCAGAGAAGGTGTTGTCATCTACACTCTGAAGGGTCACTTCGAAGATCATCATGCAAGATCACTTCATCAACTTCTACATCAAGCGAAGGAATTCATCCATCTAAACTTCAAGACTTTACAATTTCAAGTCCAAGAGAGTCTCCTACTCTTACATGAAGGAGTAGTATCATCTCCTACTACACTACTTCACTCTTCAAGAAGTATCCTTCAAGAAGAATCTACATCAGCTTACCTGCAAGAAAGTATATAGAGTTATGCAAGTGGAGCAACATCTATCATACATCTAGTCTACAAGAAGAATTAACAAGGCAAGATCAACAAGATACATTTCTAGACATCTCAAATATTCATCATCAAAAGCAATCACATTGAATACATCACTACAAGATGATACAATTTTCAAAGTATGCTGAGGTGGCACTTATTTAGCAAGTTTACATCATTTCAACTATATTTAATGTATCATTTAATAAAAGAAGCCAAAGGGACACCTATGTGAAAGATGTTTTAAATGCTTTCACCTTACCTTATCACATTGGAAAATGTTCCTTCATTGCCTCTCTCTTTTGTACTAAAAATAGAAAATTGTTGTAACTACTTATGAGGTGGCATGATCTGAGCCCTTGCCTATTGAAATGATCTAAGGCTTTCATTGTATTCTGGACCACTATATAAAGGACATGTTGCCTCATTTGTAAGAGATAGAGATTAGAGATTAGATTTTAGGGGTAGATTAGAGGAGACTCTTGAAATTCTCTAAGAGTGCTTGAAGTTGTTGTAAATATTTCTCAAGATTAATGCAAAGACATTGGAGCATTGTTTGGTGTTAAGTGTTGTCTTGTGGAGTAACATGATTTCTTGTATCTTAATGAAGTGGAGAGATGTTTCAAAGTAGATTAAAAGTAGATTAGAAGCTCTTTGTTGTAATGTTTGTTGTATTGAATATTTGATCAACTCCTAGCTCATGCTTTTAACATTCATCGCTGATGAAATGTTGTGTAAAGCTAGTCTGAGCTATAATTTTCTTAAGTTTGATTTTGGATGCTTGTTTGAGCTGCGTCGTTTAATGGGTGCTCATATGAACCTTCATGATTTGAAAACCATTCGCGTAACCTTAGGAGATAGTACCAACTTCATGTAGTTGTAGGCATCCTTGGCGAAGTGAAGCTAGGTTTACTTAGGAGTTTGTATATTCATCCAACATTATCGCTTCATTGACCTTAGATTAGATTTCTGAACCTTTACCTTTTGGCTTTTCTTTATTATTGATACATCATCTACACTAAAGGAGAAATAAGTTGAATGAAAGGAGAAGTCTACATAAGTCCCTTTGTGATTATCAGCAAGATCACATGTAATCACTGAGTTAACCCATCATGCATTATAAAAAGGAACCTTGGAGTTACTTCACTAGATCACATAGTTCAGCCTTTGAAGAGCTTTATTCAAGAGAGAGTGGGATACTCTAGTGTTTTACTCTATTGTTGACTTGTCTAAAAACAATCATCAACATTTTTGGCACTAGAAGGAGGGCTGACATAGATATTCTTTAGTTCAAGTAGAGCACAAGATACTCTTAAGTGGTGGATTGATTTTCCAGAAAATACAAAAAAAAATAGAAAATCCCAAAAAATACAAAAAAAGTAGAAAATTTTCAAAATCCAAAAAAGCAAAAAATCAAAAATACAAAAAATCAAATGATGGAGTTCTCAACCATGGATTCTAGTTTGAATATGCGGCAGGTTGTTGGGTATGATCCTGCAAAGTTAACTCCAATTGTTCTCCAGCTATGGTTGTCATTGAATCAACGTCTTGGTGGCAAGAGTTTGAAAGACTTCGAGTGCAAATATGGATGCTGTATTCACAACACAAATGATCATAGAGAAGAAGATTGTATAACATTATTATTGAGGATGGATTTTGCAGTTTAGAAGAAAATTTCATTCTTATAAGTACATGAGCCAGTTGTATTTTCAAGGATAGATCCTAAAGCTCCTATTGATGGTGAAGCATTCAAGAAGTTGAAAGAGAAAGTCAAGAAGGAATTACAGAATGACAAAGATTTAAGTGTAGACGACATATTGCTTTCTAGAAATTATAGGGTACATGACATAGATCATTTGGAGTACACTTGTGAGAAATGCTGGGAAGCAATTCATCAAGCCATGCAGGAAGTAGAAGCTAGTGTACCTATTGAGGAAGAAGTCTTTACTACAAAGAACTGTGATGAGCAATGTACCAATGAGAAGGAATATGAATACAAGTTTATCAATCCTGAAGAGATAGAAGCATTTGGACAGAAGTTACCCAAAGCACTAAAGGATTGTAAACAGGGTTTAGAAGATGTTAGAGCACTTGAAGTGGTAATTGAGGAAGAAAGAAGTTTGAGTTTATGGCAGGAACCTAAATTTGATGAAGGCAAGTTTCTTGAAGAATATACATTTACTCTACGTCAAGAGATCCTTGAGAATGAGCTACAAGAAGTACAGAAGAGAACATTATTAGAAGATCATAATTTAGAAGCTATCATTCAAGAGTATGCTGATGAAGAGCCTATGACTAGAGAAGAGCAATTCGGGTCGACGCTTGATGCTTCCATCATTATACAAGAAGATATCAAGCTGAAGAAGAGATAGACAGTTGAAGAGCATGTTGTTGCTATGGATGTTGAGATCAAGAAGTTACTAACACCTTTGCTGGAGATCACTAAAGAACTGGATGATGAGATCATGCACTACGAAGAAGATGAGAGCCTCATCAACCATCAGTGGTGACCTCTCGACGGATTCTTTGAGTATGATCAAATACTTGGTCAGCCATGTTTCATTGAAAGCAATGAGCATTAGGTTGTATCTTTCCCTTCTATTGATTGGAGGAATTTTGAATTTGAACATCATGAACTTCTAGTTGATAGCATTGATAGCACTAACATTGATGATAATTCTAAACATCTCGAACATTTTAAACATGTTGAATATGATTTTGATTACAGCAAATTAGGTAGAACAACCTGTATTTGGATAAATCATGGTCCTAACGAAAATCCTCAATTGATCATAATACCTCCAGAAATCTTTCCTACGTTTGTGGTCTGTCGCCTCAAGGGTCAATGGTCTAAATTCAAGGATGAATTTGCCCAGTTGAGGACTGCCACTATTGCATTGCTATTATTGTACATACTAAATAATCATGTTAGGACATGTATATACTCTGTGTCCTGGGTTGCATCTCTTTGTTGTTTGTACATAGCTAGTTAGAGTTAAGGTTTTTCTTTCCTGTCATGTCTTAGAATAAATTTACTCCTTGATGTCATTTGACTCAAGTGTTGGTTTGTCCTTAGCTTAGTTTTACTTTCATGTCACTTTCTTGTTGTTTTCTTTTCCTTCACTTAGTTGTTGGTTTGTTTTGCTTTCGTAGATTAGTTGTTTGCTTTTCTTTGTTGTCGTTTGCTTTCTATGGGTGTTTGTTGTGAGTTGTTTAGTCTAGTTGGTTTGTCGTGTCAGTTTCTTGTTTGTAAGGAGGTGATGTTATCCTAAACACACACTCTAGTTTCGATTCAGGATAGCATGTTAGTTCATTTCTTAGACATCCGTTCATGAAGGTATTAAGAGTTTGAAGACATTTTTCTTTCAATTTATCATCTTGTTAGAATTTGAACTTGACTCGAAAGCTAATCATATATTATGTCTTGACACTATTATCTTCTGATCATAATGTTTTTAAATGCCAAATCTAAATTTTATGAATTATTATGTGTTCCGTTGAGAAACTTGGGTCATGATTGATGGATTTCCTGTGGATTCCATTGCTAGTGTCAGATAGCATGATTGCTTGCTCTTGGGAGATGAGTCAATTGTTTAGTATTGACTGAAGTATATTGAGGTCTTATATCTTACATATCTTAATGATCTTGAAGTTGCTAGGAAAGTCTTTGTGAGCCTGAATCAAGTGAAATCTCAGGGCAATTCATCTTTCTATACTTCTATCCACCATTCCTCTTATCACCCACACCTCATACTACAATAAAAGCCTTCATCCATTTCACTTGAAAGCAATAAAACCTCCATCCACATTGCATTTTTCATCCAATAATGAATTCAAGTATGATCTCTGAATCATCTATATGGTCCTGTTGTTCATTGCATACTCCAAAAAGATAAGTTGAAATCCTTACATCATTTGGAGTACTTCCATGTCAATATCCTTTCAAAATGACCTTATCCACTATATATAAAACAAGGTCAAGATGTTGGTGTTCCCATTGGCTCCATTTAAAATTTATCATTTTCATTACCCACCTATTATATATGTTCACTCTGCCTTCATTATCATGCAAAATATAGAGCATGTAGCTTTCCATACATTCCACCATCCATCTTGCTTTTGCTTATCCCAAATCTCATCGCCATATCCTTTATCCATCTTCTAGTCATGATTGATGAATATGAGTATCGTCTGAATTAGAAGCTTGCAATCCTCCATCCACGCCTTCCGTCTATCCCATTGTTTCATAAAATAATACTTGGATGCTATTACTCCTGAAGCAAAGAAAATCTTAAGGTTCCTATACCTTAGCACAAATGCCGAAAATCAAAGTAGGCTTAGAAGATCATTTCATTCCTCTAAGAAGAGCCAAGTGAAAATTTGAGTACTTAAGTTCAAAAGGCCAATTCCAAAAGGCTTCCGCATCCAGTAAATCCATTTCCATTCTATTTCCATTCCATCCCCAAATTACTTCATCCCACGAACCAAAATCAAAAGGAAATTCTAAGTTCGTGAAGGTCATGAAGATGTCATTATTAATTTCCAAATCACCATTCTCGTTCCCCCATTATATATACCTCCCTTCCGCTTGCAAGCTTTGAAATTTAGGTTGATATGAACAAACGTTAATTATGGTTTCCTTCCATTCGTTCCACTATATACCATCCATTTCCATTTCCCATCATTTGACATTTATCCCGCCATTCATCTGGTTTATGTGTTGGATACATTTTCTTTTTATCCATCATTTAGCATAATCCACATCATAATCCTTTGCTTCCATTTCCATTTCATTCATCATATTGTTTTGTCATTTCTTACCAATGTCAGTGAGTGTGTGTCATAACTTGACATGGTTGTGTTTAGTCTACTGTGTCGTCTACAGGATCAGACTCTGGAATTCTATCTATTCGTTACCTCAGTGAAAACCTGGAAAACAGGTGCCATGTGTAATGGTTATCCAATAGGAGTTAAAAAAAATCATCCTCTGGTGAAAACCCGGCAAATGGGTGCCATGGATAAGTACTATGATGAAAACCTGGCAAACAAGCGTCATGGTAGAGACACAATGTCTCGCTGCATTCCCCTTTGTTTCATGTCATTCCATTTTCTGATCATTTGCATATCATCCCTGTTTATCATTGCTCCATTCAATGTCATTTATCTCTGCCCATTCCATATGTATATATATTCATCATCTGCTTTCCATGAACCTAACTAGCTTAAGATAGGCGATCTTAGATGATCCTAGTTTCTGAGGGATGGCAATGAACATAAGTGCTTGCACTTTAATCCTTAAATATGGATAGTCATGCTGGCAATTGGTTTGGATTCTTTGATCGGGTAGTTTTGTTTATTTGATCTAGTGTGTGGGTATACATGGAAATGTTGAAACTTGATTTTTTTTTAATCTTTGGAACACTTATGAAACTGTTTTAATTGAAATCTATCTTTAATCATACATTAGAAGGCATAGTGTTTTGATCCAATCTATGATTCTTTTCCTTTTCGATTTCGTTGTCTAGCTGGCTGATAGGTAGAAGATGACTGTCTAAAGTTTTTGAGTTTGGATTGAGTCTTTGTTTTTGAAATGTTCAAAAACATTTATTTGGGTTGATGCTAGATGTTGTGACCAAATCACACATCACCCCATTGCAAATGGGGACCCCCTTTTTTTGAGTTCTGATGCTTTGCATTTCATTTTGGATGATGTCTTAGGGTCATTTCCTCTGTCAATCCAACAAGAAGTCTCTCTCTTAGAAGATTTTGCTTTATAGCTAGAGGTCTCATTAATGAAGAGTCTTGATTAAATTCCATCCAAGTAATGAACAATGAGATCAATCCTGATGCATGTTTGAGATCCTAAAAAGACTAAGTCTGGTGGCCTGAAATCCTAAAAAATTGACTAAGTCTGAAATCTGGTGAATCCTCCAAATTCTAGATTTTGCATGTTAAATCTGGTGGATTCGAGACCTATCTCAAACACCCTGAAAGGTATATTGAAAAATATTTAAAGTATAAGAACTTCAATCTCTCAACTTATACTTTAAATATTTTCAAAAGTGAAGTCTATTTTGATGATAAAGGTTGTTGAATGCTTAAATGTATTTGGAAGATTTCTATGCATTATAAAATTAGTTATTAAAAGGAATTGATGTTGTTTCCTTCCTTTGTGTTGTAGGAGCATAGATTGAGTTAAGGAGTCATCAAAGAAGAAGAAGATTGAATCACCTTCATGCTAGGAGTGAAAGCAACTTCAAGGATACCCTATTGGACCACTTCAAGTATCAACTAGCTCCTTCATCAATCATCGCTATAAGATCAGCATGTGGCTGCTCTCAAGGAAGCACTTCATCAACTACATCATGATCATCAAGAGAAAGTGTTTGAACCTCCTACTCTTCAAAGGAAGCATCATTCCAAGAGATCTACATCAAGTTCAAGTATCCATCATCAAGACTTCCAAAGGCACCCACTCTACTTCAAGTTCTTTCAACCTTCAAGGAAGAGTCATCATGTGGCTATTTTAAGGAATATTTCAAGATCATCTCCAAGGAAGCATTTCAACAAGTGGCATCATGTTCAAAGACAAGGCATTCACTCATCCGAATTTCAAGTAAAGTTCTCCCAATCTTCAAAGACGCATCAAGTTTCAAGTATCCTTGAAGAGGTTATCTACTCCACATCTAGAGAAGGTGTTGTCATCTACACTCCGAAGGGTCACTTCAAAGATCATCATGCAAGATCACTTCATCAACTTCTACATCAAGCAAAGGCATTCATCCATCTAAACTTCAAGACTTTACAATTTCAAGTCCAAGAGAGTCTCCTACTCTTACATGAAGGAGCAATATCATCTCCTACTACACTACTTCACTCTTTAAGAAGTATCCTTCAAGAATAATCTCTCAACTTATACTTAAATATATTTTTCAATATACCTTTACCTTCAAGGACCCTGAAAAAATGACTAAGTACTAAGAGGGTGCAAATTTCCCATCTAGTGTGACAAAAGCTAGAGGATCTCTGAACCTTGAACCGATGCGCCAATTTTAGAGGATCTTGAAGGCCTCAACCGATGCACCAAAAGGAGAGAAGAATAAGAGGAATTCACTTACCTCAACCACCATGCCAATCAAGAGGAATTCACTTACCTTAACTGCCACGCCAACATCAAGAGGATCTTCAACCCCTTAACCACCACGCCAGCATCAAGAGGATTTCAAATACCCTATCCAAAGTGCCCAAGGTAAAAATGCTAAGTTTCAAGAGGAAATCAAGACCCCTATCCAACGTACCACTAAGAAGAAAATGATTTAAAAATGCTAAGTTTTTAGAGGATTTTGAAATCCTTAACCAAAGCACAAATGCTAGAGGATTCTAACATAGGCAACTGATGCGCCTAATCTAGTGAGGAAGATCTCTTACCCCTCAACCAATGCACTAAAGGAGAAGGAGAGGATAAGGTTTTTAGGAAGATTCAAAGACCCTCATCTAATCTGCTCACTACAAGAAGATCTCAAACACCTCAATTGGTGCACTAGCCTTTGAGGATGTGAAAATTTGATCTAAGGTATATGCATTTCATTTTTAGGAAGATCTTGAACACCTCATCCAATGCGCCAGCCATATAGAAATCTCAAAAATCAGATCTAATGCACTTGATGGAGGGTAAGTGAGAAGAAAAGGTTAAACATCAAGAAAGACTCCAAACCCTTGATCCAATCCGCCAAGATGAAAAAGCAGATTGTAAGTGTTTAAATTCAAATTTCATAATGTTTCTAGATGAAATCAAGATCCTCAACCAATGCGCCAGCTTTTGGATGAGGTAAGAAGATCTTAAAACCTTGAACTAGTGCGTCAACATCAAGAAGATCTCTAACCTTTGATCCATTGTGCCAAAAGGCTGATTTGTAGAAGAAATTAAAATGCTTATCCAAAGTACTGGTTGTAAAGGAATTTGAAAGTATCATCTGCTGCGCCATTGCTAAAAGGGAAATCTCAAGGATCAAAAAGTAGATCTAATGTGCTAGGAGAAGACAAAATTCCTATCTGCTGCACTCCATGTTATGTTTAAGTCAGGTTATTTGAAGTATCATTATTTTTGTCATCTCCTATTGTTTTCAAAAGTGAAGTCTATTTTGATGATAAAAGTTGTTGAATGCTTAAATGTATTTGGAAGATTTCTATGCATTATAAAATTAGTTATTAAAAGGAATTGATGTTGTTTCCTTCCTTTGTGTTGTAGGAGCATAGATTGAGTTAAGAAGTCATCAAAGAAGAAGAAGCTTGAATCACCTTCTTTCTAGGAGTGAAGTCAACTTCAAGGATACCATATTGGACCACTTCAAGTATTAACTAGCTCCTTCATCAATCATCGCTATAAGATCAGCATGTGGCTTCTCTCAAGGAAGCACTTCATCAACTACATCGTGATCATCAAGAGCAAGTGTTTGAATCTCCTACTCTTCAGAGGAAGCATCATTCCAAGAGATCTACATCAAGTTCAAGTATCCATCATCAAGACTTCCAAAGGCATCCACTCTACTTCAGGTTCTTTCAACCTTCAAGGAAGAGTCATCATGTGGCTATTTTAAGGAATATTTTAAGATCGTCTCCAAGGAAGCATTTCATCAAGTGGTATCATGTTCAAAGACAAGGCATTCACTCATCCAAATTTCAAGTAAAGTTCTCCCAATCTTCAAAGACTCATCAAGTTTCAAGTATCCTTGAAGAGGTCATCTACTCCACATCCAGAGAAGGTGTTGTCATCTACACTCTAAAGGGTCACTTCAAAGATCATCATGCAAGATCACTTCATCAACTTCTCCATCAAGTGAAGGCATTCATCCATCTAAAATTCAAGACTTTACAATTTCAAGTCCAAGAGAGTCTCCTACTCTTACATGAAGGAGCAGTATCATCTCCTACTACACTACTTCACTCTTCAGGAAGTATCCTTCAAGAAGAATCTACATCAGCTTACTTGCAAGAAAGTATACAGAGTTATGCAAGTGGAGCAACATCTATCATACATCCAACCTACAAGAAGAATGAGCAAGGCAAGATCAACAAGATACATTTCTAGACATCTCAAGTATTCATCATCAAAAGCAATCACATTGAATACATCACTACAAGATGATGCAATTTTCAAAGTATGATGAGGTGGCATTTATTTAGCGAGTTTACATCATTTCAACTATATTTAATGTATCATTTAATAAAAGAAGCCAAAGGGACACCTATGTGAAAGATGTTTTAAATGCTTTCACCTTACCTTATCACATTGGAAAATGTGCCTTCATTGCCTCTCTTTTGTACTAAAAATAGAAAGTTGTTGTAACTACCTATGAGGTGGCATGATCTGAGCCCTTGGCTATTGAAATGATCTAAGCCTTTCATTGTATTCTGGACCACTATATAAAGGACATGTTGCCTCATTTGTTAGAGATAGAGATTAGAGATTAGATTTTAGGGGTAGATTAGAGGAGACTCTTGAAATTCTCTGAGAGTGCTTGAAGTTGTTGTAAATATTTCTTAAGATTAATGCAAAGACATTGGAGCATTGTTTGGTGTTAACTGTTGTCTTATGGATTAACATGGTTTCTTGTATCTTAATGAAGTGGAGAGATGTTTCAAAGTAGATTAAAAGTAGATTAGAAGCTCTTTGTTGTAATGTTTGTTGTATTGAATATTTGATCAACTCCTAGCTCATGCTTTTAACATTCATCACTGATGAAGTGTTGTGTAAAGGTAGTCTGAGCTATAATTTGCTTAAGTTCGATTGTGGATGCTTGTTTGAGGTGCACCGTTCAATGGGTGCTCATATGAACCTTCATGATTTGAAAACCATTCGCATAACCTTAGGAGATAGCACCAACTTCATGTAGTTGTAGGCATCCTTGGTGAAGTGAAGTTAGGTTTACTTAGGAGTTTGTCTATTCATCCAACATTATTGCTTCATTGACCTTAGATTAGATTTTTGAACCTTTACCTTTTGGCTTTTCTTTATTATTGATACATCATCTACACTAAAGGGGAAATAAGTTGAATGAAAGGAGAAGTCTACATAAGTCCCTTTGTGATTATCAGCAAGATCACATGTAATCACTGAGTTAACCCATCATGCATTATAAAAAGGAACCTTGGAGTTACTTCACTAGATCACATAGTTCAGCCTTTGAAGAGCTTTATTCAAGAGAGAGTGGGATAGTCTAGTGTTTTACTCTATTGTTGACTTGTCTAAAAACAATCATCAACACATCCTTTAAGGCAAAGGGAATATTCCTTGAGATATTTTGAAGAACGGTTGGGAAATGTTATCCACCATTGATTTTGTAAGTTTGAATTGGAACCATTGATTGGTTTTTTGTAACCGTAGCAGAGGGAATTCAAATCTATATAAGGAACCCTGCTACTTGTATTTTAGTTACACAGGGATTCATAGCATTTAACCTTAGACTGTAGTTAGCAATTTTACTACAAATGGAAGTGATTCTTAATTGAATACTTTAAGCATTTTGTGATTTAGAGAGGAGGTCGATGTGTCTGCATCAAGGAGCATGTGGAATATCCTACCTCTTTCATGTATATGTAAAGACATTTGTGATTTTTAATAGTTTTGATCAATCTAATAAAAGTCATAGCTACGTTGTATATTCAAAATGACTTTATATATCAAATGAATGCAAACCTCAAAATTTTGCATCTATTTTAGAGTGTTTTCTGATTCATGTAGTTTTTTGATGTCTTTCTTTAAAAGATTGTATTTCTTTATGTATGTTCATGAAAATACTCAGGATTTACATATAAAAATTTAATTGTTGTTGAATTGTTTAGGATCATTTAAACTTGTCATACATGGATAGAATAATGTTCTATCCTATCCAAAATAGAGTTTCTAACCTTATTTTTCTAACTTTTTCTAAAAAAAGCGTGAAATAAGTAGCATGCATGCAGTTATCTAAAGGAATTGCTATTGATTTGCATAAAATACTAGTGAATTATAAAGATCTTAGCAATTTTCATATAAATTTGAGATACAAAGTGAGTTTTATCCATATTCATGTAAAGCTTTGTAAGAAAGTAGTAAATACATGCAAATAGATGTTTATTTTGGTGAAATTTGAGATTATTTGCATACAATAAACTAGTCTAGTCATTCCAAGATACTTAAATCACGTAAGGCCCCTTAAAAAAAATAGCTTCACACTGAACGCTAAGTGAATTCAACACAACAATGACTTGGTTAACGTAGACTTGGAATTGAGAAGTATTTCCAATAGTTCTCTATATTCTTCAAGATAAGCTAAGATTCTTTGTGAATTTTATCTTTGTTATTCTGAATAAAATGAACATCAACAATAAGTATGGATATCATATTAGGATTTCCAAGAACATAGAGAGGACATGATTCTATATTTGTAGTGGTGGACAAATTTTCAAAGATGACACATTTCATACATTGTAAGATGACCAATGATGCAGTAAATGTTGCTGACCTATTGTTCAAGGAGATTGTGAGATTACAAGGATTACCCAAGAGAATAATTTAGGACATAGTTGCAAGATTCATTAGACATTTTTGGAGGACATTGTGGAAGAAGATGAAGATTGACCTAAAGTTTAGTTCACCATTTCATCCTTAGACAAATGGATAGACTAAAGTGGTAAATATGAGTTTGGGAAACTTGTTGAGATGTTTGGTAGGAGAGAAAATAGGAAATTGGGATCTAATTCTACCACAAGTAGAGTTTGCATACAATAATTCAGTGAATAGGAGTACAGGAAAGACACCTTTTGAGATTGTGACTAGAATAAAACCTAGAGGAGTTGTATAATTGAGAGACACCAATATGGAGAATAAGAGAAGTGCAGAATCAGAAGAATTTGCTACATACATGGAGACAATACATAATTAGGTTAAGAAGCATTTGGAGGAAATGAACAGTAAGTATAAGGAACAAGTAGATGAGAAGAGGAGACATAAAGAATTTTTAGTTGGTGATGAAATAATGGTATATCTGAGTAAAGAAAGATTTCCTATAGGGACATATAACAAGATGAAGATGGAGAAGTTTGGACCATGTAGGATACTCAAGAAATTTGATTCAAGAAATGCATATGAAGTGGAGCTACCAAAGACATTGGGGATATCACATATATTCAACATTGTAGACCTATATCAATATCATGAAGTAGAATCATGTGACAACATTGAAGATAATTTGAAGAATCAGTTACCATAACAACAACCGGAGTAGATAGAAGACATGTTGGACAATAGAGTTGGATGTAGTACCAGAGGAAAGAAATATAAGGAATATTTGGTAAAGTAGAAAGGGAGACTAGAAGAAGGCTCAACTTGGATTTCTCAGGCTGAGGTAGACCACCTTGGTTTTCCTCTAGCCCTAGAAAAGTGAGGACTCACTTTTTCAACAACCCTGGGTGTCTGATGCATCCCAGATTGCAGAGCAATCTTGTATCAACAAAAAACATTTTACATTCTTTCTTTCTTTCATTTTCTAGTTCAGTTCAGTCAGTAGTAGCTTCAATATTTTGTACTAAAATTTGTGCATTTTCATATCAAAGCTCACAAAGGACTTAGTATCTAGACATCATAGTCTACATCATATCCAAATTTTAGGTCATTTGGACTTGTTTGCTAAAAGTTATTGCGATCTAAAGATCACCTATTTTCACAGAGCAAAGCATTCAGACAGTTAGCTAAAGGAGAAGGTTTGTGGAGCACTTCTATGACTTACGGAGATAAAGGGGACATCATACATGACACATAATGATTAGATAGGCCTTCCTTGAGGTTCACACCTTGATTCATGCATTTGCAGAGCTTTACCAAATGGTTAGGCCTGACCTATTTATTTCTACACGTTACATTCCTTCATTAGAGTTTGTAACCTTTCCTGGTCGATGCGGAGAATCTCTTGAGCTTGGAGATGATATATTTAGATCTCTAGGATGTATTAGGAATTTAGTAGAAGATTATGAGAGATGAGGATAGATATTTGTTTTTGAAAGGCACTTCAATGTCATATCTTGCATACCAGTTGTAATATGGAATTCAAATCTATGAGCCCTAGATTGTAAGCTCACATGTTGCCGGCATATAAGCATTTTGAATATATGATATATTGAGCATTTGAATGATTCATTGCAATCTATATTTGTGTTGTTTCTATTATATTTACTCTTGTTGCATGAACTAGACAATTCATTCTTTGAACCCTCCGACTATGATTGCACCAATCTTGGTAGGAACTGATTACTTTACAAAATGTATTGAGGAAATTCCTACCAAAAGGTCTACCAGTAAGGTTATGATTGATTTTGTATTGGACCACATTATCACAAGGTCTCAAGCTCCCAATAAGATCATCATAGATAATGCTATGTGTTTCTGGTCCTCGAAGTTTAGTGACCTTTATATCGAGTATGGGATTAACATTTCACATTCATCTCCATATCATCCACAAGGAAATGGATAGGTAGAATCCAATAATAAAAGATTCCTTAGGATTATCAAAAGGATGGTGATAAAAAAACAAGAGAGCATGAGATTCCAAGTTAAATTAGTTGTCTAGGCTAAGCAAGTCACCCATAAAAAGTCAACAAGAAGATCACTATTTGTGCTAGTATATGGGGTGGATGTAGTGTTACTAATTAACAATTTGCTGCCTATTTATAAATTTGTGTAGGAATTCAATGAAGAACCTATTGATGTTATCACTAAAAGAATCAATTATTTGGTTGAATTTGATGACAAAAGAAGGAGAGTTAGTGCCATTAATACAAAGAGATAGCAATAGGTGAAATACTTATTTGATAAGAGAGCCAGCAAGAGAAAATTTGAAGTTGGAAATCTAGTCTTAATGTGGAATGCTAGAGTTTAGGATAAAGGAAAGCAAGAAAAGTTCAAACCTTAATGGCTTACGTTTTATGTGATTCAAAATTCACACAAAGAGGACTTATATTTAATTAGGAGTTTGACTCGATAATTTCAAGAATTGTCAGATAATTCCTAAAATATTTCTTTTCTTAGGCTTTGGCCACTTTTTTCATGCATGTCTCTTTTCCTTGTAATCATGTTTAGTGTAGCCATGGTTGTTTGTGACCCATGGTGAAGTGTATTTTTGTTTGTGTTTGATTGGCCTATTGGTCTACATCCCAGAGTTTTTTGAACCCTTGCTATGTCCCATTGGAAATGTTCCTAAAAGTTTTTTGTTTCATCCTCTAGGATTTTATGATTCACACTATGCTAAGGTTTATCTCTTATCATGCCTAAAACCCTTTATGTTTAAAGGTTTAAGTCTTAGACATGAGGGATTCTTTATTTCATCACTGATTTGTTTAGCTAATTGAAATCATTTAAGTCATTTTTCCAAGCCTTGAAACCCATTGTTTTACCGGCCCCTCCTGATAAGTAACTTGTTATAACCCATTCTCAAGACTATATTGTATATGGCATTTAAATATTAAATCTTTTTAGATATCCCAATCAGCGCTCCACATGTCTCTCTATTATCACATCACATCAGGCTAGTGCATCACATGTTTGTTTTCCCAATCTTTATTGAGTATGCAACCTTGCTCGCTTATAACACCTATAAAGTGGTTGAGTTGTCTTGGTCATTCATTATGTAGTGGTCATTACCAGGTGGAAAATGTTCATTGCATGGCACTCTTTCTTCACATTGTAACTTTGAGAATGGACTCACTTTCAAGACTACAATGTGTAATGTCTTGAAAAAGAAACTTCATTTTATGAGATGAAGCACACATTGTTGATTTGTATTGCATCACACCAACTCATGTGCATCATGCATTAAAAAAACTACTTCTTTTGGAGGATGTGATGTGTGATGGAAGCTTCATGGATTAAGTAGGCCCATGGTCTATGCTCCATTGTATAAATTAGATTGGGACATGTGGAGATTTTCAAGGCACATGGGCCAATGTGTCATGGCATGAGAGAAAATTTGATGGTTGTCCGTATCTTTTCAAATAATTCAAGAATGTCATGCACATCATTGATCTTGATCCAAGATTGATGCCTAGAATTCAAAAATAGATAAAAAAGTAATGGCTCTGGTAACCAAAGCCTAAGGAATGTACGTGCATTAGTTGGAAGGTGATGAATTACTTATATTTCTAAGATTATATCACCTAAGAATATTTTCATTCAAATTTCCTAGTAACAAATGAAGAATTGTACAAGAAAGCATTGTCGGTGTTTGATAGCTTCAGGGGAGAATTATATTGAAAACAAAAAGGACTATATTTTTTTCAAGTGCATCAAAATAGGTATGTGTTCTGTGGCCCTTTGAAATTTGTGATTCAAAAATAAGTTAGTGTTTTTTTGTCCAACTAAATATAACCTAGTAGGATTTATGCATTTTCAAAATTCTCAAGACTACTAGCTACCAGAATTGCACTATTCATATAATAGTTTTAATTTCCACCATGAGTCATATTTAATCCCAAATTGGTAGGTCTAAGAGGGGTTTATACCAAGACATACTGGATTTATTTCCTAGTTTGATGAAGAGGGCTAAGCGGGCCCAAGGCACTGGTATTTTAACTAAGAGATTGAAGGATAGAATGGAAGAAATAAGAGATCCCATTATCTCTATCACCGAATGGGAATTGGTTAAACATTGTTACAAATGTGCTAAGCAACTTATCGTAGTTTCAAACATTTGGAATTTTGATTTAGGAAAATCGATGGTGCCAAATGTGTTTTTCAGCATTGATATGGTATATGCCATCAGTAGATAGTATAACTCACAAACTAGGTAGTTGAGAATGTGGTATAGTCATGGTCAGAGGGTTCACAAAAGGAACTATCCAGGCCATGCAACAAGAGTAAACACAATGGAAGCATCTCAAATGTAGAATGCAAAGAATGATTCAAATGCTCAATATATCATAGATTCAAAATACTGATATGCAAACAACGTGCAGGCTACAAATTAGGGCTCACAAGCTAGATTATCCAGTTATAATAGATATGTAAGATATGGCAATGAAGAGTCTATCCAGAATAAAAAATCTATTCTAATCTATCATGATCACCAACTCTCTTTCCTAATACATCTTAGAGATCTATATATCATCTCCAAGTTGAAGAGATCTTCTGTGTCGGCCAAGGAAGAAGTTACAATCTCCAATCAAGGTGTAACATGCCAAATGAATAGGTCAGCCTTAAACAATTGGTACTCCTCCACAAATGATGGAAATTAAATATGGATCTCAAGGGATGTTGGCTAGATCCCAAACTATCTTGCATGCTATTTCATTTAGCTCTGTAAGTCATGGAAGTGCTTCAAAAACCTTCTCCTTTAGTTGACTCTGTGTATACTCTATTCTGTGAAACCAGGTGATCTTCTGAGAGTGATAACTTTCCAGAAACTGATTCAAATGATCTAAATTTTAGATATGACGTGCATAATGATGTCTATATGCTAAGTCCTAATATGCAAGGACTAATATGACAATGTTGCAAAATGCCATAAAAATGTTCAAACTGCTACTGACTGTCTAAACTGAAAAATGAAAGAAAATAGAAGGAATGCAAATATTTTTAGTTGATGCAAGATTGCTCTACAACCTGGGATGCTCTTGCATCAGACATTCATGGTTGTTGAAAAGTGAGTCCCTCACTTTGTTGGGGCTAGAGGAAAACCAAGATGGTCCACCTCAGCCTGAGAAATCCATAATGAATCTTATGTCGATCTACCTTTCCACTTTATCAAATATTTTTTGTATTGCTTGCCTCTAGTACTACATACTGTTGGATTTAAGGCATACAACTGAGAGGGGGGGGGGTGAATCAGTTGTATAACACTTCTGGTTCTTTCAAACACTTGATTCTTCGTTGTTAGTTAACAGCATATCAATTAATCATCCATGAAAGCATAATACATAAACACAAGAGCAGATAAACATCAACACATTGAACACCAAGATTTTGACGTGGAAAACCCGGTTAAGGGGAAAACCACGGGGTGATTAACCCAAGGATTATTCTCTGTTAGAAGAATAAGAAAAAGAATGGCACTTGCCAATTAGGGCTCACTGCCCGAGCACACTGCTCACAAAGAGGCCCACTGCCTACAAGGAGACACACTGTCTACAAAGTGATAAGAATCACAATCTTGAACTATAGAATGACATCTCTACCATGTCCGGATCAGTTCCATTTAAGCCCAAAAACCTCTGCTCTGCCTTTCGCACTTCTCTTCGCTATGCCACACTCATCCACACAATCCACACTTCAAAATGAACTCACAAACCATTATTTATACAAGACATCGACTTAGGAACAAACATCTAAGTCGGCAAACAACCATAAGAGTATCCACAAGATGAATAACACATCCGGTCGGCCACCACAAGAACATTCGCAGGATGAACAACTCATCCGGTCGGCTAAACAGAGCAAGAACTTCATCCGGAAGAATAACTTCAATTCCGGGCTCTACTATCAATGCGGACCAACAACACAACCTCAACATGATCCAAGAACCTTCACAAGCCTGCCTGAATGACCAGGTACATCCGTACTTTCTTTACTTACTGGAATCTCTTCTCTTCCTTATCCAGAACTTCAAGAACACTGTCTGTCGCCACTGTCATAATGCAAGAGGTACTTCCGGACCTCCAAATCATACACAACTTGAGATGGCACATCACAAGGACATCCCAAAGACTCCTTCCAATCCATAGATTAGGATTATATAGTTCCGGACCTCACCGGACCTTTTTATGATCCTCTGTCACCTCTGAATACTTGCCGGAACCGGTTCTACACCGACAGCCACAACTCCTTCAGACCTTCATACGGACCTCTGAAATCTTAACTGAAGCATCTCAAGACTCATATCTACAAACCCTTTAATCTGCATCCTCCAGTTCTCAACCTATACAATACATTTGCCTTCTTCTCATCACGGTTCTTCACTGTTCCTGACTGAGGCTAATTTTCTCAATATCCTCAGCACACAGCTCATCCAATCCTTCTTGTCAATGCAATATGAGTATGTTGACATCAATGACAACACTGGCTCACCTCATACTTGCAACAATCTCCCCCTTTGTCATTGATGGCAACATATGATGTGAAAAACCATCAAGACAAGAACTTCTCCTTTCTGTCACAGCTCCCCCTATCAACAACAACTTTTCACATGTCTTCTCTTCCTTTACTGCTCCCTCTTTGATCATCAACCCCTTGTTTTTCACATGTCTTCTCTCCCCCTTTGACATCAATGGCAAAGGGCTCATACTTGCAATTCTCATACATCAGAATCATACCAGCTGCTCCCCCTTAGTTGCAGCTCCCCATCATCAATCTGGATCACAAGATATGACTGTGATATCCACCGGACTGATGCACATCAGTGCATCCTAGTTCATCACCGGAGGGGCCATGACCCCTAACTTCTCCCGGAGATATTCAAAAGAGTCCTTGGGAAGAGGTTTAGTAAAGATATCTGCAATCTGATCCTTTGAGGGAACACACTCCAATCTGACTTCTTCCTTGTTCACTTGTTCTCTCAAAAAGTGAAACTTGATAGATATGTGCTTAGTCTTAGAATGCAATACCGGATTCTTAGAAATATTAATTGCACTTGAATTATCACAGAAAATTGTGATAGGCTCCTCATATTCAACTTTAATGTCTCTTAGCATCTGCTTCATCCATAAGATTTGAGTGCAACTACCTGCTGCTGCAATGTATTCTGCTTCAGTTGTAGACAGAGATATTGCATCTTGTTTCTTGCTTAGCCAAGAAACCAATCTCTTCCCCAAAAAGAATGCTCCACCACTAGTGCTCTTCTGGTCATCCACATCTCCTGCCCAATCTGCATCTGTGTAAGCATGAAGAGAGAAATCCAGATCTCTAGGGTACCATAGACCATACTCAACTGTTCCTTTCAGGTACCTAAAAATTCTTTTGATTGCCATAACATGAGATTCTCTAGGATCAGCCTGGAATCTTGCCACAAGACCAACAGCCTGCATTATATCTGGTCTAGTCTGAGTGAGATACAACAATCCACCAATCATTGATCTATACTTTGTCTGATCTACCTTTGGGGAGTCATCATCTTTGCTCAACTTACATCCGGTTGCCATGGGAGTGTTCATTGGTTTTGAATCTTCCATACCATATTTCCTTAACAATTCTTTCACATATTTGGTCTGAGAAATGAAGATTCCTTTCTTTGTTTGAGTAATTTGCAGACCCAAGAAGAAATTCATTTCACCAAGCATAGACATTTCAAACTCACTTTTCATCTGATTTGCAAAAGTTTTGCACATACTATCTCTTCCTCCAAAAATGATATCATCCACAAACACTTCAACAATCAAAATGTTTTCATGATCAATTTTGAAATATAAGTTACTGTCAACAGTACCTTTGTTGAATCCAATCTGCACAAGATGCTTATCCAACCTTTCATACCATGCTCTTGGGGCTTGCTTTAGTCCATACAATGCTTTCTTCAACTTGTAGACCATATCATCATTATCAGACAATTGAAATCCATCCGGTTGTTCAATGTAAACTTCTTCCAGATCACCATTTAGGAAAGCAGACTTGACATCCATCTGATATACCTTGAAGTCTTTGAAGGCAGCAAATGCAAGAAATAATCTGACTGCTTCAATTCTTGCCACCGGAGCAAAGGTCTCTTCAAAGTCAATTCCTTCTATTTGAGAGTAGCCTTTGCAGACCAATCTAGCTTTGTTTCTGATAACTTCACCAGTTTCATTCAGTTTGTTCCGGAAGACCCATTTGGTTCCAATCACATTCCTGTCTCTAGGTCTGGGAACAAGATCCCAAGTATGATTTTTCTCAATTTGCATTAATTCATCTTTCATTGCTTTAGTCCAGTTTTCATCATTGCAGGCTTCATTTACTGTTTTAGGTTCAATCTTTGAAATCAGACAACATTCATCCTGATTTTGAGCAACATTCCTTCTAGTTTGCACACCTTTGCTTCTGTCACCTATGATCTGATCTTCAGAGTGGTTTAGTCTTACATACCTTGGAATTTTGGGAATATCCTGCACTGTTGCTCCTTGATCAGGTTCATTCTGACCTATTTCTTCTTCCTGATTTACTGGATCAAGTTGATTCTGACTTACCGGAGGGGATTGAGTCCCTTGAACCTGAACACCATCTTGATCATCTTCATCAAACTCATAAAATCTTGAAGGCTTCTTAATTCCTTCATCAACTTTCACATTGGTGCTTTCTATCATCTTCCTCAATCTCTTATTGTAACACCGGTATGCTTTGCTTTGAGTGGAGTAGCCCAAGAAAATTCCTTCATCACTTCTAGCATCAAACTTTCCTAGATCTTCATCTCTTTTAATATAACACTTGCTACCAAATACTCTGAAATATTTCACAGTAGGAGTGATGCCAAACCAGAGTTCATAGGGGGTCTTACCGGTGTTGTTTCTAATTTGAACTCGATTGAGAGTGTAGAATGCAGTGCTGATAGCTTCTTTCCAAAACATCTGAGGAACATTTTCTTCCAACATCATTGTCTTGGCAGCTTCCTGGATGGTCCGATTCTTTCTTTCAACTACTCCATTCTGCTGTGGAGTCCTAGGAGCAGACAATTGTCTCCTTATACCCTGCTTCTCACAAAAGTCAATGAACTCACCAGATGTAAATTCACCACCTCTATCAGACCTGAGACACTTTAGTTTCAATCCGGTTTGATTCTCTACCATAGCTTTGAAGATTTTGAACTTCTCAAATGCTTCTGATTTTTCTTTTAGAAAGGTAACCCACATCATCAGGGAATGATCATCAATTAACAACATGAAATATCTATCACCTTGCAGACTCTTGATTCTTGTCGGACCACAGAGATCAGTATGTACTAATTCCAACAATCCGGTAGAAGACTGATCTTTGCTTTTGAAAGAGACTCTGCTCTGTTTACCTAGCTGACATTCTTTGCACAAACTATTTGTAGGTTTCACCAATTTTGGAAGGTCTCTTATAGCCTGAATATTGCTTATCTTGATGATGTTATCAAAATTCACATGACACATTCTTCTATGCCATAACCAACTCTGATCAACTTGAGCAAACAGACAACTTTTGTTTGAACCAACCAGATGAAAGATATTACCTTTTGTTTGAGCACCGAATGCAATTTCAGTTCCGGAGCTTGTAAAGATTCTGCATTTTCCATTCTTGAACCGAAGATCATAGCCTTTGTCCACTAACTGACCAACACTGAGAAGATTGTGCTTCAATCCTTCAACATATAGTACATTACCTATTTTGCTCTTTCCATCAAAGGAAATAGTTCCCCTACCTCTGATTCTGCCAGCAGAATTGTCACCAAACTTTACCATTCCTCCTTCATACCTTTCCAAATCTAAGAACTTATTCTTGTCACCAGTCATATGGTGAGAACATCCACTATCAATAACCCAATCATCCTTTTCTTCCACTTGAGCAGCTAAAGCTCTTTCCACAACCTTGTGATTGACAGATTCAGAGGATATTGAATCTTCTTCCTTGATGGCAATAAACATCCATTCATTTCTGGATTTGCTTTCTAGTTCTGATTCATCATCTGTTACTCCTTCATTGTCATCTTCTTCATGAACATAATAGCAGTTCTTTTGAAACCTTTGTCTATTAGTATTAGACCTTGCAGATCTTTCCGGACATCTTGAAGCAAAATGACCAATCTTATTGCAGTTGAAACACTTAAAGGGTAGTTTTCCTTCATACTTACCGGATCCTCTTGGCAGTCTCTTTGCAATGAGGGCTTCAAGTTGAGCTGTTTCTGCTTCTTCTTCTTCCATGTCTCTTCTTGCTTGATCATACCATGACATCTTCCTTGATGAGTTTTCTCCCAGATCAAATCTCTGTTTGCCTTTCACATAGGCACTGGCTTTGAAAGCAGATTCAGTTTTGGGAGGATCATCTCCAAACTCGGTCATTTCAAATGCAGCTAGTTTGCCAGCCAGTTGTTCCTTGTGACAGTTGTGTGGGCTCTGAATTCATCAATGGCAGCAACCTTGATTTTGTAGACAGCAGGAAGGGATCTTAGGATTTTGCAGACAATCTCATTTTCATCTAGAGTTCCACTAGCATTTCTAATTCCACATACCAGCTCATTCACTCTTGGCATAAAGGTAGTGATGTTTTCATCATCTCTCATCTTCAATCTTTCAAATTTCCCTTTCAGACTTTGCAACCTTGCACTTTTGACAAACTCATCTCCTTCATACAGAAGTTCCAGTTTAGTCAGGATCTCATATGCAGTTGGTAGGTCAATAACATTTGAGAGATCTGAATCATTCAATGCGCTTAGTAGGGCTTCCTTGGTCCGCAGATTGTTTTCAGCATCTGTGATTTCATTCAGAGTTGTCGGACCACCTTGTGGAGGTACATATGGTTTTGACACCATAGCCAAGTATGCTTTTCCCATACATTCCAAGTGACACTTCATGCGACCTTTCCAGAGAGTGAAGTTGGTTCCATCGAACTTCGGACTATCCTTCTTGTATGACGACATCCTGGATCTCCTCAAGCGGTTAAGCTCCTTTTAGAGGAACTTGGCTCTAATACCAATTGTTGGATTTAAGGCATACAACTAAGAGGGGGGGGTGAATCAGTTGTATAACACTTCTGGTTCTTTCAAACACTTGATTCTTCGTTGTTAGTTAACAGCATATCAATTAATCATCCATGAAAGCATAATACATAAACACAAGAGCAGATAAACATCAACACATTGAACACCAAGATTTTGACATGGAAAACCCGGTTAAGGGAAAAACCACGGGGTGATTAACCCAAGGATTATTCTCTATTAGAAGAATAAGAAAAAGAATGGCACTTGCCAATTAGGGCTCACTGCCCAAGCACACTGCTCACAAAGAGGCCCACTGCCTACAAGGAGACACACTATCTACAAAGTGATAAGAATCACAATCTTGAACTGCAGAATGACATCTCTACCATGTCCGGATCAGTTCCATTTAAGCCCAAAAACCTCTGCTCTGCCTTTCGTACTTCTCTTCGCTATGCCACACTCATCCACACAATCCACTCTTTGAAATGAACTCACAAACCGTTATTTATACAAGACATCAACTTAGGAACAAACATCTAAGTCGGCAAACAACCATAAGAGTATCCGCAAGATGAATAACACATCCGGTCGGCCACCACAAGAACATTCGCAGGATGAACAACTCATCCGGTCAGCTAAATAGAGCAAGAACTTCATCCAGAAGAATAACTTCAATTCTGGGCTCTACTATCAATGCGGACCAACAACACAACCTCAGCATGATCGAAGAACCTTCACAAGCCTGCCTGAATGACCAGGTACATCCGCACTTTCTTTACTTACTGGAATCTCTTCTCTTCCTTATCTGAAACTTCAAGAACACTGTCTGTCGCCACTGTCATAATACAAGAGGTACTTCTGGACCTCCAAATCATACACAACTTGAGATGGCACATCACAAGGACATCCCAAAGACTCCTTCCAATCCACAGATTAGGATTATACAGTTCCGAACCTCACCGGACCTTTTTGTGATCCTCTGTCACCTCTGAATACTTGCCGGAACCGGTTCTACACCGACAGCCACAACTCCTTCAAACCTTCATGCGGACCTCTGAAATCTTAACTGAAGCATCTCAAGACTTATATCTACAAACCCTTTAATCCACATCCTCCGGTTCTCAACCTATACAATACATTTGCCTTCTTCTCATCACAGTTCTTCACTGTTCCTGACTGAGGCTAATTTTCTCAATATCCTCAGCACACAGCTCATCCAATCCTTCTTGTCAATGCAATATGAGTATGTTGACATCAATGACAACACTGGCTCACCTCATACTTGCAACACATACAATTCTATTGTCCAAGATGGCTTCTATCTACTTTCATTGTTGTAGTGGTAACCGATTCTACAAATGATCTTCAATACTGTCACTAGATTTTGCTTCATGATACTAATATAAGTCTGTAAGGTTGAATATAGGTGATATCGCCAATGTCTCTAGTAGCTCCACTTCATATGCATTTCTTGAATCAAACTTCGTGAGTATCCTACAAGGTCCAAACTATTTCATCTTTAACTTGTTATATGTGCCTATTAGAAATCTATCTTTTCTTAGATATACCATTACTTCATCTCCAACTAAAAATTATTTGTCTCCTCTTCTCATCTACTTTCTCTTTATACTTACTATTCATCTCCTCCAAATGTTTCTTAACTTGATTATACACTGTCTCCATGTGTCCTACAAATTCTTATACTTCTGTACTTCTCTTATTCTCCATACTGATATCTCTCAACTTTGCTACTCCTCTATGGTTTACTCTAGTTAAAATCTCAAAATGTGTCTTTCCCATGCTTTTATTCACTGGATTAATTTATGCAAACTCTGCTTGTGATAGAATTAGATCCCAACTTCCTACCTTCTCTCCTATCAAATATCTCAATAAATTTCCCAAACTCCTATTTACCACTTCTATCCATCCATCTATCTATGGATGAAATGCCAAACTAAACTTCAAATTTGTCTTCATCTTCTTCCACAATGTCCTCCAAAACTATCTAATGAATCGTGTATCTCTATCTAAAATTATGCTCTTAGGTAATCCATGCAATCTCACAATCTCCTTGAAAAATAGGTCATCCACATGTACTGCATCAGTTGTCTTCTTACTATAATGTTATAAAATGTCCCCTTGGGGGTTTTTCCCTCAAAAGGTTTAGCTCCCAAGTCTCTTAGCTGCATTTAGGACATCTTGCATCATAATTCAACATCTCGATGGAATGAACCCTAGGTATCATGACAAATGGGGCCAAGGAGAACCCCTTGAACCTAACCCTACCCAAAATAGTGGGGGGACTTGGGAGTCTGCACCCAAGTCTTGTCCTATTTTTGGGTCAGGCCTGAATTTCTAGTGTTAGTTTATGACCGTTATTTGGTCCCTAGGCTAACATGGTAAGTTTGAATTTACGAAATCTTGGTAGGAATGTTTGTAGTTGCATATTAAAGCATTTTTAGGAATTCATTTGTAAACTAGAGATAGTTATTGTGAACTTCATGCATCCTAAAGGTGATTCAAGGCTTTCATTATGTTGCAAGAGTAGATTTGTCCTATCTATGTGTTTGTGTTTGTAGATTTAAGCATCCATCTCCTCATGGAATGAAGAGCTTCTTCCTCTCACGAGATCTTCAATACAAGGTGACATCTATTATGATTGTTGAGCATTTATCATTTGGTTTTTGCCTCTGCCTCCCAAGGCATGCACTCTCTATCTGACAATGGTGTTCATAAGACTTGAATGTCTCTTTGAGGCTTGACTGAGGCAAGCCTCTAAACACCACAACCCCCTCCCAAAGTTTTCATGATTCCAGGTTAAAAGTTGGAGTTGGAGACAAAGTGAAGTTCCAAGAGGGTACAACAGAGTGTCAAAATTGTAGATCAGTGAAGAAAAGGACACCCTGGACTTGGGTACCTGTTCATTAGTGCTCGAGGTTCCGCAACGGGAAAATCTCTGGTACAACAGATATAGGTTACAGACCTTGTTTCCAGATCTTGACAAAAAACAAGGCCTTGGACTTGGGTGCCCACTATTTAGTCCCCGACTCTTCCACCTCAAGACCCCAAAAATAGGTGCACAGTTATTTGGTATTTTACATCTTTCTATAGAAGCATTTTCTGTAACTCATCTGTTTACTGTCGTATTTGCATAGTTAGCATTTTAATGTACAATTGAGCATAAGAGAAGGAAATTGTAAATATAATCATAAAATCCAAGTTTCCCTACATATCAATAGCGACCTAGGGTATGATAGTACATTTCAACTTGACCTTAGGTCCTTGAATGTAAGGGTGAAAGGCGGATACACATACAAAACTACCAAAAACTCAACTATCCAAATTCCACCCATTACATTTTGGTGAACTCGTGTTATTGGAATTATTTGTACCTTGCTAACTTTTGTGCTTTATATTTTCATTGATTTCATTCATTCATATCAGCAATCATCTTATTGCATTGGAAAATTTACAAAAAAATTGAAAAATTGGAAAAAAATTTAAAAAATTGCATGCTAGGGTTTTGTATGTTCCATTAATTAAATTCAATTTCATCAAATTTCTTATTTTTTCATTATATCTGAGTTAAATTATAGAAAATTACAAAAATCATTAATTTGCATTGCATTTTCATCATAAAATTGCTAGGGTTTTGTTGAAAATTGTGAATTTTTCATATAACCTAGTAATTCAAAAATCTAGGGTTTGTAGGTAAAATCTTGTTTCATATTTTTCTACTAATTTTAGAGACTCATTAAAATTTTCATTTGGTTGTAGTCTTTCATTTTCGAACAAATTTGCACTTAGATTTTAAAAATTTGCTTTTTTGCATAGAAAAAGTCAACAAAAAACTAGCATTTTAATTGATTTTTCTTTAAGACTTGCACTTGCATTTTGCATGTTAGGGTTTGGAAATAATTTTCTGATTTGAGTGTATTTCATTTTCATCATATATAATCTTGCAAAACATTCATATAACATTTTGTGTCAAGATCTTAAACCTAGGGCTTCAAAAACATTGATTTTCACTAGATTTGGCCTTATCAACTTCCTAAATTTGCACCATAGGCATGTTGTGAAGGATATTTTTGAACTAACTAGTTGTTATCAGGGTAATAATTTTCTACCCCTCCTAAAAATCTTCACAACACCTTTTTATCAGGCTCTTGTATTGAAAATTTGGTGAAAAACCGCACATTTTTTGCTATTTTTGCCCTAGGGTTTGGCCTAGTTTGCACTCCAAGTGTGTTGTGATAGGTTTTATGGATTGAGGTGACTGATATAATTTCTATTATTTTCTACACCTCCTAAAATTATTTACAACACCCATTTTTCTAGGTCTAGGAATTGAAAAACTGTGAAAAATTACCTATTTTTGCTATATTTTCACTAGGGGTTGACCTTGGGTGGCACTAAAAGCATGTTGTGATGGATATTTTTGCATTAAGAGGCTTTATTACTCATATAATTTTATTTCCATCATCAGTTTTCTCACAACACCCTTTTTCATGCTCTTTTGCATTGAGATTTGGTGAAAAATCACATATTTTAGTGCATTTTCACAATATTTTGACTTGTCATCATCTTAGATTTACCTCAAGAGTGTGTTGTGAAGGATATTATTACTATATTGGACTAATATCAGACATATAATTTTCTATCCTTAATCAAAATCCTTACAACACCTTTTCTTTCATACATTTGCATTGAAAAAGTACAAAAAATCGAGCATTTAAGGTCACTTTCGCACAAAGTTTTACACTTGTCCTTTGCATATTTTTGGGAAAAACTTATAAAATCTGATTTGAAACTCATGGCCTCATCTTCTAAATGTTCTTTGGAATCTCTACATGCATGTGTCACAAAATCTGAAAATCTATACAAATTTCTTAGTATGCATCCTCATGTCATTACTTATATATAAGCTATGCACAACAAGGATATATTTGTGTCCTCTTCCTTCGAAATCATTGCCTATGTATCTGATCTTAAAAACTTCATATCTCTCATCAATACATACCCTTGGGTAGTAGAAGAATTGATAAAATACACTTTGAATGAAGAGCATGACACTTCTCTTAATAGTTTGGAATTTATAGCTAAAACATATGGAGATGATATTGACATTGGTTATGAGAGCGATGATGAATTCACAAGCCACCCTACTTCTCCTACATTTGAGCATTCATATAACTCACATGAGAAGACTAGGGACAGCTCTAGTAATTCAAATAATCCTCCTAACTAAAATGAAGCATTAATGGAGGACATCATGACACCACAAGACTATTTTGACTATATCGACCTATTCAGAATGATTGATGTGGATAGGGAATAGTTTCAAAACCCACCTAGTCCACTAAGAGATGATATTCATGTTGAGGTCCACCCTTCATTATCCCCTCATGGATTAGGAGGTGATCAAAATACATTAGATAGACAAATAGAACAACCTATACCCCTTTCTAGCATTCAAATTTGGGAAAATGATGACCTCCTTGATGATTTACTTGATGATGAGACTTAGCACGAAGACCCTACAAGGTAAGTATCTCTAACCCTTTATCTCTCTCGTGATGTACTTCCCCCATTATGTGCTTCCCCCTTGATGTGTTATGTGTTTTTTAGGCTTCATGAGATGACCCTTGATTCTCATGTAAGGTCTGGGATACCAGGAGATTACCTCTGTTGTGGCCTTCTTCTATTTGTATCATCATTCTTCTATATTGGCTCTCTCTGATTTCATTGTTGTGTGTTGTGTCTTGCAGACATAGCATTGTGGTTGGTGACTTGGCGGCACCCTCCTACGTGATTGTCCCTAAGACACTTGTTTCTCCTCTCTTATGTATTGTTTCCCTTCCTCTAGTGTTTCTATCTAGCGGGTGGATGAGGAAAAACATTCATAATGATGTGGACCTAATGTCTTTTTTGTGAGAAATAAAAAATTGGACTTAGTTCCTAATATGACGATAGGGTTGTATATCTTATCTGATACTTGGCTAGTGGAAGCACTTGTGCTTTTTGCATAGTGATTTCGATGGTGTTTTATGTTATTTACAAATCTTAATAATACTACTGCTTCATGCACTTTGTCTATCTTGAATGTTGCATGCCTCATATTTCATATGCATTGATGTTTTTATGTGGACACTAACATGTTTCTTGCAGGGATGTGTTTGTGGGAACATTTGGCAATCGTAAAGTACATGTCACCTCTCAGGTGCATGGGCTTTATGAAAGTCTGTGTTCCCTTATGTGTTTTCTTCCTACCTTAACATGCTTGATATCAATGCATGATATCAACCACCTTAAGGTGGGTGCATATATAAGGTAAGTTGTCTATTCTAAATGCTAGTAAAGTGTGCTTGGACAATCTTGAAATTTGTTTTGTATACCTCCTTTTCACCATAAGGTGTCTCTATGGTGCAGGTGGGGTTGTATACTTTTGAGCTCATACCTCCTTTTCACCATAAGGCATCTCTATGATGTGGGTGGGGTTGTATTTTCAAAAGTCCTCTACGGAAGCGGGGAGTGGTTCTATGACTAACTCAACCCTTAGGCATGTCTTCAATGATTGTTGTGGCAAATCCCAATTGTCAGTGTGTGCCTGTAATATGCCTGAGATGGTGATGAACCTAGAAATAGGGACACTCCATCGCTTGTCTACCGTGTCTTCTCCGTGTCTTCAAAGTGTGTGTGTTTGGTGTGCTTGCTTTGTTTGGCATATTGGTTGCCCCATATGTAGTCTAAAGACCTACACAATGAGTGCATCCTACATTTTGGAAGGTTTTGCGTGTCTTGCATGTGTGTTGCCCCATATACAATTTAAAGAATTGCATGATGAGTACATCCTATATTATGGGAGGTTTATTTACTTTCTTGTACTTGCATCTGCATTTCATATATATGAGAAAAAGAAAAGAAAAGAAATCATTCATGTCTTCTATGTATTAATGTGTCTTCTTTGCATTTAATGTATTCTATTTGTTTTGCATGATTGTAACTGTCTTCTTCGTTCTTTGCATGCCTGTCATTATCTTCAATGTGCTTGGTGTATCTTCTCCATGCTTGGTGTGTCTGCTATGTTTGTTGACCATACTTTAATGCATGTATTGTCCTCACGTTTATACATACATTAAAGTGGGGGCTAAATACAATGTCAAAAAATGTCCCCTTGGGGGCTTTTCCCTCAAAAGGTCTAGCTCTCGGGTCTCTTAGCTACATTTAGGACATCTTGCATCATAATTTAACATCCTGATGGAATGAACCCTGGGTATCATGACAAATGGGGCCTAGGGGACCCCTTGAACCTAACCCTGCCCAAAATAGGGGGGAGGACTTGGGAGCCCGTATGCTAGTCCTACCCTATTTTCGGTTAGGCCCAAATTTCTAGTGTTAGTTTATGACTGTTATTTGGTCCCTAGGCCAAGATGGTAAGTATGAATTTATGAAATCTTGGTGGGAATGTTTGTAGTTGCATATAAAAGCATGTTTAGGCATTCATTTGTAAACTAGATATGGTTATTGTGAACTTCATGCATCCTAAAGGTGATTCAATGCTTTCATTGTGTTGCAAGAGCATATTTGTGTTGTCTATGTGTTTGTGTTTGCAGATTTGAGCATCCATCTCCTCATGGAATGAAGAGCTTCTTCCTCTCATGAGATCTTCACTACAAGGTGACATCTATTATGATTGTTGAGCATTTACCATTTTGTTTTTGCCTCTGCCTCCCAAGGCATGCACTCTCTATCTGACAATGGTGTTTGAAAGACTTGAATGTCTCTCTGGGACTTGACTGAGGAAAGCCTCTAAACACCATAACCCCCTCCTAAAGTTTTCATGATTGCAAGTTACAAGTTAGAGTTACAGACAAAGTGAAGTTGCAAGAGGGTACAACAGAGTATTAGAATTGTAGATCAGTGAAGAAAAGGACACCCTGGACTTGGGCGCCCACTCATTAGTCCTCAAGGTTTCGCAATGGGAAAATCTCTGGTACACTAGATACAGGTTGTAGACCTTGTTTCTAGATCTTGACAAAAAGCAAGGCCTTGGACTTGGGCACCCGCTCTTTAGTCCCTGACTTTTCCGCCTCGAGAGCCCAAAAGTAGGTGCACAATTATTTGGTATTTTACATTTTTTTGCAGAAGCAGTTTCTATAATTCATTTGTTTACTGTCATATTTGCATAATTAAGGTTTTAAGGTACAATTGAGTATAAGAGAAGGAAATTGTCATTATAATAAAAAAATCCAAGTTTCCCTACATATCAATAGTGACCTAGGGTATGATAGTACATTATAACTCGACCCTAGGTCCTTAAATGTAAGGGTGAAAGGAGGATACACATACAAAACTACCAAAAACTAAACTATCCAAATTCTATCCATTCCACTTACAAGGTATGAAATGTGCCATCTTTGAAAATCTGTCTACCACTACAAATATAGAATCGTGTCCTCTTTGTGTCTTCGGCAATCCCAATATTAAATCCATGCTTATGTATTCCCAAGGTCTCTCAGCTATTGTCAAAGATTTATACAAACCAGTATTCTGACTATTCCCTTTTGCAACTTGACATACTCTACAACTCTAAACAAACTTCCTTACATCCTTATATATCTAAGGCTAAAAGTAATGTTCACTTACCAAAGCCACTATCTTATCAATTCCAAAATGTCCTGCTAATCCACCACTATGCTTTTCCCTTATCAAATTATATCTTATTGAATTCCTAGGTATACACAACTAATTTCCTTTGAACAACATATCTTGTTGAATGAAATAATGTAACCACTTACTTCTATCTATCACAACATGTTAGTTACATGCTTTCCATGGTTCTACAAAATCAAGATCCTCCTCATACATATGCTTCATCTCTTCAAAACCTAATACTTCAACTCTCATCTCTATCAAAAAATTCCTTCTTCTACTTAATGCATCTGCAACTTTGACTTCCCACTTCTATGATTTAGTACAAATGTGTAACTCTGCATGAACTCTACCCATCTCATATGTCTCTACTTTAACTTTCCTTGACTATTCATATATTACAAAGCTTGATGATCTGTATATAACACAAATTCCTTAGGCAAAAAATAATGTCTCCACTTCTTCAAATATTGAATTATGGCGTAGAACCCTGTTGTGTGGTTACACAACACGCCCCATTTTGACTTGACAAAACAGGGACCCAAATTTTGTTTATCTTGGCTTGTGTTTTCTGCTTGTTGGCGGTCTGGTAAAAGTAAGTCATGCAGATGATCCTGCATAGAGGGGACTTGGTAAGTCATCATGATGAAGTCAGTTTTTCAAAGTTAAATATTTCATGACAATACCCTCATATTGGGAAGGAGCACAAAATTCCATGTAGGTTTGCCTTTTGGATCACCCTGATATTCATTAGCATGTGAAAGTTATGAATGGTCAAAGTCCTAGTCAAACCTGATATTCCGAGGGGGAGGTCATATTTCTTAACATCAGTCATCTTATAAAAGATCACCCTGATCCAATTTTATCACCTGATAAATCATTTATCTAGAGATCCGGACGTCAATTTTAGGTGATAAAGGTATTTACCCGTCAAACAATGTCATACATTTTGCGAGGGTCATATTCCCAATATCACCTGATATTTTGAATATCACCTTATCTTTCGAATATCAACCTATCGCAAAGTATCACCCTAGACCCAATGTCATGATGATGTCATACAATCTAGATAGACAAAGAAAATGACCATGACTATGATGTCATCATCCTTTTTACCTCATGGAGGTATATTTCCAATAGCGCCCCTTTCTGTATAACATGATGATGACATCATAGTGCAACAACAATGAACTAAGGGATTATCCTGATGACATCATCTTGATATTTTCAGCATCACCTGACATTTTAAAAGTGACCCAATGTTTGAATATCACCTGATTTTCTCAAACATCACCCGATGTTTTCGACATAAGTTTTCCTGCTAAAGGCGGATGGTCATATTACACCTAGGGGGTCATATTTTGAGTATCACTTGATATTCAGAATATCACCTGATTTTCCAAAGATCATCCTCCTCTCCTTGCAGCGTAGCATTGAATGCTCATTAATGCAGTAGGTGGATTCCTGCCAGTTGTGAACCTGATCTAGACACTTGGCAGCATCCATGAATTAATGATAGGAGATCGATGGTTAGGATTGAGTAAACCTTGTGTTGCCCTAAAATTACCCTAATAAGGGGGATAAATTAAATTTATAGTCATTTTTACACTTACCCTGTGAAAAGAGAGAATTTATAGAGCTGAGCTTCCAAACCCTCATACGAGTACCTGCATACACCTACAACTTATAGCAGAATGAAGCGCATGATTATCATCAGTATCAAGATCACTTTGAGATAATCACCAGTATAAGAAAAACATAAGCACACCAGGTAAGTAATTGAAATCTGCGTACTGTCGTTTTCTGCATCTTCAGGCAGTATAATGTTTAATGGTTTGAAGCTGTGAATTATGCATATCATGCTGGGCTAAATCTTGAATGAATGTAACATGCATCATGCTGTAGAATCTAATATATATGCATGCACGTGAGGTACCAATTGTAAGACCAGTCTTGTCAATTGCAGGAATCATGGCGGATAGGAGGTTGAACAAGTCATAATCTAAATTCGTTAAACCGATGTTTGCTCAGCTTGAGGGTGTGCAATTTAAGTATGGAGTTATAGGAGATACACATCAAGGAAGTATAGATTTGGTGGCATGGTCAGTTAAGATGAGTGATGAAAAGAATAACAGTACCTTGTTGGACTCTGTGTTTGAATCTAGAATGTGGAATGTAGCTAGTTTCTCATATTCCATGGAGGCTCCTGAGTTAGTTGTTGAATGTGCTAGAAATTATAATCCACACAAAAGAAGGGTGGAGAAGCATGGCAGAGTATATGCAAATCTGTCTATCAAGGGCCTTTCCACCACCTTCAATCTACCACTAGGAAAGAAGGTTGTTAGCCTAGATTTTAAGAAATTGGAAGTAAAATATGAGAATAATAAGAAGGCTGATCGGAAGAGAATGTACCAATGGAGGGTGAAAAATAGACCTTATCCTGCAGCTGCTAAATTGCCGGTACATTTGTATAAGTTTGATTTTGATGATGAATACCAATATATGATCGCCCTACTTAGTTGAGTAACGGGCCAACCAAACGCTGGAAGTTTCAAGGACTGGATGTATGACATCATCCTGATGTCCCTCTACATAGACAACAGGCCATTGTGGGCCAAGATGATAAGCCATGCCCTGCATGATCAACTCATGAACCTGGGAGGTTCAGAATGTTCTTTTTATATGACCTCTTACATAGTTTATTCGTGTGCCTACAAGGGTACATTTGATGCGTTGACAACAGAAAGAAAGATTGGTGGTAGCACCAGTGATGCTCACATCTGGGATCATTATCCCCAAGTACAAAGGCAGAATTACATCCAAGACCACAAATTAGTAAATGATGCATTTTCTATGCATCTAGTCAGAACAATGGAGGAGGACAAAACTAAAAGATTAAGCATGCAAGCTCAGCAGGTCATATACAGGCATGGAACCTGGTTTATTCAGTATGCAACATTCTCTTATATAAGAATTGAAGGCTTTGAAGGTCAACCCATCATGCTCCCAAGATACCCCACTGATGTAGTAGTTTTGATGGAGTTCATGAGATAAGTGGCTATAATACTGGATGCTTATAAAGCAAGTAACAATCTTCCACCAGTATTGTTCCTAGTTACAATGGGCTAGTATATGTGCCCAAATTCTGAGAACAATAAGAAAGCTATAGTTGGCTTGAATATGATGAGATTACAGCCATTCCCACTGGCAAGGTCATATGATCCATATGGCAGGATGCAGAAGATCATGGGGAAACCCATCCATCAAAGGCATCTTGAAGATTTCTAAGTAGATTGTGAGGATGAAGCTGAAGTCAGAAGGAGAAAATACCAAAGGCTAACCCTCAACCAGATCAGGACCTTTGATTGCATCCCAGTGCCAATGCAATTGAAGAAAGATGATGGCAACTTAATAGCAGATGAATATGAAAAATAGAAGATCTATAATGACACAATATCAGCGCCCGATCTTACACAATTTGAAGACATCTCATTAGATCAGTTTACAAGCAGGACCCTACAGTTAACCCAAGCTTGGGTGAATGAACAAATAAATACATTAAAGAAAAAGGGTGTGGTCCTTACAGTAGATAATAAGAAGAGACAAGATATTCCTGATGAGGAATATGATGATTTCCTGACAGAGAAGAGGAAATCCAAAGGAGAAAGAATGAAGTCTCTAGAACAAAGCAAGAGACCCCCTAGATGTAAGAAAACTGATAATGAACCTAAAGGGGTAGTAATTTAAGGAATAGGGGTGCCACCTAAAGGTGCATCAAGATCAGGATAAGCATCAGCATCATCCGCACCACCTCTTATGGATAAACAAAAAGCTAAAAGAATCCAGAGGCTAGTTGCACAACGTACTGACACATATGAGGAGGGTCAGGCACCTCAACAAAAGAACATAGAAGATGATATTTCTATAGATGAACAGCCTGAGGAAGAAGAAGACCCTACACCCCTCACCAGAAAGAGAAATGCACCTCAGGTGATGGTATCCACACCTAAGAAACAAAGAACTTCAATGAGAGGTGAAATAAAACAAGACCCCATAATGCTAAGAGAGGCAGGTAGTGAAGTGTTTAGAAAAGAGTTGCAGCACAATGTGCCACTTCCTACCATAGTCAAGTTTAAGATTGAGAAGGCTGAGGAACAGAGGAAATAAACCTAAAGAGCAATACAAAGTGGTCCTGTCTCATTGGAGGAGACTATGGACCTATCTGATGATGAGGTAGTAAAAGATGTTGCTTCTTAGAAAATGGAAACCCTTGCTGCTAACACCTGCATGACTCCTCATGGAACCCCAGCAGTACAAGCGGTGTTAGAAGAACTAAAGCAAGTAGAGCAAGAAAAATAAAAGAGCCCAGAAAAGATTGTACAACAAATAGGGCTAGATGCATTAGTGGATCAGGTGACAAGTCCTACATTAATCGACTTGACATATGTAGAGGATGTAAATCTTAAAGATATGACAAGTATATCTGATAAAACAGAAGAAGTTGAAGAAGTTAAATAGATGGAAGTGGAGGATAAAGCTCCAGATATGGGTCAGCAATAGCAAGAAATATCAACTGAACCTGAAATAGTTGAAGTCTGACCAAAGGACAAAGAAACCTTAGGAGATAAAGAAACATCAGGTCATGATGACCTAAAGGCTCAAGAGGTAGATACATCAGGTGCAGAGCAAGATGCTATGCAAAATCAGGTGGAGGCATCTAAGTTAGATAAAATAATATCCACGGATACCAATGTACCTTAGGAAAAGGAGAATGCTAAAGTGGATGAGACACCCCTGGAGGAAGTCAAAGATCAAGATCATGATAAACATGCAGATGATCAGCAGGATCACCTTCTGAAAGAAGAGATTCCTCAATAGGAGGAAGCATTGTAGGATCACCCTCATGAAGAGCATCATGAGGAGGAAATAAGAAAGTCACCTTCACCACAAAGGATGATAACAGATACTGGAGATCAAGGTGTACATGATGATGATGGTGGACATCCAGGATCCAGCAACCAAGTTCCTCCTTATCTAGAAAAAGAGATAAGTACAAAATTTGATTTTGAAATTCAAGAATTTGATATATCTACATTGTTTTCAGAAACCTTAATAAAGCCTAAGAGGAAGGCAAGATTAACTTCTTCCATTAGAAGAGATCTTGATATAGGCAGAAGAACTGCCCAAATAGCACTCCCCACAGTCAAGAAGTAAAGAGGCAAGATTACTCTGGACAAGTTCCAAATTACCACAGTAGATCTAGGATTTGCTAATGAAGACCAAGAAGGTCAAGAGGGGAAAGACATTATTGATTCTTTGACCCAGAAGATAAAAGGAGGAGAAAAATAAGCAGCACAAAGAGCATATTGCTCAGCTGCATACCTATATAAAGGGTTTAATTAACCCTGATGATACATCAAGTGCTCGAGCAATCCCATTAACTGTAATTTCCCAAGAGGAAGTCAACAGGTTGAACCTTATGAGACATGAATCAATAATAATGTTAAAATGGATGTCTTCTATGCTTGATGGAGCTGAGGAAGTGGTAAAAGCCTCTTTGAAGAGGTGGAATTCTTTAGGTACCTCCAGGAGGAGGGTGGATAAACTATAGATGGAGACCGGGAAGAGGTCATTTCAACTGGAGAAAGCTTTGAGTGTTTTAGATGAAATAAGAAGCATTGACCCTCAAATTCTTATAAATATCAAGTACTAAATAATAACACAGCCATATTGATTGATATCTGGAATAAAGACATCAGGTATGAATGTGATGTGCTAAAGAGATGCAACAGTAAACTAAGAAACATCAGTATGAAGCTACATGATATGATGTCTTATGAAGTAGAGGTCTTGGAGACTTTAGAAAGGAAAGTAGAAGGGAAGATTGAAAATAAAGATGAAGGGCATACAATTAAGGCTCTACATAGTAATTTCCAGCTGGTAGCTGATGACCCTTTGAACCACCTGACATAAGAAGTAATGGATAAAATAATGAGAATAAAAGTTAGAGTGGAAAGTTATAATGAAACACTGAGCAGCAGGAGGAATAAGTTAGAAACCCTCCGGAGCAATTATCAAATGCATAAACATGCCATCGCCAAAGCAAGAGCTCAAGATGGCAGAGAAATAGAAAAGATTGTGCAAGCATATGAAAATATCAGGATATCTATGAAGGTCCACATTCCAAGAGATAACCATTAGGATGATGAGGATAGCGAAAGCATTGAAAGTGATGATCATGACAATAAAAATGATGATGAACAACCTGATGAATAGATGAAGATGCACCACAAAGGGAACACATGCATCAGGTACTTAGGAAAATATGAGTCACCTAGATGGTTGCCAGATGGCAACCTGTGCCACATTGAAGGAGTTGACTTGGTCAATGAAGTATGGACCATAGATCTTAATAGATAAATCTTGATCATAGATCAATTGTAACCGCTCCCTCACCTTGTTCTATAAAAGGTGCAGGGATGCTTTATTTTGAAACATTTGAAACTTAATTGAAATCTATTTGTTGTATACATATATGTTCTTGCATACTAAATGAATGAGAAGACTATTTTGATTACAATCCATCATAAATCTTGAGTAATCAGTGTATGAATTCTTGATACATGCTTTGATTTGCTACATCCCTTGGAGTGCATATCAGTTTGCATGTCTTGTCTTCATACCTTTCCTTGGAAGTTAGGATCAACTGTATCTAGTTGTGGAATGTCCTAGTGAACATATGGTTTGATTTCTTCTCTTCATGACTATATCTGATGTGTATGTGGCTCAATAACTGAAGGTTCATCTTTATTTGAAGTATTCTTTTCAATTTCTTTCAATTTCAAAGCATTTCACCATCATAATTGCAAATAATTGAAAATCTTATGCAAATAATACAAATATGCAGACATCCCATAGATAATTGAATATATTCAGCATATTTGAGGTTAAAGCATGTCAAAATGATAAATATCATGCAAAGATTTAATGATAGACACACTATTTGAAGCATATCTTGTGTAGAATAACTATTTGTGCAGCATCATTACATGAAACACTATCTTACAGATGAAACTTACGTAAGGCCCCAAAATGGACACAACAACACACATCAACCTCTAAGTAACGTCAGAAGATTAAGACCTAATCACCAGAGACTTGGGATCATGAATTCTTTGAATTCATCATATCTTTCAAGATGAATAAAGGTTAATGTGTACTTTTATTCTATGTTCGTTTATGACTAACATCATGATCAACATAAATTGGCACTAGAAGGAGGGCCATAGGATGAGGATCATCATCAGAAAGTTTAGGTGATGATAAAGATCGTAAGGTAATGCTCAGACACCGCTAAATTTCTGATTAGACACAAATATCTGTTGTTCTAAGCTTGTGCATTCTAATCCTGCGTGAAGTTTTTAAAGTTAACCATAAATATTGCACGCTTTACAGTTGATCATCATAAATTTACAGAAATAAGCCTTGTCTCGTGTAAAGTTGCCCTAAATCTTTGAGGTAGTTAGCCTTAAAAACTTGATATCCTACCATTTGTGACATAGAATTTTAAATATAACCTCATATTTGTAGCATCTTTGCAAATATTATGCAAATATCCAGTCAGTACAATTTTTTGACCATAAATACAGCCTTTGCTGGTGAATTGAACTGATCTTTACAATAATCCAACTAATTTTCCTCAAAATTGAGAAATCCTGGCTCACAGGATAAATACTAGGTCTAGATCTAGTGGAATCTTTTATGAGTTACCTATTAGAGGATTTAGACCTAGAACTGTAGACATTCATCATACTCCAGGTTCTAGTGCATCAGGAGCTTCACTAGAGCATCATCCTGTAACTCCTATTGATTTGCAATCGCCTACAGGATTACCTGTCCAACCTCAGGTTCAACCTCAGCCCATTATACCTCAAGCTCAACCTCCTCCAGTTGCAATGTCTTTCTTTACAACAGAGTCACTGTTGACCTTTACAACATATCATGCTTTACCAAAGAATCTAGATAAACTTTGTCCAAAATATCATCCTTATCAAGATGCAGATGATCATGTCAGAACTTTCAAGGAAGCCTATTGTAGGGCCAGAATTGAGTATCAGGACGTTATATGCAGATTATTTCCTTTTTCCTTAGGGGAAGATGCTTATAATTGGTATATTAGTCTTGGTTAGGGTTCGGTCAATTCATGGGCTGTTCTTGAGAAAGCTTTTACTGATAGGTTCAAATTTCCCATTGATCCTTCAATGAACTATCACTTATTTGCCACAATCAAAAGATTTGAAGGTGAACCTATTGCCAACTTTAATGCTAGGTTCCAAAAAATGCTATCCAAGTTAGTTGCCCCATATGTAGTAGCAGATGCTTCTGCTAGGAGTATCTATTATTCAGCTTTGGATCCATTGACTTCCATGTTCATCAAGAGAGCACACCCTGAAATCACAACTTTGATAGGAGCTTTCTAGGAAGCTATCAAAGTCAATCAACAGCTAATACCTACTCCAACACCAAACATAGCCTTCCCTACACTACCTGGATATCCTACATATCCTGCACAATATCCTAATGGAGCTACGATACCTCCGGCAGTCATGCCAACACCATTATAGATATCTCCATTAAGTATCATGCCTCCTCCTAATGGAAATGGCCAAATGCCACAGTATCCAAGTTAGACACAAGTGCCTCAGGGTGCTAATCACTCCAACAATAATCATGGATCCTCTTCCTTTTTCAAGCCTCAAACTGAAAATGTAGTGGCTAAGGTCCAGGAAGAGAAAGAAGAAATCAAGGAAATATTAGCTTAGCTAAGGAAACTTACTACTGAGATTACTCACCTAAGGAGCCAAAACTTCTATTCTTAGCCTAATTAGAATAGAGGTTATAACAATGACAAACCTAGTTATCTTGATAGGGGGTATAACAACAATAAATACAACAATAACAGTGGTAATAACAATCCTCCTAGACAGCCTAGAGTATGGAACTCCAGGCCAAATAATGGTTCCTTACCATCACCTTTAGATAATCAACCTCATGGTGAAGCTAAACAGACTACTAGATCAAATCTTGTTGAGGCAGCCCTCACTAACTAGTGTAGGATACACAATACTAATGCTCATGTAGAGTTAGACTGTCCACAATTTCAAATTGCTGCCAGTATTTTCTAAATTGAGGTGTCCAATACTTCAGGAAATTCACATCATGTAGAGGGGAATGAGCTTGTTCCTTGTGGATATGATTTAGCCTTAGTACTAGAAAGCTACACTGATCAGCCTTATCAACAGACTGTGTCATCTAATCTACACTGTACCTAGACATGTGAAGAATCAGCCATGGCTTTTGAGTCAAATTATGTTTTCCCCTTTGAGGATGACAATGAGCCATCAAATGAACATGAGGAGGTACATGCTTACCAATAGTAGTACCAGGGTAATCACAATTATAACTTGAGAAATAATGCCAACAGACCTATAGGTCCATTGACCTCTTCTTTACCTCTGAATAATTTCAACACACCTCCTGACCCCAAAGCAAGAAATAACCTGAGATTTCCCAAGGTCAGTGCTCAATATTTAGCACCACCAAACACAACATCAAAGGCTTTGAATATGCCTCATGAATCTGACAAGTTAGTCAAATATCTAGCAGATGAGATGAAAAAGATCAAAATCAACCTATCCTTATCAGAGTTGCTAAAAACTCCAGCCATTAAAAGAGCATTCATGAAATCACTAGATGATCCTGCTCCTAAAGAGGATAGCCATACCTCAGGTCAGTCTGGAGGTAAGGATCACACTGTTAGAGATAATAATGTTAAAACTAAAGTCCCAGCTACTATTCAAGCTGCAGAGACCTCTCACATGACCTTGTATAGAGATAAGAGTGAGTCACCACCATTTCTCCTTACCATACAAATGTTTGGTAAGAATTTGCATAACTATCTAGTTGACTTAGGAGCATCCACCAATGTCATGCCCTTGTCTATATGCAATGCTTTAGGGCTGCATCCTACTAAATCTCTGAAGAAGGTAACCCAACTCGACAAAACAGAGGTGAATGTAATAGGAGAGTTAACTCACATTCACATGCAACTGGCATCAGACCCTAGGATCCAGTACTATATTGACATTCAGGTAGTTGACATACCTGATACATATGGAATGCTACTCAGTAGAGATTGGTCTAAAACTCTCAAAGGATATATGTCTACTGATTTCAGTCACATGTGGCTATCTTGGAAGGGGATACCAAACTAGATAAGGGTAGATGCTGAACCAAGAATGAAACACATGATCACCGAATATAACAAAACAAATCAAATCATGTACGTGAATGTTGAACTTGGAGTTTACTCCATTAGACCTTAGACTATCAGGATAGAAGAGGTCCTGATGTATGAATTTCATGATGATCATGATCCTGATGATCATCCTCATGACAATAATCCTGTAGTTTTAGGACCTGATCATGATCATGGAAACGAAACAAAAATAGATCATTTCAAGAGTTTTGAAATATACTTGTCCAAACAGGTAAAATGTTGTCAATTATTAGATATACATGTTCATGATATTTTGATTGATGGTTGGTGCAAATTACATGATGAGGCACATTCTGAGAAAACCTGCAAAGCATGTATAAACATGCTGGAGCTAGAACAAGCGTGCAGTGATGTATCAGCATCATCATCATTAGAGAGGTAAGTTCATCAGAGAGTGATAATGATAGTGATGATGACTATTGTTTATTTCCTACAGGAACAGGAGAATCTATATAGCAAGATGAAAATCATGTCCAGATGGCAGAAGAAATTTTGGTCTGCAATGAGAATAAGGGTAAGGAAAATAATAAGATCACCCTAGGGAGTGATTGTTTGATGGAATTAGATTATGAGTTGTCTGATGAAGATAGAGGCAGTAACCTAACCAGATTTGAGGAGTTTTTATCAGAAGAAATTAAAAAGATGATAGAACAAGAAAGACCTCCACAAGATGCCTTGACTAAAAATTGGTGTAGGTTGCATGAGGCACCTCACTCAGAGACTGCTTATTCACTATGCCTACATATTTTGAAGAGAAATACTTTGCCTAGTCCAGAAGATCACCCTTCTGATGACAGAAAGAAAGAAGAGCCATCATCTTCATAGAAGATAGAAAGAGTGAAGCCTGAGAAAGCTTAAATACCTACGTTAAAATGGCTATCAGGTGGAGCAGCTACTAGAGCTGCAAAGAAAAAGGAAGGCTCAGTAAAGCCTCCTGCTAAAGATAAATCTTGGATCCTTGGATTTGATGGATCCAAGTCCAAACAAGGAGCTGGAGTAGGGATTGATCTTATTGATCCATTAGGAAAGTCCTACCTAGTAGCCTACAGATTATAGTTCCCCTGCACCAACAATGTGACAGAGTATGAAGCTCTAATTCGGGGGATATTGTTTTCTCTTAAGAAGAAAGTAAAAATTCCGCAGGTCTTTAGAGACTCAGAATTAGTTGTCAGACAGGTAAGAGGAATTTACTCTTGCAACTATAAGAAACTGTCAAATTATAGACACAGGGTGTGGGACCTGATTGAAGACTATAAGGCATTTAATATCACCCACGTACCTAGTGAACAGAACCATAGGGCAGATGCTTTAGCCTAGACTACTAGTACCTTAGAACCACTGTCTATTTCTGGTTTAAAGAGGTTTTCAGTAGAATTGGTATTAGTGCCTTCAGTACCTGATAATGTTACTAATCTCCAAGTATTCGATGATGATCAGCATATCCTAGATTTCATCTCTAACAGAGATATATTTGATGCTCAGATCATAGATGAGAACAATACAGAAGATCATGTTTGGGAAGAAGAAGAAATATTAGAGTTGCCTAGCAATAGGATTCCCAAAGGAATGATTGAGTTAGAAATAGCCTTTGATCTGGATAACATGTTGAAGCAGAAGGATCTTCCAAAAGCTGATGGAGGGCAATATTCATAAGTGAATATTGGACAAAATGATGATAAAAGAAATGTCTTGATAGGGAAGGTTTGCATAGAAGAAGAGTTAGAAGGAATAACTCAGGCACTCAAAGATTACATCCATGTCAAATCATGGACTTATGATGAATTGAAAACATATGACACATCAATCATAACTCATACCATACCTCTTAAACCAAACACCAAGCCTTTCAGACAGAAGCAAAGACTTGTCAATGCCTTGCTAGAGCCTATAATTTTTGAGGAGGTCAAGAAATTGTTAAATGCTAGTATTATATTTCCTATGAGACACTCCACTTGGGTGGCTAATCTAGTCCTAGTGAGAAAGAAGAATGGAGACATCAGACTATGTGTGGAGTTCAGGAACCTGAATAGAGCATCAAAAAAGGACAATTATCCTTTACCCTCCTTAGACGAAGTTCTACAGATTGTAAATGGAGCAAAAATGATGTCATTCGTGGATGGTTTTTCTGGCTATAATTAGGTAATGGTTGACAAAATTGATAGACTGAAAACTACCCTCATGTCAAAGTGGGGGATATTTTCTTATAGATGCATGTCGTTTGGGCTGATAAATGCTGGAGCAACATTCCAGTGAGCAATGGACATAGCCTTCAGAGGCTTAATAGGAAAATGCATAGTCATGTACATGGATGACCTAACAGTGTTCTCTAAGGATAGAGGAAACCATGTAGCAGATCTTAGAAATGTGCTTAAGAAATGTGAAGAATATGGAATATCACTGAACCCCAAAAAGTGTATATTTGGGGTAACAACAGGAAAGTTGCTAGGCCACCTGATAACTGAAAATAGGATCATCATTGATCCTGACAAGGTGGATTCCATCAAAATATAGCTTCCTGGAAGCAAGAAAGAGCTCAAATCTTACTTTGGTAAGATAAATTTTGTCAGGAAGTTCATAACTGGCTTTGTTGAAATAGTTAGACCTTTAAATGCTATGCTGAAAAAGGATGCCAAGATTGAGTGGACATCAGAAGCTAGAGCATCTTTTGAAGACATCAAGAAAGCTATTTCTGATGCTCCTATCCTCATCAGTCTAGACTACACTAGAGACTTTTATATCTATTCATTTGCTTCAGAGCATACCTCTGCAGCAGTGCTGACTCAGAGAAGTGAAGAAAAAGAAGAAAAGCCTATAGCATTCATGAGCTACCCTTTCAAAGATGCTGAATTAAGATATGTAGATGTTGAAAGGTAGGCACTTGCTTTGGTCAGAGTGGTAAAGAAATTTAGGCATTATATCCTAAGAAGCAAGGTGATTGTTATGGTACCTGATGCAGCAGTGAAGATGTTATTGATGCAGAGTGAGCCAGGTGAGAAAAGGGCTAAGTGGATCACTGTCCTACAGGAATATGACATGGATATCACACCCATGAAACTAGTAAGAGGACAGGCTTTAAGCCAGATGATATCAGAGATTGATCCAAATATCACAAGTCAGAAGCATGTTATTAATGAGAAGGACAGTGAAGAGTGGTACTCAGACATCAGGCACATCCTGATTACTAGAAGATGTCCTTCTAGACTGCAGGCTTCACAGAGAAGAGCCCTGAAGATAAAGTCCCATAAGTACATGATGAAAGCAGGGGTACTTTTCAAGAAAAATTATGAAGGAATATACTTTAGATGCTTAGAAAAGATAGAAGCAAGCAAAGTTTTATCATAATTACATGACAAATTTGGAACAACACATGGGTCATCCTTAGCCACTACTCATGCTATTCTCAAAGCAGGATATTACTGGCCCACAATTTTCAAGGATACTGCTGAGGACATTAAATGCTATCATGTATGTCAGGTTGCTGCCAACAGAGACAGATATGCTACACAACCTTTACAACTAGTGATGTAAGAGCACCCATTTGCACAATGGGGTATGGATTTCATACGACCAATTAATCCTCTATCATCTTCAGGCCACAGGTATGTTTTAACAATTATTGATTATTGTACCAGGTGGACTAAAGCTGTCAGTAGCAAAACCTGCAATGCTGATGACATCATCAGATTTCTGGAAAGCAACATAGTCACCAAGTATGGGGTTCCCTATGCTCTGGTAAGTGATAATGGCTCTGCTTTTGCTTCAACCAAATTGTCAAGTTGGGCCTTTAATTACGGGATCATACTGAAGTTCTCATCCAATTATTATCCCCAAGGGAATGGATTAGCAAAATCCACCAATAAAAATTTGTTGAATATCATAAAGAAGTTAGTAGAAAAGAACCCTAGGGAGTGGAATACACTTCTAAAATATGCCTTATGGGTAGACAGAACTAGAAACAAGGCTACATTAGGAAACTCACCTTATCATTTAGTGTATGGGGTGGATCCCATCCACCCTGTTAACTTAAAGATTCCTACTCTACAATTTGCCCAAGAATACCTAGGCATAGACAATAACCAAGAAGTCAGGTTGCTTCAGCTGATGCACCTAGAAGAGAAAAGAAGTCAGGCAATTGATCAATTTGCCAAACATCAGGCTGTTGTCAAATGCTGGTTTGACAAAAGAGCCAAAGTTAAAGCCTTCAGGATATCTGATTTAGTCCTGATGTGGGATAAAGGCCATGAGAGGAAAGGAGACCATGGTAAGTTTGATAAATTATGGATAGGTCCCTTCCAAATTTCAGAGATATTAGGAGACAATACTTTCAGGCTTAAGAATTTGACAAGTGAGGATGTTCCATTACCAGTTAATGACCAGTTCCTCAAACATTATTTCCAAGCCTAAGTGGCTTCATGTCAGTCATGTGTATCATAGTGTACATTTGTATAGTGGTTTTTATAGTGTTACTTTGTTGTTTTTGCTTTGTGTGGCTTGTTGAGTTTTGTTTTGGTTAGTCAAGATGATGCCACTCATCACCCTAGAAAATAACTAAATTGTTAGGATTCAAGTGATGATAACACATTTATATATAGGTTATGATTCATTTTAAGAAAATACTTATGATCAGGTTTGTGATATCTTTTCATCAGGGTGCCTTTTCTTAACCAAAGTGATCTTTTCACAATGACTCACCTAACAGCCTTGGGTTTGTTGAAAATACAAGTATAGGTGTTAAGTGAAAAATCTAAAGGGACTCCCTTGCTACCAATGCAATCTCCAACCTAAAATAGCAAGTGACCATACCTTGCACACTGAGCTTACACGATGACATCAGATATATGAAGTATAAATGTTGAAAATCCAAAAATATAATAAAAATTAGGCCATCTAAGTAACTCTACCAGGGCTATAGATGTCTGCTGGTAGTGGGGCTCTACTTAGGGGGATTGTATAGATAACCTTGCCAGGGCTATGGACTCCTGCTGGCAGCAAGGCTCTATCCAGGTTAGCTATGAGGGATGATCTCCAACTAAGTAGCCTAACATCAGTTACTCATGTTTTCAACTTGCTTTCAAGATGAGGATAATTAATCATTTACACACTACTGATCCTTTGTTAGCATTGTTACCATGAGGACATTTTATCATTCAGAAAGATTATGATACTTATGCTTAAAAAGAGTTAGAATGCTATGTTAGAATGTGTTCACATCACTTGAATCATTGGAATTTTGGTATTTTCTTTGGTGGCAAGTTGTTGTGTGGTTACACAACACGCCCCATTTTGACTTGACAAAATAGGGACCCAACTTTTGTTTGGCTTGGCTTGTGTTTTTTCTTGCTGGCGGTCTGGTAAAAGTAAGTCATGCCAATGATCCTGCATAGAGGGGACTAGGTAAGTCATCATGATGAAGTCAGTTTTCCAAAGTTAAATATTTCATGACAATAACCTCATATTGGGAAAGAGCACAAAATTCCATGCAGGTTTGTCTTTTGGATCACCCTGATATTCCTTAGCGTGTAAAAGTTATGAATGATCAAAGTCCTGGCCAAACCCGATATTCCGAGGGGGAGGTCATATTTCTTAACATCAGTCATCTTATAAAAGATCACTCCAATCCAATTTTATCACCTGATAAATCATTTATTCTGAGATCTAGACATCAATTTTAGGTGATAAAGGTATTTACTCATCAAACAACATCATACATTTTGCGAGGGTCATATTCCCAATATCACTTGATATTTTGAATATCACCTTATCTTTCGAATATCACCCTATCGCAAAGTATCACCCTAGACCCAATGTCATGATGACATCATACAATCCTGATAGACAAAGAAAATGACCATGACTATGACATCATCATCCTTTTACCTCACGGAGGTATATTTCCAATAGCGCCCCTTTCTGCATAACATGACGATGACGTCATAGTGCAACAACAATGAACTAAGTGATTATCCTGATGACATCATCCTGATATTTTCAGCATCACCTGACATTTCAAAAGTGACCTGATGTTTGAATATCACCTGATTTTCTCAAACATCACCTGATGTTTTCGACATAAGTTTTCCTGCCAAAGGCGGATGGTCATATTACACCTAGGAGGTCATATTTTGAGTATCACCTGATATTTGGAATATCACCCAATTTTCCAAAGATCATCCTCCTCTCCTTGCCACATAGCATTGAATACTCATTAATGTAGTAGGTGGATTCTTGCCGATTGTGAACCTGATCTAGACATTTGGCGGCATCCATGAATTAATGATAGGAGATCGATGGTTAGGATTGAGTAAACCTTGTGTTGCCCTAAAATCACCCTAATAAGAGGGATAAATTGAATTTACAGTCATTTTTACACTTACCCTGCGAAAAGAGAGAATTTACAGAGCCGAGCTTCCAAACCCTCATACGAGTACCTGCATACACCTACAGCTTATAGCAGAACAAAGCACATGATTATCATCAGTATCAAGATCACTTTCAGATAATCACCAGTATAAGTAAAAGATAAGTGCACCAGGTAAGTAATTGAAACCATCCTACTATCATTTTCTGCATATTCAAGTAGTATAATTTTTAATGGTTTGAAGCTGTGAATTATGCATATCATGCTGGGCTAAATCTTGAATGAATGTAACATGCATCATGCTATAGAATCTAATATATATGCATGCATGTGAGGTACCAATTGTAAGACCAGTCTTGTCAATTGCAGGAAATCATGGCGAACAAGAGGTTGAACAAGTCAGAATCTGAATTCATTAAACCAATGTTTGCTCAGCTTGAGGGTGTGCAATTTAAGTATGGAGTTATAGGAGATACACATCAAGGAAGTACAGATTTGGTGGCATGGTCAGTTAAGATGAGTGATGAAAAGAATAACAGTACCTTGCTAGACTCTGTGTTTGTATCTAGAATGTGGAATGCAGCTAGTTTCTCCCATTCCATGGAGGCTCCTGATTTAGTTGTTAAATGTACTAGAAATTATAATCCACACACAAGAAGGGTGGAGAAGCATGGTAGAGTATATGCAGATCTATCTATCAAGGGCCTTTCCACCACCTTCAATCTACCACTGGGAAAGAAGGTTGTTAGCCTAGATTTTAAGAAATTGGAAGTAGAATATGAGAATAATAATAAGGCTGCCCAAAATAGAATGTACCAATCGAGGGCGAGAAATAGTCCTTATCCTGCAGCTGCCAAATTGCCGGTACATTTGTATAAGTTTGATTTTTATGATGAATACCAATATATGATCGCCCTACTCAGTCAAGTAATGGGCCAACCAAATGCTAGAAGTTTCAAGGACTAGATGTATGGCGTCATCCTGATGTCCCTCTACACAGACAACATGCCATTGTGGGCCAAGATGATAAGTGATGCCCTACATGATCAACTCATGAACTTGGGAGGTCTAGAATGTTCTTTTTATATGACTTCTTACATAGTTTATTCATGTGCCTACAAGGGTACATTTGATGTGTTGACAACAAAAGGAAAGATTGGTGGTAGCACCAATGATGCTCACATTTAGAATCATTATCCCCAGCTGCAAAGGCATAATTACCTCTAGGACTACAAATTAGTAAATGATGCATTTTCTATGCATCTAGTCAGAACAATGGAGGAGGACAGAACTAAAAGATTGAGCATGGAAGCTCAGGAGGTCATATACAGGCATGGAGCCTAGTTTATTCAGTATGCAACATTCTCTTATATAAGAATTGAAGGCTTTGAAGGTCAACCCCTCATGCTCCCAAGATACCCCACTGATGTAGTAGTTTTGATGGAGTCCATGAGACAAGTGGCTACAATACTAGATGCTTAAAAAGCAAGTAACAAACTTCCACCAGTATTGTTCCCAGTTACAATGGGCTGGTATATGCGCCTAGATTATGAGAATATTAAGAAAGCTATAGCTAGCTTGAATATGATGATATTATAGCCATTCCCATTGGCAAGGTCATATGATCCATATGGCAGGATGCAGAAGATCATGGGGAAACCCATCCATCAAAGGCATCTTGAAGATTTCTGGGCAGATTGTGAGGATGAAGCTGAAGCCAGAAGGAGAAAATACCAAAGGCTAACCCTCAACCAGATCAGGACCTTTGATTGCATCCCAGTGCCAATGCAATTGAAGAAAGATGATGGCAACTTAATAGCAGATGAATATGAAAAATAGAAGATCTATAATGACACAATATCAGCACCTAATCTTACACAATTTGAAGACATCTCATTGAATCAGTTTACAAGAAGGACCCTACAGTTAACCCAAGCTTGGGTGAATGAACAAATAAATACATTGAAGAAAAAGGGTGTGGTCCTTACAGTAGATAATAAGAAGAAGAGACAATATATTCCTGATGAGGAATATGATGATTTCCTGACATAGAAGAGGAAATCCAAAGGAGATAGAATGAAGTCTCTAGAACAAAGCAAGAGACCCCCTAGAGGTAAGAAAACTGATAATGAACCTAAAGGGGTAGTAATTGAAAGAGTAGAGGTGCCAACTGAAGGTGCATCAGGATCAGGACAAGCATCAACATCAATCCGCACTACCTCTTATGGATAAACAAAAATTTTAAAGAATCCAGAGGCCAGCTACACAACGTACTGACACATATGAGGAGGGTCAGGCACCTCAACAAAAGAACATAGAAGATGATATTTCTATAGATGAAGAGCCTGAGGAAGAAGAAGACCCTACACCCCTCACCAGAAAGAGAAAAGCACCTCAGGTGATGGTATCCACACTTAAGAAACAGAGAACTTCAATGAGAGGTGAAATAAAACAAGACCCCATAATGCTAAGAGGGGTAGGTAGTGAAGTGTTTAGAAAAGAGTTGTAGTACAATGTACCACTTCCTACCATAGTCAAGTTTAATATTGAGAAGGCTGAGGAACAAAGGAAAGAAACCTCAAGAGCAATACAAAGCAGTTCTATCTCACTGGAGGAGACTATGGACCTATTTGATGATGAGGTAGTAAAAGATGTCGCTTCTCAGAAAATGGAAACCCTTGCTGCTAGCACCCACATGACTACTCATGGAACACCAGTAGTACAAGCGGTGTTAGAAGAGCTAAAGCAAGTAGAGTAATAAAAAGAAAAGAGCCCAAAAAAGATTGCACAACAACTAGGGTTGGATGCATTAGTGGATCAGGTGACAAGTTCTACATTAATCGACTTGATATATGTAGAGGATGTAAATACTAAAGATATGGCAAGTATATATGATAAAATAGATGGAAGTGGAGGATAAAGCTCTAGATATGGGTCAGCAATAGCAAGAAATATCAACTGAACCTGAAATAGTTGAAGTCCGGCCAAAGGACGAAGAAACCTCAGGAGATAAAGAAACATTAGGTCATGATGACCTAAAGGCTCAAGAGGTAGATACATCAGGTGCAGAGCAAGATGCAATGCAAAATCAGGTGGAGGCATCTAAGTCAGATAAAATAATATCCATGGATACCAATGTAGCTCAGGATGAGGATAATGCTAAAGTGGATGAGACACCCCTAGAGGAAGTAAAAGATCAAGATCATGATAAACATGCAGATGATCAGCAGGATTACCATCTGAAAGAAGAGATTCCTCAACAGGAGGAAGCATCGCAGGATCACCCTCATGAAGAGCATCATGAGGGGGAAATAAGAAAGTCACCTTCACCAAAAAGGATGATAATAGATACTGGAGATCAAGGTGTACATGATGATGATGGTGGACATCCAAGATCCAGTAACCAAGTTCCTCCCTAGCTAGAAAAAGAGATAAGTACAGAATCCAGTTTTGAAATTCAAGAATTTAATATATCTACATTATTTTCAGAAACCCTAATAAAGCCTAAGAGGAAGGCAAGATTAACTTCTGCCATTAGAAGAGATCTTGATACAGGCAGAATAACTACCCAAATAACACTCCCCACAGTCGAGAAGAAAAGAGACAAGATTACTCTGGAAGAGTTGCAGATTAACACAGTAGATCTAGGATTTGCTAATGAAGACCAAGAAGGTCAAGAGGGGAAAGACATTATTGATTCTTTGACCCAGAAGATAAAGAGAGAGAAGGAGAAAAATAAGAAGCATAAAGAGTATATTGCTCAGTTGCATACCTATATAAAGGGGTTAATTAACCTTGATGATACATCAAGTGATCAAGCAGTCCCATTGACTGCAATTTCCCAAGAGGAAGTCAACAGGTTGAACCTTATGAGATATGAATCAATAATAATGTTAAAATGGATGTCATCTGTGCTCAATGGAGCTAAGGAAGTGGTAAAAACCTCTTTGAAGAGGTGGAATTCTTTAGGTACCTCTAGGAGGAGGGTGGATAAACTACAGATGGAGACCGGGAAGAGGTCATTTGAACTGGAGAAAGATTTGAGTGTTTTAGATGAAATAAGATGCATTGACCCTCAAATTCTTATAAATAATCATGTATTAAATAATAACACAGCCATATTGATTGATATCTGGAATAAAGACATTAGGTTTGAATGTGATGTGCTAAAGAGATGCAACAATAAACTGAGAAACATCAATATGAAGCTACATGATATGATGTCTTATGAAGTAGAGGTCCTAAAGACTTTAGAAGGGAAAGCAGAAGGGAAGATTGAAAATCAAGATGAAGAGTTTACAATTAAGGCTCTACATAGTAATTTCTAGCTAGTAGCTGATGATCCTTTGAACCACCTGATAGAAGAAGTAATGGATAAAATAATGAGAATAAAAGTTAGAGTGGAGAGTTATAATGAAACACTGAGCAGTAGGAGGAATAAGTTAGAAACCCTCTAGAGCAAATATCAAATGCATAAACGTGCCATCGCCAAAGTAAGAACTCAATATGGCAGAGAAATAGAAAAGATTGTGCAAGCATGCAGGTCCATATTCAAAGAGAGAACCATCAGGATGATGAGGATAGCAAAAGCGCTGAAAGTGATGATCATGACAATAAAAATGATGATGAAGAACCTGATGAATAGATGAAGATGCACCACAAAGGGAACACATGCATCAGGTACTTACGAAAATATGAGTCACCTAGATGGTTGCCAGCTGGCAACCTGTGCCACGTTGAAGGAGTTGACTTGGTCAATGAAGTATGGACCGTAGATCTTAATAGATAAATCTTGATCGTAGATCAATTGTAACTGCTCCCTCACCTTGTTCTATAAAAGGTGCAGGGATGCTTTATTTTGAAACATTTGAGACTTAATTGAAATCTATTTGTTGAAGTATTCAGGGCTCATTTCAAAGTTGTATACATATATGTTCTTGCATACTTAATGAATGAGAAGACTATTTTGATCACAATCCATCATAAATCTTGAGTAATTAGTGTATGAATTCTTGATACATGCTTTGATTTGTTGTGTCCCTTGGAGTGCATATCAGTTTGCATGTGTTGTCTTCATACCTTTCCTTGGAAGTTAGCATCGACTGTATCTAGTTGTGGAATGTCTTGGTGAACATATGGTTTGATTTCTTCTCTTTATGACTATATTTGATGTGTATGTGGCTCAATAACTAAAGGTTCATCTTTATTTGAAGTATTCTTTTCAATTTCTTTCAATTTCAAAGCATTTCACCATCATAATTGCAAATAATTGACAATCTTAAGAAAATAATACAAATATGCAGACATCCCATAGATAATTGAATATATTCAGCATATTTGAGGTTAAAGCATGTCAAAATAATAAATATCATGCAAATATTTAAAAATAGACACACTATTTGAAGCATATCTTGTGTAGAATAACTATTTGTGTAGCATCATTATAGGAAACACTATCTTACAGATGAAACTTACGTAAGGCCCCAAAATGGAAACAGCAATGCACATCAACCTCTGAGTAATGTCAGAAGATTAAGACCTAATCACCAAAGACTTGGGATCATGAATTCTCTGAATTCATCGTATCTTTCAAGATGAATAAAGGTTAATGTGTACTTTTATTCTATGTTTGTTTATGACTAACATCATGATCAACAAACCCCTGATCATAAACTGAATATCTTCTCCTTGTATCATTCAACTTCTCACTAAAATAAGCTACTAGTCTACCTTCCTAACTTGATATTGCTCCTATTAAATTTCCACTTGCATCACAATCTACTTGAAATACTTTGTTGAAATCTAGTAATGCTAACACTGGTTGTTCTGAAAACTTTTATTTACTCCTGATGGCCACTTAAAGTCTTTTCTGTCACCTCTCATTGTCTCTATCATAGGTGTGCATATTGAACTAAAATTTCTAATGAACTTCTAATAGAAACTAGCTAATCCATGGAATGATCTGACTTCTCCAATGCTCTCAGTTGTTGGCCATTCAACAATTGCTCTAACTTTCTTAGGGTCCATCTTCAATCCTTCCATGAAAATCATAAATCCCAAGTATACCAATTCTTCCTTCATGAAACTACATTTGTTGATGTTTATCAACAATTTCTCTTCTCTGAGTCTCTTTAATACTTGTCTAAGGTGCCACAAATGTTCTTCCTTTATCTTACTAAAAATCAGAATATCATCCAAGTATACAATAACAAACTTACCCAGGAATTTCTTCCAAACTTCATTCATCAACCTCATGAAAGTACTTAATGCATTTGTCAATCCAAAAGGCATCACTAACCACTCATACAATCCTTAATTGGTCTTAAAAGTAGTCTTCCATTCATCTCCTTCTCTAATTCTGATCTGATGGTATCCACTCTTCAAGTCTATCTTGGTAAAATATTTTTCTCCACTTAGACAATCCATAATGTCATCCAACCTAGGCAATGGAAATCTATACTTAATTGTGATCTTGTTGATTACTCTAGAGTCTATACACATTCTCCATTCTCCATCTTTCTTTGGTGCTAACACTGTAGGTATTGCACAAGGACTCAAGATTTCTCTGATCAAACCTTTCTTCAACAACTCTTGTATCTGTCTATTTATTTCCTTATTCTCTGTTCGTGTCATCTAGTGTGCTACTTTGTTAGGTAAACTAGCTCCTGGTATGAGATCCATATGATGACTAATACTCCTAATAGGTGGCAATCCTTCAAGTACATTATCTTATATTGTTAGCAAGATGGTTGTTGTTGCACCAAAAGATCAACCTATTAATTATCAATACAACCATCAGAGTTAATGAATCCACGGGAGGTGGTTAAGCCTTGTCATGAACCCAAGCATTGTGTTGTACAACATAAGGAGACCAAGGGTGCACACCTTGCAACAAACTCCCAATGGAAGTGAGGGGTTCAAACCCATGACCTAGGCTCTGATACCAATTGTTAGCAAGATGGTTTCTGTTGCACCAAAAGATCAACCTCTTAATTCCTGATACAATCGCTAGAGTTAATGAATCAATGAGAGGTAGTTAAGCCTTGTCACAAACCCAAGCACTATGCTGCACAACACAAGGAGACCAAGGGCACACACCTTGCAACAATCCCCCTAGTGCAAGTGAGGGGTTCAAACCCATGACCTTCACTCTGATACCAATTGTTTGCAAGATGGTTGTTGTTGCACCAAAAGGTCGACCTATTAATGCCTGATTTAACTACCATAGTTAATGAATCCACAAGAGGTGGTTAAGCCTTGTGACAAACCCAAGCACTATGTTGCACATCACAAGGAGAGCAAGGGTGCATACCTTGCAATAATTCACCCCTATGACCTACAATCTAATACCAATTGTCAGAAAGATGGTTGTTGTTACACCAAAAAATCAACTGTTAATTCCTTATACAACCGCCAGAGTTAATGAATCCATGGAAGGTGGTTAAGGCTTGTCATGAACCCAAGTGCTACACTGCATAGCACAAGGAGAGTAAGGGTGTACACCTTGCAACAGATATGATGTCTTTATACTCTATCAACAATTCAGTTATCTCCTCTTGCTGTGATTCTTCAGTCTTAGTGATTAGGGTTCCAGGCTTCTTAGGGATCAAAGCATCTATAAATTCCCTTCCATCTAACAAATAGATTCTTACATTCCCACATATTTCACTCTTAGGCTCATCTCCCAATGAAACCAATGATGAAAGGGGTAAATCATAAAACACACAACAAAAATTACACAAAGAAAATAGAATGTTATTTTATTGATTTGGACAACCCATTACATTACAAAAGCTCAAATACAATTAGAGGATAATCCTTCACAAGCTGCAACACATTACAACTTCCTATCACTAGACTCTAGAACCTTCTGCCCTCTGTAACCCCAAATCAGCTAGGGGTTCTATTTTTCTACATTTTCTTGACTCTACACTTTCCCCCTTATCTCTACTACTGCCTAGGTTCCCAAAATAGCCATGAATAGCCATTTTGGCGGCCTCCAGCCAAAATTTTGAAATTTGCAACTCCCTCCAAAAATAAGTCAACTTCTGGGAAGCATAACTTTTGATCAGGGTGTCCAATTAACGAACTGTTTGAAGTGACGAAAAGCTCACGAAGTGAACTATTATGCCAAAAATTCATAAAAAAGATTTCCATCAACTTTTTAGGATGTTATGGGACATTTTAATGCCTCATATATGATTTCAGAACTTTTCACAGTACCTCACAAAATTGAAACTTTAATATCTTGAAATCCAAACATTATCTTGAGCTAAAATTTACCAGGAATGCTTATTTGACTATATCAAAGATTTGGGGAAAATTTCAAGCTCAACCGCTTCTCTAGTAAAAACTTACTAAAAATAGTAAATTCTGGTATATTTTGGTATCCTTAGCCCTATTGGAAACTTTGAAGGTTCTATCTCATTATTCAAGCAAATGGGTATCCAAAAACATAAATTTTGAAAACAAATGGAAACAAAGTCATCAATTTTCAATTAACATTGTTTTTGGGTGAGGCAAGATTGCCCTTACACGTCTGGATGCTCCTGCATCAGAAACCCAATGTAGTTTTGAGAAGTTACCCCATCATGTCTCTGTACACTCAAAATTGTGACTTCGGTTGCCTGGGGCTATTGAGTCAGATTTCAGCATGCACACGGACCCTTCCCTCCTTGCCACAAGGTGATCCGCCATGTTAATCTCACTCAGGTGGAATTAGCCAGTCGAGAGGAGGCGAGACACAGTGGGGGTCTGGCTTGTTTGAGAGCTGGACTTCGTAGAGAGGAGTTGGCAAGTTCTGTGGCCTTTGTTGTTGTGCATTTTGTTGAATCTTTTTCTCAGTGGTTGTGGTACTTGAGATAACCCTATGACTCAAAGGGTCACTAGTTTCTCTTCTTTTGTTTAGATTCTGTAGACACCCTAAAATGACCATGTCATCGCACCACTTGCATTTTCGTCAATTCTTCCAAATCACCTGCATTTTAGCATTAATTAAATAATCTAATTATTTAAATAATTTCATTAAATTCTTCAAAAAATCCAAAATTTGCAACATATTTGAGCAATCCACATTCGATAAAAGAGAACAATACAATCTGGTAAAACCCCAAAAAAGAAAAGTACTACTACATAGGCAATATGTACCTACCTAAGAGGTATGTCCTCTTCAAAGAGGACAGTCCTCTTTTATTTTATTTTTCTCATCATGGAATGAAAAAGATTTTATAAAAAGGTTGGTCTAAAAAGTTAAGTTTTAAGTTTAAAAAAAAATGGAAAATTTAAAAACTTAAAAAGGAGAAATTTTTAAAAACTAGTTTTAGTTTTCTAAAACTAAAAAAGAGTTTTTGTTAACCCAACTAAGTAGGTCACATCAGTGACTAGGAGTTAGTTAGAGGGGGCTAGGAAAGACCCCTCTTCATTGAGCTTTTTGATCTAATACACAATTTTCAAACCTCATTATCTTGGTCATACAGACATGTACTTCAGTGCTTTTTTTTTTTTTAAATAGGCTAGAATTTCGTGATCTACATTGTGGTGAAATTGGTTTTTTCTCAAAATTATCTATTTTTTCAGAAAATTAATTTTCTCACTGCTGTCTCTGTCTCGTCATAGTTTTTAGACCTTCCAAGCTTCATAACTTTCACAAACGGACTCGGATTCAGGTGATTTTTTTTTAAAGTTGATATTTTTCTGTCCTCTACACAATGGTAATATTGTTTCAAGGATTTGTTGAGTTCTATTTTTTAAGTCCACTCATTGGCCCATCTTCAATTTATGACTTCAAACACTTGCTAACTTTTGAGTTTGTGTGGACCTAATATCACTTGTTGTAGCTTCTTATCACTCAAACAAGAGCAAATTAGTTTCTCTAACATGTTCATGCAGGATGAGCTTTGAAGAAATTGACAAATCTATCGCATTAAGTCTTAGAAACATATTGCTTTCTTAAAGGACAATTGAACAATCATCTTTACAATCTTAGAAAACATATTGCTTTCTTAAGGGATAATTGAACAAATCATATTTGTAAACTAAATCTTAGGAACATCTTGCTTTCTTAAGGGACAAAACATCCTTTTTGCAATCTAAGTCTTAGGAAGATATTTCTTTCTTAAGAGACAATGGACATGAATGCAAAAACACTTCAATTTTCTAAGAGACAATGGACATGAATGCCAAACACTTTAATTTCATAAGAGACAATTGACAACTACAAATGTGTGTGTGTCTAATTTAGTTGCACTTTATTTTTCTTATAACGGGACAATTGAACCTTTGTTTGACATGCTTGATCTTACATTTCAGTTATTCCTTTAGAAGGGCCTACTTTTGGATTGCACTTCATCCAAAAGGGACGACCCTAAGTGGAGTTTTCCTTTAAACTACTATATAAGAGGGATAAGGAAAAAGCCAAGTCCTAACCAGTGTCAACCTTACCTTATGATGCCAAATCAAAAAGAGGTGTACTAACACTTTGTGGAAACAATTTTCACATTGTGCAAAGTGTTTGATACTCTTAGTAGGATTGGTTAAAGCTTTTCGTAGCTTGTCACATTGCTCATAAGGCATTGGTCCCTCAAAGTTACTAAGAACCAATCTAGATAGTGACTACCTGATCCACCTCCAAATGTTGCGGTAATCATCAGTGCAAGGGGAATTGAATTAAGCCCTCAAGATACTCACCATTGGCTCCCTTGAGAAGAGATAGTATTCCCTCAGCCATAAAGCTCTTGTGACCTACTTGAGCTTTCCAAGGGGAGGGTGAGATATCCCTACCTATCTTCTCTTGCAAAGATACAAATGTATGACACCTTTATGGAATGACATTTGGTCGATGGAGTATTAAGTTGTGAGCTGATCTACTACAATGACATCTTGTCTCTAGGGATAAAAAGTGCTTGAAATTGTTTGGCAATTGTCTTATACCCATGGAAACATTGGGCTTTTTGTGAGCCTCTAACATACAGTATTTGTTGTTTGCCACTTTGTTTGATATGTTTTCTCTTGCCAAAGCAAATCCAATAAAAAAAAATCTAAATATTTCAAAACTTGCTTTAAAACATCACAGACTCTACTTCAGCGCCTTCAGTATAATAGCAGCTCGCCTTTCATATAATAGTGGCTCACCTTTGGTATAATAGTACCTTGCCTCTGGCAAACCTACTTTAGTGCCCTTGATATAACAGTAGCTCGCTTATGGCATAACAGTAGCTTGCCTTTGGCATAACAGTACCTCACCTCTGGCAAACCTACTTCAGCACCCTTGGTAACATAGTAGCTCACTTTTGGTAACACAATCCCGTGCCTTTGGTCAAATAGTACAGTGCCTTTGGTTGAGTAAACTTGTTCATCAAAATTGTCTTTTCAAAAGCACAACAAAATCCTAGCAAGCACCTAAAAAAAAGTATCCTAGTGCATCCCATGGTAACCACTAGACTCCAACAAAATATGAAGGCCAAGCAATTTCCCCTAAGGAAGTGTAAATTTCCTCCTCATACACGTCAACCAAGCATGACTCCAAAAAATATTCTGAAGACTCCAATGGAAAGATCAAACAACATGCAAAACAAGTTGCACAATGACCAACCAAACAATCCTCAAGAAGGTAATGTTCCTTTGGTAAATACACCTCAATATACAACTAGCATGCCTCAAGATTTTGTTCCACAAGGTTATACCATAGGTCAAGTCCTATCTCAAGAAGAGCAACACTTTGAAATGGGTCAATCCTCTCAAGAAGATAGATAAGACCTTGATGAAATCATACAAGATCCTAGAGCCATGGCCACCTTTGAAAAAATCCTTAGCGTGAACCAAGATCATTTCTTTCGCTTGCTAGTAGAGCAAGGAGCCAAATTACCCAAAGGTTTTGATATATCAAATCTTAGCAAACCTAACAATAGCCAAGACACTATAACAATAGTCCAAACCATGTCAACTGTGACCACACCCAAACCCGAACAAAGCTCACAAGGGAGAATAATTGCACAATATGAGAATCCCCTTAATAAAAACCCAATGGAAGAGAGGCCCATATCATCGCTTCTGACTCCTATGGAGATCTACAAACACCAACAAGAGGCTCTCCAATGTCAAGAAGAACTAGCCAAACAAGCCGCTATAGCTCAATCAAACATACAACACACTCCTAAAATTCCCACACCAATCACAAGTGGAACATTGGCTAGCCCATCACGAGAAGGTTTTCCACTAAATTACAACCAAGAAAATACTTATGTAGCCATGAAACAAGGGTCTCAACAAACACCACCCCCAACATCATCAACCCTTTGTATCCTTAACCCAAACAATGTCATACAGCCCCAACCATCATAAAATGTCAACACTACCTATATCCCCTCACCACAACATTCTTCTACACTCCATCATACCTATCCCCATCTTAGTCAACCCCAACCATCACAAAATACATCTACTTGTGTCCCTCTGACACAATGTTCATCGACATTAACCTTTTTCAACACATTTCCCAATCAACCCCAACCATCACAAAACACATCTACCTATGTCCCTCCACCACAATGATCTTCCACTCTCAACTTAACCCACACCTATCTCAGCCCACAACATTCCCAAAATCAAACTTCCCATATCTATCTTCCACCACCGCAACCAAACCCAACAAAATTTAGCTTTCCTCCACCAAACTCTTATCAACAACCATCCAATATCCTACATTCTTACCTAGCACCACCCCCACCTCCCCAAAATCAAAACACCCAATTCCAACCCAATCTAAACCCAACATACAACACATATGACCCCAACCAATCTTATGACCCTTATAACACCAATGCCCATGGCTTCCACTACAATCTTCCATATGGGCAACAACAACCACCGCTAGTTCAACAGGAGATGTTTCCAACCCCTCCCACAACTATAGAGTTAAAATTGGTAGAGGTTCAACAACAACTATCCGATCTTACATTTGGCCACACTAAAAAGACCTTCTCTTTGGAAGAAGTTTGTCCTTATCCTTTTGATGGGTCATTACCCATGATCCCTTTTCCTCACAACTTCACTATTCCTAAATTTTGTTAAATACAAAGGAAAAGAACATCCTAAAGACCATCTCTGGGAATTCTATCTTGCTTTCTTCGAGGTCTCACATAATGACACATATCTTATGTGCCTCTTTCCTCGCAGTCTTGGAGGTCAACCTATAGAATGGTTCTCACACCTCCCCACGGGTATTAAATCTTTTAATGAGCTTGCAGATAAATTTGCCACCTACTTCTCTTACAACATAGAGCATGAGATATCCATGACTGACCTTTGCAACAATAAATAGAAAAATGGGGAAACTTTCATTTCTTTCCTTCAAAGATGGAGATAAATGGCTAGAAAATTCCCATTTAAGATACCTGAAAAATAGCTTGTTAGCATATTTGTGCAAAACCTCAACCAAGAGTTAGGTTTTCATTTACAAATTCTTAGTGCTACAACCTTCGATGAAATTATCTACAAGGGAATCAACATTGAAAAGGCCCTCATTGCTAAGGGCGTGGTCAAAATCTTCAAAGAAACTAAAGACAATGCTCCACAACATCAAACAAATGATAAACCAAAGTTTTGGAACAAAAATAAAAACATGGTCAATGATGGTGTGGTCATTCTAAACATGTCCAAACATTGTAAACACCCCTACAACTTTCCAAACCAAGTCAAAATCCACCTCAACAAAACTAACAACAACAACAGCGACCATACCAAAACCAACACCAATGACAACAAGAGAGACCTAGACAAGATTACACTCTGCCATGGCAATTCACTCCCTTGGGAGAGCCCATGGAGTCAGTTCTTTAGAAACTTTTACACAAGAGACTCATCACCTTACCAGATGCTCCCCAATATGGCAAATATGTTTACAAAAGCACACGGTATAGAGAAAATGAATATTGTGAGTTCCATAGAAGCAAAGGACATAGAACTGCATCATGCATGAAACTCAAGCACCTAATTCAAAATCTTATTGAGTGAAATCAAATCTCTTTTGAGGATGAACCACCAACTCAACACATGAATAAAGACCTCAACATGTACAAGGAACTATTCCCTAACCATGGTCAAAACCCTCCTCTTGATAAAGGTAAAGGTGTTAATAACACTTCCACTTCCTATGACTCCATTGTGGGTCAATTTGAAGAGAGTCGAGTATCTACCCTCACAATCAAAGGCAAATCTACAGATTGCACTGTTACAACTCATCGTGGTCGTGTCACCATTCATGGTCCTACACCAAGTCTCCCAACACAATCTGATTACAATCTTGTTGAACATCTAGGGAAAACCCCTGCACAGATCTCCATCTTGGATCTTCTACGGTCATCACCAGCACATAAAGTTGTGTTGGAAAAAGCCCTACAAGAGTCTTCTGTTCCTAACAACATAGCGGTCACAAATTTCCAAGCTATTGTAGGTAACATTGCTTTTCCCTACAATGTGGTATTCTCTGAAAGAGACCTCCCATCCCATGATCCATGTCACAATGATGCCCTTCATATTGAGGTTCTCATCCATAAATGCAAGATCAAATGCATACTTATAGATGGTGGTGTTGGTCTCAACATCTGTTCTCTAAAGCTACTTAAACAATTGGGATACTCTAAGGATCATGTCAACATTGATAAAAGTATTACAATCAAGGGGTATGATGATGCTGAATGCCGTTTAGAAGGTGTTATCCACTTGCCTATACAAATAGGAGAGGTCATGCTTGAAACTAGGTGCCAAGTCCTTGACATTGAGCTACCTTACAACATTATCCTATGACACCCATGGATCCATGCCATGAAAGTTATCCCCTCAACATACCATCAGTCTCTTAAGTTCCCATTCAATGGTACAGAGATCACTATCCAAGGCAACCCTAATCCTTTTGAATTTTGTCGTGTCTTGCAAGGCAATTATAAGAATTGCAACCAAGTGCCTAAAAATGACAAAGCCATTGCATCCCCACTATATATCAATTCTAAAAATCTGACAAAAGCCTTTGCAACTGAACCCAATCCTCATCCTATTCCTAAAATCAAAGCTCACATCTGTGATATAGGCTTTGGGGAATATGATATCTCAAAATCTTGTTGTGTAGGGTGGATACCCCTATCTCCTAAATCCTACAGCCAACTGCCCATAGCCAAAGCAACTAAGAAAGAAGCTATTCCTCCCCCAGCATCTCTAACACAATTCCAAGAGGGAAAGTTATTGGTAGAGGAAACTATTGAAGACATCTCTTCTTGGCTCTACAAGGAAAAAGAACTAGTCACAATACCAGACAAGTAATATGGTAATGGCTTAAGGATAGTCAAGAACATGGGATATAAAGGCAAACGTGGCCTTGGAAAACAAAATCAAGGAACAATGAAACCCATTATTGTGACGAAGAAACTAGACAAGAAGGGTTTAGTATTTGGTAGGAAGGTATTGCGTGCCTTGGACATCGAGGGTATCCTCAACAAGGTGGTAGAAACTTATCTTGTAGATTTGATGTCTAGTGAGGATATCATTGATGACTCTTCCCTCCATATGACTAACTTATTTATAGAATCCTCCATATTCATGCTATCATCTATATCCTTAACATCCACCATAAACACCCAGACTGTAACACTTGTCTACCTTGAACTTATCGATTGGGACCAATAGGGGTCCCCCATTATAGATGTATTTCAGAATGATGAAGCTATAGCTAACTTCATGGGACTCCAGGATGGTATCCCTCTGGGTGATTACAAAGCTAGTTTTGTAATGGAATTAGAACCAATAGCTTATTTTGGTGAGAATGCCAAATCCTCCAGTTGCAAAAGTAAAAATAAAGAAAGATCTCTAGGTGAAAACCACACTGTGGCACCTCCTAATCACAAAATAGTAAAAACGAAGGACGTATCCAAAGGTGAAAACCCAACTATGGTACTTGAGGATGGAGGATTTAACCTTCCCCTACCATCTAAGTATCAAGAGAAGTCATCTCTCCTAGCGAAAGATTCTACAGAGATAAACCTTGGCACAGAGAAAAATCTAAAGACCACATTCCTTACAGCATCATTATTAGAAATAGAGCACAAGAATCTTAACAACTTCTTCTTACAAAGAACCATCAACTTTGTGTGGACCTATGCTCATATGCCAGGGTTAGACCCCAAGCTAGTGGTTCACTATCTCACAGTTGATCCAATAGTTAAACCAGTAAAGAAAAAGCTAAGGAAGATGCACCCATAGATAGCTCTCTTGGTAAAAGTTGAAATACAAAAGTTGCTAGATGCAAAATTCATCTGACATATTGATTATTTAGAATGGGTCGCAAACATTGTACCTGTGTCTAAACCGAATGGGTGCATCTGCATGTGTAATGATTTTAGAGATCTTAAGAAAGCATGTCCCAAAGATGACTTCCCATTACCAAACATTGATCTCATAGTAGACTTGACCGCTGGTCATGAAATGTTTTCTCTCATGGATGGGTTCTCCAGCTACAACCAGATAAAGATAGTAGAAGAAGATAACATTAAAACAACTTTTACTTGTCCTTGGGGTAATTATTGTTGGTGCGTCATGCCATTTGGTCTTAAGAATGCAGGGGCAACTTATCAAAGAACAATGACAGTGATATTCCATGATCTCTTTCATCACATCTTGGAGGAATATGTGGATGATATACTAGAAAAATCTTCTTGGGAAGACCACATACAAGTTCTAGGATAGATCTTTGAGAAGCTTGAGAAATACCAAGACTCAATCCAAAGAAGTGTTTCTTTGGGGTAACATTAGGAAAACTATTGGGATATATTGTATCTCATAGAGGCATTGAAGTAGATCTAGAAAATATTAAGGCTTTAGTGGAGATGCCTCCTCCAAAGAATCTAAAAGCATTAAGGAGCCTTCAAGGAAGGTTACAATCTATTAGGCATTTCATCTCACAGCTAGGAGATAAATGTCAACCATTTCAACACTTGCTCTGAAAGGATGTCTCATTTCAATGGGATGATAAGTGTCAAGCATCATTTTATCAGCTCAAAGAATACCTAGCTACACCCCCTGTCTTGGTACCACTAGTTGCTAATAGGCCTTTGATCTTGTACATCTCAACTACAACTACATCCCTAGGGGCTATTCTAGCACAACATGATTAGTCAAGAAAAGAGCATGCAATCTATTATATTAGTAGAACCTTGGTGGGTTATGAACTCAATTATTCACTGATGGAAAGAACTTGTTTTGCAGTAGTGTTCACTTCCCAAACATTGTGGCATTACATGCTGAACCAACACACAAATCTAATAGCCAAAATTGACCCATTGAAGTATCTACTACAAAAAGTAGCTCTTATAGGCAGACTAGCTAAATGGGTCATGATCCTTAGTGAGTTCAGCATTGAGTATGGGGATCGCAAAGAAATCAAGGGACAAGCCCTAGCATATCAACTAGTAGAAGCACCCATGATAGATATACACCCTATGGTAGTAGACTTTTTGGATGAGAATCTCTTCACTCTTTCTACCTCAATAATGTGGAAGTTGTACTTTGATGGTTCCTATAGACAGCATGGATCAGGGGTCGGCATCTTATTCATCACACCTCAAAATGACTATATTCCAAAGTCATATCATCTTGCATTTCCTTGCACTAACAACATAGCCGAGTATGAAGCACTCCTCATAGGTCTCAATACAGTAGTTCAATGGGACATCACAAAACTACAGGTATATGGAGACTCACAACTAGTCATTCGATAAGTCACAGATGAGTACCAAACAAAGGATGAAAAGTTGGTCCCCTACAAGCAACTAGTGGATGCCTACAAACCACACTTTTCTAGCATCAAATTTGAGAAAATTCCAAGAGAGCATAACAAGGCTGTAGATTCTATGGCTTCTGTAGGGTCACTTATAGACATGCCTGCAAATACACATAAATGTGAGTTCTTGATCGAGCAATTGTTGATACCAGCCGTCGATGTTCCAATTACTGAAATCATCTATGAACTTGTTGGTCCCAATTCCCCATGGTATGAAGATATCTATGGATACCTTAAACATGGTACCTTTCCCTTTGAACTCTCATCAACCCAACGCAAAACCTTTATCCATCGATCCTCCCGTTACACCATTCTAGGTGATACACTTTATCACTGGAGTCTTGATGGTATCTTATTACGATATCTTAACACAGAAGAAGCCAAAGCTACATTATGAGACATACACAAAGGTGTCTATGGCACACATTCTACTAGTCCTAATCTCTCTAAGAAGATACTCAGAATAAGTTACTACTGGCCTACTATGGAACAAGATGCTTTACATTTTGCTAAGAAGTGTCTACAATGCTAGCAGCATGGAGATTTAATTCATGCACCAGCTCATGAACTACAACCTGTGACTACTCCATGGTCTTTTTCTCAATGGGGCCTCAACCTCATAGGACAAATCCACCCATCCTCATCTAATGGCCACAAGTTTATCATTACCACCACTGAGTACTTCACGAAGTGGGTTGAAGCCATTCCCATGACATATATCACTGGTAAGCAAATAGCCAAGTTTATCCTTAACTACCTCATTTGCTAGTATGGTATTCCCCAAGCCATTATCATTGATAATGGGAGGCCATTCAAGAATCAAGATGTCTATGCCTTATGCACACAATATAATATTCAACATTGCTTTTTAACTCCCTACTATCTGCAGAGTAATGACCAACCTGAGGCTTCCAAAAAAACCATTCTCAAAATCTTCAAGAAAATAGTCAATGAAGCTGGTCATGATTGGCACCTGCAACTCAATCCTACCCTATCGGCATACCGCACTAGTATCAGAACACCAACTGGTGCCACACCCTATGCCTTGGTCTATGGTTCTGAGGCCATCCTACCTATAGAGGTTGAGATCCCATCCCTAAGAGTATCCATGCAGAACCTAATCAAGGGAGAGGAGTATCACACTTCCCGATTAGCTGAGCTTGAACTACTAGATGAGAGGTCCCTTGCCGCACTTAATCATCTCCATGTCTATAAAAACTACCTCTAGCATAATTACAACAAAAAGATCAAAGAAAGATAGTTTCAATTTGGTGATCTTGTCTTAAAAGAAAATCATAGAAATCAAGCAGATCAAGAAAAGAAGGGCAAGTTTGAGCCTAATTGGTTAGGAACCTTTATTGTCACAGCAGCATATGGATCAAGAGCTTATACATTAGCTACACCTGATGACATTCCTCTAGATGAGCCACTTAACAGTGTTCATCTCAAGAAGTTTTATGCTTAATCCTCAGAGTATAAAAAAAAACAAACAAACAAACAAACAAAAAAATAATCTGTCCTCTGGTAAAAACCTATTAAACAGGCACCTTGGATAAGTACCATAGTGAAAACCTGGCAAACAAGCACTATGTGTAGAGTCAGCATCCATCATCTATAAGAGTCCTATTCATTCCATGTCCATTTCATAACAAACTTCATCCATCCATAATCAAACCATTGACCTTGTTTGCATTTCTATCTCCGTATCTAGAATAGCTTGGAAATTTGTCAATGTCCAAACAAAACAAACAAACAAACAAAAACAAAAATTATATGTCCTCTGGTAAAAACTTGTTAAACAGGCACCTTGGATAAGTACCATAGTGAAAACCTGGCAAACATGCACTATGTGTAGAGTCAGCATCCATCATCTATAAGAGTCCTATTCATTCCATGTCCATTTCACAACAAACTTCAGCCATCCATAATCAAACCATTGACCTTGTTTACATTTCCATCTCCATATCTAGAATAGCTTGGCAATTTGTCAATGTCCATTGTCGTCATCCCACGTCTTGATCTATGTCAATAGTTATCACTCTCTTGTCCTAGGTCAAAATTTTCTCTGTCTTCTCCATCAATCACCCATGTGAACACCTCTACCAGAATGGGGGTAACTCTTTCATTAACCTAGGTCTAGGAATGGTTCCTTATTCGTGGTTCACAGCAAAAACAAACACTTTGAACAAACAAACAACAAAAAACACAGCAACATTTTTCCTACATCATCACATCAGCTAGAACTACATATTATCTCTTCCCAATCTTAAGGTACCTTAATCCCATGATATGGGCATGTAGGCAGTCTAGATTACAAAGGAAGTATCCAGTACTTAGGTACATAAGATCACATCATTTCACCTTGACCCACTCATCACTCTACCTAGAACTATATATTATCATCTTTCATCGTAATGTGCCTTGATCCCATGGATATAGGGTATGTAGGTAGTTTGGAATATGAAGGTTGTATCCAGTACTTAGGCACATACGATTCATCATTCTTCACCCATTTCAATCCATTGACTTGTCACCTTTCTTGTCTTCTGATTATCACAATCCATTCACCTCGACTTGACTAACTCAAGTAGGAAGACAACAAACACATGCATCCTTTCAAAGAAAAAGTCCTTAACAAACCTAAAGAAAAGAAACTTACTTATAGATTGCCAACATCAGCTAAATCAATCCCAACCACCCAACAGATCAACAAACTTGTCTTTTACAGGATGTTCCATTCTTGAAACCAAACCAACACACATGTCTTATATGACATGTTGCATTTCCTCAAACTAGACATCATCTTTTCAACAGATAACACCCTCTAACAGACACATAGTTCCTACAATAAGGCTGTTACTTGTCCTATCCAATCTATCCTGAGAAACCTCTTTGGCAAGAGAATATGTTGACTGTATGTTTACTTTGTAAGTTAGTCAATTTTCTTTATTGTTTATCTTTTGTTCCTTTTCCAATACATATTCAAGACTACCTTGATTTATCTATAATCTTAGTATGTTGCGATGCGGTACGGATTGGGCGCATAGTCATTGCTTTTGTGTGTCATGTTTGAGGAATGATCTTTACCATCTTTCTTAGCATTATATTTATCTTGTGTGTGTTACAACCTAGCATCTTGCATATTTAATACTCTTCTTGCATTAACATGTAATGAAGTTTATTTTTGTTCAAGACTCTGGCTCTTTCACATGTACAACATGGTCATATTATGTCTAAGGGATCGAAGTTCAAACCGCTTTCTTGCAGAGTCAATGTCCATGTACTTGGCTATCATAGCACCTTGGTCATTTATACCTTGGTGGTGAACTATCCATGTGCTATATCAAAAATAAGGATTGCTCTTTATAAACAATTGTGAAACCAATGCAACAAGCTCATTCTTTTACCCATCCATTTACCCGTGGCCTTAGATAGTTTTCAAAGCAATGATCGATCAATAATCTCTCTTTTTCGTCTCCACTTTTCTTCTATCTGGTGCATATCTACAAAAACATAGGTTAGATATCGAATGTCATAGCATCTATATCATCATATCTATATTATCATCATGTCATCATGTGTCATACATCTATAAGCATCATATAAGCATGTATATCATCATATAAATCCATAATCATACATACATGTCATCACATCCATGTCATCAAGAAATGAGTAAACAAAAAGCATGAGCATCAGTGAGCATAATATGTCATCATATATCATCATGACAAGGTCATCAAAATACAAAATGTACGTGTCTACATCAAATAGTCCATATGTATAAATCCAAATATACATCAATAAAGTACATCATGGCTGTCAAAAACCTACAAAGTATACATTAGATGCACGCAGGCATCAATCAAGCATACAATGTCCATAATGATACAAAAATGGTAGAATATCCAAAGTACATGCTCTAGTGGGTAGAGCTGCTCTCCTTCTATGGTCCCTATCCTCTGCCTACACTCGGCGAAGGTCCCCCTGCTGGTCCTCCTTCGCCTAGCGGCACAAAGGGTCTTCTAACTGAGGACACTGACTACTCTGTCTTGCATGACTTGGACGCCCCTGACTGGCTTAGCTCTTTGTAGCTAGGTGCCTACTGAGCTACTAGTACTGCACCAACGTAGAGACCCCTATAGTACTTAGTCTCTCTACCTGTCGATACTAACTCTCCCTACACATGAATGAGCTCAATGTAAAGTGTCCTCTAATTGGCACCCAATGCATGTCGTGCCACATCTCTCTCCCACCTAACCCTCCATAAGGTGGCCTCTGCTATCAAATGCAACTAAACTGCTACATCCCTTTCCAAATTCACTGGGCCAACTACCCATCATCTGCTACCGATAGTGGTACAGCCTGTACCATTGCTAGAGCTATGTGTGCCTCTGCCAAGGATGCCTATGTTGTGGCCAAAGGTGCTTATGCTATTGTGGTTGTTTGTTCATGTACCTAGTCCTAGGCCTTGGCCTGTCTAGCCTCCACCCTCGCTGCATCTCTATCCTACCTTACCCTCACCATCTGGAGCTCCAGACGATTCCTCTGTGCAGTCTCCTCCTATAACATCTATTGTGCCTACTAGAACTCCATCTCTACAACTAGATTCTCCTCCTCTACCATCTTTACATCAGCCTACTGGCCTCTGTCCTCTCCACCCACCTATTGTCTATCTTGTCATCTCATCTGCGCCTCTCCACCTGGCACTAATACCTCTCCCACTACCTAATGCAGGAGCATCCAGTGGTGTAAGGGCAATCTTGCATCACCCAAACAAAAGATGTGTTTCAAAATTGTTGATACTATTTCCATTTATTTTCAAATTTTGTGGTTCTGTTTCCATAATCACTTGAATAATGATGTAGAACTTTTAGTTTTTCCAAACTGCTAAAAATAGCAACATGCTATTTTTAGAAAGTTTGCATTTGGGCATGGAATGATGTGAAAATTTATAGGAGGCCACATAACTGAAAACTAAGACCTTTGACAAAGAAATCATGCAAAGATCATTTGCGAGCTGAAAGATATTAAAGTTTTTGTTTCCCAAAAAATGCCTGAAAATTATTCAAACTTAGGTTTGAGGAACGAAATGGCCCCGTGTAGGCCCAATAATGGTTAGAACTAGCAAAGCGTATTCTTAGCGCATAGAACACTTCGTGAGATTTCTGACGCATAAAATGGTTCATCAATCAGACACTCGGATCAAAAGTCATGGCTCTTGGAGGTTGACCTATTTTTGGAGGGAGATGCAAATTTTGAAATTAGGTTGTTGGCCGCCAAAAAGGCTATTAATAACCATTTTTTGGAACCCTGGGCAGTAGTAGAGTTAAGGGGGAAAGTGTAGAGTCAAGAATAGGTGGGAAAACAGAAACCCTATTGATTTGGGGTTATAGAAGGTAGATGATTCTAGAGTGTGGTGAGAGGAAGCTGTAATGTGTTGTAGCCTATGGAGGGTTGATTCGTTTGATTGTATTCGAGCTTCTGTAATGTATTAATTTGCCCAAATCAATAAAGAAAGTTCTATTTTCTGTGTACAATTTTTTGTTGTTGTGTGTTTTATGATTTACCCCCTTCATCAAGTGGTATCAGAGCAAGGGTTATGTTGATTATGATGTTAGTCATAAACAAACATAGAATAAAAGTACACATTAACCTCTATTCATCTTGAAAGATACGATGAATTTAGAGAATTCATGATCTCAAGTCTCCGATGATTAGGTCTTAATCTTCTGACGTTACTCAGAGGTTGATGTCTGTTGTTATTTCCATTTTGGGGCCTTACGTAGATCTCATCAGTAAGATAATGTTTCCTGTAATGATACTGCACAGAAAGTTATTCTACACATGGCATGCTTCAAATAATGCATCTATCTTTGAATCTTTGCATGATATCTATCATTTTGACATGCTTTAACCTCAAATATACTGACTATGTTTAGTTATCTATGGGATGTCTACATATTTGTATTATTTTCTTAAGATTGTCAATTATTTACAATTATGATGATGAAATGCTCTAAAATTGAAAGAAAGTGAAAAGAATACTTCAAATTAATGTTGAACCTTCAGCTATTGAGCCACATATACATCAGATATAGTCATGAAGAGAAGAAATCAAACCATATGTTCACCAAGACATTCCACAGCTAGATACAGTCGATGCTAACTTCAAAGGAAAGGTATGAAAACAACACATGTAAGTAGATATGCACTCCAAGGGATGCAGCAAATCATAGCATGTATCAATAATTCATACAGTGATTACTCAAGATTTATTATGGATTGTAATCAAAAGAGTCTTCTCATTCATTAAGTATGCAAGAACATATATGTATACAACAACTTTAAATGAGCCCTGAATATTTCAGCAAATAGATTTCAATTAAGTTTCAAATGTTTAAAATGAGGCATCCCTGCACCTTTTATAGAACAAAGTGATGGAGATGTTACAATTGATCTATAATCCAAATTTATCTCTTAAGATCTATGGTTCACATTTCATTAACCAAGTCAACCCTTTCCACGTGGCATAGGTTGCCAGCTGGCAACCATCTAGATAGCTTACTTTCTTCTGTACCTAATGCATATATTTTTTTTATGATGCATCTTCATCAAGTTCTTTGTCATCATCTCTGCTATCCTGATCATCACTTTCATCAGTTTGCATATCCTGCTGATGACTATCTCTTTGTATATAGATTTGCATGGATATCTGAATACTTTCATATGCTTGCACTATGTTTTCCACTTCTCCATCATCTTGAGTTTTTGCTTTGGTGATGGCATGTTTATGCACCTTATATTTGCTCCGGAGGAATTCCAATTTACTCCTCCTATTGCTAGATGTCTCATTATAATTCTCCATCCTAACCCTGATCCTCATGATCTTATCCATAGTTTCTTCTGTTAGGTGGTTTAGAGGATCATCAACTACCTACTGGAAATTGCTATGTAGAGCTTTAATGGCAAACTCATCTTGATTTTCTATCTTGCCTTCTGCCTTTCCTTCTAATGCTTCCAAAATTTCAGCCTCAAATGACATCATATCATGCAACTTCATGCTTATATCTCTTAGTTTACTGTTGCATCTTTTAAGCACATCACACTCAAACCTGATGTCTTTATACCATATTTCAATCAATAGGGCTGTATTATTATTCAGTACCTGATTCTTTATTAAAATTAGAGGATCAATCCTCTTTATTTCACCCAAAGTGTTCAAGACTTTCTCCAATTGAAATGACCTTCTCCTAATCTCCATCTATAATTTATCTACCTTTCTCCTGGAGGTGCCCAAAGAATTCCACCTCTTCAAAGAGGCCTTTACCACTTCTTCTGCTTCATCAAATGTAGATAACATCCACTTTCTCATTATGGATGACTCATGTTTTATGAGATCCAATTTATTCACCTCATCTTGAGAAATAGCAGTCAATGGGACAAAATGATCACTTGTTGTATCTTCAGGGTTAATTAACACTTTTATGTAAGTGTGTAACTGAGTAATATTCTCCTTGTGCTATTTATTTTTGGTGCAGGAGCACCTACCTGACAGCTGGCCTCCATGAGGCAGTTAGTTTGTTTTAGGTCTGGTTAATGTTTCCAAGAAGGTCTTATAAGACCAATGCGTGTAATAAGGTCATGTTGACCATACTTTACTATTTTTAGATAGTTTGTTATGATAGTTGATGATAGCTGTTTAGGGTGTTAGTTCAGTTGGATCCTCCCAGCCACTTGGAAGCTCCCAGCCGCTGGGAATCGAGTGGTAGTACTCGCAGGAAATCCTATTTATGCATGAGGATCAGTTGGTTTTAGATCATCGATCAGACTTTGCAGGGAGTGAGACAGAGAGAGGAGAGACAGAGTATTGTAATTGCATCTTTTGAAATCAATAAAGAGATCTTGTTTGTGTTCATTCTCTGTTGAATTCCATTGTTTAATCGTGTGGCTGTTCTGGTGGTTTCATGGATTTGCTGATCCATTCCACCAGTTGATTTGTCGAATCGGTGGAATGGCTATGTACAGTAGTTTAGGATTTAGTTTGCATTTTCTGTTTGTTCATGTACATGTTTGCAGGATCGCAGTCGAGAGGTGTTGAGAACCCTAGCATGGGTATGTGCTAGGTCGTGCTGGTTGTTCGAGTCTGGAAAGTTGTCCAGGAAGCGGATCGGGTCACCTCAGGAGGTTCGGCGGATTGAAAATTTGCTAAGGTTGGAAAATCCATCGCAACGGCATCATCAGGATATTTCTGTGTATATCCTGCAGTTACTTCAGGTGTCATCCGAGTAGATGGAGGTGAGCATGATGCAATCATTTGCATAAGGTGAATGCGTTTCGGGGTGATCATCATCAGGTGTTGCTGAGGAGGAGCGTATCGGCATAAGGTAGAAGATCGGGTTGATAAAACTGATGCAGAGTGGGACGCAACGGAGGCTAACTAACAGGAAGGAGTAGCCAACAATACAAACAGCATGATAAAATTCTCTATCGGCTGAACATCATCATCATATTTCCTAGAGACACCAACAGCATCATCACATTTCAACAGCATCATCATATTTCGGATGATCGCAAATATCCTCCTGTCAACTACTATTTACCTCCTCCGCCTGTCGCCTATCAACATCATCATGATATTCAACAGGCGCAAACATCCTCCGGTTGCACTGTTCATCGGGTGCCAAATACAAGCGGCATCATCATGATATTCAATATCACCTTCGTCAGCAGGATATCCAAATATCCGGTTGCTCCAAATATCCTGATGACGTTGCACTTCAACAACTTGCCTTCGATGCTCCCCTGCCCGACGATACAAGCAACAACATCATGATATTGTTCATCCGGTTCCTCGAAACCTCCTGATGATGCTAATCCAACTTCCTGCCTTCGCCGATACTTAACCACTTAGCGACAACAGGATAAACTCGCATAGAGGGATTTCTTAATATCCTGATGACGATGACGTCATATCCTGATGACGATGACGTCACGCATCACCCTGATGAACTCTTCAACACTTAGTCAAAAAAACTTAACTTTCACACCCGCATCCGTTAGCGATATGCGGATGATGAGCTTCCCTGAGAGATGATCCTGACTGCGATATATACACTGAGTATATATCCAACTCAAAACATCCTGATGCACTTGCAACTTGCAAACTTCAACAACTTCATGACCCGATCCTGATGGCGATGGATCCGCAGATGATGATGCGGCTCGTTCCGACTGGAAACGCACATGCAGACTCCTGTGTATCCTTCCACTGCATGTAAGCACTCCGAACTGCTCTATTTCACAAAGATCATGTGACGACCGGGCCGGATCACCTTCAAACCAAAATCTAACAACTTATCTTCTAGACCTAGCACATGAGGATGCTAGGCTGATTCACAGCATGCTCCTAACTGATCTCCTGAACAATGCAATGCATAAACAAAAAACACAAATGCAAACTAAACTATGATACCGGACCATTCCACCGATTTGCAGGATCAACCGGTGGAAGGGTTGAAAGTGCCCATTAACTTGCAAACAGAAAAGGAAATCAACACAGATACAACTGATCAACTCAAATACTGCAAAAGATGAGATCTTATTCAATTGAGATTCAAATGTCCTGCTTTTACAATTCTACTTCACAATATCTGGACTGATCACCAGTACAGCATATCACCAGTACTACTCTCCTGAACATAACAACTATCAAAATCAAAATGAACTGTCAATATGAACTGTGTCTAAACCCTAACAGATCGAAGGTATATATAACAAATCCTTCGAGTACTACCAACTTCACTTCCCAGCGGCTGGGAGCTTCCAAGCGGCTGGGAGAGAGGACAACTCAGACTACCTTATCCCGATCTCTAACTGCCTACACATACTCCTATGCTGATCTAATACATAGCATCGGTCCAGTGGACCTTATTACATGAAGAAGTCAAACATACTAAAAATAGCCTACTGCCCTGTCATCATGCGGACAATTCACCTATATCCTGATCATGTTATCCTATATCCTGATCCTTCATGTCATCATGCGGACCTATAACAAACTAACTGCCTTAAGGAGGCCAGCTGTTAGGTAGGTGCTTCTGCACCAAAAACCATCGCGGGCTGATAATGTTAAGTTTGGCCGACAGCAAGATATTGAAGGAACTGCATGTGACGTCATCGTCATCAGGATAATTGTCATCAGGATATCAGGACAGCAGGATATTGGAGGAGCTGCATGTGACGTCATCGTCATCAGAATAATCATCATCAGGATATCGGGGTGACGTAAGCATCGAAGGAAAGGTGCGTGAAGTGTCGTCATCAGGATATATGGAGGGAGCCAGATATTTTTTATCCTGCTGATGAACATGATGTTGAACATCATGATACTGCAGATAGAGGTTGGCGGTAAGATGAACAGTGAACATCAGGAGGAAGTTTGCGCTTGCCGAATATGATGATGCTGCCGATAGCCGAATATGATGATGCTGCTGACAGGCAAAAGGTCGAAGGTTTGTCTGCAGGAGGATATCGGTCGGCAAGAGAAAATATGATGATGCTGACAATGTTAACAGCAAATATGATGATGATGATGGGTTGTAGACATACATGCTGTATGTCAAGGTTTTAGTGTGGATGCCTCTGCATCATAGTGGTATCAGAGCTTAGCAAAAGGTCTGGGCTGTTGTGTGTTGATTCTGTCACTAAAAAGACAGAGGTAGAGGAGTGAGAGGTTGACAAAATGCCTCTGAAAGGTAATGGTACTGCAAGGGAATTGCAGGAGATGAAGGAAAAACATGCCAGAGAGATGAGGAAGATGAAGGAGCTTGCTGAAGCACTTCAAGCCAGGCTTGTAGCCTTGGAGAAGAACAAAAAAAGGGAAGTGGAATGATGCAGAGGTAAACGCAACGGGAGCTTACTAACAGGAAGGAGGAGTCAATAATACAAACAGCATGTTAAAAATCCCTATCGGCTCAGCATCATCATCATATTTCCTGCAAACACCAACAGCATCATCATATTTCAGATGAGCACAATTATCCTCCTGCCGACTACTGTTCACTTCCTCCGTCTTCCGCCTATCATCATCATCATGATACTCAGCGAGCGCAAACATCCTCCTGTTGCACTGTTCATCAGGCGCCAAACTCTATCGGCATCATCATGATTTTCAACACTCCCTTCGTCAGCAGGATATCCAATATCCGGTTGCTTCGAATATCCTGATGATGACAACTTTGCACCTTCCCTTCGATGCCCCGATAGTCGACTATACAAACAACAACATCATGATATGATTTATCCGGTTCGATTGAAACATCCTGATGATGTTAACTTGACTTTCTGCCGAGGACCTACGCCGATACCTAACCATTTAGCGACAGCAGGATAAACTTGCATAGGGTGATATCTCAATATCTTGATGACGATGATGTCATATCCTGATGACGATGACGTCACACAATATCCTGATGACCTCTTCAATACTTAGCCAAAAAACTGAACTTTCACTCCCGCATCTGCTAGCGATATGCGGATGATGGGCATACTCGAGAGATGATCCTGACGACGATATATACACTAAGTATATATCTGACTTACAGCATCCTGATGCACTTGCAACATGCAAACTTCATCAGCTTCATGACCCGATCCTGATGGTGATGTATTCGCAGATGACGATGCGATTCGATCCGACTGGAAAAGCACATGCAGACTCCTGTATATCCGTCCGCTGCATGCAAACACTCAGAACCGCACAATTTCACAAAGACAAGATGATGATCGGGCCGGATCACCTTCAGATCAACACTTTAACAATTTGTCTTTCTAAACCTAGCACATGAGGATGCTAGGGTGATTTACAGCATGCTACCAATTGATCTCTTGAACAATGTAATGCATAAACGGAAAACAAAAATGCAAACTAAGCTATAATACAGGACCATTCCACCGATTCACAGGATCAACCGGTGGAAGGGTTGAAAATATCCATCAACTTGTAAATAGAAAGGAAATCAAAACACCGGTAACTGATAAACCAAATAATGTAATTTGATGAGATCTTATTCAAATGAAATTCAAATGTCCTGCTTCTACAATACTGTCGAACAACAATGCTTCTCAATCTCTGAACTGTTCTCCTGAATCTCAACTCAATTGCTAACACTACTAACATATCATAACATAACATATCTCAATATGCTAAACCCTAACAGATCGAAGGTATAAATAGCAAAATCCTGCGAGTACTACCAACTCACTTCCCAGCAGCTGGGAGCTTCCAAGCAGCTGGGAGAAGGACAGCTCAGACTACCTGATCACGATCCCTAACTGATCTCTAACTGCCTACACACACTCCTAGGCTGATCTATTACATAGCATTGGTCCAATGGACCTTATTACATGATGAAGTCAAACATACTAAAAATAGACTAATGTCTTGTCATCATGTGGACAATTAACCTATATCCTGATCATGTACGGGTGCTCCTGCACCATACTCCCCAACAGAAAAGAACTCATGTCCCATGAGTTTGGGTTGTGGAAGTCCTCCACCTTTACACTTTGCCTTAGCAATATGCTGATCTGCTCCAGCTTTGTCCGCTGCTGGCTCTTGGCTGCTCCAAGACTTCTGAACTGTAACTGGCTTTCTGGCAAGTAAATCCTCATGCCTGTCAATGTAGGCATTTTTCTCACATACCCTGTGGTTAACCAGAACCTCTGTCTGAACTGCCTCTTGAACTTCTGAAATGTTCAATTCTGTCTTCCTGTCAATCTTTATAGGACAAACAATAGTCCCAACTATGACAACATCCTTGTCATTCCTCTCAACTGGTTGCTGTGTGCAAACCTGTTTCTGCACCTGCTGCTAACCTCTGTCAGTCAAAACTAAAACTTTCTTCAACCTGTTGTCCTGAACAACTCCTTTTCCTACAATATCCTCAACTACCTTTATGCCTGCTCCTATAGGCATCTGCATATACTCCTTCTTTCCCATTAAAATGATTTTGGCTGCCCCCTGTGCTGCAGCATCTGCTTGTAATGGCATCAACTTCATAGTCTTCCCATCTTTCTTGATGGTGTAGGTATTAGCATACCCATCATACAGTACCCTTCTATCAAATTGCCATGGTCTACCCAACAGTAGGTGACAACATTCCATGGGCAAAATATCACACAAAACTCTATCATGATATGCTCCAATCTGAAAATCCACATATGCCTGTTCAGAGACAAAAAGTGATTGACTATCACTCACCCAAGATGCCTTGTAAGGGTGTTGATGTGGAATCCTTTCCAAATTTAGTTTATCCACCATTTCCTGAGATACCATGTTGTCTGTTGAACCAGTATCAATGACAACCTTACATACTTTACCTTTGCTCTTGCATATGGTCTTGAAAAGAGCTCTCCTTTGCATCAGATCCTTTGATGCCTGCAAACTAATTCTCCTTAGCATCAATGATTCTCCCTCCTCAGGATATGCATAATAGTCAGGCTCCTTATCCTTTTGATAAGTGTTTGAACTCTGCACACTTTGCTCTACTTTCTCTTCTTGTACAAGTTGTACTCTCTTGTCACTAGTTCTATCATTTCTGGATGATGAACCTTTGTTTTCTGGACATTTGAAAGATGGATGCCCAAACTCTCCACAGGTGTAACATTTTCCTGAAAATGTAGTAGAACCTCTACCACCTCCAAATCTGCCTCTATTACCTTTCCATCCACCTCTGAAATCAGACTGTCCCTGTCCTTTACCAGTGTCTTCTTGACCCTCATTGGTTTGCTTTTGTGTAGGGGCTGCTCCTCTTCCCCTCATATTGTTTCGTTCCTGTTTTCTCTTTAACTTCTCTTCCACTTTCAATGCCAACTGAAAGCTTTTCTGAACTGTATCTGGATTATGCAGACTTAGATCTTCCTGAATATTAAACCTCAATCCATTAAGGTATCTGGCTACCTTCTCTTCTTCACTTTCCTTTACCTTTGTTTTCATACAAAGTTTCATGAATTCTTCTGTATATGAGCTGACATCTAGCTCCTTTTGCTTCAGGTTTTGCTTCCTTTTGTGTAATTAGATACTGTAATCCAATGGAACATATGCTTCCTTTACTAATGCCATCATCTTCTTCCATGTGGCAACTCTACGTTTTCCTTCCTGTACTCTATCATCTTGGACAAAATTCCACCATGTCAAGGCAACTTCTTTCATCTTTGACTGTGCTATCTTCACTCTCTGTTGTTCTGGTATCTCCTCTGTTTCAAAGAAATTGTTCAAACAGTCTATCCACTCCATTACTGAATCAGGTTCCATCTTGCCTGTAAACACTGGCAAATCCAGTTTCACATCCATGGTTCTCCTCTCCATGGCCTTGAGGGTGTTCAACAGTGGTCTCTGGTCTGCAGGAACAACCTCCTCGCTCCAATTAGGGATCTCTTCTTCTTCCCTATCTTCTTCTTTACCAGAACCTACTCTGCTCCTCAACTTTGCTAACTCATCCTTCAATTCCTGATTCTGAGCCTTCACGGCCTTGCTTTCTGCAATCTGTTTCTTCACCAGAACTGCCAACTCAACGTTGGTCATCCTTGCTGGAACCTCCGATGTTCCTTCTTCGTCTGACATCCTGCTTATCTTTTCCAGAAGATCCTAACCTTTGCTCTGATACCACTATGATGCAGAGGTAAATGCAACGGGAGCTTACTAACAAGAAGGAGGAGTCAATAATACAAACAGCATGTTAAAAATCCCTATCGGCTCAGCATCATCATAATATTTCCTGCAAACACCAACAGCATCATCATATTTCGAACGAGCACAATTATCCTCCTGCCGACTACTATTCACTTCCTCCGTCTTCCGCCTATCATCATCATCATGATACTCAGCGAGCGCAAACATCCTCCTATTACACTGTTCATCAGGCGCCAAACTCTATCGGCATCATCATGATATTCAACACTCCCTTCGTCAGCAGGATATCCAATATCCGGTTGCTCTGAATATCCTGATGATGACAACTTTGCACCTTCCCTTCGATGCCCCGATAGCCGACTATACAAACAACAGCATCATGATATGATTTATCTGGTTCGATTGAAACATCCTGATGATGTTAACCCGACTTTCTGCCGAGGACCTACGCCGATACCTAACCACTTAGCGATAGCAGGATAAACTTGCATAGGGTGATATCTCAATATCTTGATGATGATGACGTCATATCCTGATGACGATGACATCACACAATATCCTGATGACCTCTTCAATACTTAGCCAAAAAACTGAACTTTCACTCCCGCATCTGCTAGCGATATGCGGATGATGGGCATACTCGAGAGATGATCCTGACGACGATATATACACTGAGTATATATCTGACTTACAGCATCCTGATGCACTTGCAACATGCAAACTTCATCAGCTTCACGACCCGATCCTGATGGCGATGTATTCGCAGATGACGATGCGATTCGATCCGACTGGAAAAGCACATGCAGACTCTTGTATATCCGTCTGCTGTATGCAAACACTCAGAACCGCACAATTTCACAAAGACAAGATGATGATCGGGCCGGATCACCTTCAGATCAACACTTTAACAATTTGTCTTTCTAAACCTAGCACATGAGGATGCTAGGGTGATTTACAGCATGCTACCAATTGATCTCTTGAACAATGTAATGCATAAACGGAAAACAAAAATGCAAACTAAGCTATAATACAGGACCATTCCACCGATTCACAGGATCAACCGGTGGAAGGGTTGAAACTATCCATCAACTTGTAAACAGAAAGGAAATCAAAACACCAGTAACTAATAAACCAAATAATGTAATTTGATGAGATCTTATTCAAATGAAATTCAAATGTCCTGCTTCTACAATACTGTCGAACAACAGTGCTTCTCAATCTCTGAACTGTTCTCCTGAATCTCAACTCAATCGCTAACACTACTAACATAACATAACATATCTCAATATGCTAAACCCTAACAGATCGAAGGTATAAATAGCAAAATCCTATGAGTACTACCAACTCACTTCCCAGCGGCTGGGAGCTTCCAAGCGGCTGGGAGAAGGACAGCTCAGACTACCTGATCACGATCCCTAACTGATCTCTAACTGCCTACACACACTCCTAGGCTGCTCTATTACATAGCATTGGTCCAATGGACCTTATTACATGATGAAGTCAAACATACTAAAAATAGACTAATGTCCTGTCATCATGTGGACAATTAACCTATATCCTGATCATGTACGGGTGCTCCTGCACCATGGAAGACAGTGAGTTAGAAGAAGATGAAGATGCTGTTGAAGAGTATGAAGAGGTAGCTGAAGATCTGGATGCTGAAGACTAGAGATTTGCAAAACTGTTGAAGGCAGTGCAGAGTGATAAACCTAAGGTAAAGGTTGATGTTTCCAAGTATAATGGAAGTTTGAATGAAGATGAGTTACTAGATTGGATTGCTGCACTTGATAATCACTTTGAATGTGAAGATGTTGCTGAGGATCAGAAGGTAAAGATTGCAAAGACCAAGTTAGGAGGTCATGCTTTGGTATGGTGGGATTATGTACAATCCGAGAGATGAAACAAGGAAGGTCAAAGATCACTTCATGGGATAAAATGGTAGCAAGGATCAAAGGTAAATTCTTGCCCAAGGATTATGAAATTCAGATGTTTAAGAAGCTGCAATTTTTAAGGCAGAAGGAAATGGATGTGAAGGCATATACTGAGGAGTTTTATAAGTTGAGTATGAGATCTGGTCATCATGAGAATGAGGTAGAAAAGGTGGCTAGGTACTTGGCTGGTTTGAGATTGAACATACAGGATGAGTTAGTTTTAGCTAACCCTAAGAGTGTGGAGGATTGTTACCAAATGGCAATCAGGATTGAAGAAAAGATGAATAGAAGACAAGATAAGTCCATGAGAGGAAGAGGCAGCAATATGAGGGGAAGAGGATTAGCCCCTACAACAAGGCAAACCAATGAGGGTCAAGAAGACACTGGTAAAGGACAGGGACAGTCTGATTTTAGAGGTGGATGGAAAGGTAATAGAGGCAGATTTGGAAGTGGTAGAGGTTCTACTACATTTTCAGGAAAGTGTTACACCTGTGGTGAGTTTGGTCATCCATTTTTCAAATGTCCAGAAAACAAGGGTTCATCATCCAGAGATGATAGAATGAATGACAAGAGAGTACAACTTGTGCAAGAAGAGAAAGTAGAGCAAAGTGTGCAAAGTTCAAACACTTATCAAGGAGATAGAGTTCCTGACAATTATGGATATCCTGAGGAGGGAGAAGCATTGATGCTAAGGAGAACTAGTTTGCAGGCATCAAAGGATATGATGCAAAGAAGAGCTCTTTTCAAGACCACATGCAAGAGCAAAGGTAAAGTATGTAAGGTTGTCATTGATACTGGTTCAACAGACAATATGGTCTCTCAGGAAATGGTGGATAAACTGAATTTGGAAAGGATTCCACACCATCACCCTTACAAGGCATCTTGGGTGAGTGATAGTCAATCACTTTTTGTATATGAACAGGCATATGTGGATTTTCAGATTGGAGCATATCAGGATAGAGTTTTGTGTGACATTTTGCCCATGGAATGTTGTCACCTACTGTTCGGTAGACCATGGCAATTTGATAGGAGGGTACTGTATGATGGGTATGCTAATACCTACACCATCAAGAAAGATGGGAAGACTATTATGTTGATGCCATTGCAGGAAGATGCTTCAGCACAGGGGGTAGCCAAAATCATTTTAGTGGGAAAGAAGGAATTTGTGCATATGCCTATAGCAGCAGGCATACAGGCAGTTGAGGACACTGCAGGGAAAGGAGTTGTTAAGGACAACAGTTTGAAGACAGTTTCAGTTTTGACTGACAGAGATCAGCAGCAGGTTCAGCAACAGGTTTGCAAACAGCAACCAGTTGAGAGGAATGACAAGGATGTTGTCATAGTTGGGACTATTGTTTGTCCTATAAAGGTTGAAAGAAAGACAGAGGTGAACATTACAGAAGTTCAAGAGGCAGTTTAGACAGAGGTTCTGGTCAGACAACCTGACAAACAAAAGGTATGTGAGAGAAGGGCCTACATTGACAAGCATGAGGATTTACTTGCAAGAAAGCAAGTTACAGTTCAGAAGTCTTGGAGCAGCCGAGAGCCAGCAGAGGACAAAGCTGGAACAGGTCAAGACACTGCAAAGGCAAAGTGTAAAGGTGGAGGACTTCCACAACCTAACTCATGGGACATGAGTTCTTTTCTGTTGGGGAGTATGGTGCAGGAGCACCTACCTGACAGCTGGCCTCCATGAGGCAGTTAGTTTGTTTTAGGTCTAGTTAATGTTTCCAAGAAGGTCTTATAAGACCAATGCGTGTAATAAGGTCATGTTGACCATACTTTACTATTTTTAGATAGTTTGTTATGATAGCTGATGATAGCTGTTTAGGGTGTTAGTTCAGTTGGATCCTCCCAGCCGCTTGGAAGCTCCCAGCCCTAGGAATCGAGTGGTAGTACTCGCAGGAAATCCTATTTATGCATGAGGATCGGTTGGTTTTAGATCATCGATCAGACTTTGTAGGGAGTGAGACAGAGAGAGGAGAGATAGAGTATTGTAATTGCATCTTTTGAAATCAATAAAGAGATCTTGTTTGTGTTCATTCTCTGTTGAATTCCATTGTTTAATCGTGTGGCTGTTCTGGTGGTTTCATGGATTCGCTGATCCATTCCACCGGTTGATTCGTCGAATCGGTGGAATGGCTATGTACAGTAGTTTAGGATTTAGTTTGCATTTTCTGTTTGTTCATGTGCATGTTTGTAGGATTGCAGTCGAGAGGTGTTGAGAACCCTAGCATGGGTATGTGCTAGGTCGTGCTGGTTGTTCAAGTCTGGAAAGTTGTCCAGGAAGCGGATTGGGTCACCTCAAGAGGTTCGGCGGATTGAAAATTTGCTAAGGTTGGAAAATCCATCACAATGGCATCATCAGGATATTTCTGTGTATATCTTGCAGTTACTTCGGGCGTCATCCGAGTAGATGGAGGTGAGCATGATGCAATCGTTTGCATAAGGTGAATGCATTTCAGGGTGATCATCATCAGGTGTTGCCGAGGAGGAGCGTATCGGCATAAGGTAGAAGATCGGGTTGATAAAACCATCGCGGGCCGATAATGTTAAGTTTGGACGACAGCATGATATTGAAGGAACTGCATGTGACATCATCGTCATCAGGATAATCGTCATCAGGATATCGGGACAGCAGGATATTGGAGGAGCTGCATGTGACGTCATCGTCATCAGGATAATCGTCATCAGGATATCGGGGTGACGTAAGCATCGAAGGAAAGGTGCGTGAAGTGTCGTCATCAGGATATATGGAGGGAGCCGGATATTTTATATCCTACTGATGAACATGATGTTGAACATCATGATGCTGCAGATAGAGGTTGGCGGTAAGATGAACAGTGAACATCAGGAGGATGTTTGCGCTTGCCGAATATGATGATGTTGCTGATAGCCGAATATGATGATGCTGCTGACAGGCGAAAGGTCGAAGGTTTGTCTACAGGAGGATATCGGTTGGCAAGAGAAAATATGATGATGCTGACAATGTTAACAGCAAATATGATGATGATGATGGGTTGTAGACATACATGCTGTGTGTCAAGGTTTTAGTGTGGATGCCTCTGCATCAATTTTTCTCTCTCTCTTTTCACCCTCTGGGTCAATGAATCAATTATATCTTTACCTTCTTGGCCTTCCTGATCCTCATTGGCAAATCCCAAATCTACTGTACTAATTTGGAATTCATCCAGAGTGATCTTGCCCTTTTCTTTGTCTGCTACAGGAATGGCCACCTGGGAGGTCCTTCTACCCGTGACAGGATCTCTTCTTATTGTAGAAGTTATTCTAGCCTTCCTCTTAGGCTTTATTAAGGTTTCATAAAACAATGTAGATATATCAAATTCTTGTGCCTCTATACCTGACTCTGTGCTAATTTCTTTCTCGAGCCATTGAGGAATTTGATCCTTTGACTGTAGGTCTCTATCATCATCATGATGATCACCCTGATCTTTAGTATCCACCATCATGTTCGATGGGGAAGGTAATTTTCTTATCTCTTCCTCATGATGCTCCTCATTAGGGTGATCTTTGGGTATATCCTCCTGTTGAGGAATTTCCTTTTCTGGAGGGTGATCCTAGTGATCATCTGTACATTTATCATGATCCTAATCTTTTACTTCCTCCATAGGTATCTCATCCACCTTGGTGATTTCCTCATCATGAGGCATATTAGCTTCTGTGGATGCCATTGTGTCTACCTTAGGTATACCAACCTGATCTGAAGCTGCAATCTATTCTGCAGCTGTAGTAATTACCTTCTGTACTTTTAGGGTAGGATCAACTGATGTATCCTTTTCTTCCCCTCCCTTGTCTTGGACTTCAACTATCTTGGGTTCAACAGGTACTTCTTTTTGTTGTTTCTCACCCATATCTAAAGTGTGGCCTTCTATTTCTTCCATCTTCACTTCCTCAACATTTTCTTCTTTATCAGGAACACCTGGTTGATTTTCAGGACTTGCATCCTTTCTATATGTAAGATCAATCACCGCAGGGCTGGTTACCTGATCAATCAATGTATCAAGCCCCATCTCTTGGACTACCTTTTATGGGCTCTTTTCTTTTTCCTACTCTACTCTCTTCAGTTCTTCTAACACTACCGCTCGGACTGATGGTGTACCTTGTGGTGTTATGCGAGTGTTAGCAACAAGAGTCTCCATTCATTGCGAAGAAACATTATCCACCACTTCATCATCTGATAGGTCAACAGTCTCATCTAATGAGAAATGACCTCCTTGATTTGTGCAAGTGGTTTCTTTCATTTGTTCTCTAGTTTGTTTAGTCTTAAACTGAACAATGGTAGGGAGTGATACATCATGCTGTAATTCCCTTCTAAACACTCCACTACCTACTCCCCTCAGCATTATAGGGTCATGTCTTATCTCACCTCTCATGGATGTTTTGGGTTTTTTAGGTGTGGAAGCCACCACCTGAGGTGCTTTTCTTTTTTTGATTAGGGGCAATGAATCTTCTTCTATAGGCTCTTCATCAAAAGTAATATTCTCTTCAATTTGTGCTCATGATGCCTGACGTTCCTCATATGTTTCCATAGTTTCAATAGCCGGCCTCTAAATCTTTTTATCCTTTTGCTTATCCTTAGGAGGCAGTGTTGATGATGTGAATGCCTATTCTGATGTTGATGCATCCTCAGCTGTTATTATGACTCTCTCAATTATCACCCCTTTTGGTTCAAGATCAACTTTCTTACCTCTTGGGGGCCTCTTGCTTTTCTCAGGAGGTGGTGCCCTCTCTCCTTTAGACTTCTTTTTCTCATTCAAGAAATCATCATATTCATCTTTAGAAACCTCTTGTCTTTTCTTCTTATTGTCCACTATGATGGCAACACCTCCTTTCTTCAATTCATTTATTTGGTCATTGACCCATGCTTGGGTTAGCTGCAATGTTCTGCCTGTGAATGGATCCAAGGAGATGTCCTCCTGCATGGTGAGATCCGGTGCTGAGATGGTATCATTGTATACCTTTTTCTCCTCATATTCATCAGCCATTATCTTTCCACCATCTTTCTTCAGTTGTGATGGGATTTAAATGCAGTCAAAGGTCTTGATCTAGTTGAGTGTAGCCTTTGATATCTTCTTCTTCTAGTTTTAGCTTCATCTTCACAATCTGCCCAGAAGTCCTCAAGATGTCTTCGATGGATGGGCTTCCCCATGATCTTCTGCATCTTCCCATATGGATCATATGATCTTTTTAATGGAAATGGCTGGAAATTCATCATAGTTAGACCAGCTATGGCCTTCTTAATATTCTCTGAATCTAGGCACATATACTAGCCCATTGTGACTGGAAACAATATTGGTGGAAGCTTGTTGTTAGCTTTGTAAGCATTCAATATTGTGGAGACTTGTCTTAAAAATTCCATTAAGACAACTGCATCTATAGGGTATCTTGGGAGCATGAGAGGCTCCTCCTCAAAACCTTCAACTCTGATGTAAGAGAAAGTTGCAAATTGAATAAACTAGCCTCCATACCTATATATGACTTCCTGAGCCTCCATGCTCAGTCTTTTAGTTCTCTCCTCCTCCATTGTTCTTATCAGATGCATAGAGAATGCATCATTCACTAGTTTGTAATCTTGGAGGTAATTTGCTCTCTGCAGCTGGGGATGATGATCCCATATATGTGCATCATTTGTTGTTCCACCAATTCTTCCAACTGTAGTCAATGCATCAAATGTACCCTTGTAGGCACATGAATAAACTATGTATGAGGTCATGTAGAAGGAACAATCTGGACCTCCTAGATTCATTAGCTACTCATCTAGAGCATCACTTATCATCTTCACCCACATTGGCTTACTGTCTATGTAAAGGCACATCAGGATGACTGCATACATCTAGTCCTTAAAACTTCCAGCATTAGGCTGGCCTGTCACTCTGCTAAGCAGTGCTATCATGTATTAGTATTCATCATCAAAGTCAAATTTATATAAGTGCACTGGAAGTTTAGCCATTGCAGGATAAGGACTATTCTTTGCCCTCCATTGGTACATTTTCTTCCTAGAAGACTTCTTGTTATTCTCATATTCTACTTCTGACTTCTTCAAATCTATATTGGCAACCTTCTTACCTAATGGTAAACTAAATGTAGTAGCAAGACCTTTGATAGATAGATTAGCATATACTCTACCATACTTCTCTACCTTCCTTGTCTGTGGGTTATAGTTTCTTGCACATTCAATGACCAGCTCAGGAGATTCCATGGAATAGGGGAAAACAGCTGCATTCCACATTCCAGATGCAAAGACTACATCCAGCAAGGTGCTGCTACTCTTCTCATCGCTCATTTTAGCTGACCGTGCAACCAGATCTATATTTCCTTGGTGCGTATCTGTGATGGCACCATATCTAAACTGGACACCCTCGAGTTGAGCAAACATGGGCTTTAGAAATTCTGCCTCTGAATTAGCCAACCGCTTATCCGCCATGGATGCCTACAATTAACAAAACTGGTCTTACAATTGATATCTTACAAGCATGCATACACACCATATCTTTATTATTCATCATGCATGTTATACTCTTTCCATATCTCATTTATCCTAATATGCATAATCTAGAACTTCAAACCAGAAAACCATGATACCTAGATACGCAGAACATGACGACAAGAGGGTTTCAATTACTTACCTGATGTATTGATCCTCTTAATTATGCTGATAAATGTGTGGAAGGAATTCAAATACCCATAATGCTCACGTATCCCATTCTAGTACAAGCTATATGCGTCAGCAGGTAGTCTTATGAGGGTTTGAAAGCACTGCTCTGTAAAAAACTTATTTTATCGCAAGGTAAGTGTAAAATGATTTGTACATTCACTTTTAACCTCTTCTTTCAGGCAAATTAGAGCAAATTAATTAAAACAGCTGATCTTTTTGTACGAAACTTCTGGATCTCACCAGGTGTATGTATCGGGTTCGTAATCGGCGGAACCACCTACCACATCTGCGTGCATTTAATGTTATGGTGGCGAGGCACAGGGTGATCTTTGCAGGATAGGATGATATTCAAATATTAGGTGATATTTGGATTTTGAGTGATGTTCAAATATGATCCCCTAAGCTAAAATGACCTCCCGTTGAAATATCAGGATGACGTCATCAGGATAATGACTTGGTTCAGCGTTGTGGCTTTATGACATCATCGTCATGTTATGTATGAATGGTCATGTTTGGAAATATACCTCTACGAGGTAAAAAGGATGGTGACATCATCATCATGTTTATTTCTTCGTCAAGATATTGGTACGGGGTGATATTTAAATATTGGGTGATATTCAAGAATATGATCCTCGTAAAATACATGTTATTTGTTGGGTAGCTATCGCTATCACGTAAACTTGAAGTCCAGATGTTTGGAGCAAATGATTTTATTAGGTGATAATATTAGATCAGGGTGATCTTTTATAATATGACTGATGTTAAGAAATATGATCCTCCCTTCAGAATATCAGGTTTGACTAGGACTTTGACTCACCATAACTCTCGTTCTCTAAGGAATGTCAGGGTGATCCAAAAGCAAACCTACGTGAAATTTTGTGCTCTATCCAATCATGAGGTTATTTTCATGAAATATTAACTTTGAAAAAACTGACCTCATCATGATGACTTACCCCATCCCCTTTATGCAGGATCATCTGCATTGTCTTACTTTTACCAGACCGCCAGCAAGCAAAAAACACAAGCAAAGCCAAACAAAAAGTTGGGTCCCTGTTTTGTCAAGTCAAAATGGGGCGTGTTGTGTAACCACACAACAACTTGCCACCAAAGAAAACACCAAAATTTCAAGGATTCAAGTGATGTGAACACATTTTAACATAGCATTCTAACTCTTCCTAAGCATAAGCATCATAATCTTTCTGAATGATAAAATGTCCTCATGGTAACAATACTAACAAAGGATCAATAGTGTGCAAATGATTAATTATCCTCATATTGAAAGCAAGTTGAAAACATGAGTAACTGATGTTAAGCTACATAGTTGGAGATCATCCCTTATAGCCAACTTGGATAGAGCCTTGCTACCAGTAGGCATCCATAGCCCTAGCAAGGTTATCTATACAATCCCCCTAAGTAGAGCCCCACTGCCAGCAGGGGTCTATAGCCCTAGTAGAGTTACTTAGATGGCCTAATTTTATTATTTTTTGGATTTTTTAACATTTATACTTCATATATCTGATATCATCATGTAAGCTCAGAATGCAAGGTATGGTCACTTGTTGTTTTAGGTTGGAGATTGCATTGGTAGCAAGGGAGTCCCTTTAGATTTTTCACTTAACACCTATACTTGTGTGTTCAACAAACCCAAGGCTGTTAGGTGGGTCATTGTGGAGAAATCACTTTGGTTAGGAAAAGGTACCCTGATAAAAAGATATCACAGACCTGATTATGATGACTTACCCAAAGGGGTCACAACCTATATATAAATGTGTTCTCATCACTTGAATCTTAACAATTTTGTTATTTTCTGGGGTGATGAGTTGCATCATCCTGACTAACCAAAACCAAAACTCAACCAACAAGAAAAGCAAAAACAAAACAAAACACTGTACAAACAACTATACAAATATACATTATGATACACATGACTAACATGAAGCTACTTAGGCTTAGAAATAATGTTTGAGGAACTGTCCATTAACTAGTAATGGAACATCCTCACCTGTCAAGTTCTTAAGCCTAAAAGTATTGTCTCCTAATATCTCAAAAATTTGGAAGGGACCTATCCATAATTTATCAAACTTACCATGGTCGCCTTTCCTGTCATGGGCTTTATCCCACATCAGGACTAAATCAGATATCCTAAAGGCTTTAACTTTGGCTCTTTTGTCAAACTAGCGTTTGACAATAGCCTGATGTTTGGCAAACTGATCAATTGCCTGACTTCTTTTCTCTTCCAGGTGCATCAGCTGAAGCAACCTGACTTCTTGGTTATTATCTATGCCTAGGTACTCTTGGGCAAATTGCAAGGTAGGAATCTTTAGGTTAACAGGGAGGATGAGATCCACCCCATAGACTAAATGATAAGGTGAGTTTCCTAATGCAGCCTTGTTTCTGGTTCTATCTACCCATAAGGCATATTTTAGAAGTGTATTCCATTCCCTAGGGTTCTTGTCCACTTTCTTTCTGATATTTAGCAAATTTTTATTGGTGGATTCTGTCAATCCATTCCCTTGGGGATAATAATTAGATGAGAACTTCAATATGATCCCATAGTCAAAGGCCCAACTTGACAATTTAGTTGAAGCAAAAGCAGAGCTGTTATCACTTACCAAAGCATAGGGAACTCTATACCTGGTGATTATGTTACTTTCCAGAAATCTGACAACATCATCAGTGGTATAGGTCTTGCTGCTAGTGGCTTCAGTCCACCTGGTACAATAATCAGTAATTGTTAAAACGTACCTATGGCCTAAAGATGATGGAGGATTAATAGGTCCTATGAAATCCATGCCCCATTGTGCAAATGGGTGCGCCTCCTTTACTGGTTGCAAAGGTTGTGCAGCATATCTTTCTCTATTGGCAGTAACCTGACATACGTGACAACATTTAATGTGTTCAGTTGTATCCTTGAAAATCGTAGGCCAATAGTATCCTGCTCTAAGGATAGCATGTGTTGTAGCCAAGGATAAGCCATGTGTTGTTCCAAACTTGTCATGTAGCTCTGATAAAACTTTATCTGCTTCAAGCCTCTCTAGGCATCTTAAGTATATTCCTTCATAATTTTTTTTGAAAAGTACTCATGCTTTCATCATGTACTTATGGGACTTTATTTTCAGGGCTCTTCTTTGTGAAGCCTGCAGTCTAGGAGGACATCTTCCAGTAATTAGGATATGCCTGATATCTGATTACCACTCTCCACTATCCTTAGCATTGATAACATATTGTTGACTCACAATGTTTGGATTAATTTCTGACATCATTTGGCTTAAAGCCTTTCCTCTCACTAGCTTCATGGGTGTGATATGCATGTCATATTCTTGTAGTACAGTGATCCACTTAGCTCTTTTCTCACCAGGCTCACTTTGCATTAATAGCATCTTCACTGCTGCATCAAGTACCACAGCAATCACTTTGCTCCTCAAGATATAGTGCCTAAATTTTTTTACTGCTCTGACCAAAGCAAGTGTTTGCCTTTTAACATCTACATATCTCAGTTTAGCATCTTTGAAAGGACAGCTCATGAAGGCAATTAGTTTTTCTTCTTTTTCTTTATTTCTCTGAGTTAGCACTGCTATAGAGGTATGTTCTAAAGCAAATGAATAGATATAGAAGTCCTTGGTGTAGTTTGGACTGATGAGGATAGGAGCATCAGAAATGGCTTTCTTTATGTCTTCAAAGGCTGCTCTAGCTTCTGATGTCCACTCAATCTTTGCATCCTTTTTCAGCATAGCATTTAAAGGTCTAACTATCTCTGCAAAGCTAGTGATGAATTTCCTGACAAAATTTATCTTACCGAAGTAAGATTTGAGCTCTTTCTTACTTCCTGGAAGCTGTAATTTCATGATGGAGTCCACCTTGTCAGGATCAATGATAATCCCATTTTTAGTTATTAGGTGGCCTAGTAACTTTCCTGTTGTTACTCCAAATATACACTTCTTGGGGTTCAAGGATATCCCATACTCTTCACATTTCTTCAATACATTTCTGAGATCTGCTACATGGTTTCCTCTATCTTTAGAGAATACTGTTAAGTCATCCATGTATATGACTATACACTTTCCTATTAAGCCTCTTAAGGCTATATCCATTGCTCGTTGGAATGTTGCTCCAACATTTATTAGTCTAAATGGCATACGTCTATAAGAAAAAATCCCCCACTTTGTGGTGAAGGTAGTTTTCAGTATGTCAATTTTGTCAACCATGACCTGATTGTAGCCAGAGAAACCATCCAAGAATGACATCATTTTGGCACCATTAACAATCTATAGAACTTCATCTAAGGAGGGTAAGGGATAATTATCCTTCTCTGATGCTCTGTTCAGATTCCTAAAATCCACACACAGCCTGATGTCTCCATTCTTCTGTCTTACTGGCACTAGATTAGCCACCCAGGTGGAGTGCCTCACAGGAAATATGATCCTGGCATTCAGTAGGTTCTTAACTTCTTCAAAAATTATTGGTTCCAGTAAGGTATTGACTGGCCTTTGCTTCTGTCTGAAAGGTTTAGCATCTGGCTTGAGGGGTATAGTGTGAGTTATGACTAATGTGTCATATGTCTTCAACTCATCATAAGTCCATGCAATGACATGGATGTAATCTTTAAGGGCCTGAGTTATTCCTTCTAACTCTTCTGGTGTACAAACCTTACCAATCAAGACATTTCTCTTGTCATCATTTTGTCCAATATTCACTTGTGAATATTGCCCTCCATCAGCTTTTGGAAGATCTTTCTGTTTTAACATGTTATTCGGGTCAAATGCTCTCTCTAGCTCAATCATTCCTTTGGGAATCTTATTACTAGGCAACTCTAATATTTCTTCCTCTTCCCAGATATGCTCTTCCACATTGTTCTCATCTATGATCTGAGCATCAAATATATATCTGTTGGAGATGAAATCTAGGATATGTTGATCATCATCAAAAACTTGGAGATTAGTAACATTAGTAGGTACTGATGGCACTGATACCAACTCTACTGAAAATCTCTTTAAGCCTGATATGGACAAGGGCTCTAAGGTACTAGCAGCTTGGGCTAGAGCATCCGCTCTATGGTTCTGTTCTCTAGGTACGTGGGTGATATTAAATGCATCAAAACCTTTAATCAAATCCCACACTCTGTGTCTATAATTTGACAATTTATTATAGTTGCAAGAGTATATTCCTCTTACCTATCTGACAACTAATTCTGAGTCTCCAAAGACATGCAAAATTTTTACCTTCTTCTTAAGAGAAAACAGTATCCCATGAATCATAGCTTCATACTCTGTCACATTGTTGGTGCAGGGGAACTGTAATCTGTAAGCAGCTAAGTAGGACTTTCCTGATGAATCAATGAGATCAATCCCTACTCCAGCTCCTTGTTTAGACTTGGATCCATCAAATCTAAGGATCCAAGCCCCATCTTCAGTAGGAGGCTTAGCTGAACTTTCCTTTTTTTTTGCAGCTTTGGCAGCTGCACCACCTGATATCCATTTTAACTTAGGAATTTCAACCTTCTTAGTTTTCATCTTTCCTTTCTTCTGGGAAGCTGATGTCTCTTCCTTCTTTTCATCATCAGGAGGATGATCTTTTGGACTAGGCATAGTATTTTTCTTTAAAATATGTAGGCACAGTGAACAAGCAGTCTCTGAGTGAGGTGCCTCATGCAATCTACACCATCCTTCGGTCAGTGCATCTTGCGGAAGTTTCCCTTGTTCTATCATTTTTTTTAATTCTCCTGATAAAAACTCCTCAAATCTGGTTAGGTTACTACCTCTGTCTTCATCAGACAGTTCATAATCTGGCTCCATCAAACAATCACTCACTGGGGTGATTTTCTTATTTCTTTTACCATTATTTTCATTGCATACCAGGATTTCTTCTATTTTTTGGATAAAATCCTCATCATGACTCATATTTTCTCTTGTTCTTGTAGCAGACGAACAAGAATCAGTATGATCATCATCACTATATGTGGAACTTACCTCAGATGATGATGTCGCCTCTCCGCATGTTTGCTCAAGCTCCATCATGTCAATGCAAGCTTCACAAGTTTTCTCAGAATGTGCCTCATCGTGTAATCTGCACCAACCATCAATCAAAATATCATGAATAGGCATATCCAATAATTGATAGTGTTTTACCTACTTGGACAAGTATATTTCAAAGCTCTTGAAATGATCTACTTTTGTTTCACCTCCATGATCATGATCAAATCTTAAAACTACAGCATCATTGTCATGAGGATGATCATCAGGATCATCATCATCATGAAAATCATACATCAGGACCTCCTCTATCCTGACAATCTACTATCTAGTGGCATAAACTCCAGGCTCAACATTCACATACATGATCTCATTTGTTTTGTTGTACTCAGTGATCATGTGTTTCATTCTTAGTTCAGCATCTACCCTTATCTGGTTTGGTATCCCCTTCCAGGGTAACCACATGTGACTGAAGTCAGTAGACATATATCTATTGAGGGTTTTAGACCAGTCTCTGTTGAGCAACATCCTGTATGTATCAAGTATGTCTACTACCTGTATATCAATATAGTACTGAATCCTAGGGTCTGATGCCAATTGCATGTGGATGTGAGTTAACTCTCCTATTACATTCACCTTTGTTTTGTCTAGTTGGGTCAACTTCTTCAGAGATTTGGTAGGATGTAGTCCTAAAGCATTGCATATTGACAGGGGCATGACATTTGTGGAAGCTCCTGAATCCATTAGAAAATTATGCAAATTCTTACTGAACATTCATATGGTAAGGAGGAATGGAGGTGATTCACTTTTATCTCTGTACAAGGTCATGTGGGAGGTCTTTGCAGCTTGGACAATAGCTGGCACCTTATGTTTGACAGTGTTATCTTTAGCAGCATGATCCCTATTGCTATGATGACCTTGGGGATGGCTATCCTCTCTAGGAGCAGGATCATCTAGTGATTTCATGAATGCTTTCTTAATTGCAAGAGTTTTCAACAACTCTGACAAGGATAAGCTAATTTTGATTTTCTTCATTTCATTAGCCAGATATGTGACTAGTTTGTCAGATTCATGAGGTAGGCCAACAATTTTTGATGCTGTGTTCTGTGGTGACAGATACTGTGCATTTACTTTTGGAAATCATAGATTGTTACTTGCCTTGGGATCAGGAGGTGTGTTAAAATTATTTGAAGGCAAGGAACTGGTTAATGGACCAGTAGGTCTGTTGGAATTATTTCTCAGATTATAATTTTGCTGGTAAGCATGCACCTCTTCAGGCTCATTAGATGGCTCGTTCTCATCTTCAAAGGGAAAAACATAATCTGACTCAAAAGCCATGGCTGATTCTTCACATGTCTGGGTGTAATGTTGTTGAGATGACATAGTTTGCGGATGAGGCTGATTAGTATAACTCTCTAATACAAATGCTGAGTCATATCCACAAGGGACAATCTCATTTCCCTCTACCTGAGGTGGATTTCCAAAAGTATTAGACACTTCTGTCTGGAAAATGCTAGTAGTAATTCTAAATTGTGGACAATCTAATTCCGCATGAGCATTTGTATTGTGTATCCTACACCAATTGGTGAGGGCTGCCTCAGCAAGATTGACTCTGGTAGTTTGTTTAACTTCAGTAGGTGGCTAATTATCTAAAGGTGATGGTAATGAACCATTATTTGGCCTAGAGTTCCATACTCTAGGCTGTCTAGGGGGATTGTTGTTACCACTGTTATTGTTGTAGTTATTGTTGTTATACCCCCTGTCAGGATAATTAGGTCTGTCATTGTTATAGCCTCTGTTCTGGTTAGGCTGAGAGTAGAAATTCTGATTTCTCAGATGAGTAACCTCTGTGGTTAGTTTTCTTAGCTGAGCAGAGATTTCTTTGATTTCTTCTTTCTCCTCCTGAGCTTTAGCCACTACATTTTCTGTTAAAGGCTTGAAAAATGAGGATCCATGATTGTTCTGATTATTCTGGTCTATAACCTGAGGCACTTGTGTCTTACTTGGATACTGTGGCACTTGACCATTTCCATTAGGGGGAGGAGGCATGATACTCAATGGAGATATCTATAGTGGTGTTGGTATTACTACTGGAGGCATCATGGGTCCATTATACTGTGGCTGGGAAGGATATCCTAGATAACCAGGAAGTGTAGGAAAGGCTATGTTTGGTGTAGGAGCAGGGACTAGCTGCTGATTGACTTTGATAGCTTCTTGGAAGGCTCCTGTCAAAGTTGTGATTTTAGGATGTTTCAGAGGAACATATTTCCAATGTGGAGAAGAAGGGCATTGAGCATACGAGTGTCCACAACATCAAGGAAGGACAAATAGAAGACCCGAAGGTAATACATGAGTTACACATGTCGATGAAGATGCACAATCTGAGCACTCTAAAGATGTTGAAAGGGGAGAAACCCTAGATGTTAGAAGAACTTTGTTGAATGAGGAGAAATAACCCAATTAGAGGAAGAGTTTATTCTGCACATGGTGCAAATGTGAAGGTAAGTGTTGTGATAGTATTATTGACAGTGGAAGCACTGATAACCTTGTTTCAGAGGAGATGGTTGACAAGTTGAAGTTGACAAGAAGATAACATCTGCATCCATATCAGATTGCATGGTTGCAGAAGGACCATAGAGCTTTGGTCAATGAGCAGTGTTTAGTGAAGTTCAAGATTGGTGACTACCATGATGAGGTGCTATGTGACATCATACCACTGGATGCATGTCATATGTTGTTGGGGGGGCCATGGCAGTATGATAGGAGCGCTGTCCATGATGGCCGTGCAAACACATACTCCCTAATAAAGGATGGAGTTCATCATAAGTTGAAGCCCTTGAAGGAGGTGGAAGAAAAGTTATGTAGTACTGCCAAAATTTTCTTGGTAAATGGTAGAAAATTTTTGGAGGGTATGAAGCATGAGCGTCATTGCTTTGTATTGATTCCTAAGATTAGTTAAGAGAAATGTGAAGATGTACCAGTAGAAGTCTCAGATATGTTGGAAGAATTTTAGGATATTATCTCTGATAATGTACCAGAAGGTTTACCACCGGTGAGGAAGATAAGTCATCAAATGGATTTGATACTAGGAACTAGTTTGCCGATTAAGGCAGCCAACAGAATGACTCCTGCAAAGAGTGAAGAGATGAACAAACAAGTTCAAGAGCTGTTAAAGAAGGCACTAATAAGGGAGAGCCTAAGTTCATGTGTGGTACTTGCAGTACTAGCACCAAAGAAAGATGGAGAGTGGAGAATGTGTACATATTCTTGAGCCATGAATAAGATCACAATGAAGTATAGGTTACCATTGCCAATAATGGATGACATAATGGACTATTTGAGTGGAGCCAAGTACTTCATGAAAATTGACCTGAAGAGTGGGTATCACTAGATCTATATCAGGGAATGAGATGAATGGAAGACAACCTTCAAGACAAAGGAAGGTTTGTATGAGTGGTTAGTCATGCCATTTGAGCTAACCAATGCACCGAGCACATTCATGCGGCTCATGAACAAGGTATTGAAAGAATTTTTGGGAAGTTTTGTTATTGTTTATTTAGATGATATTTTGATTTTTAGTAAGACTTGGGATGAGCATATGATGCATATCAGAAGAGTTTTAGAGAAGCTGAGGGAGAAGAAGTTGTTGATTAATCTGAAGAAATGTGGTTTTACAAAGAAGGAGTTGGTATACCTAGGATTTGTTGTCTCAGAGGAAGGTCTTAAGATGGACCCAGAAAAAGTAAGGGCTATCATTGAATGGCCTATGCTAAGGAGTACAACAGAGGTATGATCTTTTCATGGTTTGGCAAGTTTTTACAGAAAGTTTATCAGGAATTTTAGTAGAATTTGTGCACCCCTAACTAAGACAATGAGAGTGGACAGAAAAGAGTTTAAATGGACTAAAGCAGTAGACAAAAGCTTTGATACATTGAAGCAGAAAGTCATAGAACAACTTATTTTGGCACTTCTAGATTTCAATAAGGTGTTCCAGGTAGATTGTGATGCTAGTGGTAGTGCTATAGGAGCTGTTTTGAGTCAAGAAGGTAAGCCCATTGCCTATTTTAGTGAGAAGCTTAATGATGCCAATAAAAAGTATTCTGTTTGTGATCAGGAATTTTATGCAATAGCTCAGGCTTTGAAGAAATGGAGACATTATTTGTTGCCAAAAGAGTTTGTTTTATATACTAATCATCAGGCTTTACAGTATCTTAATAGTCAAGGGAAGTTGAACCAAAGACACTTAAAATGGGTTGAGTTTTTGCAGAGCTATACTTTTGTTTTGAAGCACAGGAGTGGGAAGTCCAACAGAGTTGCAGATGCCTTGAGCAGAAGGCAAAATTTGTTGACAGAAATAAAGATAGAGGTTGTTGGGTTTGTTGAGCTTAAAAGTTCATATCCTGAAGATCTAGATTTTGCAGAGGCTTGGAAAGCTTGTTTGGAACCTGTTACTTTGGATAGGACAAAATGGTTGGATTTCATAATCCAAGATGGCATGTTGTTTAAAGGAAGCTAGTTGTGCATTCTGAGGAGTTCCATGAGAGAGAACCTAATTAAGGAGAAGCATAGTGGAGGATTGGCCAGCCACTTTGGTCAAGATAAGACCATGAAAATTGTTATTGGCCACAGTTGCAGTAGGATGTGAGGAAATATGTGCAGAGTTGTAGAGTATGTTAGATGGCAAATGGAGCAAGTCAGAATACAGGTCTATACCAGAGAAGCCATGGGATGATATTAATATAGATTTTGTTCTTAGCTTACCAAGGACACATAGAGGACATGATTCCATTTTTGTGGTGGTGGATAGATTTTTAAATATGACACATTTTATTCCTTGCAAGAAGACTCATGATGATGTTCATATTGCTAAATTATTTTTCAGGGAGGTGGTGAGATTACATGGTCTACCAAAGAGCATTGTTTTAGACTGAGATACCAAGTTTGTTGGCTATTTCTAGAGGATATTGTGGAAGAAGTTAAAGATAGATTTGAAGTTCAGTTCTGTATACCATCCACAAACTGATGGATAGACTGAAGTGGTGAATAGGAGTTTGGGTAACCTGCTACGATGCTTAGTAGGAGATAAGCCCAAGGGATGGGATTTAATTTTACCACAAGCAGAATTTGCTTACAACAATTCTATCAACAGGAGTACTGGTAAATCACCATTCCAGATTGTATATGGGAATAGTCCAAGAAATGCTTTAGAGTTAAGGAATCTAGACAAAGGAGAAAAGACAAGCACCGAGGCTAAAGACTTTGCAGAACACATGAAGAATTTGCATGAAGATGTGAAAAAGCACATTAATAAGGTGAATATTCAGTACAAGGCTAAGGCATATCAGAAGAGGAGATATAAGGAGTTCCAGGTAGGAGATGAAGTCATGGTTCACTTGAGAAAAGAAAGGTTCCCAATTGGAACATACAATAAGCTAAAAATGAAGAAATTCAGACCATGCAGAATTTTGAAGAAACATGATTCAGGAAATGCATATGAGGTAGAGCTACCAAGTGGGATCAACATTTCCCCTATTTTTAACATTGCTAATTTATCAGAATATCATGAAGGTGGAATAAAGGATGGACCAACAGAAGAACAGTGGAGTATTCCAGCATCTACTTCAACGGAGGAGATAGAAGAGATCTTTGATAGCTGTGTGCGAAGAAGTACTCGGAATAGGAAATATGAAGAATACCTGGTGAAATGGAAAGGAAGGCCTGTTGAAGATTCTTCTTGGTTGTCTAAGGTAGAGGCTGACCATTTGGGTTTTCCTCACACAAACACCTGAGACATGATAGGGTCACTTCTCAAATCACCCTGGGTGTTTGATAAAGGAGCATCCAATGGTGTAAGGGTAATCTTGTATCACCTAAAAAAAAGATGTGTTTCAAACTTGTTGATGTTATTTCCCTTTTCCTTTCAAAATTTGTGGTTCTGGTTCCATAATCACTTGAATAATGATGTAGAACTTTTAGTTTTTCCAAACTGCTAAAAATAGCAACCTGTTATTTTTAGAAAGTTTGCATTTGGGCACAGAATGAAGTGAAAATTTATAGAAAACTACATAATTGAAAAATAAGACCTTTGGAAAAGGAAACACAAAGATCATTTGCAAGCTGAAAGATCTTAAAGTTTATGTTTCTTGAAAATGTCTGAAAATTATTCAAAATTAGGTTTGAGGCACTAAATGGTCCCGTATGGGCCCAAAAAATGGCTAGTACCAGTATAACGGGTTCTTAGCATGTAGAGCACTCTACCAGCTTTCTGACACATAAAACAGTTTGTTAATTGGACACTCAGATCAAAAGTTATGGCTCCCAGAAGTTGACCTATTTTTGGAGGGAGATGCAAATTTTGAAATTAGGTTGTTGGTTGCCAAAAAGGCTATTAATAACAATTTTTGGGAACCCTGGGTGGTAGTAGAGTTAAGGGAGAAAGTGTATAGTCAAGAATAGATGGGAAAATAGAAACCCTAGCTAATTTGGGGTTACAGAAGGTAGATGATTCCAGAGTCTGGTGAGAGGAAGCTGTAATGTGTTGCAGCCTATGGAGGGTTGATTCCTCCGATTGTATTTGACCTTCTGTAATGTATCAAGTTGTCCAAATCAATAAACAAAGTTCTATTTTCTATGAGCAATTTTCTATTGTAGTGTGTTTTATGATTTACCCCCTTTATCAATACCCCTGCCACACCTGGTGTAGTTAGTCTCACTAGCCTGTGTGTCTTCTAGTACTTGTCATACTTTGGCAATGTCCCTGGGTCTACCAGCCCTGAATCCCAATCCCATCTCTCTGGGACAAGTCCCCGCACCTTTGCCAAGGTTGAGGCCACTAAAATCTCTGCATCTTAGTCCCCAACCTCCCTCCATGTCCTCGTATGGGTCACCTCACCAAATGGCAACCCCTATGGCAAGCCAAATTGTTTGAGTACCTACTCGGGCAAGTATCTCTCAATCATATATGTGCATCTACCAAACAAATATTGCACCTATCTGCAGTACATCAACTACTCATGCTCATCCTCCCACTCCTCACATAGTAGCCATGGTCTCCAAATAAATAGGTCCATCTTGTCAATCTATCACCTCCAATGGCTCACAGATCCAAGCCGTCGGTGGGTGATCACTCCCTTATACAAAAATGCATATGGCTCCCCCCTCTCATAGCGGCACTATGTAATTGGTCTGATCATTGGAATGTACTCCCAAACCCACACCTATAGTAGAGTCACACCTGCTGATAGGCTCTTCCCTCTCCTGTACACGTAATCATGCATATCTCGGTACAACTGTCCCAGCACACAAGGTCCCCATATGTAATGGATGCCATGTGTGAACATCCCTGACAATGCAATGCCCCATCCTACAGATAATCCTTTGGATCACCTGTCTAGGCAGAGGAAGCTGCCAACCAACGAAGACACTATCCATTTGATCCTATCACATAGTCTTGGCACATCTGCCCACCGAATCTCACCATCCTCTATCTATAGGTCATTCGTGCAGAATACCTCTACCAGTCCAGCCTCACCTTGCATCAGGTTGAAGTCCATTCTCTCTCTGTCAATTCGGATCGTGAGGATGTGATACACATCCTCAAGTGTCATTGTGGCCTCCCCTATTGGAAAGTGAAACAAACATGTCTGACTATGGTATCTCTCCATGACTACTATCAATAGGGTGAGATTCACCCTAATGTGTGTTAGGTGTGCCACATGCAACAATACCATGTACTCTAGGAATGCATCCTCCTCCCACATCATCTGTACCACCTCGTCAGCTATGAGATGGTGTCTCTCCCTCGACATCAGTGGGGGCATCATCCTCTACATCCACAAAAACCATGTGTCAAATCTTTTGTAAGTTCTCCAAGTCCCTACCGACATCTACCCTGTGACGTAAACCTGTTGTGTGGTTACACAACATGCCCCATTTTGCCTTGACAAAATAGGGACCCAACTTTTTTTTCTGCTTTGGGTGGTTTGGTAAAATCAATCATGTGTGTAGAATTGAAAGAGGGTGGATTAGTCACTATGATGAGGTCAGTTTCCAAAGTCAGTAGTTCACATTATTAACCACATGGTTGGAAAGTACACAAAATTCCAAGCAGGTTTGCCTTTTAGATCACCCCAAAATTGTCTAACGGAAGAGAGTTATGTTGAGTCAAAGTTTGGTCAAACCTAATATCTTGAGAGGGGGTGGGGTCACATTTCAAACATCAGTCATATTAGATTAGATCACCCTAATATTGGATTATCACCTGATAATTTCTTGATCCGTGATGTACGAACATCAACTTTACCTAAGAGCCAATATCTACCTATCAAATGACTTCAGTTATCTCGTGGGGGGTCATATTTTTAACATCAGTCATCTTATGAATATCACCCTCTTCAAAAATATCACCCTATGTCAATATGATAATGACATCATCCAAGTCTAATGAATGAAGGAAATCATGTTGATGATGACATCATTGTTCCATTCTATCTGTGGGGAGGTATGTATCCGATGTCCATCATATTCTTTAACATGATCATGACATCATTAAAACATAATAATTAAACAATGTCGCTGACATAGAGATGTCACCCTGATCTTTTTCTGAGGGGGTCATTTTACCTGCGGGGTCATATTTTGAACAACCCCTGATCATAATTTTGTGACCCAATATACACATGGTCAAATGTTGACCATATCACCCGATACTTAACATTCAGTTTTGCCGCTCAAAGGTGGGGGGTCATATTTTGAATATCCCCCGATCTTTCAAAGATCACCCCCCTATTTCTTGACATTAAATGCAATTAAATGCAATAGACAAATTCCCACCAATTACAAATACAAACTGAACACTTGGCAGCATCTACAGATTCCCTACAGATGATCAACGGATTTGATCAAGACAACGCATTTTTACCCTAATTGTCCTATTGATCTACTTTAAAGGTAAAATTTGAAGGTTATTTTCATTTACCTTGTGAAAAAATGAGAAATTACAGAGGTCCGAAGTCAAACCCTCATACAGCTACCTATCAACGGATTGGATCCTTCAGCGTAACGGAATGGGTGATCTTGAGCTTCTACAGCCCTTCTCCGTAATCAATCATCTAACCCAGGAGGAAAGAATTGTCAAGTAAGTAACTGTAAACCCTCCTGTTGTCATTTTCTATGTTTTCAAGTAGAGTATTTGTTCTTTCCTGTGGTTTGGCTTTGTGATAATACGTATCATGATGAAGTAGAGAATAGTATACAGAGTACACATGATATTAGAGTACATGATGTTGCAGAAATGAATGTGGATATTATAGGGTAAAGCATATCATGTTTATTGAAGGATTCCATGGCAGATCTTAGAAGGAATAGGTCTGACACAGAGTTCCTCAAGCATATTTTTGTCCAACTTGAGGGGGTACAGTTTAAATACAGAGTTATTAGTGATACTCACCAAGGAGATACAGACCTGGCAGTATGGTCAACAAGAGTGGATCATGATAAGGACAATCTCATTTTGGATGGGCTATATGTTTCAAGTATGTGGCATGCAATTGGTTTTCCATATGCTATGGATACCCTAGAGCTAGTAGTGGAATGTGCAAGAAATTATAACCCTAAAACTAGACGGGTGGAGAAACATGGAAGACTATATGTAGACTTCTTAATCAAGGGCATTACCGCCACTTTTAATCTACCAGTTGGGAAGAAGGTGGTGAGTGCGTAAGTTAGAAATAGAGTACAATAATAATAAGAAAAATGCAAGGAAGAGGACCTACTAGTGGAGATCAAAGAGCAGCACTTATGCCACCTTAGCCAAATTACTCGTACATCTGTATAAGTTTGATTTTGATGATGAGTACCAATATATGATTGCCCTGCTAAGCAGGATGACAGGTAAACCTCATGCTAGAAATTTTGAGAACTAGATGTTTGGGATCATCCAGATGGTCTTATATGTAGACAACAGGCCATTATGGGCTAAGATCATCAGTGACACACTAGATGAAGGAATGAGGAACCTAGGTGGCTAGACATGCTTAGTTTATATGACCTCATATGTGGTATACTCATGTGCATACAAAGGAACTTTTGATGCTTTGAAGATAGTGGGTAAGGCTGGTGGTGATGCTGATGATGCACACATATGTGATCATTATCCCCAGTTACAAAGGAAAGATTACCTCCTAGACTTCAAACTGGTAAATGATGCATTCTCCATGCATCTGGTTAGAACCATCGAGGAGGATAGGACTAAAAGGATGAGCATGGAAGCTCAGGAAGTTGTTTATTGGCATGGAGCCTGGTTTATCTAGTTTGCCACTTTTTTGTATATTAGGATAGAGGGATTTGAAGGACAACCTCTTATGTTGCCAAGATACCCTACTGATGGGGTTGTCTTGATGGAATTTGTCAGGAAGGTATCTACAATAGTTGAAGCCTACAAGGTACAAAAGAAGATACCTCCAATTCTATTTCTAGTATCCATGGGCTGGTACATGTGCTTAGATTCAGAGAGCATAAAACATGTCATGGGAGGGCTAAAATTGATGTATTTACAGCCATTTCCCTTAGCCAGATCTTATGATCCTTGTGACAGGATGCAAAAAATATTAGGAAAACTAATACATCAAAAGCATCTAGAAGATTTCTGGAATGACTGTGATGATGAAGTTGAGGTGAGAAGAAGGAAATACCAAAGACTCACCTTGAATCAAATAAAAACCTTTGACTGTATTGCGGTGCCAGTGCAACTGCATAAGGATGATGGGAAGATCATGTCCAATGAATATGAGGACAAAAAAGTGTATAATGACACCATATCAACCCCAGATCTTACACAGTAGGAGGATATAGGATATATCTTTGGATCAGCTGACAAGTGGGCTGATCTAGTTAACCTAGGCCTGGGTGGATGAGGAGATAAACATATTAAAGAAAAGGGGTGTTGCCCTTATAGTTGATGCCAAGAAGAAGAGGTAGGAAGTATCTAATGAGGAATATGATGATTTCCTCAATGAGAAGAGAAAATTCAACGGGGAAAGATTGCCTACACAAAAACAAAGGAAAGGTCCCCCTAAGGGTAAGAAAAGTCAAGATGAACCAAAGAGGGTGATAATTGAAAGGATTGCCACGTCAGCTACAGGTGCATCTACATCAGCTTAGCCATCCGCATCATCTGCACAGCCTCTGATCAAAAAACTGAAAACCAAAAGGATTTTGAGGCCCACTGTTGAAACTATAGAAGTGCAGGTAGAGGGCCAGACCTTGTAGCAGGAAGTGGGAGAAGGCATCCCTTTGGAAGAAGAGCAGGTAAATAAAGAGCCTGGAGGTGATGACTTGCAGGTAGTCAGCAAGAAGAGGAGGGTAATGCTACTGACGTGAGAACCCAAAAAATAAAGAACAACCATGAGGGGAGATATCCGGGCTAACCCCATCATATTGAGAGGAGCTGGTGGTGAAGCATTTAGGAAGGAATTGTAACATGATGTTCCTCTTCCCACCATAAAAAAATTAAAAACTGAGAAAGAAGAGGAAGAAACGAGAGAAGCGTTCAAAGCAGGTTAGGGTGTTCCTTTGTCTTTGGAGGATACCGTAGACTTATCTAATGATGAGGTAGTTTAGAGTGTGGCTTCTCAACAAATGGAGACTCTCGCTTCCAACACCCACATGACATCTCCTGCAACCCCATTAGCACAGATGGCGGTGTTGGAGGAAATAAAGCAAATAGAGGAAGTAAAATAGGGTAGCCCAGAGTGGGCAGCCCAATAGATAGGGCTTGATAATTTGGTTGAGCAGGTGACTAGCCCTGCCATTGTGGATTTAACATATAGGGGTGATGTAATCCCTAAGGATAAAACAAGTGGACTTGAAGAACCAGAGAAGATTGAAGTGGCAAAATAGGTAGAAAAAGATAGCACTGCTCTTGATATGGGTCAGCAACGACATGAGACACCCACAAAACTTAAAATAGTAGTTCAACAGAAGAGTGGGGGTGATCAAGTTATATCAGGTGCTGCGGTTGTTCAAACTCAAGGGGATTCAGGAGAAGCCTCAAGAGTAGAAGATAAAATAGGTCAGGAGGACCCTAAGCCATAGGATATTAGTGCATCAGGTGGAGAACAAGAAATAACCCTTGATCAGGGTGATCCACAAGGGCCAAATACATAGACATCTAAAGATGTCAATATGCTACTATGTGAGAAAGATAATAAAGAGGATGAAAATTCCACAGGATCCTCCTTTGTAGAAGGCAACCCCTCAGCAGGAATAAATTCAACAAGATCCCCCTCATGAAGAAATAAATGAGGAAGAAATCAAGAAGCTGCGTTCTCCACCAAGAATAGAAGCATATACTGGAGAACAATGCAGACATGATGTTGACAAAGATCATCAAGGATCTAGAGATGATGTGCCTCAATGGATGGAAAAGGAAATAGGTATGGAACAAGGGTCATAAATTCAAGAGTTTGATGTTTCTACCTTGTTCGCTGAGACAATGATGAAGCCAAGGAGCAAGGCCAAATTAACATCGACCATAAAAAGCGATCCTGCTACAAGCAGAAGAACTACATAGGTAGCACTTCCCACAGTTGAGAAAGAAAATGGCAAAATTAGCCTAGAGGAATTCCAAATCACAACTGTTGATTTGGGTTTTACCAATGAGGACTAGGAAGGTCAAGAAGGGAAGGATATTATTGATTCTTTAACCTAAAGGGTGAAGAAGGAGAAAGAGAAAAATAAAATGCATAAGGAGCACATTGCTCAGCTACATTCTTTCATAAAAGGGTTGATTAACCCTGATAATACACCAGTTGATCCTACAGTCCCATTGACTATCATATCACAGGAAGAGGTCACTAAGTTTGACCTAATGAAACATGAGGCAATGGTCATGGAGAAGTGGATGTTGTCATCTCTCATTGGGGCTGAAGATGTATTGAGAACCTCCCTACAGAGGTGGAATTATTTGAGCAATCTAAAGAAGAAGGTAGATAAAATGCAAAATGATATAGGAAAGAGGTCATTCCAGTTGGAAAAGGACCTAACTGCTCTAAGTGAAATGAAGAGAATTGATCCACAAATCTTGATAAGTAATCAAGTATTGGATAATAATACTACCCTGTTGATAGACATATGGTATGAGGATATCAGGTCTGAATGTGATATCTTGAAGAAGTGCAGTGGCAAGCTCAGGGATATTGGTGTAAAGCTGCACAGAATGATGGCATATGAAGTAGAGATCCTTGAGGCCTTGGAGGGAAAAATAGAGGGCAAAATTGAAAATCAAGATGCAGACTTTGCTATTAAAGCTCTACATGATAATTTTAAGTCAGTAGCAGATGACCCCCTCACCCACCTAACAGAAGAAGTAATGGATAAAATCATGAGGATAAAAGTTAAAGTAGAAACTTACAAAGAGACTTTGAATAGTAGGAAAGGTAAGCTGGAAGCACTCAAGGCTAAGTTCCAGTCTCATAAACATGCCATAACAAAAGCTAGAATCCAAGATGGGGGAGAAGTTGATAAAATAGTACAAGCATATGAACATATTGGGATAGTAGTAAAGGTCCACATACAAGAAGACATATATCAAAGTGACAGTGATGTTGAAAGTGATGAAGATGAGGAGAACGATGAAGAGGAAGAAAAGGAAGAAGAAGAACCCAAGGAATGAATGAAGATGCATCACTAAGTGAACATATGCATAAGGTACTCATAAATAATGAGTCGTATAGGTGGTTGCTAGTTGGTAGCCTGTGGCACGAGGAAAAGTTGACTAAGTCATAGAGGAATTGTCAACCATTGATCATAATTGATAAATCTTGATTGTTGGTCAAGTGTAACTGCCTCCTCACCTTATTCTATAAAAGGTGCAAGGGTGCAATCTTTTAAACATTCACAACTTAATTGAAATTTGATTGCTGAAAAGTTTAGGACTCATTTCAAAGTTGTTGTAAATGTACATGTTATGCATACTTAATGAAAGAGAAGCCATTTTGATTACAAATCATCATAAATCTTGAGTGATCTGTGATTGAAATCTAAACATATGCATTGATTAGCTGCGTCCCTTGGAGTGCTTTTCAACCTACATGTATTGTTTTCATTCCTAGTTCCTTTGAAGTTAGCATCAACCATATCTAGTTGTGGAACATCCTGGTGACCTATGGTTTGATTTCTTCTCTCCATGAATGTATCATGTGTGTATGTGATTCAATAACTAAAGATTCACTAAAAAGTAGAAGTATTCTTTTAAATTTCTTTTCAATTTCATTATAGATTATCTCCATAATTGTAAAGAACAGACAATCAAAAGCAAATAAACACATGAAATATGTAGATATCCCATAGCCAATTGAAAATACAGAGCATATTTGGAGTAAAAGCATGTCAAATTGATAAATACACGCAAATTTAGATAAATATCCATGAAATACATATAAATATCCACTTATAGACACATCATTTGAATAGATTATAGTGTAGAAGAAAGAGCAAGTTCATAATGATCAATGATTAGAAGAATTGATCAAACTTACAAATATCTCAGCAATCTTTGAAAATAGAGCAGAATTGACCTTTTTTGTGGAGTGAATTTACAGGATACAGTGCAATACTGATCACCTAGACAAATGTAAGACCCCTTGAAATGGAAAATAGCATGTCACATCAACCTTTGAGTAATGTCAAACGATCATGACCTGATCAACAGAGACTTGGAGTCATCAACTTATCCTAAATTGATCATACTTTACAAGATAATAAAGGTTGTGTAAATTTTTATGCATGTTGTTATGACTAACAATCATCATCAACAAAACCCTAAGACCAACTCTGCACTTCTCTAACCTAAGTGGTCAACACCTCAGTCAACCCTAACTACTTCCCTATTCTAACCAAACCAAAAGCACCTTGTTTTATACAAGCACACTCCACTATTCTACTAAAAGGGCCATACTGTTTCAACAAAAGTGCTTTGTTATCCATGCCAAAAGTGACCTATTTTACATAGGTGCGTTGAACTATTTATCCATCCACACCTTACTGCACTCACAAAGGTGACCCATTTTTTGCACCCCCATGCTAATCGCGCCAAACTACCTAACCAACCATGCTATACTGCTATGCCAATAACACTGCAAGACTCTGCCAACTGCACTACGGCACAGCGCCTTAAAGCCAATAGCATTTTTCTTTGACCAAATGCACTCTACTGACCTGCCAACTGCACTTTAGCACACCAAATGTGCTTTAACTGACTACCAGACATGCCCTAACATGACATAACACTTTTGGATGCCCTAGAAACCTACCTAGCTAAAACCCTAAAACTGACCTAAAACTTCAAATGCAAAGAGGTTATCAAGCACTTACCACTGCTGGTGCTCCCGCTGGTCTCCCATACATCTACACTAGCTCCATCTGATGCCTATGCACTGGGATCGGCATCTCTCTATGCTACAAGCTCCTCCACTCAACTCTCACACACTAAGCTAGGAGGCTCCAAGCTCTAAGTTTAGCAACTCTTAGTGTGTAAATGAGGAGTGTTGTCCCCTTGGGACCTATTTATAGTATCCCTCCCATAGTTTTTCTTTCCACCCCATAATTTTTTTCTACATTGTCACAGAATCTTCTAGTCGAGCATTAACATGGTCCTTCTGTCACTTCCCTATCTTTCCTCTTGAAGGGGCATACACTGGGAAACTAGATAAACTGGGGCATCAAAATTATATCATGTCTTCAACAATCGATTTCTTTAAAACAACGCTATAAACTGCACTACATCAAAGAGGGGCAAAATGTAGACACCCTAAAATGACCATGTCATCGCACCACTTGCATTTTTGTCAATTATTCCAAATCACCTGCATTTTAGCATTAATTAAATAATCTAATTACTTAATTAATTTTATCAAATTCTTCCAAAACTCCAAAATTTGACATTAATTAAATAAATCCTCTTTATTTAATTAATTAAATTAAATTCTGTCATTTCCTTCCAAAATGAAATAATTTTAATTATTTACTTAAATCAAATTCTTCCAAATCTTTCAAGTCTACATTAATTAAATAAATCCAATTATTTAATTAATTCATCACAAATCCTCTTATCTACAATTAAATAATTTTATATTATTTAATTAAATCAATTATTCTTCTAAATTTGAATAAATCATGCAAATTTATTTAAATTGTCTCAATCCTCTAAAAATAAATAAAATCAAATATTTTATTTATAATCTTATCTATTCCTCTATCATGTCTTCCAATTCCTCTAGAAATATCATGTTAACTCATATGCACAATCAGTCTTATTTTTAGAACTCTAAAAAAGGCAAAATTATAGGTTGAGTTCTCTATTCAATCAATCTTGTTTTCATCATATCTCAATAGAAATATCTTGTTGGAGTGACACATGTCATGTGCACATTTAACATGACTTGTTGATTTATCTTCTCCATTGATTCTTTTGAATTATTTGGACCGTTGATTGATCTTCCTTGAAACCTATATAAACCCCCCTCATCTCCTTTACAAATCCTCTTCAATCACTTATTCTTAGGCATCATTTATAGTGCTTTGAGCATACATCGCATCGTTGAGCAACCTACAATCTTTTGACATTGATCTTCTTGAGCACTTTGAGCACATACATTCACTTGTTGAAAACATGGTTTTGTAACATATTTGAGCAATCCACATTCGACAAAAGAGAATAATACAATCTGGTAAAAGCTTCCTTGTTTTATTTGATTTATTCATTGATCATGGCTTTTTATTTAGATAGATCTCTTTATGTTATGGGTTATTGATTTGTTCTTATCATAGTTTTTATTTTATCATTAGACATCTTAATTTTCCTCATACATAGATTCCTTAAATTCCACCTTTGTGTAGGCAAACAACTGTTTTGGTTAATGGCTTCTACTATTTCTATGTCTCTGAGAAATGGTCTGTGTATTTGTAATTGCCTAGTTTCTTCTAACAACAAGTAAACAAATGGGTCTCCTTGTTGTAGAATAAACGTCTGTTGTTGCGGTTGTAGATGCAACTCCTTTATCTCATTATGGATAGCTCTCACCCACTCTCCTCTCACCCCTAAACACATCTGTGAATTAGGGGAACAGGGAATATGTGATTACTAGCTTTCACAGATCTAGGGTCTTGACCTAGGGTTTTGACTTTGTTCAACTGTGGTTACCTCGTAATGGAATTGATGGTTTGCAATGTTGTCTATTCTAACAGATCTATATGAATGCAAGCTAAATGATAACATGCAAAGCATCTTTTTGGTATTTTTTAGAATATTTAGAAAGGAAAAATGCTTCTAATCTATGAAAGAAATATGTATGCAATCCTATATGTAAATGCAAATTTTAGTCTATGTTTTTGTGGGTTTTTGGTCTTTTCAATGCAATCTAATTTAATGGAAAGGGAAAATGCTTTTTCTAGCAAAGTAGATCTAGGAATGTAAAAATGATTAATCTAGCATGCAAGATCTAACCTATCAAGGAAAAAGCACAATGTTACTATTCCCAAGAGAAATGTGATTATCTAATTACTACGAAAGCAATGAAAGAACCTGAAATAGATGAAGATTTGTTGACTCCACTACCCTCAGTATCCTTGTGTAGGCAACCTCAAATCCTTCTGTGGCAATAGGTGATCCTCTTGACAAAATGAGTAGAAGAAGCAAAAATAAGTTTTTGTGAAGCTTGTATGAGCTCGATGTGAGCTTTGAATCAAGTACAATGGCTAAGAATTGAACAGCATAGTGTTGCTTGATTGAACAAAGAAAATAAAAGGCATTTACGTCCTGTATGAGCATATGAATGCTGGGTTGGAGAGAAAACTTGGCAAGATCTAGTGTATAATGAATTTACCTCTATGGAGGAGCTTTGAATCTATGTAACAATGAAAGCTTTGAAGAAATAAAGAAAGAAATGAAGAAAGAGGTTCAAGGGCCTGTGAAGAAGCTTGAAAAAGCTTGTGAAGATGACAAGAGTATTCTCCAACTTGCTCAACTTGGAAAATAATGAAGAGGTGAGGGTTATTTATAGGTTAGAAGAATGGATAAGAGGATGAATTGATTGAGAAGTTAACTCAATTAATTGAAGAGTTAACAAGGATTGATTGAGAAGTGAACTGGATTTATCACCTAGTGAACTCAACTAATTAGGGAGTGATGAAGCAATGATAGATTATCACTGAAGAAGAAATGAAGGTGAGGGAATGCATGAAATTGATTAGAGAGTTAATTTGAGATCAAATGGAGGTAATTATGCATGTGTGGGTGCATGAAATAGTTAACTCTATATCAAGGGTTAAAAATCATGCAAACGGAAGGAAAAATGGGTGAATAAAGAGCTAAAATGGGAGAGAAGCTTGAGTTTTTCTGTGGGTCAAAAGATAGTAGGGTTGCCACCTTTGTCAGACAGGGTCACCTAGGGAGATCATGGGTTGCCCCAGGGGAAACCCTAGGTCACTCGGGGAGATCTGGGATCAAAAGTGCAGAATGCAGAAATTCAGGCTGACAGAAGGTATAGGGGAGGAAAAGGATGATTTTCACATCAAGAAACTAATTGGTCATGTTGAAGAATCCAAATCTCCACTTGCATTTTTAGGATCCCTAGTGGGGATCTGGATATAATAGGGGTAGATTTGGATTGGTTGGTCGAAATCAAAAACTAACAGTGGGAGATGGATCGAGGGACCTCTAGGAGACTTCTATGAGGTGCACTAGAGGAAAAACAAAGGGGACAGGTGAAAACTCACCTACAAGACTCTCACAAGGCTTAGGATCAAGGTCATGAGCTAGAAGACACAAGTTGACAAGTGTCACAACAAGTGTCGAAAAGTGTCACAAACAAGGAAGGAAGGGAATCGACAAAGTAGAAACGACACGAGACAAGAAAAGAGGACATGTCATGAAGAGGCCTCCTGCCACCCAAAGGATTTATTTTCATTCTTACATGTACATGACAAGGATTTGAATAATCATAGGGGTCCTTGTGGAGGTGGTGCATGATTTTTGTACTTACATATTTGCCCCCTTGAGGGACGATAGTCCACATGAAAGGTAGATACTGTTCTCGAACTAGGCCTTACCTATTGTTGATTTTTCCCACAATTTGTACCTACAATAACTAGTATCAGTCCAACATTTAAATATATCAAAACAAATAATGAGAACTAAAATGACAAACTTACCATGGATCATTTGAGTTCGACTAGTCGCTTGCTTTTGTCAGTTTGGACCTGTAGGTATGAGAGTACATAAAATGATGCATGAAATAAATGCATAAAAGCAAAGAACTAATGCTAAGCTAGAGAGGAGGAGAATAGATTCTCCTTTTTATTGTAGATTTTGAACAATGTATATGATTTTTAGGGATTTTTATGTTTCACAATTTTTTTAGGTTTTTCCAATTTTTCTAATTTTTATGGTTTTTGTGGAGATCTTGTGAAGTTTTGATTTGAAACTTCTTGAGGTCTTTGGAAGACCTATATTTAATATATTTCTATCCTTTCCCCCTTGCATGGGGAGACTCATGTACTTGGCTACACAGTATTGTTCTTTTGACTTGTTGGAGGCGTGACTTGAGCTTAGACATTGTTTTACAAATGAGACCTCATTGGATGAGATCTATACATAGCTTTAGTTGACATCTTGTATTTCACTTTCTCTCTCATGCATATGGTTGGATGTAACTTTTATTTTGCTTACAAGAATGCATACCTAACATGATCACATATGGATGATGCAATTTATTTTTGTCTTTTTAGGAATATATATAAATTCAGGTGATGATATGCTAATGCAAAAACACAAGAATGTTGAAAATGAAATTTTTACTTCTATGGAATGCCATGAGTTATGACATTGATTTTATTGCTTTGGAACTCTTTTTCTGATTTTGATATGAATGCAATGTGAAACAAACAATGTGGCTACTCTTAAATACAATTTTTGATTTAGGGGATTGTAGGTTGTCCTGATATAAGAAACCTATTCAAGACTGTGAAATAGGATTTAGGAAAACTCAAGTGGGGAGTGGGGATGAAGATGGAGTGTTTCTAAATTTTAGCCTTCGCTAAAGGTTAAACATTGATCTTTCTCTAGATAAGGCATTCTAACAATCTTTCAACTTTAGACAAGCAACAAATTTTATAGGTGTTCGCTATACTTAGATCATAGATGGAAAGCAAGATAGACCTGGGGTAAAGGATATCTGAGAAAGACCAAGGGTCCCTAGATAGCAGATGATCCTAGAGACTACTAGACTTTTTGGTTTAGCTCAGCTAGTGCATGTGTGTACTTAGTACCTTTCTTTCTCTATTAGAATGTCTCTCTTGAGGCTTTGATCTTAGACTAATCTCCCCCCAAGAGTACAGACATTCAACAATCTTCTCTCTTTCACTCTTTTTTTGTATCTCTCTTTTTTTGTTATTTTCTCTCTCCTTTTTTTGTCTTTTCCTCACTTGATTTTTCTCATTTTTTTGGATTTTTTATTTTTTCAAGAAATCAATGTTTTTTTTGGAATTTTTTCTATGCAATGCTTTGATATCTCAATTCACACTTTTGAAACTCTTATTTTGATCACTCATTTTTTTTTATTCACTCATATCTTAGATTGCTTCCTTTAGAGTTTTGATCTTCCTGGCATTTTTGGCCAAGAAAGATAAGGGGTTGAGCACCACCTAAAGTTTTTGTAATCTGGTTGGACTTCTATTCTACTAGGGAAGAATCAGGAAGGTCTACTTGCAAGCTTCCTTTGAACACTGTTGGTTTGAATACTGACTTTACTTAGACCTCATATCTTGATTTATTAAGACTAGGATCAGTGTAAAGCTAAGAGCTAGGCTTTGATTTAGAATCACTGGGAATGAATGGGGATAATGACAATTGTCGAAAATGAGGAATCTCTACGTCTTGAAAGGATGACATATATCTAGGCAACATTAGACTCCTTACTAAAAGGAAAATAGTATAAGAGCAAGTCATGAGTTGCAATGCATGAGGAACAAAATGATACTAAAATGCAAGAAACAAATTATTTTTGACATTTTGATTTTTATAAATTTTTTTATGTTTTTATGTTTTATGATTTTTTATGAGATGCTAAACTCTTCTCCTTCCATAATGCACAAGAGGTAATGTCATTTCTAATGTCTTCCTTAAGTATGTGTGGACCTATCCAATTGGTCTAAACTTCACTTGAAAGTCTTTGCAAGGAGACTCGAAGACTTGGTGTAAAAATGTCTTTATATTCAGTGAGGAATTTTGCATACTCACATGTTTCATTGTTTGCTGATTTGCCCCTAGCTTTGCCATTTTATGTTCTTGTATAGTTTTGTTGCTTTTTTTGAACTTTTGAGGGGTAATTGGAGTTTGGTGTTGACTCTCTAGCTTTTGTGTGGATTCTGATTCTTCTTCCTCAGTCATGATTTCAACCATAGGGATGTTTATGCTTGGTTCAATTGGAATGGCCATTAAGTTGAATGGAGCATAAGACTTTGTTGAGTTGGGATCAAAGGGGAATTCTCTTGTTGCCTCCTTCCATATACATTTTGAGGTCTTGTCTATGTTAGCAATTTGTTTTGATGTCTCTCCTTTTTCAAAAGTGTTGTTTTTTGAGACACTAGTGGTTTCCATGGACTTTCCCTTCTTTTTAAATTGTTCAACTCTATAATGGTTGAAAGGATGAAGATCTCCTTTGATGATAAGGGTTTGTCCCATGTATGAGAAGTGTATTTCTTGAAATAGCATGGAGGGAATGGTCCTCATCCTATGGATCCAAGGCCTTCCTAGGATCATGTTCTAAGTGGTTTCTTCATTTATGACATAAAATTTAGTTGGGAGGGTTTTGGGACCCATTGTGATTTGAAGATTGACCTTACCCATTGTTTGAGTGTTTGGGTTATCATGAATTCTAAGGATGGAAGTTTGTTTTGTGATTTTTGTTTCATCGTAACCCATTCTTTGAAGAAGTGAAAAGGAGACTATTAATGGAATAGTCTTGGACTTGGACTATTATATGGAGGGGGAGATCACCTTTTTTGGCTATGTTATTGTCTGAGGGTAACTTTTCAAAATCAAATGTTGAAGAAGAACACTTTTCTTTTGGAGTGTTTTGAACTATATGGCCTAGATCTAGGGCTTTGAGGAGAGCATTTTTGTGTGTCGAAGAACTCTTGATAAGCTCTAGCATGTGAGAAAAATTTGAATTGTTGGTCTCATCTATTTGTTTTGGTCCTTGGGTGACATAAATTTCTTGATATTTATCCAGTTCCACAAGGCCTAAGGTGTTTTGATCAAAGGTGTTGGGACTAAGTTCCTCATCTAGTGAGAATGTGTCCTTGAATTCTTTTTGTTGATGCTTTGGGAGGTTTGATATGAAGCGACGGTACCCCCGACATGACTTGATCTCATGCCCCCTTCTCTTGTGAAATGAGCAATATTTATCATGATTGTGATCTTGAGGTTTATGACAATTGTTGTAAGACTTCTTGTTTATTCTCAGGGGATAGCTGGTATTTTCATTTCCCAAATATGTATGACTATTGTAGTCATTATTGTCATTCCCTGATGGTGAAGTGTTTGTTGACCCATCTATGTCTTGATCATTTGTCGAAGATTTGTTATTTGTATAATGGTTTATTAACCTTCCATTGGCATCATATTCCCTTCTTCCACTATCAATAGCATCTTGGTCAATCCTAAGGGCACTTTTGAGTGCTTCTTCATATGATTTGTAAGGGATTTTTTGGACTTGTTCTCATATGTCATTGTTGAGAGCATGTAAGAAGAGATCAAAAAGTTCTCTATGATCCATGTTTGGTGTGCTAGTTGAAGAATATAGAACTTTCCTCCATCATGTGATAAAATGTGCAATTGACTTGTTGGCTTCTTATTTGATTGTTAAAAATTCTTGTATTCTTGTCTTGACCAATTTGTTTATGTCGAAGGCCGTCGTAAATTGTTTGATAAGTTGCCTAAAAGAATGGATTGATGCTTCTAGAAGTTGATAGTACCAATCTAGAGAGATACCCTCTAAAGTCTTTGGAAAAATCTTTTCTACTACCTTATCCCAAAGAAGGAGTTCTTGCACTACCATGATATAAGCATTGATATGAGAGTTGGGATCACCCTCTCCTTTAAATTTTGGAAGCTCAGGGAGAGGACGTGGTAGTATTACTTGACGAATGTTGTAGTCAAGAGGCTCCTTTACTCAAGGTATGTTCCTAGAAGGGAGTTATGTGTAGAGGATTTTGTTCCTCCAAACATTAGCCCTTCAAGTGGAGCTTGTTATGTTTCTTGAAAGGGTATGCTAGATTGTTGATATCCTAAAAAAGTTGGATGACTAGATGGTGTCATTTTTATGTTTTGAAGATTAGGTGGGATCATTCATGGTTGATCTTGCATCATAGGAATCCCCCCTATTTGATTGATACTTGTCATGTTGGATTGTGAGGGCAAGGGAGGCCCGAATGTTTCATGGAAGTTTGGATGAGGGGTATTTTGTTTTGCCCCATGGTTTAACTTGATCTTGTCAATGAAATGATTTCCATGTGCCCTAGGTTTTTCCTCAATTTTATTTTGGCAATCTTATTCAACCCTCCTAGCCTCAAGGGTCTTGATTCATTGGACCAAACTTTCTGCATGGTCTATGAGTGAGGCTTTTTCCATCCTTTAAGTTTTTCCACCTTGTGATGGATTGCTTTGTATTGGGGTTTGAGTGACCTTATTTGTTCTTTTTGATGACATTTCACATGTTGTGGACTTTTTATCTTGATTGACTATGTGGAGGGGTTTTTGTGCCCCCAAACTTCTTGTAAGATTTTCTTTTGATAGCTAACCTCAGAGGCTATTTTCATATCATTGGTTATGGGTTGGTCTTGTTGATGGATTTTAGACCAAACACTCACTAGGCATGTTTTGATTTCATCAATGTTGTGGGGATCTTGTTGGATCCCCTTTGATTCTTTGGGGCTTAATTGATTCAAGATTGAAGCTATTGGATCTGAACATGTGCTACTTTCATTGGAGAGGCAATTCCCATGAGCTTTGTGTAAATTCTTCTCTTGACAACATACTTCATTATCCATTTCGCTGGCCACTTTTTATGGCTTGTTATGGGTTGATCATCTTGATGGATCTGAGATTGATTGTTCACTTGTTGTGTTATGATTTGGTCAATGTTCTCAAGATCTCTTTGGATCTGTGTTGAATTTGTAACTTTACTTGAGGGGATATTTCCTTTAACTCTTTGAATGAAACATTGTGAAGTGTGAAAAAATGTGAAAGAATCCATCCCAAAAGTATTCTTTGAATGATGATCAAAGTGGGATCTTGCAATAGAAAGCAAAAAGATCAACCAAAAGGTTTTGGCTCTTCACATTGGGTTCACCAAAATATGTATGCTCAAAATCATGACTCTGGTTGCCTAGGGTTGTCGGGTCAGATTTCAGCATGCACACAGACCCTTCCCTCCTTGCCACAGGGTGATCCACCACATCACTCTCACTCACGTGGAATTAGCTAGTTGAGAGGAGGCAATACATGATGGGGGTCTAGCTTGTTTGAGAGCTGGACTTCAAGGAGAGGGGTCAGCAAGTTCTGTGGCCTTTGTTGTTGTGCATTTTGTTAAATGTTTTGCTTAGTGGTTGTGGTACTTGAGATAACCTTATGACCCAAAGAGTCACTATTTTCTCTTCTTCTGTTTGGATTCCTTAAATTCCACCTTTGTGTGGGCAAATAGTTGTTTTCCTTGATGGCTTCTGCTATTTCTATGTTTCTGAGAAATGCTCTGTGTATTTGTAATTGTCTAGTTTCTTCTAACAATAGGTGAACAAATGGGTCTCCTTGTGGTAGAATAAACATCTGTTGCTGCAATTGTGGATGCAACTCCTCTATCTTGTTATGGATGCTCTCACCCACTCTCCTCTCACCGCTAAACACATCCATGAATTAGGGCAATAGGGGATATGTGATTACTAACTTCCACCAGATCTAGGGTCTTGACCTAGGGTTTTGTTGACCTAGGGTTTTGACTTTGTTCAGTAGTGGTTACCTCGTGATGGAATCGAGGGTTTGCAATGTTGTCTATTCTAACAGATCTATATGAATGCAAGCTAAATGATAACATGCAAAGCATCTTTTTGGTATTTTTTAGAATATTTGGAAAGGAAAAATGCTTCTAATCTATGAAAGAAATATGTATGCAAGCCTATATGTAAATGTAAAGTTTAATCTATGTTTTTGTGGGTTTTTGGTGTATTCAATGCAATCTAATTTAATGGAAAGGGAAAATACTTTTTCTAGCAAAGTAGATCTAGGAATGTAAAAATGATTAATCTAGCATGCAAGATCTAACCTATCAAGGAAAAAGCACAATATTATTATTCCCAAGAGCAATGTGATTATCTAATTACTATGAAAGCAATGAAAGAACTTGAAAGAGATGAAGATTTGATGACTCCACTACCCTCAATATCCTTGTGTAGGCAACCTTGAATCCTTCTGTGGCAGCAGGTGATCCTCGTGACAAAATGACCTGAAGAAGCAAAAAGAAGCTTTTGTGAAGCTTAATTGAGCTTGATGTGAGCTTTGAATTGAGCACAATGGCTAAGAATCAAGTAGCATAGCATTGCTTGATTGAACAAAGAAAATAAAAGGCACTTACATCCTGTATGAGCATATGAATGCTAGGTTGGAGAGAAAACTTGGCAAGAGCTGGTGCACAATGAATGTGCCTTTGTGGAAGAGCTTTGAATCTATGCAACAATGAAAGCTTTGAAGCTTTGAAGAAATAAAGAAAGAAATAAAGAAAGAGGGTCAAGGGTTTGTGAAGAAGCTTGGAAAAGCTTGTGAAGATGAGAAGAGTATTCTCTAACTTGCTCAACTTAGGAAATAATGAAGAGGTGAGGATTATTTATAGGTTGGAAGAAGGGATGAAAGGTGGAATTGATTGAGAAGTTAACTCAATTGATTGAAGAGTTAACAAGGATTGATTGGGAGTGAACTAGATTGATTACCTAGTGAACTTAGCTGATTAGGGAGTGATGAAGCAATGATAGCTTATCACTGAAGAAGAAATGGAGGTGAGGGAATGCATGAGAATTACTAGAGAGTTAATTTGAGATCAAATAGAGCTAATTATGCATGTGTGGGTGCATGAAATAGTTAACTCTATATCAAGGATAAAAAATATGCAAATAGAAGGAAAAACGGGCAAAAACATAGCTAAAACGCAAGAGAAACTTGAAATTTTCCGTGGGTAAAAAGATGATAGGGTCACCACCTTCATCAAATAGGGTCACCCAGGGAGATCATGGGTTGCCCCAGGGGCGACCCTAGGTCACCTAGGGAGATCTGGGATCAAAAGTGTAGAATGCAAAAATTCAAGCCGATAGAAGGTATAGGGGATGAAAAGGATGATTTCTACATCAAGAAACTGATTGGTCATGTGGAAGAATCCAAATCTCCACTTCTATTTTTAGGATCTCCGGTGGGGATCTAGAAATAATATGGGGAGATTTGGATTGGTTGGTTGAAATTCAAAACTGACAATGGGAGATGGATCGGGGGACCTCTAGAAGGCTTCTATGAGGTGCACTAGAGTAAAAACAAAGGGGAGAGGTGAAAACTCACCTACAAGACTCTCACAAGGCTTAAGATCAAGGTTGTGAGCCAAAAGACACAAGTCGACAAGTGTCGCAACAAGTGTTGAAAAGTGTCGTAAACAAGGAAGGAAGGGAATCGACAAAGCAGAAATGACATGAGACAAGAAAAGAGGACATGTCATCAAGAGGCCTTCTGCCCAAAGGATTTGAATCATCATAGGGGTCTTCATGGAGGTAGTGTGTGATTTTTATACTTAGAGTCTCAGGAGTTAGAGGGAAACAAAGATGGTTGACCTCAGCCTTAGATAACCAGGATGAATCTTCAATAGGCCTTCCTCTCCACTTAACCAGGTACTCTTCATATTGATTATTTCTTGTGCTTCTACCCACATGGCTATCCAAAATTTCTTCTATCTCCTCCATTTCTAAAGTAGGTACCAAAATACTCCACTATTCTTCTATTGTTCCATCCTCTATTCCACCTTCATGATATTCTGTTAATGTTTAGGGTAAAATTTGGATATTGGGTAGTCAAGTAAGAATCTACTATTGGCCCTTGTTTACTTAGAATGTAGGGAAAATTGGATTTGTGTGATTTGATTGCTTGATTATGCCCAATTATGCTTAAAACCCTAATTATGGAAATACGGAAGCAAAGGGGCAAATTACTAAAAATGATGCTATAGAAAAATGTAAAATAACAGATAAATGTGTACCAGTTGTTAGGGTTTGGGAAGTGGAACAATCAGGGACTAATGAGTGGGCACCCTAGTCCAGTGCCATCCTTTTTGTTAGGATCTGGGGACTTTATCTACAACTTGTTCCTATTGTTTTGGAGATTCTTCTAATGCAAGACTCAGAGGACTAATGAGCAGGCGCCCGAGTCCAAGTCCCTTTTTTCAAAACTGATCTAGAATTTTAACACTCTATAACACTCTCCTGCAACTCCACTTTTTCTGCTTCTTCAACCTATAACTTGCAATCACAAGAAAATGGGGAGGAGGTTGTGGTGTTTAGAAGCTTGCCTCAGTCAAGCCCTGGAGAGACATTCAAGTCTTCCAAACACCCTATTCAGATAGAGAGTGTGTGTCCTTGGAGGACAAAGGCAAAAACCAAAGGATAAATGCTTGAAAGTACAAATGATATCACCTTGTAGCGAAGACCTCATCAAAGGAAGAAGCTGTTCATGCCATGAGGAGATGGATGCTCAAATCTACAAATACAAACACATAAACATCACAATATTTTCTCTAACACACAATGAATGCCCTGAATCACCTTTACATAAGATCATGAATTAAAAATGCCATCTAGTAGTCCTCTAGTTTACAAATGAATGCCTAAACATGCTTATATATGCATTTACAAACATTCCTGCCAAGAATTTCGTAATCAAAACTTATCGTGTCAACTTAGGAACCAAATAACAGTCATAAACCGACACTTAAAATTTGGGCCTAACCCAAAATAGGGTAGGGTCTATCCTAAGTGATCCCCCTAGCTCCCATTCATCATAAAACTTAGGGGTTTTCTTATTGGGATGCCAAAATATGATGCAAGATGTCCCAAATGTAGATCAAAGACCCGAGAGCTAAACCTTAAGAGGGAAAGGCCCCTAAGGGGACTTTTTTTGATGTTACACTTAGCCCCCACTTTAATGTATGTATAAACACAAGGCTAATACATGCATTAAAGTATGGTCAACAAACACAGCAAACACGCCAAGCATGGAGACAACACACCAATCATAGAGAAGATAGTAAAAGGCACACAAAACATAGAGAAGATACTTACAGTCATGCAAAACACAGAATACAACATTGAAGACATGCAAAACATAGTGAATACAGTGAGTATAGAGAAGACAGTAATGATTTTCTTTTCTTTTTCATTTTCTTATATGAAATGCAGATGCAAGTAAAGAAAAGTAAACACATCACCCATAGTGCAAGAGGGACTCATTGCCACCAGTCTTTAGACTGCATATGGGGTAACACACACACAATACATGCTAAACAAATCAAACATGCCACACAAATCCCAAAGCATAGGAGGGACTCATTGCCACTGGTCTTTAAACTATGCTTTGGAACAAACATGCAATACACACACACTTTTTAAGATGAAGAAAACATGGCAGATGAGTGATGGAGTGTTCCTATTTCTAGGCTCATCACCATCTTAAGCACATTACAGACACACACTAATGATTACACTTTGCCACAACAATCACCAAAGACATACTTAAGGGTTGAGTTAGTCACAAAACCGTTCTCTACCTTTGTAGAGGACTTTTAGAAAAAGACAAGATGTGAACTCTCTTCAAGAAATACACCATCCCAATCTCCACAAAGGGCTTAAGATGATTGATGATTGATTAATTGCAAACAAAAACTTAGAGTGTAGGAGGGACTCATCACCACTAGTCTTTAAGACTGCACTTGAGGATAACACATTGCTAACATCTACAATAGAGAGCTTACCTTATTTATGCCCCCACCTTAAGGTGGTTGATATCAGGTATTGATATCAAGCACATTAAGGTAGGAAGAAAACACACAAGGGAACACAGACTCTCACAAATCCCATGCCCCCCAAAGATGACATGTACTTTACGATCGCCAAATGTTCCCACAAACACATACCTACAAGAAATGTGTTAGTGTCCAAATAATCATGATAAACAACAACATCAATGCATATGATCAATCACACAAAGAGCCAAGGTTATACTACGGATTTGGAGATCGAGGATAACCATGGCGCTATATTGCGAAAATATCAGAATCGAGTGTCACCAAGGTGAGATTCAAAGACAAACAAAGTGCATGGAGTAGCAATATTGGTATGTTTTGTAAGTGAGATAAAACACCATCAAGATCACTACGCAGAAAGCATGGAGTGCTACTAGCCAAGCATCGGATAATATATTACAACCCCATCTTCATATTAGGAACTAAGTCCAATTTTTGATTTCCCGCTAAAGGGATGCTAGGTCTGCATCAGTATAAATGTTTTCTATCCACCCACTATATAAAAACACTAGAGGAAGGGAAACAATAAATCAGAGAGGAGAAACAAGTGCCTTAGGGACAATCACGTAGGAGGGTGCCCCTAATTCACCAACTGCAATGCTATGTCTGTAAGACACAACACACAACTATGAAAATAGAGAGAGGCAATATAGAAGAATGATGATACAAATAGAAGAAGGTGACAACAGATGCAGTCTCCTAGTATCCTGGACCTTACAAGAGAATCAAGGGTCATCCTAGGAGGCCTAAACAACACATAACACATCACAGGGGAAACTCATCATGAGAGATAAAGGGTTAGAAATACTTACCTGGTAGGGATCATTGTATCAAATTGTTGAACTTGCAAACCTCTTGGAGAGGTGCTCGATCATATTTAGTGCAAAGTTTGGGTGGTTCTTATGAGAGTCTTTCTTATTGTCAAAAATTTCATGTAATGCTTGTTTCTCAAATCCTTGTGTAAGTGAGACCTTTTGTTGCTTGGGAGGGGGAGAACCACTATTGTTTCCAACTGATGATAGTCGTCTAACTCTTTTCTAATTTTTAGTGAGTTTTCGTTGTTGATTTCATCTACCACGGTTACAAGAATCATCTTGCACCATCTCTCTCTCTCTTCCTTTGTTATAATCTCTTGTTTCAGTTGTTTCATTTGTTGTTCTGATGCATTTTGGTTATCTCCCAATCCTTGTAAGGATAATGGAGGAGGAACCTCAGCATAAATTCCTTTTCTACATGGAGGAGGTGGGTTATCCATTGTTCCTTATCCACTTCTATTA